>BLBF01000003.1:47874371-47945282 GCA_015471245.1 Laticauda colubrina | reverse complement strand
ATATATATATATATATATATATATATATATATATATATATATATAAATAAAATAAAAAAAATATGTTTTTTGTTTTTTTTTAAGTTTTCTTGGGTACTTGGATGTGTGCTGTTCAGCTTCCTCTGGGTATTATCCCAGGTCATTGTAGTGCTTTTAAAGTTGTAGCAACATTTCAGCAGAATCTCATCTGCCATTGTCGGGCTTCTGTGTTGAGTTCGTGTGTGGGTCAGGCTGTCACAGCCGTTGGTTTTAAATTAAAAATTTAAAACCAACGGCTGTGATCCACATACAAACTCAATACAGAAGCCTGATGATGGCAGATGAGATTCTGCTGAAACGTTGCTTCAACTTTAAAAGCACTACAATGACGTGGGATAATACCCGAAAGAAGCTGAACAGCACACACACACACACACACACACACACATATTAAAAGTCTTTGCTATAATTTTAATTGCCTTCCAATAAGAATATAGAACTGTTTTAAATTAAACTGCTTTGAAAAACATTGATTAAAACAAAGAGATAAAGTTTTATTATACATGTAGTATTATTTAGACAATAGTAATCAGAAGTTCTAGCTCCATAGAATGACAGTCTTAGCTATGAAAACAACAACAACATAAAAATATTGGAACTATTTGTAAAAGCATATTGTATTTTGAAAGTATCCCTAGTCTTAATCCTCGTCTTTGGCCAGCAGAAATAACTGTAATAACTGTTAATTATTTTTGTCTGTTCTTTAGCTGGCACATGGAACATCACAGCTGGATGAGAATAAAAAAAGATGAACATCGAGAATGTGGCCTCTTCTGGAATTGATTTTCTATTTTTGCATTGTTTACATGAGCTTTTCAAATATGCCTTCAATATTTAATTTCTTCTGAAATTGATACAAAGGAAAACACAAGGGGATTTAAAAGTTTAAAAAGACTTGTTAAAAATGCACACTATGAAATTATGAGAAATGATGCAAGGTTACCAAGGTAGTTTAGTCATGACTGTTAGGATAAATTACTTCTTGCTATATATAAGACCCCAAGGCATCAAGTAAATATCATTTCATAAAAAAGGAAAAATCACTGTACTCACTTATTAAAAAGATTCAGCCCAATTCTATAGTGGCGTTTCCTGATGATATCATTACTGAAGGCAGGAGAATCCCAACTATTCCGAGTTTCTTTGTGGTATGTTTGCTTGCTCAAAGTTTGTTCCCTTAAGCTGTCTCGAGAAGATGATTCTGAACTGCAGTTTATTGTGTCATTAGAATTGGAAGTGCTGTTGATGCTATCATTATCTCCATCAGAATAATCAGATTCAGATTTGCTTTGCCTGTTAGCTGTACCATTAATAGCCAAGTGGCTGTCAATAGGCCTCGGTCTATGCCTAGTTTCTGGATCTTCTCGGGATATTACTTTGCTGGGAAGACCATGTGATATGTGTTTTGGACTATCTTGCTGACTACTAATTCCCCGATCATAGGCATTTTGCCTCTTCAGTGATCCTCTTTCAGAACGGTCACTTAAATCGACTGAACTGTCACTTGGTGGTTCTATGGTTAGCAAAGGAAGATGATCCATCCTCATTCTCTGTTCTTGGGATTCCAATGAAGGGGTACTCCTACAACTTGTGTCAGTGTCTATTTTATGGTCTTTATGTGCCATAGACCAGTATTCTTGAGAAGGATTTATTGATCTAAGTCTCAAGTCAGATTCTGTGTTTGATGGTCTTTCTATAGGATGAGAAAGAGGAAGTGGTGGGGATAATTCTTCCTCATCAATATATAATGTAACATCACTGTAGGATGCAGTCATTTCATCAAGTTTCCTATGATCAACATTATGGCTTTTTGCTTTAGTTGGACCACAGCTATCTCTTTCCATTTCACGACTTCTGATTTGGTCAGGTACCTGTACCTCATCAGAGTGCAAACTACGACAGTTTAATGCATCATCAATGGATTCTGCAAGAGATTTTACTTGTCTTGAAAAAGCATCCTCCAATTCTGTTATGGCATCAGCAAAATCCGTGGAAGCCGCTGGAGATTTCATTGTAGCTGATTCAGCAAGATCATTACATCCAGACTGGACAAGGGCTCCTATTTTTGATCCATCATTTGTAACAGAAACTTGCTTCCCCTCAAAGTAGGAACTGTGAACTTTCTCAGGTCCTTCAAATGAAAACTGCATTCTCATATTGGATAGTACAATGCGTCTTGACATACGATTTTCAGACATAGAACTTCTAAGCCGCTCAAAGTTTTTGTTCATCTGATACTGGCGGAAAGCAGTCTGTATAGTACGAGCAGCATGTCTAGTTATGAGACGGCCTCCATATTTTCGTTCTAGCATTTCAACCTAAAAAGAGAATGTATTTTATAATATGTAATCTCTAAAGCATGGGTTTCAAACTCAAATCATTATAAGGACTGCAGGAGGAGGAGTTCATTAGCTTGAGAACTGCAACAGTGAAGCCTTTTTATATATAATACAAAAGTCCCATGGGTCAAAAAGGAAGGGAATCATTCTATGCCATTAACCACAAGTGTATTAAATAAAAAGTTTCACTATAAAATAGAGCTCCTTTTTTTAATCATCTCACTTTGGCCACCTATATGGCATTGCTTTTTAAGTGACCAGAACACCATTATTTCGTGAATGACAACATAAATCCTCTGAACTGAATCCTATCATTTGAAACCTGAAGGTAATCCCCTTAAGAAGAAGCAACTATGCCTGAAAATCATTTCCAATTGTGCCAAGAAACAGATATTGGCAGTTGTCTGATGAAAAAAATGTTTTGTTTTCAATCTGGTACATGTTATCCTTTATGGGGTTATAATTCCTGCAACTGTAGCTTATTTTCTGATTATTTTTAATGGGAAGCAGGCTAAAAATGATCAAATACATTCTGTCACATAAAAAAAGAAAGAAAACCAATTGCCATTTGGCATACTCGAGTTATAATTACTTGGAAAGTTTGGAAAGCATAAAGTTTTGAGGTTTCCAATCAGTTACGATTTCAGCCTATGGTGCATCTCCTTCACAAGGCTGTTGCAGATGTAAAATAGTCACCTTGAAACATAAAGAGATTTTGGGGTAACTTGCACTTCCTACTGAGCAACAGTAGGCTATATACCAGTGCTAACTGTGTGACTAATTTCTGGACTAATGGTTAGAAAACTTTTGAAGCTGAAGAGACAAAATGACAGATACCAGATGACAGAGCCCATACCAGAAGCACATACTTGTTCCTGCTGCTTGACTACGGATGATGGCTTACCCTTCTACTGTAGGAAGGGTAAGCCTGTTTTTCCCTCTGCCCTCCTTTCCCAAAGCCTTACAACGTAATAGCTGCAGCATATAAAGCTCTAAGTAACTGATTATTGTTTTTCCTCTGTTTTTTCCACCTGGGAAGAGCCACAAAGACTTTAAAAGCAGTGAGAAGCAAGTAAGAGGAGATCCTGGCTTTTCTCTTCTTCTTTTCAGCAGTTAACTTCTTGTTAAAACTCCTGGAAGCTACTCTGAAACCATGTTTGCCAAGGAGCTGGGGAAACAGCAGGACAGGTGAAGTAGCTGGACTCCCTCAGGTCTTCCTTATGCTCCATGGTTGTTTGTTATGTTATGAAAAGAAGTTCAGAAAAGAGAGAAGAGGAAGGAACAGCAATGATATGGCATCTTTCAGCAAACTGCAGAGAAACTGGCCAGCAGGGCAGGTGGTTCCGGCACAGGGACGGCAGAATACCATTCCTGTCCAATTATCAGGAATAAAGATGTTCTCTTAGTGCAGGCCTGTCAAATTTATGCACTGGCCACGCCCTGTTTAGTGAAGGGGAAAAGTTGTGATACATCATGTGACACTGCTATGACACTGCGAGTTTGACAGCCCTGTCTTAGTGCTACCTGTGCCAGCTGTAAACTGGCAACTTTCAAGACAAAATTATTACAATACCTTGATGTTGTTTGACATTAAATCAACACTGAAAAAGTGACTTATGACTGTTTTTTGAACTTACAACTATTACAGCTTCCCTACAGTCATGCTATTAGAATTTGAATGATGGAGACCAGCATGACTTATGATGGTTACAGCATCTGGGGGGGTCACATGATTACTATTTTTAACCTCAGCTGGCTTCCAATAAGGAAAATGAATGGGCAAAGCCAATTTGCTTAACAAACGTGTGATTCATTTAACAACCAAAGTGATTTGCTTAGCAACTGGGGCCAAAAGCATGACACACTTAACAGTCACCTTGCTTAGCAACAGAAATTGGGTCATAATTGTGGTTGCAAATCAAGGACTACCTATACACAAAAATGCTAAATTCTAGAGGCTCATGAAAACAGTATCTCAAGAAAGTTGATAATTAGTATATTTCTTTCTTTTTTTAAAATTTGATTAATATAGCAGCAGAGCTCAAATACCTGTTTATCCTGCAAGTCAGATGAGAGTTCATAGCTTTCTGAGAGGGACCGTGACCTTTTAATAGCTTCTTCTTCTGCTTGTTTTCTTAATATTGACGTTGAGTGCTGAAGCTTCGGCCTCCGAGGCCTTTGCTGTCCAGGGGAGACAGAATACAGACCATATGGAGAATGGTCATAATGATCTGGACTTAGAGCTGAACTGTGAGTTATAGTTCCTTGATGATAAGCAGATGAACTATCCAGGGATGTGCCAGTTTCACTTCCAGGAGCTTCACCCTCAACACTGAAAAAAAGAAGAGTAAAATGCAATATGGTTAATATGTATAGTATAGCTTTTTACTGCTGCAGCTCCATATATGTATATATATCATATATATATATCAGAAGCCTGATGATGGCAGATGAGATTCTGCTGAAACGTTGCTACAACTTTAACAGCACTACAATGACGTGGAATAATACCCGAGGGAAGCTGAACAGCACACAAGTAAGTACCCGCGAAAGCTTAAAAAAAACATATATATATATATATTTGTTTTTTTAGGCTTTCACGGGTACTTACATGTGTGCTGTTCAGCTTTCTTCAGGTATTATCCCACGTCATTGTAGTGCTTTCAAAGTTGTAGCAACGTTTCAGCAGAATCTCATCTGCCATCATCAGGCTTCTGTATGGATGTGTTATATATATATATATATATATACATACACACACACACACACACACACACACACACATATATATATATATATAAATATAAATAAATAAATATATAAAAAATAAATGCTGGATTGTTTGGTTGGTTGATTTCTATAGATGCCCATCTTAGCAAACGACTCTGGGGAGCTCACAATTAAATTATTAATTAACTATGAACTATTGATCATGTCTAAAATATTCACTTTCAGATACACATTTTATGAAGCTACAAATGATCATGTTTACAAATTTCTGACACTTTTTCCCCCAAATATTTTGTTTGTTTCTAATGTAATACAATGCAACATAGATAAAATGAAGATTTAGAAATTTCAACGTTACTATCATTTTCTTGGCAACTCTAAACATTGCCTCATATAATTTTTAATAGGAATTTCTAAATTAAAACATCTATGTGATGTATATCACATTATTAGCAATAAAAACAGTAAATTAATCAATCATTTCTGGAATCCGCTTAGTGAAACAATGGGAACCAGTATCCAGTTATATGAGAGAGCAAAGTAGTGCCCATTGCAATCCTGAAAGAAATTCAGCTTTTCCCAAAGACACAATAAAATGTCCATCGATTTTTGCAGATCTGATACCAGAACATCTGTTATGCAATAAATTATTTTATAGTATGAGATATAGTATGAGATTTGGTATTTCTCATAAAAGATCAAGCATGGTTTTAATACTCAGTGTTCAGGTTTCAGTAAATGTTACAGGAGAAGCAAAGTACTCCAACTCATATAATAATGCAATAAATAACATATTACAGAAACATGAATTTTGATCAGGTTTCAAATTAATTATCTGATTTAATTATCTTCTCCATCCCACTCTTATTTTCAATCTTACTGTTACAACTTTATAAAATAAAAATAAATATTAACGTTGCTTCTTTCTTGCCAAAATATAAATTGTTCAATGGCTCTAAAATGCTTCAACAGGATTTAGAAACATGCCAAACCCACAAGAAAAACAAGTTCCTGCCAAATATCCAAGGAGATGAATGAACCAAAACAGTAGCCAGCAAGAATACGAAAGTTACTGTGAGATGAATGCCAAGATAAATAATAATGATCATGCACCTAATATAGAAAAAAATTCCTAAAATTTTTGAAGAAGTTTTTATTTATTGGTTTTATGTAAATGTTAAACAGTGTAAGAATGGTAATTAATCCTCAGAATTTATTTAGTTACTTAATTTGTATAGCCACCCATCACACATATGTGATTCTGGGCAGTTCACAGTGACTAAAAACAAGAATAAAAATATAAATAAAAACAAGCATACAACTACATTAGATCACAATTAAAAACTAAAAATGTAATCACAGTCATCAAACAATACATCCCATTCAGTATAACCACTGAAAATGCTTATGACTATCCTTGGACAATCCTCCCCCAAATCCTGATGATGTAGTCATGTCATTGGGCTCTTCTTAAAGGCCAGAAGAGCAGGGCCCCATCTAGGTTCAAGGGGAATAGAAAGGACAGGTGCCAGAGCAGGAAAGGCTTTCTACCTGTGTCCACATGATGACATTCCGTAGTATATGATCAGATTTCTTAGTACATCCTTAGTGATATGCCTCTCTTGCCAGATCTGAATCCCATAAGTCACTGACCAAAGACCAGTAGTATATGAAGTGGGTTAACCTGAGACCCTTGATTTTTATACAAGACATAGCAATTTGGTAAACAAATAGTCTTGAAAGACATCATAATCAATAGAATATTGTAATCTCTTTCTTTGCACACATTATGAAAAGGCCCAATTCTCTGCAGAAGGATATAGTCCTGGGGAAAAATGAGCAGGAAAAAGAAGAGGATGATCAATAGCATGGTGGATTAACTCAGTTAATAGTTGCAATGGGTGTACTTTTGGAAAACCCAAAATACCAGGTTAGAGACAAATCATCATGGAGAAAATATATTGATGTGATTATTAACTCCCTGACAATAACTTGATGGTGCATAATCAATCAAAAATAAAAATCTCTTTGTCCATTTCCCTGTGAAAACTACTCTTGGTTTCCATCCAGAAGTAGCCCAAATCCAGATTGAAAAGGGGCTTTGTAATTGTTATCATCCAAAAACCCACAAGAATTCAATCACCAAAACTGCTAACACCTTGTTGTCTTCCTCAAATGAATACACACACATACCTACCTACCTCCATTACTGTCATAGCTGCCTTGGTAGGAGACATTAAATTGTTGAGACAATTTCTCTGTTTTGAGTACACAAAATCAATATTTTAAAAAATAGCTGATTAAAAGCTTACTTGTTATTCTATAATGTGGTTTCAGAATGAATATGAACATTATAAATAATAACTAAATTACGTATTTCATATGAGACTTTATTATTCACTTTTAAAAACAGCTTCCTTCAAGTCGACAACAGAATTAATATGGATTAAAAATATCTAACAAAGTATGGGTTCATATTTCAAGTGCTTATTAGACTTTTCATGAGAATCTAGATTTCCCATCCTGAGAAAGCATGGTTTCTTCAAAAGTTAATGAGTCAAAGGCTGAGATCACTCCATATACTAACCCAAAATGGAATAAAATGTAACTTATAATGTGTGACACTGTTCTATTTTCTCTCCAATTACTCTATAGCTTTGAATTCCCTCAACTATAAATATTTATAAAAGACTGAACAGAATTTTTAAAAAGTGCAAGCAGCTTTTTAATTTTCATGGTTTATATTTAATAATAGCACATTGTTCTCTAAAAATATACTTAAATGCTATGATAAAAATTTAAGTATACAAAAATATTATGCAATCTATTTTGAATGCATTTAAACCTAAATACATAAAGTATAGAAATGAATATAAATATAAAAGGAAAATGGATTTGGATGTCTATGAAAAATTGAATTAGCAAAGATACTTGCATAAGGATATAGACTGCCTATCATTATGCAACAGATACAGGCGGTCCTCAACTTATGACCATAATTGAGACCAGAATTTCCACTGCTAAACAAGGTGGTTGTTAAGTGAACTGCATTTTTATGACTTTTTTTTTGCTATGGTGAATCACTGCAGCTGTTAATGGAATCATGCGATCATTAAGTGATTCTGGCTTTCCCCCATTCACTTTGTTGGAAGCTAGCAGGGGAGGCCACAAATGGCAATAACAGGACTCCAGGACAGGGCAACTGTGCTAAATACACGCTGGTCACCAAGAACCCAAATTTTGATCAGATGGCTGTAGGGATGCTATGATGGACTTAAGTGTGTGGGCTTTTTTCAACTTTGAATGGACAGTAAACAAATGGCTATAAATTGAGGACTACTTGTAGTGCCAAAGTATTTTACATATTGTTTTAGTAGTTACATCTAAGCATATTCAGTGGCAACCTAGATAAGGAATGTTAAAGCAGTTATGAATGACAATCTTAATTCAAATCTCATTAGGAAGCTGGTCATAAAATGAAGAGGCATGGGAATGGTTCTCATAAATACCTCATGCATTACTTTTTGTGTTTTTAAAAAGGCACAGCTTTTTAGAGAGCAGAAGTGAAATCACATTAGCTCTGAAAATTCTAATTGATTCGGGAACAGTGTTTTTAGCCTTACACTGTACACATCGAATCATCTTAGTGCACAAGGTTAAATTTCATGACTTATTTATTCCACGTGGAGGATGAATGCAAGGTTATGAAATGTATTTTACTTGAGAGATGCATCAACTTTTGGAACATACATGAAAGGTCACGTATAACTACTGAGTACATTCAGAAGGTAAAAATGCAGCACGTTTTGTAAAATATCAGTATCCACAGCATATTACATAAGAATGAGACCATTTGAAACATGGCTGTGGTTTAATGTCAGTCTTCAGAGATGAAATCCAAGACTCTTGAGCAGTCTGCAAACTATGGAAGAAAAAGCAAACTCTTCTAAATCCTTTAGGTGCCAACATGTCTTGCTTACTAAAATGGTTTATACTATTCTTAATGTGATACTACTAATTAAAAACATTTTCAATCATTTAAACTTTACTCATGCAAGGTAAAAAAAATATTTTGAAAGAAAATTTTAACAAGTATCAAGAATATTCCTCAGTGAATTACAATATTTTTGCCAATTGTGCTTGCCAACTAAAATAAAGTGAATTCTGTCAGTTGAAATCAATTCTTGGTGACTTCAGGAATATTCCATTGTAGATTTATTAAGAACATTTAAATGCTTTGCTGTTGTCTTCTTCCAAGGTTTTCCCCCCTACTTTCCAGTCTAGTCCACAACTCAGGTAGTCTCCCATTCAAAAGTAAGCGCCTTTCTTTTTATTATTCAACAGAGCGTGTTCATCATTATTTATTGTCCACAAACTCTTCTTTAGCCAATTGAATCAGTGAGGATCTCCCTCATGTAGTCTGCTCAAGCATTTTTCATGTAGCTGGAAAAAGAAGTTTAAATATGGAGTAATGGGCCATGATTTGAGGAGTGAGCAAACTGTCAGCTCAGTAAGCTCAATGAAATTATTTTGAGAGACTATGCTAATAGTTTCTGAATTTTACCGCAAAGCTTCTCAAACTGTATTGCCACCATAGTTTATTTGCTATTTCAACGAACGAATAAAATGTTAAATTTATTCTTGCATGTCAAAAGAATACTGGCTTTTATACCACACTCAATGGACATTTTGTGCTAGTACCTTTGGCTAAGATATCTGACTATACTTCCCAGTGATCTTAAGCCTTTACAGTGTTATGTGCTCTGTGCTCAGCCCTTCCATGCTTGTACAATGAATTTTAGGATTAAGTATCAAAAGTAAACTTCTAAAATAACAGCAATTTAACTCCTAATTGATTTCATATACTATACATTCTAATTATTATTTTAGTGTATGGCATATAAGGCCAGGGAGGCAACAATGTTATAGTAGTTATACTACTATAGTAGTAGTATTCCTGGCAGCCAATCATCATTTGTTGCATCGGTGTACCACAAGAGGGCAAACTAACTTCACACCAGGACGCCAGTAGTCTTCTCAAAGGAAGTTGGCTCATCCCAGTCTTTCCTCCATAAATTATTTTAACCAACACATCATCATAAGATGTCATAAATATTGGGCTTGTCTCTGAATTAACCTGCATGCATTGCACAACAATGACAACTAAGCGAACATAAACTGAACAGTAAAACTCTGCCCTTTTGAATTAAAGGTGCTCAAATATTATCAATATTTTGTTAAGCATATACTAAACACTTGTTTTGGCACATATATGCCTACAATGATGATGCAGAACTATTACAAGTGCTAAAGCTAAGTTTTACTCTTAACATAGACTCCATGGAACATACAAACTTCACAGAAAGATTCAGAGCAGTTTTTCTTTCTCTTCAAAATATCCTATTGTTTCTAAGTTTTACTTTTTAAAATACATTCAAGACCTCTTTCCTATTGCCATACTTATTTTCTTATATCATGAAAAATAATACAATATCAATGATCAGCAATGAAACACATTTGAAGAAACAGAACATATAGAAGTTACTGCATTTAGAAGATTATAAACTGAATTTGGGGGAAAAGTATCAAAACACAATCAGCCAGGAGGCAGTTTAAGTTTTTGTCTTTACTGGAACTTATTTAGATACATAGAGCTATTATTGTTAGTATTAGATCTTATCTGATTTTAACCTTACTACAGGGAATTGAACTCTTTACACAGTGTACTTAGCTTTATGGGTTTACAATGACCTGGTTCTCGAAGATCTGATAAAATGCCAATGGTGCTATTTTATAGCAAGCATATAAAAAATAAGATTAGAAAGGAACATAGTTTGTTGAAGGAAAAATTCATAAAGAGGATCTAATGAAGGACTTACTGTAAAGTAATCAGTGAAATAATATTTAATGATATGTACTTTCAAAAGTTTTATTTTCTTTATTTCTGTATGATACTTCAGGACATAATGTAAACCAATACTCTCTTTGCAATATATGACAAGGCTTCATGATATATTCCAAAGTTTTCATTGCTGGAATTCTATTTTAAAAACTGGAATTGATGTGTGTTTATTGTGCTGATTTTGCTACATATTCACTATAATTTATTGAGGATACAGTAACATAAATGAAATAATAAATCACACAATATTCTGATCAACAACTGAGGAAATCAGTTCAGATACAGAGAATTTCTTATTCAGCATTATCTAGAATATACTTTATTGGGTATTATTACAAATCTTAGCATAAACGAGTTACACTACAATCACTTTTTAAGTTTTCATGAGAATGTTAAAGAAATTTCTGCAAAAATTATTTTGGATAGCTAGTCTCATTGAAAAAACTCCAGGGGTTATTATTAACTATTTTGAATAAATTTGAGGAAATATTTGAGTGTGTTGTAAGACCTAAATAGTGAAAATCTTCAAACAAATATTGCTTTAAAGCAGCAATTTTATCCATTAAATATTCTGTTTGTGGGTATTTAGTTCAGAGTTCATACGATGACTACACATGCTTGCTATGTTTCACCAAAAACACTTGTCAGCAAAAAGAAAGCCTGCTTTTCTTAGAAATCCAAAAGTCTAACTGTGCCAAAACCAAAGAAAGGAAATCTTCAAAGCCACAACATAATAGAGCTGCATATCAGCTAGTTTTTTAAAAAAATAAAATAATTTAAAGCTAGATCTCAACAAAATGACATGGACTTACAATATCTAAATAAATAGAAAAACAAATAAATATAAGCTTCAGGTTTACATACTACTCAACAGAAAGTACTAGGATAAAAGTAAATTGTTAATTGATATAAGGGACATAGGCCTAGTGGTATAGGCTAAACTTCCCCTTCCAAATACTCTCTTCCTATAATTTTATTCACTTTTTAGATGCCATAACTCTTAAGTATTAATAATATTAACCTAAAAAGAATTTTGTTAACATTACACTAAAATTGAATTAGCAAGCTTAATTAAAACACTGTTTTCAGCCCATGAAATCCTATTGATGTTTAATGGACCTTTTCAAACTAAACACTGAAACAATTAAAAAATAAATTTCAGAGATGCTCAATTGTTTTTAAACATCATGGAAGGGTTCAGTAGCTCCAATGACTCTGAGCATGAAGTTAATGACAAAGTGCACTGATAAAGTGGTCCTCACTGGTAAAGCTCCTGTCCCACTGCACTAACGGATGCAGAGGATGTAAAACATTAAAAAAAGCTTGCCATCCGTTGGAAAACGCTATGCATCCGTTGTGTACTCATTGCATACATGTTTCATACGCTTTATCCGTCAAGCATCCATCCACTGCAATTTCATCCACGCAAGAAGTTTTGAGCTGCACAAAACTTTGTGAATGGATGAACTTTCCGCTGTGTACGATGTAAATCCGTGACATCCGAGCAACAAACATTCTATGTCCGTTTATCATCCGTTAAACTTGCGCTGTATCCTCTCTGCATCCTCTGGGCATCCTCGCAACTCATATCCGTTATAGCTGAAAACGGAAAGAGGGAGGAAACAAAAGGTACATGGAACGTCTACACAGCGTTACTAGCATGGAAATAGAGAGGATGTGCAATGAACGGTTTGCATCCAATATACATCCGCTAGGCTTCCTATGAACATTCGTTTAACATCCCCGCTACATGCTACCCACGTCCGTTCTTTTCCGTTCTGTTTATGCAAATTTTCACCACTTTTTGGAGTGGATGACAACGGATGGAGCCACCGCCGAAATTTTGCTCATCCGCTATGTCCTTTTTGCATATGTTTTGCGTCCGTTGGCCAGTGGGACTTAGCCTTAAGGTTGAGATAAAACCAGGGACATCCTGATTTTCATTCTTTTTAATCTGTATCTCCAATATTATGTCTATACCCATTTCCTTGAAAATATTCACACAGAATTTGATGGTATTTATTTCCAAGGAGATACATAAACTATTGAATTTTTAGTTTTGATGTTTACCGTATTTCAACAATAACATCACTATGTTGCCTTACATAATATAGATTTCCCCTCTGATTTCTTTTCTCCCTTCTTTACTATATAAGAAAATGAACTCTAGCAAGGAAGCAAAGGTTATTATTGTGCTAGTACATGGGAAACACTCAGAATATTTATGGATTAACACTATTTAATAATATTTAGCATTTAAAAGCAAAAACATTCAAATTATTTCTAAATGTAATTTTTTTGTCTTTCAGAGCTTATTTTATAAGATAGAAATCTACCTCTAGTCTCTACAAAGGAAAACAATTTATTCTCAAGTTCTGTATACAAGTTCTGTATACAACACTTTGCAATATTAGATTAATTTACATAAAATTAGACATCAATTTGGTATGCCATCGTATTCACAATAGAACTGATTTATTGGAAATGAATCCTGCTTGCTTCCAAACCCAGAAAAAGTTGGCCAAGTGTTGCCACCTGATATGACTATTTTCTCTGGTAACATTTTGAATTGCTTTTCTCATCAGTAGGATGCTGTTGCCTCATCACAAACAACCATTTTTCTCTTGTCTCCTGCACAAAGCTTCAGTTTGCAATGTATCTAAACAGAGGACTAGTACTTTGAAGCCACAGTCTCTGGTCAAAGAGGATGAGAATAAAGATTATTCTTGTCAATGACACACTTGCTTAGTTTGCATAAAAGTAATGAAAGGGCACCGAGGAAGAATTGCAAGGATCTGCAAATATAGTCAAGATAAGTCTGGTCTACTTTCCTCCATCCTTGTTACTATAAAAAGCAATCATGGTTCAAGATTCTGTGAAGAACACCTGTTATCTTTCTGGCTTCATTGCTGGAACTGGCTTTTAAATAGAAACAGAATCATTTCTCTGTGGTTGTTTGGCCTCATTTTTTTTCCAACAAAAAGTCCAAGAAATGCATTGAACATGTATTGAATATGTCTGTATATATGGAACAGTTTTCTAATTTTATGTACGGGATGGAGAGAATTGGGGCGAGGGAATGTTTGTGCCCAGTCTTTCTGTTTCATATGTATGTATGTATGTATGTATGTATGTATGTATGTATGTATGTATACAGTAAATTTCTTCAAACAAAGGGACAACAATGGTTTCTTTGGATGCTAGAAGGCAATCAGCTGCATAGCACTTGCTTCAGTAGAAGAATCTTTTCCCTCTTCCAAGCCAGCCTTATTTCCACTTGATTGCTTAAGCGCTCCCCTGCTCTGCCAAGCCATCTAGATATGAGAGGCAACTTTGGATATCATCCTCAATCATAAAATGTTCAATTTAGATTTTTTGGGAGGCAAATAATACAGTTCCCACTTTGTGGCAGCCTCTTCATATTTTAACATTAGAGTCATTTAGTGCTCTTCAGAGAAGCCTTTAAGCATCTATTAAATGTCATGGAAAGCTTTGTTTGTAAAAGTAATGTTAAACAATGTAATTATCCAAGATATAAATCAAATCAAGCTGATAAACTCTGCTACTTGATTCATTCTGGTAGTATTTTCTCTTGCTATTTGAAAGGATAACAGATAATCATTTGGAACACCTTGTAGGTCATCTAGTCCAATCCCCTCACCCAAGCAGGAGACCCTACACAGTATCTGACAAATGGCAGTCCAATCTCATTTTGAAAGTCTCAAGTGATGACACTCCTACAACTTCCAAGGGCAAGGTGTTCCATTGGATGATTGTTCTCACTTTTTTCTCACAGGAGAAAAAAGTTTCTCCTTATTTCCAGGTTAAATCTCTCCTTGTTCAGTTTCCATCCATTATTCCTTGTCTGGCCTACAGGCGCTTTAGAAAATAGTTTGACCCCCTCCTCTCTGTGGCAGCCCCTCAAATACTGGAAGACTGCTATCATGTCTTCCCTGGTCCTTCTCTTCACTAGACTAGCCAAGCCCAGTTCCTGCAACTGTTTGTTGTATGTTTTAGCTTCCAGTCCCCTAATCATCCTGGCTGATCTTCTCTGTACTTTTTCTAGTGTCTCAACATCTTTTTTATAATGTGGTGACCAAAACTGGATGCAGTTCTCTAGGTGTGGTCTTACTAAGGCTTTATAGAGTGGTATTAGTACCTCCCTTGATCTTGATTGTATCCCTCTGTTAATACAACTTAGGTTATCATCTGACAAGTTCCTGTAACCATTCTTCATATGTTTTAGTTTCCAGTCCCCTAATCATCCTGCTCTCAAGAGATAGCACAAACAGCTGGGAACAATTTTGACCAAATTGTACTCCCTTTTCAAATAATATTTAGACATAAATTATAGGCTGAAGGAATTTTAAAGAACAAAGTAATTTTAATAACAAAGCAAAAACCTCTAGAAATAAACTTTAAAGCTACATTGTATCATGGGTGAAATTCAAAATTTTCCCCTACTGGCTCTGTGGGCATGGCTTGGTATAATAATAATAGCAACTAGGGTGATTTTTTACTGATTCAAATCATCCCTACCACCTCTCCCGAAGTGGGCCAAGGTGAATTTCACCCCTACTTTGTGTAATAAAAATCTTCACTGACATATTGACATGCTTTCAATATAGCCTTGCAGATCCAAAGCACTGTTGGCTACACATATAGTAATTTACTGTGACATATTTCAAAATACCTTTCTTTCTTTCTTTCTTTCTTTCTTTCTTTCTTTCTTTCTTTCTTTCTTTCTTTTTTCTTTCATTCAATTTATACCAACAAATAAAATAAAAAAAATTATAATGCAAAAATGAAAATATACTTCTAGTAGGTGAAAATAAATCACATATCATAATCCCTAAATTAACCAAGAAACAGTTTCTTGCATACACTTAGTGTCTCTGACCGAGGCATGCATCCAGAACTTATGAAAAGCCAGCAGTGGCCATTCTGATCTCCAAAGGAAGCATATTCCATAGGGGGGACTATACCACAGAAAAGATCCACCAACTGGAATTCCTTAGCTAACTGGACCCAAAGTATGCCCATTTAAAAAAATTGTCATACTCATGAATGTTTTGAAAAATTGAACCTTTTTCTAAAAATGTATAAAATTGCGTAGAGTTAATTGTTCAATCTGTTGGCCAAGGCTTCTTAAACTAGTCAAATGAACAATTTGATGAACACAGTAAAGCTTTTTCACAGTACATTTTAGAAACAGTATTTTGCTCTAGTCTTTCTTTCACATTTATTTATTTTTATTAAATTTATATGCTGCAGATCTCATTACCCAAAGCAATTTTGGGTAGCAGAGGCATCAAAGATATCTAGAATTTTCAAATATTTTATTTATTTATTTGTTTGTTTGTTTTGTCAATCGCTTACAAGATAATAGGTATCAGTATATACATAGTTATGAGTACATGAAATGGGTACATATAAGAAAATCAAAGAAACAATAGGACAGGGATGGTAGGCACATTGGTACACTGATGCAAACCCCCTACAGACCTCTTAGGAAAGGGGTAAGGTCAATAGTAGACAGTCTAAGGTTAAAGTTTTGGGGGTTTGGAGAAGAAACCACAGAGTCAGGTAGAGTATTCCAGACATTGACCACTCTGTTGCTGAAGTCCTATTTCCTGCAATCAAGTTTGGTGTGGTTTACCTTGAGTTTGTATCTATTGTGTGCTCTTGTGTTATTATGGTTGAAGCTGAAGTATTTATTGACAGGTAAGTCATTGCAATGTATGATTTTATATACCATACTTAGATCAGACTGAAGATGGTGTAATGCAAGATTTTCTAGGTCTAGAATTTCAAGTCTGGTGGCATAAGGTATTCTGCAACAAGTAGAGGAGTGGAGAACTCTTCTTGTGAAATATTTCTGGACTTTCTCAACGGTGTTAATATCAGATACGTAATGTGGGTTCCAGACTGATGAGCTTCATCAGTCTGGAATTATTCAAGTATTAGTTGAATAATGTATTCAAGTATTAGTCTAGTATTCATCTATATTCAAGTATTAGTCTAGCAAATGTTTTGTATGCTCTAGTTAGTAGTGTGATATTACCAGAGAAAAAGCTACGTAGGATTAGGTTAACAACTCTTAATGCCTTTTTGGCAATGTAATTACAGTGGGCTCTAGTACTTAGATCATTAGATCTAATGTCAGTGCCATATAATATCATATAATATCATATAATCATATCATATCATATGATATAATATCAGTGCCAGGGGTCCTTAAACTTTTTGTCATCCAAACAATGAAACAAGCACAAATGAACAGGAAAAACAATAAAAGGAAATCTTGGGAAAGGTGGATTTATTGCAGCAATATAACTAAAATGTTTTTCACACTTTCCTTGGACTCAGAGTTTCCCTTAACAGTTTGGGAAACCACGGCATAGGGATTAAGGATTCTGAACTAGGATTGGGAAGAGACACATATTCATATTCCTGATATTGATACTTACTTTATGACACAGAATTCAATGCACGATACTGAGAATCAAAACCAGAAAATCATGATTATAATACCATTCTGTGTCTCTGTATTCTGCATCTGGACCAAACTAGTATATGCCATAATAACTCAGGAAAGATAGTTTTTAATTAAAGGTAGTTTAATTAGATTCCAGCCCAAGTGACTGGTAGATCACTTGTGGGTAGACCATTAAGAAGCTGCAGTGTTTCACTGTGACAAAGATTCATTCTACATTGTAGGCATAAAGACAGATGTCTGCACAAAAAAAATTCTCCAGAGACAATCTAAAATTAAATATGCTGATTGCTCTTTTGTTAGAAGCTATTGCAGCTATGCCTCTGAAACTGATATCTTGCTATTTCGCAATCATGATCTTCTTTACCCCCGCCCCCCCATGATATGATAGCATAGTAACAATAACATACAATAATAATTTCTGTATTAAAATTATTTTGTGGGCTTAATAACATTGAAAGGATATGTTGTAAATATGAGTACTACAATAATTTTCCATAAAGTACCAAAAGGTAGTTCAGGTTTGTAAACAAACTCTTTTCAATACTATACTTCAGGAGTGTCAAACTTACATCCTCACGGTGAGTTTGACAGGATTTTTCCCCCCCTTCACTAAACTGGACATGGATGTGGTGAGCACAATGCATCTGGCCTGTAGGCCAAGAGTTTGACAGCCCTGCTATACATGAAACACAAAAATATTTCCTTGTGTGAATCTGATTAAAAAATTAAAGTACTTATAGAAAGAGATGTCAAATCTTGAGCAGTAACAGATGTTCTGGAACAACATAAATATTAGGGCCTTCCATAAACTTTCCTAGTGTAATTCACTTAAATTCAATATTGCTGCTAACTGAATCATTGCACAGTTTATGGCTGTTTTGTCTTGCTATATTCCTTTGCATGAGTTTTGACTCAACTGTACAATCGCCACAAGTTATCTGTTTGATTATACTTTTGGACATATTTTAACACAACTTCCATATATTTCTCGAAGACTGTGATTACACATCTTTACTCAGTCAGATAGTCAAGTGATTTTTGTTTTGGAAATATTTAGATACAGTACGTTAATGCGAAACTTAATGTAGCAAAGATCAAGATATCTGGGTTTTTAAGAAAATATACAGTATATATAATGTATACATTATAAGGTATACATAAATGGTGATGTGATAAAGTAGTCTTAGCAATATTTGCATTTGTTTTTCTGATGTTATAGATTTAATCTCTTTGGCTTGTTTTTTGTGTTAACTTTTTTGCATTTTGCGTAATGTTGCTTCTGTTGAAAGAGTAAGCCTGACAGGTATGCATGTAAAATGGAAGTTACTTCCTAACAAACCAATGGCAAATAAACTCAGACTTGTATTCATGTTTATCAGACCAGGGGAATGAAGGACAAAGCTTGACAGGTGACTACTCTTAGAATCAGTAAGGGAATAATTAGCTCAGACAAGTTATTTACAAGTTTATTTTATACAAACAGGACAGCATAAGAAAATAATCCTTCATTTGCAAACATAAATAGCTTAAGTAACTCTTCAAAGCCAATTCTAAATACTCTGTTCCTAACTTAAAGAAGGTCTATGTGATTGTTAAAGCTGAAACTATATTTATGGCATATAATCATTCAGGACTGAAAAAGATGAAGAGAAGATAAACATCAGTTTACATTTCATTTATTAAACACAAATGGAAAAGTGGGGCAGAGTTTGGGTTGCTATGTAGCCCAAGGCTGGTTGCTGGGGAAATCAGGGAGCACAGAAGAGAATGTTAAGAAAAAAGTTCAAGAAACAGAAAAAAACTGTTTTAAAATTATCTTTCCTGGAAAGAAAAAAGCACTTCATTTATTAGGGAATTGTAGAGCTCTAAATAGTTTCATTAAAAATAAAATAAAATAAAATAAAATAAAGAAGTTATAAAAATGAAAAGTCTTGATACACTTTAAGAACTCACCAATATATTATCACATATGCTTTTCTGGATTACATTTCATTTCATGAAATACCATTGAGTATAGTCCTGAAAGAAGAGTAAAGTATATACACACAGCTGTTGGTGGGGGAGATACAAGTAGGAGAAGGGAATGGCAGGAATTACTGCACTTCAAGTTTTGATTTATCTTTTAAGACAGATTCCTTAACTGGTTGGAAAGTTAGACTTGAACACCAACATAATCCCATAGGATGTATGTTTCAGTTATAATATATTGTTGTCCATAAAAGCTTATTTAATTTTTAAAAGGTGCTACAAAAATTCTTTTAGGGTAACATAAATATAAGACAATATATCAGTTAGTAAAGCCAGCTTGCTTAAGACGAATGTTGAAAAAATATACAGTTCAAAAACCCTGGTTGCATTTGGTTTCACATACTAGTTCATACATTCAAATGAAAAGCAGACTGAACCAGACTTTTATTATCTTCAATTTCTGTATATTAATCTGATTCCTTTTCCTGTGAATTCAAACATTTCCATCTATTGATCTACCACTAATCCAATTCTAAAACCCTAAATATATAATAATAATCAGGATAGCAACATATTGTTTGCCATATTTGCTCCTGAATTCATAGTCACATACATGGTTTTTACAGATAAATGAGGAAAACGGTGAACTGGAACTAAGGAGGGAAGGAACTAAGGAGGGAAGCAATGAGAAACTTAGATACAATCAGAAAAGTATTTCTTTGATAACAAGGATCAGAACAGTTAAAACAGTGTGGGTCCAGTTGTAACATGTGATTGTTAAAAGTTGGATACTCAGAAATAGGGAAAGCAGATCAATGCCTTCAAATTAAGCATTGGACACTGCTACTAATAATATTACGAACTGCAAGAATATCCAATCAATTACATACCTAAATAGATTGACTGTTCTCCTGTGGCAATGATCAATATGCAGAAACTCACATATTTAGGGCATGTACTAAGAGTAGTGATTTTTTTTTTAAAAAAACCATGTTTAATAAGGCTGCGAATTAAAACATAACTAATAAGATTAAAGTGCTTGTTCTTTGAAGACCTATAAATTATTATCAAAGAGAGGTCGAAGCAGTAAACATTTGCTCATATAGTCACCAAGAATCAAGCCTGATTCTATAATACCTAATTAATTTTAAGCTTATTTTTAGTTATTCAAAAAGATGGTAAACCTAACATAAAAACAGGACAGAGTATTTATTTTTATTTTATCTAGCAAAAAATACTCTAAAGGGGTGATTTAGATGAGGAATAACATTTCTTGATGACCCAATACCAATTAAATTCAGTTGTAATTTTGCTTTTATTTATCTAAAAAACTATGAATTTTACATCATTCTAATTTGACTCACTCTGACACTAAGAACTTGCCCTGATCTAAGTAGAACCAATGTTTACAATGTGTCCGTTTAAAAATAATAAATTTTATTAAAGTTTGCAATTATAATTATAAAGGAAATAATACAAGCTGAAAAAGTAAAATAATGAAAAAAAGGAGAAAAGTAAATGTAGCAAAGAAAATATAAAGAAAAAAACAGAAAAGAAGGAAGAAGTAAGAATATAGTAAAGAAAAAGAAAAAATATAAATAACTTTCCTCTTCATCACAAGTACAAAATTTTCTTTGTCTTGAATGTATAAAGGTACTTTGAATCTTGGGTGGAAATATGAACAACATGAAAGGACATTTTATCATGCTTGGGGGATGTGTCAAAAAATCTAAAGAAAAGTTGGATACATTAATTCATTCAGCAGATTTTAAAGGTTTAAAATACAATTGAAACCAGATACCTTTCTTTTAGGACAATGGATTAGCAACTAGAAAAAAAAACTCAAGAGGTGATGGTTCAGATTTAAGGAGACTCACCCAATGAATGTTCTATGATCAAATGTGTTATAATGTATGTGAGAGTATGATGGCAACTGGGTACCTTAATGGCACTTAAACCTGATGAAGCTATAATGCTCAACTTTTCCTCCCAGGTATGCCTGGTAAGTTTCCAGTCCCTGGTCTTGGGAGACTGGATTTTGGGAATAGAGATGGCATGGCTGAACATGGATCGAGGGTGGACAGCACAGTCCACCAGCTTGCTGGTTTATCACCTTCCTCTAGAGTTTTTCTTTTCTTTTTTACAGTTGGGGGGTGATTGGTGAGATGTCCACAGGGTTTGCTCTTCCCTCCCCATTTAATATTTTTGTGAGGTTTTTGGATGAGGTCATTGATTGTCATGGGGATTACACTCTAATTCAGTGTATTTTGATAGTATCTCTTTTACAGACAGTATTCTATTCTTGCAATTGAAACCATAGTTTCAATTTAAAAAAATCACCATGGTGGCACAGTGATTAGAATGCAGTATTGCAAGGTAATTCTGCTGACTGCCAGGGGTTTGATCCTCACCAGCTCAGGGGTGACAGCCTTCCATTCTTCCAAGGATAGTAAAATGAGGACCCAGATTGTTTGGGGGCAATATGATGACTCTGTAAACTACTTAGAGCTGTAAAGCTCTGTGAAGAGGTATATAAGTTGAAATGCTATTACCATTGCTATATTGCTTTTTTTTAAAGTATTTTGGTATATGTTATTGGCTTTATTGGAAACAATAGAAGCATTCTCAGAAACAATGCTGAATGTAAGGATTACAATTTGTGAGAAAAGAATCTAGTGGTATCCAGGTAAAACAGAACTATTCCATAAACACTGAGCATGTGCCTAATAATCTTAAGGCCAGGAACAGTGAGGCTAAATTTCCACTTACTTGAAAGAGCAGGAGGAAAAGACATAGAATTTGAATCTTAGATCCAAAATACATATATAAGTTTTGATGTTATTGTCTCAAAAGAAAAACTAATTTTACTCTGCTGTTTCTGTGATGTTCAGTAAGCACGTTTTAGAATATACAGTAAAATCTCTAGAAGTTTAGATTTATTGTCATGTTTGGAAAGACATCTGACAACAATATCTAATTTATCCTATTTTCATCAGCAATGCCTATATTATAAGATCCAAACTTAACAGT
Source organism: Laticauda colubrina (assembly GCA_015471245.1). Taxonomy (NCBI): domain Eukaryota; kingdom Metazoa; phylum Chordata; class Lepidosauria; order Squamata; family Elapidae; genus Laticauda; species Laticauda colubrina. The sequence goes on along the minus strand of BLBF01000003.1, from coordinate 47,922,775 downwards.
AGATATGATCTCTTGCAATCACTGCTGATAAGTTGCCACTGCTTTACTCCAGTATCAGGAGCAAGGACCAGATAACTCAAACAGTGAATCAGGGAGACCAGGCGTTGGGATAAAATATACCAAAGCACCACCCTCTATATACGGTAAGTGTTAAACCAAATCTCAGCATCTGTAGATGAAGCAGCTATATCTGTTGCAGCCTTCCATCACCAAATACTCACCTCCTTGCTAGGTAAACATAATGGGTATCCAACTGAACCCACTACCTTCATCCTTCAAAATGAATTATACATTTCCTTAAGACCCAAGGATTTTCTTATCAATTGATATGATTGGGATTTATAATTGGCCTAAGAATAGAGGAAGCTGCAAAACAGATAAGAAGTTGTTCTATTTGGACAATTATGCTAATTCTATGACTGGCCTGAGGGTTAACTTCGATGATTCAGTCAAGCAAGTAACCACCATCTGTGAACTCTCTTACCTTTTACATGGTAAATACTTGATGCAGAAATATATTTCTGACTTCCTGTTGTTTTCTCTGGGTATTCATAGAAAATCAAAGAACTGTGGCAAAGTAGAAGGGAAAATCCCATTACTTTCTCTGAGACTGAGAGCCAACACAGTTGTGCTATTTACCCAAGAAAAGATGGTATAATCTAGAGGAGATCTGTCAACCACCATGCCCACACCAGGTTTAGCAAAGGGAAAGAAGTCCAGATATGTCATGTGACACCATCATGAGTTTGACACCCCTGATTTGGAAAATGACAACTCTACATAAATTGTCCTAAGATTCTTCCTTCTGAAGCATCATACACCATATTTATATAATATGCAATTAGATGTCTCAAACATTCCCATTTGGCCTGCCTATCTCAGCCTCCATGGACTTGGTAGATGTAGTAACCAAAAATTAAATGGAGCCCAGAGATGGAGGCTTTCCAGAAATATTTAGAAATTCCCATTACTCTATGTACCAAGACCCTGAAACACAACTGCAGGTCCTAGCAATGCAACTCTGGCATTGCTAGCAACTTTCTTGAAATCTCCATTATATGCAAATATACTCTACCTACCCAGATTGCTTAACTGTTACGATGGAGATTATTGATAATTAATGCTGGTTGATTCTTAGGATCCAATATAGAATCTACTATAAACTGAAATCCACATTAGCAAACAACATAAGCCCTTGCACCTTTATTTAGCCTCCTGTTATGTTTTCCTATCATTTGGAAAGCAAACTGGCTTTGAACCTACATTTTGCTGGCCATAACATAAAATCTGATTTTACAACATGCAAAATTCACAACCTGCAATCCTTCCAACTTCCATCACTACCAATCCTCAGCTGAAGGTTCCTCCCATCTTGCTTTACAAATATATAGGCTAAATTGATATGTTTGGAAAGGGGGAAATGCAGACTGCCCTAATTGTACAACTATACCAGAGATGCTCAGGGCCCATGGGCCAGATTCTGTCTATGGGGAGCTTAAAACCAGCCCAGGGGGCTGGCCTGGAAATATCAAAGGCCCAGCCAGCGGTTCCTCTGGTGACTAAAATGGGCTGCTTGCACCCCCCCACACACCTCGTTTTCACCCTCCATGGCCTCCTGCAGCACTCTGATGGTCTGAAAAGGGGCCGAAAAATAGACCAAAAATGGCCTGCAGGAGATCATGGAGGGTGAAAACAAGACACAGAGGGATGTGCATAGATCCCCGGTGTCCCATTTTAGCCAACAGGATGCTGCAGGAAGTATCTGTCCTGCGCCCCCCCACCCCCGCCCATGGAGAACTACAATGCTGATCCTGCTCTTGAAGAAATCCAGTTTGACACCCCTATCAGTTTTATTTCAGGAGCTCAGGTCGTGCAAAACACCATTATCTAATATTTAATATTTAACAGGCCTACTAGAACATGTGTATTAATGACAATTTGTAGAAAGTCTTTCTTGGCCATTAATCCTTTCCATTTATGCTACTACTTTTGTTTTTTTAAAAAAAGAGATGGCTTTCTCTGTAGTCAGGGTAATCATTAGGGATCATTATCTTCTAATCTCATTTCTGAGCTCTTGAAATTTTCTGCAGAAAGCATTCATTTTTTTCAAGTTGTCTCTTACATGAGAATCTCCACAGACATTTAGCTATGCACTTTGGGATGAACACCCTCGAATGGTGTGGGAGTATGAATGGCTTTCCAGAAAAATTGTAGCAATTCCAAAAAGGCTGCAAACCCATTTGCACTATTCAGGTGACCTTGAGAACACAGACACACCTCCATGTGGCCTCAATGACTCTCTAAAAGAATGCAAATGATGAGCTGTCTGCAAATATGTTGTAATGGCTTGGAAGAACAGCCCATGTTTTCAATGATTTTTTGAACAACATCAGTGAGAACTATACAAATCTCTGGTGGGATTCTGTCCCAGAGACAGAAGCTGCAACAGAGAATGGGCCTTGGTAGAAGTTACCATGAATGCCCTTTCTATCTATGCTGCAAGAGAGCCCAGAATGGGTTGACCCCTTCCTATGACATCATTTAGCTGAGTCTGTACAAAGATATAAAAGCCAGCCACCGGGAGAGACCTCAGCTTTGGTGAAGGTATTTGACAAACTGAAAGGTGTCTCTGAAAGCACAAAATGAATATAGAAATATGTCTTACCCTCTCCGGATGAATCAAGGGAGGGGCTGGGCTCTCTTGCAGCATAGATAGAAAGGGCGTTCACGGTAACTTCTACCAATGCCCATTCTCCTCCATGCTGCATCGAGAGCCCAGGATGGGACATACTAAAACTTGCATGTCCAAAGGTGGGTCCTCGTCAGGCTTATCACACCAACTGTGGAACCACTTGTTGAAGCACCCGTCTACTGAAGGATGCAGTCGCCGAGGCAAAGGCATCCAGATGGTAGTGTCTGATGAAAGGAGATGGGGATGTCCACATGGCCGCACGACAGATCTCCTCCAAGGATGCTTGGGACGCCCAGGCAGCAGAAGTGGCTGTGCTTCTGGTAGAGTGCACTGTACGACCTCGGGGAACCAGAAGGGCCGCAGCTTTGTAGACCTGCTCAATGCAAGACCTGACCCACCTGGTAATAGTAGGAGAAGAAGCCTTGTGCCTCAAGTGAGAAGGGAAAAAGGAAACAAACATGGCTTCCAACTTCCTGAAGGAGGAAGTGCACTTAATGTATATTCTAAGAGCCCTTCTTACATCTAGAGTGTGCCACTGCTGCTCTAAATCATGGCAGGGGAGAGGATAGAAGTCAGGCAACACAATGTCCTGGGACCTGTGAAACCAGGTATTAACCTTCGGAATAAATGAGGGGTACAGACGGAGAACAACCCTATCATCATGAAAGGAACAAAGGTCCTGTCTGATGGAAAGAGCAGCAAGCTCGGAAACCCTCCTGGCAGAAGTGATGGCAACAAGGAACACTACCTTCAGAGTCAGGAAACGGAGAGACACTGTTCTAAGGGGTTCAAAGGGGGGCTTTGTAAGGGCATTAAGGACCATATGAAAGTCCCAGGAAGGATCCCTGTGAACCATCGGGGGTGGAGGTTGGAAGCCCTTTTCAAAAAAACCCTGACTGAAGGGTGATGGGATAAGGAAGGAAATGAACCCCATGAAAGGACTGAGGAGAGGGCCACAACTTGCCTGCGTAAGGTGTTGGGGGCCAAACCTTTCTCCAGCCCATGCCAACTGAAGCAGGAGAAAGACCCATCCTTAGGCACCATCGGGAAAAAGCCTTCCAGGTGGCATCATAGATGCACCTTATAGAAGGTTTGCCAGATGCCAGGATCATGAGGATGACCCTTTCTGGAAGATCAGCCTCCTCTACCCGCTGCCGCTCAAGTGCCACACGGTCAGCTTGAACCACTGGGGCTCTGGGTGGAGCAAGGAGAAGCCACAGATAGGTTGACCAGGTCCTCAAACCAGGGTCTCCTTGGCCAATAGGGTGCCAGGAGGAGGAGCTCCTCTCGTTCCCCCAACATCTTCTGAATTACTGCTGGAATGATGGGAAGCAGGGGGGAAAGTGTAGAGGAGACCCTTGGGCCATCTGCACCGAAGAGCATTGGTCCCCTCCGCTCCCTGGCAAGGAAACCTGGTGAAGAATCTGGTGACTTGGCTGTTTTGAGGAGTGGAGAAGAGATCCAACTCCGGTGTTCCGAATCTGAGGGAAAGGTCCCTGAATAGAGACGGAGGAATGGACCATTATGCCTGGTCAACTAGGCTCCTGCTGAGCCAGTCAGCCTGGGAGTTGTCAACCCTAGAGATGTGGTCTGCCAAGATCAACAACAGGTGTTTCCTTGACCTCCCTCTGGATTGATTGGGTGCATTGCCTTTGTCTTTTTCTCTTATTGGGCTTAAGAGACTGTTCCACTGGGGGGGGGGGGAAGCTCTGCCTCAGCCTTATCTTGCTCCATTTGTAGAATAAAGACTCTTGCATTAGAAAGAAACCACTTAGAAATTTTTATGAAGCCCTTTAGGGTATAAAATGGCCCCGGGGCTTACAAAATGGCCGCTCATCTCGTGGTGGAAGGCTTCAATCCAAGATCGCCACTGACTAGGGGAAACAGGCTCCAAAATCGAAGAATCGCTCCTTAGGCTATAAAGAGACCCAAGCGAAGTCAGCAAAGGAAAATGCAGCCATTGATCCCACGATCAGCTGGCTTGCGCTCTTATTGGTTTGCCGATCGTTTTTACGATCGCTCAAAACCGCTGGCATGGGGGAGGTTATAGATGCTGCCCAACTTGCCTGCACAGAGCTCTGGTCATGCTGCTCCCAATGTTGCAGGAGAGAGAGCCCTGCTCTCCTGGAAGAGTAACTGCCCAAACCCCTGGGAGCTGCTTGAAGCAAGGAAAAAGTACTGAAGATCAGTGATGAGTGCTATCTAATAGAAGCTTTCAGAGACACAGCTACTGACTGAAAGGAGCTGAGTCAAAAGCTGGGGTCTCTCCAGGAGGGCTGGCTTTTATATCTTCGTACAGACTCAGCTAAATGATGTCATAGGAATGAGTCAACCCATCCTGGGCTCTCTCCTCCTGAGAAGGCAAACTTCTCAGAAAAGAGTAGATAACATTTGTTTTATCAAAGTAATTTGAAAGGCTCTCACTCAGTCTCATTTCATTGGCCAGGCAGAAATAATTGGTAATACATTGTTTGTCCAAAGCCTAATGCCATGAAGGGCTTTACAAGAGACAGTCAAGTGATTGCATCTGGGAACAACTGGTAACCAATCATGAAGCAGCTACAGTATATTTCCTCTTCACATTTTATAAATATTTAAGTATATATTTTCATGTGACAACATTGAAGAAATGCCACTTGGCTGCAATGTTAAGTAGTGAATGTACAGCTTGTATAACAGTTTAAATGTACTGTCCCCTCAAAATAACGTAACACACAGCCATTAATGTCTGTCACAACTATTACTTGGTCAATGTAGGGTCACAATATATAAACATCATAACATCAGGACAGATGATACCTGACCCCAAATCAATTGATAATCTTTTTTTTTTGGGGGGGGGGATTTATTTGGGTTTTCACAAAATACAAATAAAACATCTTTTTTGAAAATAGCATGGTCCCAGGTTATCACTTCTTCATACAGACACAAAACTCAATTTCATGCTCATTTTTATATTCTATTCCATATCTTATTACCATTGTATATTTTCTACATAGTTTTTCCCCTCCTTTAATTTTCTCAATTTTGTTTTGATTATCTCATCTTAATTCAAATCATTATATTTATACTTTTGTCTGTCCTGTTCCAATTTGATATTATCTTTTCTTATCAAACAATTTTTTTCCCTGTAGTTACCAATTCGAGTATGACACCTTTATATCCTTTAATTTTGTCCATTCAAACTCTTATTTAAGCTTCAGTGTATAGCTTTGAGATTATAGCATTCAATATAATACATAACTTCCAATCAGATTCTGCTTGGTACATTCTTAAAATAGACACTGTATTGTTAAAAAGAAAAAATTATATACATATGTAAATAAACACACATTCCATTCCAATTCAATTCTATCATTAATATGCATTAAAATCTTAACATCTTTAATATTTCTTTTCAATTGAATATCATACTTCTTTGGGAACACTTCATAAACTTTCCATGATTAATTCTTTTTTTCCCATATTTCTTTCTTACTTATATTTTTATAAATCATTACTAATAATTAAAAATGTTCCCTTTTAATTCTCTCAATCATTTTAATTCATTTATTTATTAACAAACATCCCACTACATTACAATAAATATTTTATCCATCATCATATTTTCTAAAATTATTTCTATTGTAATATAACAATGCTATCTTATGTACCATTACAAAATCCTTTTTACAATTAAATTTTCACCCATTATCTCTAAACAAACTTATGGTTACAATCCTTATATCTTTTCCCTGTATCTCCATTTCTTGCTTCTTTTACAACTTCTTTTCCTTGCTTTCTTCCCCCTCTTCTTCTCCCTTCCCTTTTTGCCCCATCTCTCTATTTCTAACTCTCTCATCTGTAATCCCCTCTTCTGTTGCTTTCTAATATTATACTTATCTTTCAAATTGTCCTTCTTCTTTTTGATGGTTTTTTCTTGTCTTAAACCTTTCACTCTCTTTCCCCCCTTTTCTTTTTTTCCCCATTTAAAATTATTTGATCATTAAAGATGGCTTCTTCTTTGCCCCAATCTTCTTGTTCTGCAAGCGTTTCTTGTTGCTTCTCATAGTTCCAGATCTCCATTTCTAAGAATTGAAACTCGAAGCCAAAAGCCAAAAGAACTTCTCCCTTCTTGTGCACCTTCTTTCCATTTTTTAAGTTCCGTTTTCAGTTCTTCAAAGAGTGGTACCATTTTAAAAACTTTTAAACAACCACCCAGTTAATTTGAAGCTTTCGGTTTTGAGTTTCTTCGGCGACAGACTGAAACCTTGTCTCTCCGAGGCTTTGATCCGTGCTCCCCACTGGAGCGCCCTGAGCCGGCTGGTTTCGGGGCTAAGCCACCCCGTAGAGGTGGTGAAGAGGGGGGAGAACTGCATCTCTCCTCTCCAGCTGGCCATTACTCCCTTTCACGAAGGCGGTTGCAGCGGTGGTCAGAAATGGCCACCACAAAGAAGAACTCGACCGGGAAAGAATGTGCAGGAGGAAGATAAGAAGAGAAAGTTTTGGTTGACCGGATCAAACAGCAAAAGCAACAAATAAGGTACCCTGGAATTTAAACTTAACAACATTGTTCCCAAAGAAGATCTTGAAGCTGCGAAGGAGAGAGAGAAGGGAATTAGGTTTTTTCTTCCCTTCCTTATACTAACAGTTAAGAGACTTATGCAAGAAATTGGAAAAAAAATCCACTTTGACATTCATAGGCATCTAAGCTGGAAATAAAAGTCAAAGAGATAATAAAGATTTCTGGACATTTAAAAGTTTTTAAAAACTGGAAAGGAGAAAAAAAGAACACAAGGGCAGGATCTGGAAAAATGGAGGAGACTGCCTGGAATTAAAGAATGTAATTAAAAGTGAAATTTTGATAAGATTCTTCAAAGATATATTTTAATTGAAACTTGGTAACAAAATAATAGAACTCCAGGAAGATAAAGGGGAAAAAAAGAAGCAAGTACTAACAGCCTTGGATTATTGGATTATTGGTGATTTTTGGTTTTTGCAACTAGATCAGTTGATAATCTTATGTGGTCACTTCATGTGGATGTTAAATAAAAGCAGTGACAATGCTGAGTTGTGAATCACCCACAAAGTAGATGATACATGCTCTATCCTCTCCTGTCAGCAAATGAAGATGGTTCTTAAAGTGTAATCTCCAATATGCATCATGGTTCACGGTATCCATGGAGGGCATAAACTCCTCCATTGCCCCAGACTCATTCTTGCCTGATAGATAGTAGACTTCATATCTTTAAAGCCAGCCCAGAAATGAAATGCAGCAGTTCAAGCAGGGATGAGACTATAGAGTACAAGAAGGCAGTACAGGGAAAGCAATCCCAGTTGTTCTCTGGATCCCAAGTTGAACCAGAAGGCTCCTTCGAGCCTCTGAGAACCCTCAATGACTCATGAATGATAATAGACCTCTCCCTCCAGCCCCAGTCTCTATTGATTACATACATGGTAGGTTAGCAATCTAATCCATAATTTTCTTTACTTTACCTTCCTCATATAGTATCAATTTGGAATAGACACAATGCATTTGGAATCAGGGCATTTAATCTTTTCACTGAGCTGCATCAAAGGGAACTTAACATATTTGGAATGAAAAGCCCCTGTCTTGGAAGAAAACCTAGTAAGAGAGCAGATAAGTCACTAAAGTTGATCCTCCACACAGCAACTTACAAAGCTGTTTTTATTTTCTCTTCCATACAGATCAGTAAGATTATTACTTGGATATTAACTCCTTTTGCTTCTTAGATGAAGAATGGCACCCATCATTCATTCAATCTTTAGGTAGGGAAAAGCTGAGTAATTGTAGGCAGTCACTGGGTGGAAAGCAGCAGTCATCCCTTCTGAAAATTGCTTTTTGTGAACTTCCTACTTAGCTAAGTAGGAAGTATGCAAGCAAACAAAAGAAGCCACATCTACAGACCAGTGCAGAACTTTGTATTTGATTTGTGCCCACTTCCAAGTATGCCAAGAACATGAGCACAACACCTATTTCCTCCTCTTTAAAACAGCTATGTCTCTTTTTGGACTTGCACAATTGTCCTCTGCAACTGCTATATAAACTCAGAAAATATATAATTGCTTTTTTAAAAAAAACCCACAGGCAGGTGCTATGTTCATGTTATCATACACTCTTGAACCATCTTTATGAAAGTTAGTCCAAAATACTGCATAATCCCACAATGCTTAACATTCCTTCTCTCTGAAAGTGCAGCATATAGTCTTGTTAACAGATGCATCAGGCACTTTATCCTCTCATTATTTACTCAGCAGAATTATTCTTCTGAGTAGCCCAATTCTGAACTTCAAATCTCTACTGTGCTTTTTTCTTCAAAATAAACACAACAGTATTAAACATCCTTTTTTTCAAATAGGTGGTTAATAGAGTAGCTTTTTCTAAAGATCCTATTCCAAATTCTAAGTGCTTATACAGCTGCAAGTCCAACTGGTTTCAACATTTACTGCATTTTGTATTGTGGCTTTTAAAAAGCAGAGATTTGCATTTACATTAAGGATGTCATATTTTTCGTTTTTCAAAAAAATAATGAAAATGAATAAAGAAGGTTCTGTGTTCAAGTACATTGGAGAAGCCAATAACTGCAATTATATACAAAAATAAGCATCAGACCTTGCCATATTGAAACAATAGTATCGCTGTAGAATTAAATAACTTTTGCCTCCATATTCAAATGACTAAGCTATACATCTTAATCCTGAAGAATGGATGCAAATGCCATAGGATTTTTTTTTTGAAACCAAACAAGTGTACTACTGTCTATAAAAGTGGCCTAACTGACAGTAGATAGATAGATAGATAGATAAAGTTACATTTGCTTATTATAATCAAGATATCTTTACAAAACATTTAAAAGAAATCATTTAACATTATGCAATATATAATATTCCAAATAAATCCCTGCCTGGATATAATAAGTCTGCCTAAAAAGACAGGAGAATAGCACACCATGTAGTCTATATGTGCTTACACATTTTTTTGTCCATGGGTAGGTAGGTAGGTTGATGTCAATAAAGAGTTGTCATTTATGCATTATTATTTGTGCTATTTCTTTTATTTGTTTTCTTCCAAGAATGTTGTAACTGTTGCAGTAAAAAAAAAAACAAAAAAAACCAGCCAGTGAGACCAAACACTGAAACCCTTTGTGTCACCGGAATAGTATTTAGATGTGCAGCTGATCATTTTCTTAACCACACCGCCTCAGTCTCTCCCTCTCCGTCTCTTCACTAATCACACAAAACAATCGTTCAGGACTAAACAAAGCTGTTCTGAAATTTGCAACTGAAACACAAGGGGAAAAAAAAAAAAAAAAAATTCCCTTCCCCTCCAGACTGGTCGTTTTGCTTTACGAAAACCCACGCTTGTTTCCAATAGGCGGTAATGGCTTACCAGCTGTCAAGCTCCAGCTCCAGCAAAGACTGAGTCCTCTCCGAATTACAGTGCAAGCACCACATGGCTGGAGAGAAGAAGTCAGGAGGGAGCCTCCCCCCAAGTTTATAGCGTATTCTGACTCCCCCCACCCCCCGCCCTAGCTCGCCCACCACTTTCGCCTTGCCCCGAGACAGCCGAGAGAGTAACTGGACGACACACCAAGAAGCCTCCCGAGCGAATGCTGAACGAGGGAGGGGGGAAGGGGCTCCGGAAAGGCACGAGCGCTCAGAGGTCCACCCTTTTCCAGCCACAGCGCCCGCGCCCGCGCCCGTGCACGCGCCCGCGCCCCCTCCCTCCCTCAGTTCCCCTCTCACACATCCCATACATCCGTTCCGCCACCCGCGCGAGCTGAGAATACCAATGGCAGAGACTGAGGAGGGCGGCTTATCTTTTAGGATACCAAGGGACAAAAGCGGGGGCTAATTGGGAGACCCTGACCCGCAAATGAGGACTGTAGTCACCCCAGGAACAGAGGATTGTCGGGATGAAGAAAAGGAGAAGGGAAAAGAAAAAAAAGAACAAGCGCAAAGCTTCCCTTGTTCCTCTCGGGGCATGGCAGGCATGTGACTTCCAAGCAGGAGAGAACACAAGCAACCAGCAGCAGCCCTCTCGCTTCCTCCACCCGCTCAATACTTTTCTCCCCGCTTCTTTTCACGTGACGGAAAGAGCGGAGTCCTATTAATAGTGACATTCAGACTGAGAAAAGCAAACTTCTTCACGATTCGGCGGCTTCGGCGACCCCGAGGAGCGGCTGTTTCCCTCGGGCCGGAGGGAAACGCACACGATTTCGCTTTGGAAGCAACAACTGTTTGTGTTGGCTTGAAACGGCTTGGAGCTATTTTGAAAAGGAGAGGCGTCCCCCTTTCTTTTCCCTTCTTCCCCTTTCCTTGAGTTCTCTTTTCTTTACGGCATAACTGTTAAATGTTTCATGGGGACAGTTTGGGAGCATACTTGTCTTCCAAAGTTAATGAAAACTCAAAACTCAAAAAAGGCGACAGAACGTTTGGTTTAACTCCGAACTATGTCCGACTGGAATAGAGTTTGGGTTTTTCGCAGTTCTAAATCCACTTCAGCAGAGATGATAAGACGAATGTATCTGGTAAATAGGATGTTTTTCCGTGTTTATCTATATAGATTCTGAGTAGCCTTTAGAAATCTGATACTGTAAACTCCAGCAATGCTAAACTGCAAGACTCAGAATTCCCCCCATGCATATTTTGACCGAGAAATATGGGAATCCCAACATTTCTGCAGGGCAGAGGGCTGTTCCAGAGCTATCAGATGCAGTCCAAAGCCATATTAGTTTTTGGGGAGATAATTTACAATTATGATTTGGAATGGATTTCAAATTAATTCAGCTCATACACCTGTTTATAGAGAAAATGTACTGTTATTACAGCATGCTTAAAATCTCCCATGAAGGGAATTCCACTTTGTTCACCTATTCTTGGCCAGTAAACACATCAGGAATGCTGAGACTATGTCAAAAACATTGTCACAACATGCTCGTGCGGAAAGTGTATCAAATTATAAAAATATCAATTTTCCTGAAGATAAATTATTGGGATAACCCCCTGAAACCTTTTCTTCATCTCCATTGGAAACTCAGTGTATCTGGCACTTCCTTCTTTGGGGCTCAGAGGCATTCCATGAACTGAAGGCTGGGACACAAGCTTTATTTTAATTAAAAAGTATTTTTTTAAAAAAAATAATTTCATGGATATAAACTTTTAATTGCCAAAAGAAGTTGATGCCTCTCATCTTCATCTTAATATTTATTAGGCTTTTTTGTACTTTGAACCCATTCCCTTGTACAAAACAAATTTATCAAGCATACATTTTATCTTTCCAGTCCTTCAGTTTAAAGATGGCTGCCTTTTCATCTCAGATTTATCTTCATGGTATTTTTGTTTCTTCTTTCTTCATATGACCTGAACTCTCATACTGTTTTTCCTCTGCACATATACCAGTTTCTTGACAACTTTAACCTATAGTTCCTAAAATTGGACATGGTTAAGGAAAATATGGCATTATTTCATACAGATATTATTCTACACTAATTGTGGGACAGAATTCTGTAGCATCCCATATATACATATCCAAATTAATGAATCATTCATAGTTTTTTGGGTGTATTTTTGGGTTGAGGTGTCGTGGTCCATCAACAAATATATGTCTAACTAAAAGTGACACTATTAGCCCATATTTTACATATGTCTAGTAAGAAAAAAGCAGGAAACTTGTTGAAGCCAATTGATTGAAAACCACAATTCTAAATCCGCTGTATGGTTGGGATGCATCATAGAAGTACATACCTGCCTTTTGTTGTCACTTTGCAGAAAACTTAAGTAATGGTCTCAAATAATATTGACTTAATATTATATTAAAGTCACCAGTTATTTTAAAAAATTTCTTTGGATTTTATTATATCAATTACATTTCATTACAACTGCTCAATGTTTTATGAGGACCTCCTTCTTTCATAGTTTTATGTCATTTATTGCATACCAGTAGAGGCAGTGATGAATTGGCATAAATGTAACACAAAAGATGCCATATGAAGCTAATGGATATGTATGGAGAAAAAATAGGCATCCAAATTTGATAGTTATTTCCTATCATATAACATTTTCTAATGTTATAATTAACATGACAATATAATAATTATTATAAAACTAGTAAGTCTTATTAAGCATGCTGAAGTGACTATTAGTCTTGCCTGTGTATGTCACATTTCGTGGTTCCTGTTTACCATCCTGGAAAAGTAACACTTGTGATTCTTAGTCATGACAAAAATTATCATGTCATTTGAAAGTCTGCCCATCCCAGTAGGAAACAGATCAACATGTCTTCTAAATCTTTATTTGTATCTTTGTATATTATCAATGAAGATCATTCAAAATACTATATAACAATCCTCATAGTTTCATTTTTAATTTTAATATTGCTTAATATTGCTTTAATATTTAATATTAAAATTTGTTCAATTAATTTTTTGCTGATTTTGACTATTCTTTTAACAGTGTATCCATGATCTAAAAAAAAACAACAACCCTTCCCTGACTAACTTTAGATTTTTTTTTAAATAATAACCCAAATTCATTTATTTATTTGATTTCTGTTGTCATCCATCTCAACTAGTGACTATAGGTACCATACTTTATAAGACATGAAAACTAAAATTAAAATTATTAAAACAATTTGAACAGTATAAAATACATATGTACGGCACCCAGCAAAGCTATTACTATGGATGTTAATGTAACCAGGGCCCTTTGCACACTCAAAGCCCAAGGCCCAGGCACCCAATCAGGTCTCTATGGCCGTACGAAAGGACAACAGGATTGGGGTTATCCTGATATCTGAGAGGAGAATGTCCCAGAGGGCAGGAGCTATGGCCGAGAAGGCATGTCTCCTGGTTCCCATCAGTTGATATTCTTGGCTGATGGGATGCCCACATTGCCTGACCAAATTGGATGAGATAACTGGGAGAAGACAAGTCTTTTGGTAACTGGCTCCAAGCTCTGAAGAGATTTAAAAATGAATTGCACCTTGAACTGCTTCTAGCTACACAGTAGCAACCAATGTAGTTCATGAAGCAGTGGAGTTACATGTGTTGAATACCCAACACCTTTTACTACATGTGCAGCTGCATTCTGTATCAGTTGCAACTTCCAAATGTTCTTCAAGAACAGGCCCATAAAGAGTGCATTGAGTAGTCCAGACAATAGGTCACAAGCAGGGGTGAGATTCAAATGGTGTTACTACCGGTTCGGTGATTATGCGTTGAGCACGCACTGCGTGTGTGTGTAAAATAACCTTTGGCTGTGCCGCCTGGACAACTGAACGCTGCATGCAGATGCACAGCATTCGAAAAGCCTCTTTTTCCCTGCTTTTTCAACTTCAGCTGTGCTGCACAAAGCAGCTTTTTCAACCAGGAAATAAAGGACAGGTAAGAGGCCAGGCGGGCGGGCGGGCGGGCCAAACAGCAGCAAACACAGAACCGGTTCTGTGTCTGCTGCTCTTGAGAGCTATCGGCTCTACAGAATCATGCAGAACCAGTAGCATCCCATCCTGGTCATAAGAGTCTGGATTTTATAGATTAAAAAATATTCTAAGGCACTCTTCTTAAAAAAAATTAAAAAGGAGGGAAAGCTATAGATAAAAGGTGCTCACATAAATTCACCTTAGTCAGGTAGTATATAAACACTTTCACACATTTGTTCCAGGCATGTGGATCTGAAAACACAATTTGGCTCACATTATAATATCAAAAACAATTATGTCAAGTTCCAAGACATTATTCAAGACATTGTTAAATTTAATGTTCAGAATAAAGAAATCATGATTTGAAAAACATGTTTTGGTGACCATTTTGACATTAAAATGTCAGTACCTTACAGAACAAAACAAAAGCATTTTGTTTCTGCACTTTACAGAACAAAAGTATTTTTTGCATACTGTAAGAGTCGTAAGAGTTACGTACAGTATATAATGGGGCTGTACAGGTCTTCTAGAAGCCACCTCTAACCTGTGAAAACTCAGTGGAACTATCCTCTGAAAGTTGCTTCACAAAGCTGTAGGCCCCTTCACTTCTAAAAGCCCGGGATTCATTCTGCCGGGCTCTTTTTTGTCTGCCATTCCATTAGACATATACAGAAGCCTCTTTTAATTTTTACAAATGCTGTTGAAACTGCAAATTGATAACAAATGTTTTGTTGGCACAAGCACCTTCCCAAGTTAAATCAGTAACTTAGTAGGTGTTTTAGTCCACTATACAGGTATACATCACAAATGGTTTGATTCATCCTTGCTCTTAAGATATAAATCATGATTTTCAAACTGTAATGAGTTCAAATAACACATGAAACCAAAACCATACACATGTGTGAAGTTGCATCAGTATTGGATTAGGATGGGCGACCTTGAGTTAAAGTCTACCCTCAGCCATGCAAACCAATTAAAAGTGTTACCAAAATCTATTGGATCTCTTAGCTATTATATTTCTGCAACAAAGCAAACAGCTGCATTGTGAATGGATATTTCTATTTAATATTCTATTCTTATTTGGATTTTTACTAAACATGAAGACAAAAAGTTTTAACTACCTTTTGCTAAGTACTGCTGTGTCTATTGGATTTGTATGTTTGTTGTATTTTTTTAAAAATCAAGACATCTAACACAGATTTCTCTTTGTGCTTTAAGTGTAAAGCATCCCCATGCTTTGTAAATGCTTTTTGTTCATGATACAAACTTCCCTTAGGCAAGAACTTCATTGGCTAATTGGGAGAATAGTTGGGAATAAATTAGATTCTTCTGAAGCTTGTCTCTCTATGTTTTGATATGCAACACAAGTAATTCCAATTTGGGACTGAACACCATATCAGAAGTTAAGCATGTGATGTGATTATTATACTATTAATCCATGCTTCTACTAACAAAAATAATTGCTAAAGCAAAACAGAAACAGGAAAGCAGTTTTGCTTGCTGATAGATATGTAATGTAATTCACTCTGAAGTATAATATTGCATGGTTATTTTTCCTGAAAATCACACCACACAGGGCACTATGGCAATGCTCCAAAGAATCTCATTTAATTTACCATAGAACTTCTACATAGATAAGAGAAATTTTACTCCACTCCCTCTGACTTTACTATTATATGATGTAGATCGATCAATATATGACACACTACTACAATTGTTTTTCAAAGAACCCTCACCTACTTGGATTATTCAATTACTTGCATTTTTAAAAGTACTTATTTCAGTGTTTAAATTTAGCTAGCAGTTTTATAAACATTTTCCAGCATGAAACCACGGCTTTTGTTTCTATGTTACTGAAATGTGGCTCAAGGCCAAATGCCTTATTTGTAACTTGGACACATATTCTATTATGGGAAAAACTGGCATTTCTTATTATTATATTGATTTTTTTTTGTTATCAAGGGATACAGTGGATACCTTAGACCTCTGAAAGGAATAAAACTTCCATTTTTATCTTTAGCACACACACAAAAATGTTCTAATTATTTCATCTTCAGCTACTCCAGGAAACCTGCAAATAAGATGAGATGGGAAATGGATTGTAGTTTCTAATATTGCATTTCACATAACCCAGATTATAATGAGTTTCTGTTCAATTTGATTCATTCAAAATGCATTTCCAAGATAGTTCTTTTTGTGACATGTGCACCAAAACAGTATGTTTAATTAGATGCAGATTTTGATAAAATCAACATTTCAAACATACACACACCCAACATGTACAGAGATTCATTTCATTCATACATTCATTTCATTCATTCATTCATTCATTCATTCATTCATTCATTCATTCATTCATTCATTCATAGAATTTGATAAGATTTGAGTACTAATATATTTGTAAAGGAAAACTGTAGTATACCCTGTGTAATAAAAATAACTCACAGATACTAGACTGAATTAAAAAGACATAAATGTATAATTGGGTAGGCTGGCAATAGTTAACCTTTGCTCTCTTCTTTTGATCGCTTCTATATGAATCTTCCCAAGATTCATATACAAGCTAACATTTTAAAAAAAAACAGAGAAGATGTAGAATAATGTGTGGAAGGAATAATAGGAAGATTTTTTTCCAATATTTTTTCCCTCTGTAACCTCAAGATACCCAGAAACAATCAAAGCTGCATTTTGTTCAATCACTTTGACATCTGATAACTAGAACACCCAATAATTTCAAGCAGGTAGTCCTCAATTTACATTCACAATTGGGATTGGAATGTCTGTTGCTAAGCAAAGTGGCTGTTAAGTTATTTTTGTCCAATTTTATGACCTTTTTGCTGCCATTGTTAAACAAATCAAATGATTGTTAAGAGAGTTATGCAATCATTCAGGCTTCCCCCATTGACTCTGCTTATCAGAAGCACCCTGGGAAGGTCACAAGTGGAGATTTATGTATTATATAGTTATTAAACAAGTGTATATGGCCTAAACTCACACACAGTGACTCTGGATTATTTCCAACTTAAAAATTTTCAGTACAGAAAACCATATGAATTCAGGAGGTTGTAACTAATGTAAACATATGCTGGCTGCTAGACTCCTGAATTTTAATTATGTGATTGTGGGGATACTGCAGTGGTTGTAACTATGAGAATCAATTGTAAGTAAGTATGGAGTGCAGTGGATAATATGGTTAGGATGCTGGATTGGAGGTTAGTGAGCTTGTGTTCAAGACCTGCTGCTGTGTAGTGGAATGAGCTCCTGTCATTTGCTCCAGCTCCTTGATGGGGACACGAAAGAAGCCCCCACTGGCCTGGCCTGAGCAACATTGATATCATCAGCTAATCCTTTCAATCTGGTGCCTCCGACATGAATGGGATGGGACAGGGGTGTTTTAAGTGCCATCAAAGCTTTGAATAGTTATTAAATGAATGTTTATAAGCCGTGGACTATTTGCATCTAGTTTGATTTAAGGATGCCACAATCAATTTATTTTAAGGATGCCACTTTCAATTAATGAAAAATGTATGCATTTAGATTTGCTATTCCATTAAATTACTATGTTTGATATAGTCTAGGCAAAAAATCCATACAAATTTCATTGATTTCAAGGGCTTAATATACTAAAGATTTAATAGATTTACACTAACACAGCACACAAAGCTTGTCAGATTTTAAATTAATTTACTTGATTACTATTAGCAGAATCAAATCAATCCAATCATGTTAAAAATATAGCGGTCAGGGAAGCTAAAAGAATATTGTCCTTATAAGAAAGAAATCCATCCTTCCTGAGCCAGCCACCATATTAGTAAAAATGGAACCAACACTAATGTATGATTCTGATATCGATCATCACTGAAAGAGTGCATTATCCTTTTCCAAGCATAAATTATCCCACCAAGACAATTCATATTCCAACTCTAATTCTTAATTGGTAATATTTAATGAAATTCAATGTAATCTAAAACTGGCTGTAACTGACCACTAGAAAATCCTAAACACCCCCACTCTCCACAAATCTATTTTCATGCAAAGAGTTTCAATTTCCTCATCTCTGTGTTAATAAAGCAGGTCATGCCAGCTTCTTTAAATGTAATAAAACCATGGAAAAGGACATAGTTCACATAAATGGAAAGCAACCTGACAAACCTTCTGATTGAAGTAAAGAATGGGAAAGGGAAAGCACCATCTAGGTTTGCAGCCATTAAAAATTTATGTCAAACCCTCAGGGATATATTTATTTAATTCTTCATGGGTATCTTCATGTAATCATTCACTGAGATTCTATGGTACGT
Organism: Laticauda colubrina; assembly: GCA_015471245.1. Classification (NCBI taxonomy): domain Eukaryota; kingdom Metazoa; phylum Chordata; class Lepidosauria; order Squamata; family Elapidae; genus Laticauda; species Laticauda colubrina. The sequence goes on along the minus strand of BLBF01000003.1, from coordinate 47,904,366 downwards.
TCTTTAGAGTTCATAGAACAGAGATTTTTTAAAAAACGATGAAGAATAAACAAATCAAAATTGGTCCACCTTTATCATTTTGCATTCCTTTCTGACTCCCTAGCTCTTTCTGCATCACAACTATCACTATAACTGTCATATCCTAACTGACCATTCACAGACTTGTGCATGAATTATTTTCCTGATCTGGGCACCTCTTGTATGTAAGGTTTTTTCCCCCCAAAATTTGCTTGTTGCTTGGAAGCCTCTAGATCAGGGGTGTCAAATTCATATCACGTCGTCATCACGTGATATTTCAGGACTTCCCCCCCTTTGCTAAACCATGGCCACATGGGTGTGGCCAGCACATGATGTATCTGGCCCACAGGCCAGGAGTTTGACAACCCTGCTCTAGGTCATTTACGTAACCTATATTATAAGTAAGGAAATTTTATGTAATGTAAGCAGTCATATATTCGATCTCTATTTATTCACCTAATGTTACAATTCGTGGAATCTTTCCCCCTCTGCTTATTACAACGCAGCAATTACGTACCATTTTAATTAGGTACCAATAATTTAATAATCTGCTCTTGAATCTTCCTGGCTATTGTTCACACCATGTGGCATCTGCCAAAGCTGTAATGAACTCAGGAAAACTACAATCAACCACGGACAGCTACCCTTAAATTCAGAAATGAGCATTCAATTAAGTACTCAGCTCTATGGTAGGCAACACAGATCTGCTAATGCCATTGTGTTCCTTTCTAGCTGCAGAATTGACACTAAAAAGAAACAGGTTGGATATCTTCATCTGCTCATTGCATTACCAAAACTTTTGTTATGGATATTACATTCTCTGTGCTCCCTCTTGTGAAGTTCATATTTGAGTTCTGGTAGAAGAAGAAAATATTTGTAGCTTAGGAGTTGAAATGTAGGCTCCTTGGAGCTTTCTGAGTATTCTGATTTCCTTGGTGATTTTCCTTTCCATGTTTCATCTTTATATCACCATGTACAGAACACGGACCTCTCATTTTGAGTTCCTCCAAACAAGTATGAAACAAACCCTTTTCTATTCATGATCCTTGGGAAATAAATGTACATCTTTTAAGTAATATAATTAAGTAAAAAGAGAAAGAATAGATTAATTCTCTCTGCCAGATTAACTGAGAGCCAAAATTAGATGAATTTATTGTAACTTTTTAAAGAATTCCTCCCAACCTGAAACAATGTTTTCTATGTAGTTATCAAACAACCTTAATGTTCTTCTAAACTATGTCTTTTATGTTGCTTATGGAAAGATTAGTAAAATGAGGCTATAGTAAAGCAAATTAATTTTAAGTGACATTTCTATTCTGTAATGTTTCCTAAATTGTATGGAAAATAAAAATGTCTATTTTGATATTTTGTTCAACTCTTTAGTTCTGAATTACTGTTAGCGAAGATGAACAATGACTGTTGATCTAGAAGATATGTATCACAAACTGTAATCACAAATTGCATTTATTGCACTCTGTTAGGTAGTGGGTCATAAACACAATGAACATGAACTTGGAGTTCAGAGACAGAGAGATAGGAAAGCCAGCATGGTATAGTCCAGGTGGCTGCAAAGAATTGGACATGATTAAGTGATTGAACAACAACTGTATGAAATTAAGAAGGTGCTGGTTTGTAATAATCCATGTTATGTTCCAATTAATAATAATAATGAAGGAACCAGAGATAAATTTGACTCAGGAGAAAATGTTAGGTGACATGAGTGGATTGGTGGAAAAATTCAATAGTGAATTAAAATAGTGATTTGTTAGTTGCTGAAGAAAAAAAGCTATTTGTTCTGAATACATAGGACTAGACGTAAACCTATCTACATGTACATTTGCAAAATGGGATGTACTGAAAAGCATAATTGGTCTGACTGAAATATTAGAGAACTAATGGAAGGTGCAAGAATAATGAAAGGATCCATGGGACAGACTGTTATTTGGCAATGTCAAGTGTGAAGATAATAATACAGTTCAGTACAATCTTGACAGGTTAAAGATGCAGTATGAAAATAACAGAATGAACTGCAATACAAACAAAGATAAAATACTTAAGAAATTAAATTAAATGAACAGTTTGGGATATCTAGCTTTGTAATAGAAGCAAGAAATAGAATCTGTCAAGGATTTGTACTGGGAGTAGTGCTTTTTATCTTGTTTCTAAATTATCTTGATTTAGGGATAAGATACAAGATGGCCAAATTTGTTTATGATATGAATTATTCAGGATAATAATAATAAGAGATAATCTGGCATAATGGCTAAAGGTGCTGGATCAGAATGGGGAAACTGTAAAGTGGCTTAGATATATAAGTCAGCTGGATGATTCTGGACCAGACCCCCTCTTTCAGCCATAGGAAAAAGGTACTGTGGCAGGGTATTTTTGAGAAATGTTTCCAAGAAACCTATTTATATCTAATGGTCAGGATTCACTTAAAGGACCGTCACAATAACAGTAATCTAAAGTGAAGAGCCGTAGAAGATTTTTTTAAACTGAATGAAAGGCCAAGCAAACTGGAGTTCAATTTAAGAAAGTGTAAATGTAAACTAATGTAAATGTAAACTAATACATATTTGGGCAATTTCCCCATTCACTCAATTTTACATTTAGATTGATTGGTTCCGAACTACTCAAAGCTAAAAAAAAAAAGATATTTATTTTGTTGTACATGGCTTATATACATGAAAATGAATTATGCAATAACTGAAGAAGACAAACTTAATGTAAGAATTAGAAAAGAGATTGAAATAGAAGTTCAATATTGTAATGGCCCATATACAAATCTGTGGCATGTCTATTAGAATATTGTGTACACTTCTGGTTATCATATTTGAAAACAGATAGAATTAGAACTAGGGAAAATGGAGAAGAAAGCAGTCAAAACAGTTAGTTGCTCAAATACAATATTTTCCTGTAAGAAAAAGCTGAAAAGTTTGAAGCTCTTTTATTCCTTTATGCCTCCCTGGTAATTTCACTAGCTGGAACATAGAAAAATATAGAAGCACATGTAAATAAAACCATATATCTGTTAATAACAATAGAATAGTTGAATGGATGGACATGATAATTCCAATCTTATTACATGAAATAAACTGACTTTGGGTTTGATAAATTTTCTTAAAAGTCTTTTTAAGGCACTGAGAATTTTACATAATGATTTCACTAACTGCATCTAAAATTACTTGCCTCACTGCTTTTGTTTAAATATGTCTTTGGAATTAAATAAATGCTTTGGAAAATAACATAAAGATAATAGGAATGGAAATTAAATGCCTTTATATTGCACAGAAATTGATGGCATCGATCTACATCAATTATATAAAGTTTCTGAGTGTATTTAATCACTAAAAAACTTACATTTCTTACTTGATCGAACATCAAACACAAATGTACATTCACGTGTACACTTTTGGTTGTGTTTAGATGCTGATGATCCATTTTTTGTTTTTTTATTTATATATAAATAAATATAAAAGAATATATTTCATATTTATATTTTATTATTATATTTACTTTTCTGCTAGAATTTTCCCCCCAGCTACAAGTAGTTCTCGACTTACAACAGTTTATTTAGTGACCAAAATTAAAATGGCATTGAAAAAGTGACTTATGACCATTTCAGTTATAACCTTTGCAGCATCCCCATGATCATGTGATCAAAATTCAGGTGCTTAGCAATTGGTTCATATTTATGATGGTTGCAGTTCCCAAGATCATACGAACTCCTTTTGAGACGTTCTGACAAGCAAAGTCAATGGGAAATCCAAATTCACTTAACAACCAGGTTACTAACTTATCAACTGCAGTGATTCACTTAACTGAGGCAAGAAAGCAGGGGTGGGATGCCACCTGTTCTGCCTGGCTCTATAGAACTGGTAGCTCTGTTTGGCCCACCTATCTGCCTGGACTCTAACCTGTCCTTTATTTTCTGCTTTTTCAACCTCAGCTGCTTTGCGCAGCATAGCTGAGGTTGAAAAAGCAACAAAAAAGTGGCTTTTCAAATGCTGCGCACCTCCATGCATGCTTTTCAGCTGTCTGGGTAGCACAGCTTAAGGTTTATTACAGGCATGCACAGTGCACGTCTGGTGTATGTGAGCTCGAAGCATGTATGTGCGCACAAAACGTAATCATCGAACCGGTAGTAACACCAGTTGAATCCCACCCCTGCAAGAAAGGTCATAAAATGGGGCAAAACTCACTTAACAAATGTCTCACTTAACAACAGAAATGTTGGACTCAATTGTGTTTATAAGTTGAGGAGTACCAGTATTTAATAAATTAACAGAACTAGCATTTAAGGATGGCTATTCTAAATTTGTCAAAAAAGATTTTTTTATATATGTCAAAGTAACAAACCCATAGTCACATTCTATTAATTAAAGTATCAATGCCCAAACTGATTTTCCTGAACATGAACATACTAATTATTTCATGTCCACTGTAAATCCAAAATAAAAAAGTCTGAAAATATTATATTAATTAAAAAGACAACCTTTGGAGTGATGAGTAAAATTATTTCTTTACTGAAGTGGAATTATTGTTCAACTCCTCTAGAATAGGCAAATCAAAAGTATAAAAACATGTTGGCAGCAATAAAAATATTTTTATATTCTTCTGAAGGTCATATACTTCTGAAAAATAGCTAATACACAGTTGTACAATTATATTTAGTAAGATGAATGTACACCTGTAGCTGCTCTATAGAAAGAGTAGAACCTTTGTAGTATGAATACTATTTGTTGTATCCTGCAGCGTTAAAGTAAAGGAAAGTAATGAAATAGCTGCAAGTGAACTACTGTTATTCTTGATAATAGATGCACATTTCCTCTTATTATTGTCTTCCATTTTACTACATTATATTTCTAGCTATGGCTTCAAAAAGACTACATTTGCTCCATTTAAAGATATTTAAATACCTTTTGGGAACTGATATGATGAATATCATATCTTGGTCACTTGAAGTAATGTGAATTTCAACTCCCATTATTTCTCAGATAGGTGTGCTATGCTAACTGGGGAATTTTGGGAGTTGAAGTCCATACATTTTCAACCAATCGAGGTTAAGAAATATTGGATATGATTTATCCCCCCTGGAATAAGTCAGAGTTTAAAACTGGGGTCTCCAACCTTGGCAACTTTATGACTTGTGGACTTCAACTCCCAGAATTTCTCAGCCGGTGCATGCTGGCTGAGAAATTCTGGGAGTTGAAATCCACGTCATAAAGTTGCCAAGGTTGGGGACCCCTGATTTTAAATGACTTTTGATATACTAATTCTCAGCACAATGTGATTTGAATTATATTATTAATATTATTCTATTATGGTTGTATAGTTTACTGTTTACTGTAGGAGTGTAGGCTACTTAAAGTTGATCGTGACTGAAGGAGTATGTTAAGATTGAATGAAATAAATCAATGATATTTATAAATAAGGTAGTTCTACCTTTTCAATGCATTAATTTTATTTGCAACATTACACTTGTCATGTATTGGGATAAATAAAGTCTTATGGTAACTATTTACTTCCTAGCAAATTCTATGAAAATCTGTTCATAATCTTGAAATAAATATAAAAGAGCAAGCCTCATTATATCAATTATGTGTGCTGTATTGGCAGCCAAAGCAGTGATGATACATTATGTTTAAAACATTTCCAATTATATTTAACCAAAGTTTAATCTGCTCCTCTTTTTAATCATAAAACTTTGTTGAATTTGCCAATCTTTTCAACTTCACATGTGTTCTCATATTTTTATTGTATTATTATATGTATTTTGCAACCATAACCATTTATCAAGTGATCAAAGAAAGATAAGACTCCATTTAAATCTATGGTACATCTACAGTGTTCTGATGAACAAATTTCCTTTTCACATTTGCAAAGAAATGGCTGTAATAACATGCTAAATCGCTACCTAGGATTCCCATTTTTGGGGGAGGAGGTAACAACTGGTAGCAAGGAAAGGACTTCCTACTGATGCAGCTGGAACAAAAATAACATCTGGAGAGTTAAAATTATCCCCTAGTAAGAGTACCTTTTTTCTCTAACAACATTTTCAGAAGATGCTCTCTGAGCCTTTACTGTTCTTTATTACCCTTCACAAGAAGTGGCAGGATTCCGTTTTATGGAGCTTTATGGAGGCAGAGGGTAGCAGCCGGCACTACTATCTGACGTAGGCTTTATCTATCTCATGCTTTGCAACAGCTGTACAAGTCTGCTTCAAATGCTTCTTTATAACTGCATCAAACAGTTGAAGTCAGTTGAATTCAGACAAACTGAATTCTGAGTTGTTAATCTTAACCAGCAGATACACGCATGTTAAAAGAAATATTTCCAAAGAATAAAAGAACACTTCACTAGTAACATTGGAATAAGCATTAGGAGACACAAGCTATTTGTGTCTCCTAACATTTGTAGGAAAAAAAGCCAGGTAAGTCTGTGACAGACCAAAATCAGAAGGAATCTAGTTGTATAGTTTTTGCTTAATATGTATAAGCAGAGTTTGCACATGTACACATGTGAATGTTTGCAGGCACATTATTTGAGATTTTTCATTGTAATACTGGAACTCAGGAATCATTCGTCTCTCTCTTAATATATTTTTAGACATTATTAAAGTGATTTACGCTGGGCTTTCCACTTTTACAATATATCTTCATTTGCTCTCATATGTACTTTCATTCATCTCTTTTTGTAGAACATCATTCTTATTCCTTAGCAAAAACAGAATAGTGAAGTTCTATTAATTTTTTAAGAATAATAGTTCACAAAGAAAGCCAAAATTTGAAATATGCTGAAAAGATCACTTAAATATTAGCCTTAGTAAGTATTTATGTAAAAAAAGTGTTTTACTTTTTGTCTTTGTGACTGAAATCTAATTTTCAAAGTAAAGTTTGGTAAATAAATATAAACTATCCAAATGAAGTAGCATGCTCTCATTCTTCTATGGCTGTGTTTTATTTGCTTTCTTTGAAGGAAATTGTAGATCAAATAAGTAAACACCAAATACCCTTGGTCTAGGTATGTTTGAAAATCTTGCCACCTTTTGTTTAAATTGTGAACTGCACTAGCTAAAAAACAAAACATACACGTTTGTGTCAAATTCAGTCACAGATTAACATCTCCAATCAGGTTTTTACTATGTTTATTAAATAACTCATAAATAGAAAGCAATTTTAGATTTGTTCACTTCTCAGAGTCTTTGAGTTGAAATGGCCAGCTATAAAAATTAAACAAATAAAGAAATATGCGCTACATGTCATTTAATGATATGATTTTGGATTAGACAAATTGATAGAGGAGAGTATTGTTTTATTTATATTCTACTTTTTGTATAAAGCTTGAGGCAACAAACATCTTTTTTCTTGCTCCCATTTTTCAAGCCATAGTATTGGGATATTTTAGGTGACAATATACTCCACTAATTATTCTGTAGGTACTAGATAAGAGTAGTTGGTCATTATTTGAAGAACAAAATGACACCCAGAAGATGCAACTATACTTCTCATGCAGAGAAATTCTTTCCACCTTTTGTTCGTGCCTCAAATCTATCCTGGAATGGCCCCCAATTCTTCACATAAGATTGTAATGAAGAATAAATTTTAGCAACACATACCATTTTACAAAGAAAATTGTTGCTGAGTTTAGCCTTACAGCTGCTGTTGTTCCCATTCTATATTTTATACTGTACTTATGACTGGTATGAAGTAGGTTATTATTAAGCAAATGTTCTCAGATGACAGTGGAACTCTATAAGAGGCAAGCCTTACTGAATTGGATGGACCTTGCTCTCAGATAATCCAGTCTAGGATTCCGACTTAACTCAAGTGGCTTTCAGATAAAGTAATTTCTGAAAAACAATTTTTAGTATAACTTTCTGCAAGAGTAACATGACTTCATTTTGCCTGCCTTTAAATGCAGGAATAACAACGTTAATAATAGAAAGTACTTCCAAATTAGAATGACAGAAAAAAAACCCTTTTAGCACTGAAAAAACAGCTGGGTGCACTCTTGAGGACAATAGTCTAGTCCTTGAAATATATATATATACCAAATCAATGCAATATTTACAGTAAATATTTATCTTAATTTGCAGGTGCAAATGTACAGGCAACTTGTACATAATAAATTGTACTTATAAATTGAAAACTTGTACTTATAAATTGAAAACAAAATTGGTTTTGAAAAACCATTTTAATTCCATTTCTCTCTTTTTATATCATGGTAATGTTTTTGTCTGAAGAGCAAGAAATTAAAAATAGAATAGACTAAATATTGTTTAATGTGACACTGTCAAATAACACACGAGCCTGTCTGCCTAAAGAATCAAAAGAAAACTGCTGAAAACTTTCCTGGTATCAACAATTTGGCACATCAAATGTCCCGAACATTTTTTTTCCTTCTGTTCTTTTTTTTTTTTTTTAGTAACTGCTGTTTTTCACACCGGAGAGAACTAAAACTGGAAGTACTCAGCATTTAAGTTAATGTGGAAAGGAAGCAAAAATAAAATAAAACTGTATTAGACAAAAAACATATTTACCTTCCTTCTTTTTATGACTGATAGTTTGACTGATAGACACTACTAAAAGCATGACAAAGGAAAGAGGAACTGAAATACAAGGTCTACAGTACAATCTAGTTAAAAAAAAACCCCATGTGTCAAATGTCTCTACATTGAAAATGAATGAATAACATAGATAGACACGGCAATTTACTAGTGAGATGGCACTAAAGCACAAAAAGTAAACAGCAAATTCTAGCCAAAATTCAGTAACATTTTTTCTGAAATTTTATGAAAAGCACAAACTTATGAGTTGTAGCTCACTTCAACAGATTAAAGCTTATGCCTTTCTATAACATTTGTTAGAAAAGATGCTAAAAGATTCATTCTGATATTTGATTACTATAAACTAACATGGCTCTCCTCTATGGTATCAGTAAATTCTAAATGAGTGACAAATGAGAAGTTTAAAATGTAAATCATGAACCCACTGATAATGAAACTTGCAAAATACTGTATAATTGAGTTTGAAAATGCAGTATGATACAGGACAGAAAGAAGGAGATTGTAAAAGTGAATAAATATATGCATTAAGATACAGCATATGTTTTCACACTAAACAACTACAAGAATTAGATGAGATTGGACAGCAGTGGACAACTGTGTGTGATGTTTTAAAGCAATTAATAGGGAAACCACAAAGTTTTTTTTTAACAATTAGTAATTTTCCAAATCCTATTCTTTCACAACTGATCTCAGGGAGATGTTAATAAGGGATGTCCCTCTATACCTTCAAAATATTCCTGTGAAGCAGCTTATACAGCAGTATAACAACTTGAGTCAAGGATCCCAGAGAGCTTAATTATTACCTGGAATTTTGAACTTGCATTAATTGTCTAGTCAAGATTAAACATTAATTACATTGATTGCACTGATTCAGCACTAATTACACGAACATGATTGAATGTCAGAAGGATGAAGAGCTGTAATGGAAAATTTATCTGAGTTGTGGAAAAACATTTTGAGAAAGAAACTCACAATAAGTCTGCCTTACTCGTGTTAGGTGTATTCTAAAATAGAAAAGGCTTTGACAACCCTTTGAGTTGGGCAAGATCAGGAAATTGCTCTGAGTCTTGGAAAGTACATTAGTGTGGTTCAGGTACAGTCACAGAACCTTGAAAAGAGAAGAAAACTTCCTTTCTACTTTAAATGATACCTTATACATTAAGGTGGAATTTTATTCATCGTTAGCATATAAGGCATTGATTCTCAAGTCAGATAGCAAAGCAAGGATATTACAAATGCCTGCAGTTCTTCCTACTTTTGTCTTTAAAGGCCAACATGCAACACATTATTTTAATGAAACTAGTTGTTTTACAATTTAGATCAGCTATCTCTCTTTTGAAAATATTGCTTGCTTCTGATTAAATGACAATGTGCCTAGCCTAAAATGTAGTTATTAATAAATTCCCCAAAGAGTTACTCAAGGGCTTTAGTTAAAATAACTTTTAAGGCTACATTTAACTTTGATCTTCTTTGGGGGTTCAATTTCTAATGCACGCTATGGATAATTCTGTAGGACGGGTTCCACTTTTCTCCCTGGATACCTCTATAGAGTAGACAGATCTCATGCTCTTCCTTACATGGCAAATTTAATGATTAAATTCTCTTGGGCAGTCCCCCAGAATCTGCATCTGTTTAGCAGCCTGTCACTGCCTAATTACATTATTTTTTCTTATGTAGTCATTTTTGTCTTTTCCTCTTTTTCCAGCTTAGTCAGTTTCAGCTTTCTTGCTGCCATGAGATACTCTCTTGGTGAGAAATCCCTTATCTATTCTTCTCTCAATTCTTTCTTTGGCTTAGACTAGAAATAGTATATTTAGCTAGTCATTTGAAAGAATGACAGTCTGTCACAAGAACATTTATATCATAACACAGATTAGAAAAATGAAAGCTTTCCAATGGATATGGGTGGTGGAGAAAGAGTATGAAAAAAGAAGGGAAATAACACTGGCATTTCTAATTTATGGATCTGGAAATGGTTCCTATGAGTATAATGGATTGCAAAAAGAACCTATCAAACAGTCCTGGACCAAAAAAAAGGTTAACCATCCATTGAGGCAAAGATCAGCAAGCAAAAGTTACATATTTGGGGCACGCAATGCAAGTGAGTGATGAACAAGAGAAAAATCGTTATGTTTGGCAAAGTTGAAGGAAGGAGAAGAGAATAACAAGGGATAAGATAGAAAAACAGAAATCAAAAAGTCTCCTGCAATACCCTTGAAAAAACTATAAAGACAAGTGAAGGTGGCAAGCTCCTGTCTATATAGTCACCAGAGATGAATAGAAATTGATGGCACTTGATTAACTGTTAAAGAAAAAATGCTGTGTATGAATAAATTATGCCAATAAAGCAACATTAAAAAAGCACTTGTGATAAGCTGTTTGGAGATATTCTAAAGATGACAGCATTTAATGGAGTTTGAAACAGTATTCTCCCAAAAATATGCCATTAGAAGCACACTACAACTTTTTTCTCAATGTAGATGTTTGCATTAAGAAATTCTCATACAGTACAGGTTGTAAGAAGTGTATATTTTGTACTTATGAGCATTGTATAGATGGAAGGACTGAAAAATTGTAACTATGTTCAACTGTATGTAAATAAAATTGAAAATTATGATGTGCACCACTGTGATTATATCCTTTTGCTTCATTGGACAGATATGTATTTTGAATAGTTTAAGATGACTGTCCAAGAAGATGGACAATAGTACTCTCATAATCTAATTGTTTTAAGCTCTTCACAGTAGGTATTGCAGGTATAACTTTTATAACGAAGTGTATAAGTTTTCTTCTTTTAGAAACAGGTTTTGAGCCTTCTGGAGAAAGAAATGGGCCTTGGAAACAAGTGGGAGACAGCTGTACATTTCAAGAAGATGAAGAGTAAATTTGTGATAGTTAGCAATTCATTGCCATAAAAACAAACAGCTGACCAAATTGATCAGTTCACCCAGTATACTATCTGCTAAAATACAGATTGTTGTTGTACGGTACTAGAATAGTTCCCAAGATTTATGAAGCCCACAATTGTCCCTTATTTATAATTAAACTTTCAGGACCAAAATAGTAAAGTATTGTTATATAATTATCCCATTGCCTCCAATTTAAGTTTGATATGGTAGCTTTTCTGATTTTTTAAAATTTTTATGTAACTGAAGGATTCATTCAATATCCTAAACATTCTGTAAAAACTGTAATCTTTTCAGTAATCAAGAAAAGAATAAGAAAAATTGACTTTCTTATGTAACAATTCCATAAATATTTCATTCAGTTTCCTTCCAAAGTTTCATGTCTATGGAGATTCTCAGTTAACCAGGTCATAGTCATATTTCTTGAGAGAAATAAAGTCCAGTTACCTCTTTAAAAAGCACCTTTGGGACTTCCAATGTTTAGATAACTTTATAATCTTCACCAAGCTTCCATATGTAGTAGACATTCTTCAGATTTGCCAAGAAAAACATACTGCCAAAACTCAACCAAATATGAAAATTTTCTGAACATACTCTTATCACATTTTAAAAACTTGCTGCTTGTTCTCTGCATGTCTTTAGAAAAACACCTGGATCAGTTTGTTTTTATGTTGTTGCAGAACAGTAAATGCATGTGTGACCAATTCTGAATTTTCATTTGTTACTTTCAGAAAGCAAGTGAGGTCTGATTATTACAACCCATAAGTCCAGTGTGTTGAGAACTCTTATAATTTTTTCTTTTATTTGTAAACAATATTCAATGTATAATTACTTTAATTATTTTGAAATGTTAATTAATAGTTTAAAAAGTGTTGATTGAAATAAATGGAACTAAGATTATTTTTTCAATTATCTGCCATTCTGTAAATATAAGTTGGTAAGTCTATAACGTGGCTATTGAAATCTATTAAAACTTACTCTTATTTACAACATAACTGTTTGCATTATATTAAAAAGAATGAAGAAGATTGACAAGTATTAATAGCATTTGCAGGTAACACACACACAGAGACCAGTTCATTTTGCCAGATCTTGGCTTGCAATGTATGAAGCATGAGCTCACAGTTTAAGATAATCTTTACTTTGTTGCATAATAAATCCATTAGAAAATCTGGATTGTTTTATTATCATATTCAACCATTTAATAAAAAGCTGGCAAGAGAAGCATTAAGATGTTGCTGAGCCTCAGAATGGGGATCCTATTGTCTTTAGTTGGCTTGGGGCATCGCTGGAAAGGATTAAAAAAAATGTAAAGTCAAAACATTTGAGATAGATGGTGGGGAACTAAAAGAGATGAGATGAGATGACCTATAGATTGGAAAGAAAAAAGCTAGAAGAAACTGAGATAGTAAATGCCAGTTTCATCTGCAATAAGATTATGTTGATCTATGATTTGGTCATGAATGATCAATCAGATGTGAGGTACATGATCAAAAGCTGGTTGGGTGAAACTGGAGACCACAACCTGTCAGGGATACATGCTTTGGATCATTTGATTCAAGTAAAAAATTTAACAAGTATATTGTTTTTTTTACCAGTTTGTTTAATTGAGTTCACTTTATCTAGTTTTATTGCTTACGTGGTCATGTTTTAGGTCATATTTATGTAGAAATATTGAAAATTAAAAAGGGTTCCTAAATTTTTCAGCACCATTGTACATTCGAAATACAAAAGGACAGAAGATGTTCCAGAGCTGGACTTTGAAGAGTATTTCCAGGGCCTGCTGAATCCAATCAACTGATAGGAGAACTTAGAGGAAGAGCAATAGTAATAAGAGATGGTAGCCAAGGAAGACCAGGTAGCCAAGGAAGACACCCAGAAGCCTTAAATGCTTGGGGAGGGGGTTATGCCTGAAACTTTGCAAGAACTTTGTTTGTAGTCCTCATGAGAACAAGGAAATATGACTGAAAGTCCTTTGAAACTGTGGTGCAATATGTGATAGACAAAAAAATTAAATGTCTGGATTACATCTGCTTTGAAATGTATGATTTCCCTGACTCATGAATTGTCAGAGAAATCCCATTGTAATAAAGGTATGATCACCTGAATCATCTACCTAATTCTTTCACAGTGATTGTTTTATTGAACTATGATGAATAAACATTATCAATAATCAAATCGGCAGCCAGCTGATCAAAGCAAAAAGTGCTGAAAGGCACTTTCAGAATTGGTACTTTTTTGCCCCATAAAGACAGAGCACCTTGGCAGAAGGAAGGGCAGGGGCAGAATTAAGAAACACAGGGTTCCCAGTATTTTCCTTCCCCATTGCTTCTCTCTGGCAAGACTGTCAGGTATGTGGCAGCTGGCAAGTGAGGCCCCCAAGGTGTGGGAAAGTAGGTTTGTGCCTCCCCTAATCTCCCCACCCCTGAGTTTCATTTAACAAGCCATGAATGCACTGGGGAGAGCAGGAGTGGCTGGTCATTATTTGAGGCAATTCATTTCACCTTCCCCATTTTACCCTAAAGGAAAGTCTTCATTAAGGTTGTAACTCAAGGACTACCTCTGTGTAAAGTATTATACATGTTTAGGAAGCTTGTTCCTGCTTTCAAGTGGAACAGAACTTTTAACTCTGGAACTTTATAGAACAAGATGGAACTTTATAGAACAAGTACTAGGATTACCAGTGCCTCTTGACACATTGCCTTTTCTAAGTTATGACACGTTTTGAGGCAAACTTTAGGCAAATAATTCATGAGCAAGATTTTGGGAAATTTTCCTTACTGGTAATTTCATCAACTACTTCATGTTTAGGAAATGTCTAGGAAAAATAATAAATTTTCCACTAGCTTTCTCTTAAATAAATGCCTGCTTTTGAAATTGGAAAATGCTCCAATTGCAAGGCTCCATTAAATTGCAAAATAGAGAGGCATTCTATTCATTTAACCCTGCTTGTTCATTTTAAACCTTTACAGTTATTGGAGGACATGTCCTTGCAATGAAAGTCAACAAGCTGGAATAGCAGACATACTGACTAGTTGACATCTAATCAATGCATTGCCCTACATATCTGTATCTAAAGTGTGAACTTGCTCATCTTTTCTGCTTTTTTCCAGCCCAATATTATATCCCCATGCAATGTATCAATAAAATACGGGATGTAATATATTCTGTTGGGACCATGAGATTCTTTCTCAGATGGTTTAGTTATTGTTTTTAATGATTTTAAGTTACTAGTTAGTTTTTTTCTGTTGTTGTGCTTAAGGTTTTTAAGGTAACTTTTTAGAGTTGTTTGCAAGAGTTATTTTAAATCCTAAAAGAACACAAATTCCTTAAATAGACAGCAACCTAAATTTCACAAGGCTTGAAAAAAATTGCAGAATTTTGTTTTCTTTGATAACAATCTATCTAATTTACTGTAGTATTCTAACCTGATTGCCCCACTGGTTTAGTGTTTAATGTTGTCTCTCCCTCCCAGATATATGCAGAGAGAAAAAAAAACACAATTGTATCTTTCAAATAGACAAGAAGGAGGAAAATATTTATAACTTATTATAGTAATATGTAACAACATATATATTTTAAAATGTAGTAAATAAGTTTCAAATTGCATTTTGGTTTATTGTTAAAATGCATACCAGAGAGAAATAAATATTTTTTGACTTATTTTGTTCTGAGCTTTTCCAGTCTCTGTGTGCTCTACATGGACACATGAAGGTAGAATATAACTGATTATATGTATAACACAAAATGATGTTATTTTCACAGTAGGACTTTTCATTTAAGTGACTAAACTTCTAAACTTAATGTATTCATTTAAAAGTTTAACAAACTGTCCTTTGGAAGATACATTCAAGGCAGTAAGTATGCAGAAAAAACTTAAAATAATAAGAAACTGACTTGAGCTGTTAGCAATATATCTTAATTATATCATAAAGTTTATAAAATAAGCAAATTATAAAATAAGCATGTTTTAAAACCTAATAATACAGCAGTATTATAAAAAAGCTAGCAAACATATTTTATAAACAGATGGTGAAAAGAGGTCACTTAAAAAATATCAAAAATTCTTTGAGGGTGTCACACTACATTAAGTGTTTAAAAACTTTTAAAAAGAAGGAAAACAATACATGCAATCAGTCAATCAATAATAAACATAAAACATAAAACCCACTATTCTTCACAAGTGCACACTTGAGTTAAACTGAGTACTACAAACTGCCTCAGAAAGAGGAATAGATGCCAATCAGGCCCTTTGGAGAGGCATTCCATAAATTGGGACTCCAACTGAGAAACCCTCTGCCTCGGAGCCATCCATCTCACTCCTTTTGCCAGAAATGCTTGCAAAGACAATGAAAGCAGTGGGCAAATTCATATGGAAGGGGGAATATTAGTCCAAAGACATTCAATGGCTTAAAAAAAAAAAAACAGATTAAAATAAGTCTGGAAATCAATTGAAAGGAGTGTTGGCAAGGGGGTTGGTACAAACGAGTGTCATTACGCCCACTGGCAGTCCCATCAAAATTAACTATGCTCTGTGAAGCATTGTTTTTGGAAGTTTTTAAAATTTCTTCTGTTCATTTGTGTTGATTCTCAGAGATTGTCTGGACAAATCTCTGAAGTTTTCTTGGCAGGGTTTTTTAGAAGTGGTTTGCCATTGCTTCCTTTCTCGGGTTGAGAGAAAAGGATTGGCCGGAGATCTTCCAGCTGGCTTTGTGCTAAGGCAGGACTAGAATTAATGGTGTCTAACACAATGCCTTACCCACCAACACCAAAGTGGTTCTTAGCATAGCTTAGCACAGCTGTTTGCAATACCTAACTTCAGAAAAAGCTGAATAATAGTCACCTAAGCCAAATGTTCACCCGCTAACAGTAATACTTTTCTACCCGAACCTAGTTTTATTTATGACCCTTCTTGTGAAATGTTCAAATTTCTGCAACTATTTGTATATGTACAAAAATAAATAGCTTTGCTTTTAGATAAAAGACTGACTTTTAGCTGTTTCATTCCTATATTGTAAAACGAAATTAGGCTTTTGTTAGGAAAGTTGCAAGGATTAATTCCCAAATCAATATATAAATCAAAGTAGTTATTCTTCATTCAGTTTTAAAATCTTGAAATTTACATGATATATATACCATCCAGCTCCCAAAACTATAGTTTACAAAGTAGAATTATAAACAAAACTCACGTAACTCTAATGTAAATACAATTAAAACCAAATCTAATGCAAAAGACAGACAGGGCATTGTAAACTTTAAGAAAAATCAACCACCAAGGACCTACATAAACACAACCATACTTATAGCTTTGCCTTTATGGAAAGAAAGAATGGGGCTAGCTGTATTTCTGAGCTAAGTGTTCCATATTTTGGGGGCCATCATAAAAAATGACTTGCCTTCAAGGTCATTCAATTTCTTGTATAGATGGAATTTTTATTATGCCCTCACTGCATGCATGCAATGGATATACATTCTGAACGTTCATTGAGAACACTAAAAAAGAGCTTTCTGTCCCACTGATTCTCAGTTTAAGAACAAAGCAGATATATCATAAAGTAAGCTTCAACCTCCCTTTGCAATTTCTGAGAAAAGAGAACAAATGTAATGATTTTGTGTCTTGCTCAAAATTTTGTGGGTGGGTGTGCATGCACGCGCGCACACACACACACACTTACATTTTTGGCAGCTCTAAGTAGCAAGGTATAAATCCCTTTGCTTCCAATCATTACTTCCATCCCAGACTCTTTAACTGATCCCAGTGCAATAGGTTCTAGTTTTGGAAAAGGGCAATGTACACTCATGGAATCTGCCTATGTTATTGTATTGGCCAAAGATTTTGCAAGCATTTGCTTCCATGCTTCCCTTCAGTTATATAGTGTTCTGGCTTTCTGGTAGACCACAGTCTTTCCAAAAAAAAAAACCAACCCTAGTAAAAAACAGATGTAGTAAGGTCCATCTATAATGACCCTTAAGCTCTTCCCCACTAGTTCCAGTAATCACTTAGTATAAGCTTACAAAGAAATGTTCCCTCTTCTTCTGGGCAGTTAAAGAAATATTTATGAATCCAGCCAAAAAAGAGAAAAGAAAAGAAAAAAGTACAGCAACTAATATCTTTTAAAAAAGCATTATTTCTTTTCTAAGAGAATCTTATAAGAATCTTAGATGAAGCAGAATGGGGCTTGCAGCTGAACTAACACCCTCTATTATACTCTCTAAAAACCACAATAAAGGCATAGTGTCATAATGGGCCATTTCTCAGACTGGGTCCCTTTTGATTCCTGCTGACTGTTGGCTTGAAGTTTGTATAAAGTTAAGTCATTTGAAGCTTGAAGTGAAGAAAAATACAGCTGGAATCTATAGGTGCATATTAAGACAGCAAATATAGAGCTAGAAAAGCTTGCTATGTGTAACACTTCTATATATTAAAAGCATGACACGACAAGTAAACAAGTCAGCACTCACTTTGTACAAAAGAGCAATCAGAATTTAAAATGGAAAAGAATGATTAAAATGGAACACACTGTGCACGTTCATTTGCTAAATGTAACTTAATTAAAATGCTGTTTACTCTGTATAGTTGCATTTCACTCCACTCATCTCTGGACAAATAAATGGTCCTCTGGAACAGTGTGAAATGTGTCGCTGTGGTTTCTAGGAGGAACGTGAAAATGGGAGATTGTGGTGGACTGTGCCCATTCGCAAGCCCTGCAAAATAGGCAGTCCAATAGGGATGCCATTGTTTTCAAACTGACCGATAATATTACAAGCAGTCCTTGTTTAACAATGATGTGGAATTATGAAGGCCTCCAAAAGGTGTTTTATGGTCTGTAAGCCATTTCTGTGTGTCTCAAAATGTTGCACCATCACCCCTGTGGTCACGTGATCATTATCTGCATGCTTGATAACCTATTCATACTTAAGACTTGCAAAGCGCACCCTGGGATCGTGCAATTGCTATTTGCAATTTCTACAATCCTGAAGATTTCAGCTCCATTCCTTCTTTCCTGACGAAGGAACTCCCTTCCACGCACAGAGGGGATCTGAACTACTTCAGCAGGTAGCTCTTTCCACCAGAACCAAATATGAGAGGGAACTGAAATCCCAGCAGAGTAGGAGCCAGAGTAGTAAGGTGTGGTAGGATACGGTAAAGTGTAGGGCACCTCAGATGGTGGGGGAGGCCCTGGTAGGTCTAGTGCAGGCTGCTTGCAAGTGTCTCTCCTCTCAGCGGGTGAAAATCCTGGTTGGATTTTGGAAGGCAGAATTTTCAATTCCTGAGTGGGATGACTTCCTCCCCCCCCAAGGCATCCCATGCTCCTTGCCTGGAACTTAATGATCCCACAATTGCTTAATATCCACAATCAGGAATGCCAAAATTCTAGTCATTGAGCATGGCAGTCACATGGCATTCATGATGTCTCACTTAATGACTGTTTTGCTCAATGACTGAAATTCCAGTCTCAGTTTGGTTGCTAAGTTGAGAATACCTGTATATGTTGCTAGCTCCTTTTTGGGTCTGCATACTGCTAACATAAGTCAACACAATTTCTTCTGGTTATGACAAGTTATTCTAAAGTCATGCTTTGGGTTACTTTCTCCCAATGTTAGATTAAACTTCACTGGAATTCTACATAACTAACCTTTTAAAGATATTTCTTGATCTCTATAATAATAACCAGCTACTTAAATAATTTTTGAATGAAAGTAAAAATTACACATAGTAATATGCATAAAATCTTTTAAAGATTTTATTTTCTGTTTTGGTAACCAAGGCTGAATTTTGACAAGAACAAAAATATGGAATGTTCCAAACTCTGAAAAGTATTATCTATTTTCACCATTGTCAGGAAAAAGACAACTTTTCTCTGGATGTGTGTTTGAGCATACAACATACGCACATTGTCTTCATTTCACAATGTTACAGGAAAAAAAGAAGAACCTTGCATAATTTAATTATCTTTTTTCAAATTGTACCTTTACAATGTATATGAGGTTTATCAGAATTCCTATTCTGACAGTGCAGTTTGCAAAAACAGTTTCACTCTTTTATCTATAGTACTTGCCTTTGATAACCTATGTTATGGTTATCATGGCAATTTTATTATTGATTTTTCTTTCATCTTTTATAAGAATTCCTTAGTAATATAGGTATAATATACCTATATATATATAATTCCTTAGTAATATAGGTATATAATTATTTTCTCAAATAGAAAGATTGCTGGAGTTCAATCACTGAAGAAGAAAAGCTCGCAACGTTCTACTTCTAAATGGTAAAATAACTAAAAGTTTTCAGTAGTTGCTGACTAGTACTCGCCTGTGTAGTGCTAAAGGCAGCCCTTATAACATTTTCTGGAAGCCATTACAATTCACACCTGCTAAAGATAAAAGCAGCATTATAAATAAGAATGTTATAATAGGAAGCAGTGGAATATTAAGTTTGTTATTCAAGGATGCCAGATTAAACATGAATATATTTTTGACAGTTTTACAAAAAATTCACACACAAACATTTGTGCAATGTATTACTTATGCATGTTTTGTTGCTTATGAGATTCTTTATTTCCATTAGGAGTATCAATTCACCAAGTATAATAACTATGCAACAGCCCATATACAATGATGGACACTGCGCTGCTAAAGGAAATGAATATTCAATTATTCATAAGATCTAACCATTTACTAATATAAAAGAAATCAGATTAGAAAGGAACAAAAATTAGGCTGTTTAAATAGCAATCAACAGATAATTTCCACTATGAATCTCATTTGTACAGAAACATCTATATGAACTTCTACAAAATAAATGTAATGTTTACATCTTTCAAATTTAATATACTTAGAACCCTATTTCATTGCAAAAGTAATTGACCATAACAATTTTGTATAAGTTGAAGAAATATTTTAAACATAAAAAATGGTGGAGAAAATCTACAGAAAGATATTTAACATACTGTTACCTAAAATCAAGAATATTAAGTAATACATTGTAGCTACATGTGTACAATAGGCCACATTTCATGCTATTTGCATAATTTCTCATAAAGCTTGTACTAGCTCATGAATTTTATATACCTATTTTGAAACTACTGACTAAATATATTCAGTTTTTCTTACTTTTTGAAATACATTCCTAAGTTTGCAATATATTTCAATCTATGTTTACCCAGACATAAATCCCATTATGTTAACTGAGCCTACTTTGTCGTAATTATGTTCAAAGATTACAACTTTTAAAATATAAAAGCTGTGAAAAATAATTCCCAGCCATAAATATATTGTTTTCTTATTGTGATTTTTTATGTATTATTGTAGGTTTTTCCATTCATCTAATAAGAAATTATTTTGTTTCACAATATTATCCAAAACAGTCAGGGAAACATGGCTTCGAAACTAAATAACAGTGAATACAACCAGAAAAATTCATTCATTTTAACAGGGAATTCTATCAGTTTAAATTTTAGAACATATTCAATGATATAGTTAGATCTTAGCAAGCTACTTTACCTTGTATAGAAATACAAGCACATTTAGTGTTTTATTTAATTTGAAATATATTGTTATTACCTTTCAATGATACATATGGCTTGCAATCCATCACTTACCTATAAAAACATCTTGATGTCTTAACCAACTAGTAGCGAAATGCACTTTAAAAGCTGTATTTAAGATTCATTACAGAATGTTTTAGAAATTTCTCCTACTCTCAGTCAGATTTGGCCATAATTTGTTTACAGAAGATGATTGTAAACTAGAAGATAACTCCTCCTGAAAAATGGGCCAGGATTAAGAGATTTTGAAAACAATCTTGTTTTACTTTCATTATTATATATCACACTTTTTCATATTAATAGCCTTGCTGATTCCAATTGCATTATACTATTTTTAAAGGATGCAGAAAAAACAACCCCCATCTTTTAACTATTGGTTAAAAAAAAAAAGAAAAAAAACTCACCTAAAGCTTTCACGATTACGTATGTTTTCACAAACATATGTAATTGATCAAATGCATGAAACTTGAGCAGAGAAGCGAAAGAAATCAGTATGGTCACTATAATTATAATAAGCATTTCTGGAGAGGAACTGATATCGTATAAAGCAACCTAACACTCTTAATCTTTTTAGCTGAGAAATACTTGGTTCTCTAGAAAATACAGCCTTCTGCTTTCTGTTTAAGAAAAAAAGAATTCATTTTCTTCAGTTTCATTCTGAGTACAATTCGCATATAACAGGAAAAAAACTGGAAACTCACTATAGTTCCAGCCCAATGCATGCAAAAGAAATAGAATGTATGAACATAATCTTCCACTGCTATACGGGGTTAATTTAATTTCAGCCTTAGCAAAAGCTAGTGCTGCAGTAACTTTCTGCACTGCATCATTCACCTACCTCTGATTTCACAGTTCCAGAGGATGTAAAAAAAAAAAAATCCAAATAACCAGGTGAGTTCTGTCAGTTTCCCTTTTCAGTGATGATCAAACAACAACTGGGGAAGGGGTGGAGGGAGAGGGACAGGAGAGAGAGAGACAGACAGATAGACAGAGAAGCCCTATTGTGTCCAACAGAAGGATGCAGCTGGGTCAGTGCCTCAGCTGGAACAGAGTGCAGGATTCTTTGCTGAGAGATGTTCTGTGATGATCAGCACATTTGCCAGATGCTGTCATGATGTGCTAGACCTCTGCCTTTTCTAACTCTACTCAGCAGCTTTCAAAGCAACTGTAATTCACACAATATATAATCTCTTTAGTGTTTCTGACAATCTCATTGGATGACTATTACCAGTTTTTTAAAAATGAGAAAGCGAATGTGCAGGTGTGTTATATTTGGAATGGCAAATAGAAATATTAAAAAATGCATTTAATGACAAATTAATAAAGTCTCTGTATGCATCCTGCTTACCATTAAGAGTGATGCAGAGTTAAATATATATTTCACAGCCAGACACTTACAAGTGGTATAATTTAGGAACACTGGACAGAAATGTAAGACAAACAGTATAAGAGTACAATAAGTATAAGGCTGCTTTAATACTCTAAAACTGCACTTGAAAATCTATGTGCCCTGCATACTAATTTACAGCAACACCATTCAGATAGATGTTAAATACAATATAAATTTAGGCTGGTATATAAAGTATTTCTTCAAGGAAATGTAAACTATTTAAAAGCAAGTTTCAGTAACATCTTTCTAGAACCAATCAAAATGATAGAAAAGAGCACACAAGCTTTACATTACTGTCCCATCTACTGTAGCTCTTGGCCTCCCAAAAATCATTAAATGCGGTCTCACGTATTAAAAGATGATACTCTTTGACTATTGAAACCACAATATATCATATTAAGCAGCTTTCCATGGTGGTGGATTCCCTTACAGCTGGATTCTCAGCAGTATAAAATAATTCAAAATACTGTATGTGAAAAAAAAAAACTTTGTTATAATTTGTAGTTAGTTTGTTGTCACAAGACCTGGATACATAAATGACAATGGAGTTTATTATAAGGAAAAGCAAGCAATTAATGTAACGCTAGTTTAGTTTCAAAGACATCAATCCACATGTACCTGCTTTTGATACCAAAAGCGCCAGCATTCACCAAATCTTTACAATGCTGAACATGTGACTAACTAGCACAAAAAAATATGATATGTTTGTGCCCTAATGCTGTAACAGAATGCCTCAATTGTCACACTGGAGGTACTGCATATGTGTGTACCTGTCATACTATTTTCTTCCAGAGCAAGTTAGCCCAGACTGGTTTTCAGTAGACTGATCAAGAAGGCTACAGGTATTCTTTGTAAAAATCCTCTAGAATCAACAGTGTGTTCAGCATACACAGGGGCAGAAAATCAGTGATGCTGAACTAATCATGGATATTTGTTTCTCACAGGCAGAGATCATATTAAGAGCAACTATGTTCTCTTCGTTGATGATGTAAAGTTAATCAACAACACAGAAACCACTACTACTCTCCAAAAAGACCTTGACTATGTATCAGAATGGTCAATCAAATGGCAACTTCAACAAATTAATGCATACTGGCAAATACATATTGGCAGAAAAAAACAGAAAATAAAATACAAGCTAAATCGTCAAGATCTTGTTGAGGACCCAAACTTTGTCAAGGACCTTGGAATATTCATCTCAAATGATCTAAGTGCCAGAGTCCACTGTAACTACGTAGCCAAAAAGGCATTAAGAGTTGTTAATCTAATCCTACATAGCTTCTTCTCTGGTAATATCACACTACTAACTAGAGCATACAAAACTTTTGCTAGACCTATACTTGAATACAGCTCATCAGTCTAGAACCCATATCATGTATCTGATATGAACACAATTGAAAAAGTCCAGAAATATTTCACAAGAAGAGTTCTCCGCTCCTCTACTCATTGCAGAATACCTTATGCCACCAGACTTGAAACTCTAGACCTAGAAAATCTAGAACTATGCCACCTCCGGTCTGATCGAAATATAGTATATTAAATGATACATTGCAATGTCCTACCTGCAAATGAATACTTCAGCTTCAATCATAACAATACAAGAGCACATAATAGATACAAACTCAAGATTAACCGCACCAAACTTGATTGCAGGAAATACGACTTCAGCAACAGAGTGGTCAATGTCTGGAATACTCTACCTGACTCTGTGGTTTCTTCCCCAAACCCCAAAAACTTTAACCTTAGACTGTCTACTATTGACCTCACCCACTTCCTAAGAGGCCTGTAGGGGGAGTGCATAAGCACACCAATCATGCCTACCATCCCTGTCCTATTGTTTTTTATTTTTCTTATAAGTATCTATCTCATATATTCAAAACTATATTTATTCTTATACCTGTATCTTGTAAGCAATTGACAAATCAAATAAATACAAAATAGATTACCAATGTGGAATAATTATAACAATACCACCTTTTTTAAAAAAAAGAAATGGAAAAAAACCTACATTTCGGGTATAAGTGAACTTGGCACTCCAAATTGATTAACAGACTTAAGTCTGAAATGAGCAACATTAATAGAGTTTCTCCATAGAGTATGGTAGCCCCTATTCTACTGCTATTAAAAAAAACAACAAGTGACATAACACTTTTCCATTAGGCATTCATCCCTTGTGTCAGTTGCATTGTACCATTAATATATTAGTTTATTTTTGATTTTTGTCACCAACACATATTTTTGAACTTTCTTGTATTTTTCCTGGAGTTGGCTTCAATTGGCGATATATATTTTAAAATAAATGAATAAATAGTGGATTCATAGTAGTAGGCTTTCCCTTACTCCATGGAGACATGGCTGGTATTGAGAAGAGAGACAGTTCAGATTGCTGAGATGGTGGATATTGGCTAGGGCTAGGCAAAGGACAGAGATACAGTTAAATCTCTCTTGTAATCTGTCCATGCTGGGAAAAGCCACGAAACAACCTAAATTTGCTTCCATGTGTGGCTGTTGCATTACATTACATTACACTGCAGCACTCTAATATGTGCTTTCAAGTTCCTCCCCAACTCCCTGAGGTATCCCTGAGGCACTTCCATCTGCTTAACAACCCCTATAATCATTTAACAACTCCAAGCAGGAATGCAGAAACTGCAGTCGTTAAGTGTAACGGTCCCATGACATCTCACTTAACAACCACTTCACTCAATACCTGGGCTTCTGGCTCTAATTCCTTTCTAAGTCCAGAAGAACCTGCATTGCTGTAGACTTGTTTTATCAATTGGATTTGGTTCTTTGCACTGGGCCCTATCAACTTAGAATTCAGGGTAAGTGACTTGGTAAGTAACCACACCCATTTAATGTATTATTATTGGTTTTATTTCTACCACTACCAAGAACAACTTCCCAATAGTTAACATGATACACTTCACAACATTAAAAATATAATTATGAATAGCACTTATCAGATTCCACATTATTCCCATTGTGATCACTCGCTATTGTTTGGACCCAAATAAGCTACTTATACAGCTTAGGTCTAGGTTATTTGCAGGATTTTCTTCTTCTCTAAAGACAGCCCTTGATTTATGACTACAATTGGACCTGGAATTTTGGTTGCAAGGCATTATGATTGTTAAATGGGTCACTATGTAATTGGATTTGATTTTACAACCATTTTACAATGTAAAGCAAATCACAGTAGTCATTATATGAATCATGGATATTTTCTTCTGGAAAATGGCAAAAAGGTTTCAAATTTGGCTCACATGACTGTGGAATGCTGCAACTCATCGTAAAGTGAGCTGGTAGCCACATGCTTGAAATGTGATCATGTGGGAAGTCATAATTTTGAGAACAGTTATAAGTAGATTTTTAAAAAAATATATTTGAATGGTTAAGTGGCCAATTGCAAGTTGAAAACTACCAGTTCTCAGATCTTTTCATGTCCTGCCATAGAGATGACTAACATCCATAGTAAAAATTATTTCTTAAGGTTGTAAGGTTTAGATTTAGAATGATATGTCATTGGAATTGAGGCTATATATATTCTTCTATAATATACCACTTACTAAACAAAACAAGTATATATATTTTTTCGGGAGGGTCCTTTGACTGATTTAGTATATGGATGATTGCTTTTTTGTTAAAAATTCATATTGTTCCATAGTTTTCACTTCAAGCATATTTCTACATATTTCATACACATTTTACTTAATTTATTATTTTTCCTTCTGTTATACACCCAGTATACTACTATTTCTATTCATGTATTTTCTTCTACCTACTGAAACTCTCCAGGTTTTTAATCTTATCCTGTCAGGTTTCAATATCACTACAATCCATAAAAATACACCTATCCATTTACTTACTTTTCCACTTAGGTATTTGTGTGTTGTGTAAGTGTATTTTATTCACAGCTGAAATAAATATGAGGAAATTTATTTTCTCCTTGTCAGATTTGATTTCTTTTTCACATACTCAATTATTTATTTAGAACAGGCAGATACTAGGACTGTATGAAGCTTCAAAGGGATGGTTTGCTTTCATAAAGCTTCAAACCAAGCACTCCATCACCCTCTCCTCATTGCAAGTTTTGTCACAAAGCAATGTGTAGTTTATCTTGATAAATGAAATGAGCAAGTGCTGGAGGAGAATGCTGAAAAAAGCCTTCTTCTACAAGGTAGACTCAAATGCTTTGAGAAGGTGAATCAAATCATGCTGTCTTCTGTTGTAACTATGTATCATTTATGTGTTTGCAACTGTGTATCAATGCAACTATGTATCATTCAGACATTGCAGCATTGTATCATTCACGTGTAATCATTAAGCTTCTGTCTTCTCAGTGACCTTTTACAGGGCACGTACAGAGACAAGGAGTCAAACATTTGCAGAAATGGTTTATTCACTTGGGATTACATTGTCTGGCATGCAGCTTTGTGAAGAAGTAATATCCTGATCAAATATAAATCTTGCCATCCTGTCTGTCCTGATATCTTGCTTTTGTTTGAGCCATTGTTAAAATCTGTATATTCCGTCTGACCTAGGCTTAACCTAGGTTCTGAATAAACAATCACCCCCTTTTGAATGAGCATAATAAAAGAGCGTGTACCCGGACATTCGGGGCGCACTCATCGCGAGGAACTTCGTCTCCTGTCATTTCTCTCTCCTTCGCTCCCTATCATGAGACGCCCATCTGATGCGGGATAGCAGATACCGCATTCTGGTGACCCCGACGTGATTTCCTAAGGGGGATACGCAGCGACGCGCTCATATCTTACTCGCTCGATGGGAGCTGTGCTTCGCCAGGCCTGAAGCGAATTGCACATCATCGGATCTGAAACACGGTCTCGACTTTCGTAAGTATGGGCGGAAACTTTTCTCAACAACAGACAGAGCATCTGAAGGAATTGAGGGAGTTAGTCGCCTCTTCTTCTAAATATTCTGCTAATTTAAAGGGCTCGCCTGTAAAAATTAAACCTATTGCTACATTATTGGCTTATGTGTGGCAACATTGTCCCACTTATCCAGAGAAAGGGTCCTTAAAAATCTCCATTTGGCAAAAAATTGGTGACTATCTCCATAATCCTCCTCGTGCACCTATTGGCATTTTGGTCACTTGGAGGAAAATTATGGAGGCTTTAAAAGTTCATTATAAAATAGAAGCAGAAAATGTATTAGAATCTCCTCCACCACGTTATGATAACTTTTCTGTCCTTCAACCCTCCGATCCCAATGATCGTAAGTCATTACGAGAGCCTCCCTCCATCCAATCCACTTCTTTAAAAGGAGAGCTCTCGTGTCCTCCACCCCCCCCGAAGGGGGGGGGTGTTGTAAAAGCCATTCAACAAGCCTTTTAGAAATGGATGAGGACAATTTTTGGTCTGGGAGTCAGAATTAGAAACGGGGCAGGCAGCCAGCCCCACAACAAAGGCTGCTGAATATTGCAACTTTTTCTTCTTTCCCTTCCGATCTTGTTGCTAATGAAACTGTTACTTATCTTCCTGGTGTCGCTGACTTTCTCTTTGTATTATACTTGTTCCATGTGGGTACGTCATGAAAATGCTACCCATAGCTTTCACTCTGTCACTTCTGTTTTGCTTACAGAACACTCTATTACTCACTCTTTTGTTCCTTCTTTACTCTTCCTATGGAAAAGAACCTTAAAATCTTTTCCTCTATTCAAGCTAGATATAGGGGGACCTAAATGTCCTTCTCTTGCATTATGGATTCCTCCAACCCAATTAACATCCTTGATGAATGACCAAATTAATCTTCATTGTCATTATTGTAATTATTTTCCTTTTTCTACTAATTGCATTCCCTTTTCATCTCTTAAATGTTCTACAACTAACTTGTCCATAGTCCTCTCTCCTACTTGTAATGCTTTTATATACCCAAACTCTGATCCTATCAACAAACAACGCTTCAAAAGAACTGTCCATGACGATCCACAGAAGCCTCATAGAAAATATAATATTACTTGGACTATAAAAGACTTTCAAGGCATTCCTTTAAGCTCTACAACCAATTCTTCTCGCATAGAAGACTTCTACCCACCACTTCAATTTGATTTGGCAGAAATGCTTGTAGGCTCCACCGCCTACAACTCACCTTCTCATCCAACTGAGCCTAGTCATAGAGTGGTAAATAAATATAGGTTTTATGTATGCCCCGGACAGCCCGTTTCCAACACTCAGACCCCTGCCCAACGACTTCTTGACTGCGGGGGGTCATCGGATTACTTTTGCAAAGCCTGGTCATGTGTTTCAACTGGACATATTTATTGGGATCCGGGCACTAAGGATGATCTCATTACTGTCACTCGCACCACATGGGACATTCCATGCAGTGATAAAAAATTGCCCAAATGCAACCCGGTAACCATAAGGTTCACGGACCAAGGCAAGAAAAGTACTCTATGGGACACTGGCTTGAAATGGGGTGCCCGCCTAAAAGGAGTCTGGCCAGAAAAGCATGATGGAAATATTTTTTACATTCAACGTCACATTGAACTCCCTCGCTCTAACCCGGTGGGACCACATGAAAAGGTTATTAAATCCCCATTCTTGCAACCTATAACACAGGGAGTTAACCCATTGATTCCAATGATCAAAGCTTCCTATGCCTTGCTGAACTCTTCAAACTCATCAATTGCCTCCACATGTTGGCTTTGTATTTCTGCCTCTCCACCTTTTTACGAAGCCATCGCTTCCCAAGAATCCATTGCCAATTCCACATCAGACGAATGTTGCCATTGGAGGAACTCCACTATTACTGTTTCCTCCATCACTGGAGTTGGTTGTTGCTTGGGAAATATTCCATCCAATTACTCACAATATTGTCATAATGTTTCTAATGGCTATCATTGTAATGTATATCTTCCTAAGAACCGCCTTGGCCGCACCCACACCATCGGAGGATACTCTGCAGTCTACACCACCTCAGGAGGAAATTTAACATCACGCCTGAAAGGAATGTATTTTATCCCTGGCAATAACTCTGTCTGGGCTTGTTCCACCGGTCTCACAGCATGTGTCTATGGGGATGAACTTATTAAATCCAAATCATTTTGCATTCAAGTATGGCTTGTACCAAAAATTAACGTGTATAACTCTGATGATTTTAAAACAAAAGGTTAAACATGTATAATTGGTATCAAAGCTTGTTTTCTATTTCACCATGGCTTACAACCCTTATAACTGCATTGGCAGGACCATTAATAATCATTATATTAATATGTATTATAGGACCTTGTTGTTTTAATAGAATATTGCAATTTTTGAAAAATCAATTATCCTCCATAACTGCTAATGTTAATGTGTTATTGCAAGCTCATGTTAAGTCCTTAACACCGGATGAAAAAATGTCATTGCTGAGTTACCGCTCCTTGGACAACCCTGACGCTGACGGATCGCACTCCTGCCTAGATGACTGGGACGGTGAACATTTTAGAAAAAAGGTTCCTGTCTTCTTGGACAAGGAAGAAGATTCGTCATAAAAAATAAAAACAGAGGAGATGTTGTAACTATGTATCATTTATGTGTTTGCAACTGTGTATCAATGC
>BLBF01000003.1:47834283-47864371 GCA_015471245.1 Laticauda colubrina | reverse complement strand
AACTAAGACTAACCTGAGCACAACCAAGCCCCCACCTAAGCAGAACACACCCCCAGCCAATTAGAACACAGCCAACCCCCCTACCAATCAGAACACAGCCAAACCCCCACCCAATCAAGTCACACCCCCACTAGCAGTTAAAAGGAAGAAGCAGCTGCAAGCTCACATTACTCTGAGAAGCACAGAGCTGAAGAAACAAGCCTGAAGATGATGAATGAGACTTCATCGAAACGTTGCCTAGATACATCCAATTCTACGCGGGAGAAAACCCGAATAACCAAAGATCCACATACAAATACCCGCGAAAACCTCAGAAAACATACATACATACATACATACATACATACATACATACATACATATGTGTGTGCTGTTCAGCTTCCTTCGGGTATTATCCCACGTCATTGTAGTTCTGTTAAAGTTGTAGCAACGTTTCAGCAGAATCTCATCTGCCATCTTCAGGCTTCTGTATAGAGTTAGTTCCTGGTTTCAAATTTGAGGCTGGTCCATTCTGATTGGCTGGGAGCCTGGATCTGTGTTCATTGGACTTGGAGTTTGATTGATTGGTGTTTCTGGTTTCTTCTGTCTGTTTTGTGGCTTTGATTGGCTGGCAACACTCTGTTCTTGTGTTGGAGGCTTTCAGTGCAGCTTGGCTCCGTGTGAAGGGACGGCTGCTATTCATTAGCAAGCTGGGTTTCACCTGGGTGCCTGGTGGGGGGCGTGTTTGAGCTGGAGCTATCAGAGGGAGTCTGTTTTTGCCCAGGTGTTTGTCTGTTTTGTGTTGTGGAGATCTTTCTATTTGAGAGTGCAGGTTTCCAAATGATTGACAGTCTGCTGGAATCATCTCTTCTATTCATGCTGTCAGGTCTTTTTTCAATCTCTATGGCTTCTCTTATGATTCTGTGGTTGGGGTTTTCTATAGTGGCTAGGGTTTTAGTGCCATTGAAGTTGATGTTGTGACCTATGGTTTTCATGTGTTGGACTAGTGAAGAGGTGTGTTCCAGCTTTTTTACTGCATTTTTGTGTTCATCTAGGCGGGTACTTATTCTTCTATTGGTCTGTCCAATGTATGTGGCCGGGCATGATGTACAGGGAATTTCGTATATGCCTTGGTTTTCCAGGTCAATTTTATCTTTGGGGTTTCTTAGGATGGCTGCTATTTTTTTGTCTGTTTTGAAGGCAGTTTTGATGTGATGCCTGTGTAGTATCTTACTGATTTTATCTGTAGTACCTCTTATGTAGGGCAAGACAGCTGTTCTATAGGTCTGTTGGTCTTCTAGGTCTCTGTTATGTCTTGGTGTGTTTTTGTGGATCAAGTTAGTGATTTTGTTTTTTTGGAAGCCATTGGCTGTCAATACTTCAGTCAGGGTGCATAGTTCAGTCTTTATATGTGTCTTGTCTGCCAGGCGTTTGGTTCTGGTAATTAGTGTTTTAGCCACAGAATTTATCTGTGCTGGGTGGTGGTGGGATTGGGCGTTGAGGTAGCGGTTGGTGTGTGTTTTCTTTTGGTATATGGTGTGTCCCAGTGTGCCATCTGTTCTTTTGTAGATTAGTACATCTAGGAATGGTAGTTGTTTGTTTATTTCCGTTTCCATGGTGAACTTGATTTTGGGGTGTGTGTTGTTTAGGTGTATTAGGAAATTGTTTAGGTTTTCTTTTCCATGGGGCCAAATCACAAATGTGTCATCGATGTATCTTAGCCATAGTTTGGGTTTGTGGGTGGCATTAGCAGGGCTCTGGATTTGAATTCTTCCATGAACAGGTTTGCAATGACGGGTGACAGTGGTGATCCCATAGGGGCTCCTTCAATTTGTTTGTATCTTTGTCCTTTGTATATGAAATATGTGTTGGTTAGGCAATTTTTTAAAAAAGTACACGAGATAGCTTATATATCCCAAAGATGAAAGTCCTGGTGGAATGCTTTAATACGGGGCAACAAATCACTTCAGAATAGCCATGATATTCACATTTAAAACATCGGATAAAATTACCAGAAAGGGTATTTTGCTGAGGCCCCAAGGTGCTTAGGAATGACACTGAGCAAGGTAGGGCTTGACTAGCAGATCACAAGAAAATTGCAGGGTAATAGACCAGACTGGAAAATGATGAGCAAATTACTTCTAAATCTATGCTTTTAAATAAATGTGTGTGACATCAAAATGTAAAGTCTGTGAGTTACACAATCAGTAACTTATTCACTATAGCTCAAGGTTCCACTGAATAGCAGTGTAATTACGTTTCTAGGAAACACTCATGCCTGAACACTCATGCCTGAATTTTAGCAGATCTTGAAACAGAAGGGAATTTTGCAAAGGTGAATATCATCAGTTTTCTCCTAGAAATGTTTATAGACATGATACAGAAAGGTCAAAGAAAAGAGAAAATTGTCAATACTACTTGTACACTTTCTAAAGGCTATCAATGATAGAACAAACAAGATAAATTAGTCAGAAGGAATGCCAAATGAGATTCAGACTAAGGACTTTCTCAACATATGCTTAACTAATGCTTGTATTTTATACATAGATACAAGTAGTCTTGCATACGAAGTTTAATAATTTCAAAGAATATACCACTAGAAATTAAGAAATAAATACTGTAGCATTACTGCGCCCTGATATATTTTTATGTATTTTTCCCTATATAAAACTGTGTTTCTTTTTTAAAAGCTAGTTATAGCATGTATTTGTCACAGCAAGATGTTCACATGGCAATTTTCCCTTTATGTTCCTACCTGTATTATTTACAAATGTTACTTCTTGTAGCACATAAGTATTACTTCACAAGAAACATTCTCTTAAAATTCTGAAACTCTAGGATTAGGAAAAAAATGCTGCAATTAAAATGCTTTTTCCAAAAGGCAACTAGACTTATTTTCTTTTAAGAAAGTCAATTTACCTTTTGGAAAAAGCACTTTTGGGACAATTATGACCTAGATCAGGGGTATCAAATTATCATCACCATGGTGTCGTCAAGTGACATATTGGGACTTCCCCCCTTTGCTAAACTGGCCTAGAGCAGGGCCAGCATGTGATGCATCTGGCCCACAGACCACGAGTTTAACATCCCTGACCTAGATAATTGAGAGTCTCCATAGACACCACAAATTAAAAGCTAAAGTCCTATTCAGAACCTTTAAAGAGATCAACTGTCGGAAAAGTTCACATTCATTTTCGCACATGGCTGAGTTTGTCTTGGTTTGGAAGTTAGGCAGCGTCAGGTTTTTTACCTGGGAAAATTAGGTGAGATTTAGAAGCCAAAAACTGGTAAGAAGGTAATTAGCATTGGTTCCTTGCTGTTCCCAAAAAACCCTTACATGGTTGTCTCTATGTGCTCGCCTGGAATGTAATGTGACCCGAAGAAATCTTTATTCATTTTACTGAGCATTTGTCTCTGGCACACAGGGATAAATATACAGCCTAAAATAACACTGATAAAAATGGTTGTCTTTATTTTCAATTAATATTGCCTCTAAAATTAATTTAGAAGATTACTTTTAATTAGCTTCCAGAGTTTAACACCTTGGGAATTATTCAGCCTTCTTGGAAAATAGTACTTTAATAAAAAATGAAATGAAATGAAATACAGATGGGGAAAAATAACTTGTTGAGACTTGTTCAGCTTTTCCTTTAACTTAAAAATAATTAATAAAATGAATAAGGGTACTAGAGAAAAGGTTCTGTCCTTGAGTAGCTTAATATAGCTTGCACGAAGAAAACTCTGTCATCAAATACTTCATCATGAATATTTAAAATCAAATTGCCTAGAGAGAGATCACAACATTGCTTCAGCAGGATTAAAATTCAATTTCACCCAATTCCTAAGCATCCTTTCATTTCGATGGAGGTTTCCTTTAAAGATGCTTCTTACTGTTGGTACTATGGAACATGTCAAAAATCTAAATGCATTGTATTGTCTTACAATAGTACTTTTTAGAAAAACACATAGTGCATTGGAGTAGTACAGATATCTGAATTATCACTAAGCATTTTTTGTATAAACTGGATTTTTACCAAAGATAATTAGTATTATATGAAATAATTCAGCTGTCATGACCTTAAATCATTAATGTTAAACATATTACCGGCACACAACTATAATTGCATTTCCCATTAAAACATGGAAAGACTAAAGCTTGCACAATGTGCCCTTTCTCTCCAGACTTACTCACACTGTAGGTATAGAAGGTGTAGAAAGCAATTGTGTCTAACAGGGAGATAAACCAGGAACAGTTTTGCACCTTGCACATATCCACTTGATTATACATACAAAATATACTCATCTCTTTTTAGCAAATGTTATAAACAGAATAATAAGGTTGGCTTTCATTCAATTTAGCTGATTTTCCATAATGTTATATAACACTAGGCTTTGTGCTATGAGTGCTTAAATTTATTAACTTATTAATATGGTTCTTCAAACACTCCAAGATTTGAAGGGAATGCTTATAATTTTGTCTCATTTAGTTTCACACATATATGAAAATCTATCCAAACGGTATTCAGAAAGACTGAATTTATCCTAGTGAGAGTTTTAAGACTCATAAATATTTGACCACTGTAACAAATTGGCTTAACACTGAGAAAAATACATAATGATGGGGACTCATCTGGTAGATAGGTTATATGCAGATAGAGACCATCTGGGATTTGAACTTTTTACCTGACCCATGGCTGGACTGTGTTTGTTGTCCAAATTGTTTTATTAGCAAGATCTGTGCTTCAAAGAAAGAGAAACCCATACTATAAAGGAAAAAAAAAACCCTTAAGCTATCTTTGAGATTGTGTCATATGTTTTGCTCATTTTCATTTTCAAGAGGTACACACAAATCAAAGTGTTATAAAAATAAGGTGAATGTACAAGGTGTTCTAAAAATTGAAATGCATTGGTTTAAAATACATGTCATCACAACATTCTTTGATATATAATTCACTGGAAAAACAAGCATTATTTATTCAAACCTTTGAATATTCTAATATCTTGAGGAAAATTATTTGTAATTTTTAGTTTTAGGAAAGAGCACAACTTGACAAGAATATTTTTAATGTTGTTTGAAATGTTAAGATGTGTCCTTTAAGAAAGATTGCGGTGATAAACTGCTTTATATTTTTAAACTCATTTGTGCTAAAATAGTCATATATATATACTGTACATATGGCCCAAGAAATGGTAAAATTAATCCTATTTAAAGTCTACAATTATAGGATACTGGTACATTTCCATATTAGTTTATATCAACTTTATTACTATAATATTAGTTTATATCAACTTTATAACTAGAACATGCGTGTCCAGATATTGATTAATTTAGGTATGAAATATTGTATATGAAAGTACATGTACTAAACTTAAGTTTCCTAACAAAAGTGAATCTGGAGGTCTTTGGATAACATACAAAATTAATTCTTTATATATTTATTCAACTAAATTTTAGTTTTAAACAGAGAAATGTATTCTATATTATATACATTTAGGATGTCAGTGTTAATTCTGGCTTTGGCAATATAATTTGCTTCTCATACACTGCCTCCTAGTTCATTTCCATATCAAAGTATACATAGAGTACTTGAAAGAATTCATACTTTTTCATTAATTATAAAAACATGTTCTTTAAAAAATGTAGAGCATTTCTTAGATGATCAAATTATTGTTAAAAGCATCACAGAGTAACACCATATGACAGAATAAAACAAGTCATTTAAAGGTGCATCTGCATGTAAGAATTTTTAAAGGAATAGACCATACTCTAATTATTTCAAAACTATTTTTGATTCAATAATCCATGGTACATATATTTTCAGAATACATAATGAAATACAAAAGGAAACATAGTGAAACATTCCTATTAAGAATGCCAAGAGAGAAACACATTCCAAATTTCCAAAGTTTGTAAAAAACAAGTGAATAAAAGTAAGGGAATAAAAATTATTATAAATTGACATATTTATTTCCTTATAGGTTGTTCAGCAGAAAAACTGAACTTTATGTATTTAAATTCTGTAAAAAATATATCTGGTAAAAATTTAAGTTTGCTTTGGAAGTAAAACAAAAACAAGGTTCGTATCACGATGCTACTTCATCAAGGTGCCTAATATATTACATCTGCATACATTCTTGTTTGAATCACACTAACTTCAGCAAAATTAATTGTCACCAACACCAATAATACAGTATGTACAGTTTAGTTTCATCAAGTAATTGCTGAAAAATATAACAGTCTTGTATCAGCTGAAATACTGACCCTTGTATTCTGGAAGTGTAAAAGAGGACAAGAAGCAGTAAAATGAGCAAAGTTTCATACCAAAGAGAACATCAACAAATATTGTGAAAATATCTCTTGTCTCAGTACTGCAACTGGTTTTACTCTTGGTACTTTTGCTTCTATATTAAGAAACATTTTGTGAAACCATGGTGTAAATAAATAATAAAACTGCTTTGGTAAATTCTCCAACTAGATTAAGTTTCCAACATCTTGGGTTACACAGTATAATGTCAGTTTCAGCTGCCTGAAAGTACAGATCTTCAGCATACTGAAGGCTGTTGGAATCCATTAAAACAGGGGTCCCCAACCACTGGGTCCCAGACCGGGACCAGTCCATGGATCATTTTGTACCGGGCCACAAAGAATGAATAAACGTGATTAAAATATATATTTTATATTAGCTAAAGCTAAGAAGCCCTTTACTATTGGGGAAGAATTGATTTTGCCGGTCCTTGAAAACGTGTTTCTGCTTGAAACTGGTCCCTGGTACAAAAAAGGTTGGGGACCACTGCATTAAAAAGTTTGAGAAACCACACAGAATCCAGGAATAAAGTTGAGTTAAACATAACTACATTGGCATACCATGCTAAATTCAATCAGATTTGAGCATGGTCAAAAATAAACAATTCAAATATTATTAATGGCAATAAAACAGTTAAAATATGCTTCATCAGTCTTTCAATGCTGGAACAAAACGGGTTTTTTTTCTGCTGCCTAAGACAAAAATCAACAGGGCCTTCACCCACTGTGCACTCACGCTATTTGGTTGGTAACATTCATTATGGTTGATTGTTTCCTACCATATAAGGTAACAGCAGGTTAATTTAGGGGCACAAAGTGTGCTATGTGTCACAAGTCAATTTCTTGCAGGCATTGGAATAGCCTGGTATTTGGTTCTAAGACCACCTCACAATAGGACATTGTTTTAGTTTATCTCTGAGAAGGGAAAGCCTTTGTAAGGTTGTGCCCTCACTTTTTTTAAAAAAAAATTTGCAGGGCAATTATAAGATTTGCAGGGCAATTATAGAACTATAAGTAAGTTGGCTTCTGAATAATATATTAATCTCTTATTTTTTTTGTTTCTATCTGCATAGCACAGGGGAATCTATGGGATTTCTCTATGGGATTTCTATGGGAAAGTTATTTTAACTCCAAATGCCATTGGGCTGTTTTGTGCTCCAGCTCCTTCTGACACAAGTGCTAACACTGCTTTCATTGACCTAATTAAGCAGATCATATGAACACAGCATCAATGTTTTTGGTTTTGTACTTGATTATAAAGATACATTTAACACATACTAAACAGAAATGCAGAACTCAGTATGGGATTATACGATTCCAGTTTATGTTAAGACTCAACATGGTGCTATTCGTCAGTTTCCAATAGAGATATACAAATTATGTTTTCTGATTTATTTTTAAAAATGTATAATTTGCAGAAGTGTCTGCAAGAAAACAGTGAAGCTCAGGAAGCACCAAGAACCCCACAGCTCAACTCTGAGCAACAAATTTTTGGTCCAGTTTTGGTTGGCACAATATAAAAAAGACATTGAGACTCTAGAAAGAAGGCAGAAAAGAGCAACAAAGATGATTAAGGGACTGGAAGCTAAAACATATAAAGAATGGTTGCTGGAATTGGGTATGATGAAAAGAAGCACTAAGGATGACATGATAGCAGTGTTCCAATATATCAGGAGCTGCCACAAAGAAGAGGGAGTCAAGCTATTCTCCAAAGTACCTGAAGGCAGGACTCTAGAACTAAGGAGAAATTTCCTGACACTTAGAACAATTAATCAGTGGAACCACTTGCCTCCAGAAGTTGTAAATGCTCCAACACTGGAAGTTTTTCAGAAGAGGTTGGATAACCATTTGTCTGAAATGGTATAGGGTTCTTGCCTAAGCAGGGGGTTGGACTAGTAGACCTCCAAGGTCTCTTCCAACTCTGTTATTCTATTCAAATATTCTCTATTATCAGTAAAATTTGAATCCAGTACTGTTTAGAAAGACGCTATTATATTGTTTGCAACAGAAATGAAGCACAATAATTAAAAGTAGGCTCATTGAAACAAGATGGAAATAGTCTGTACATGATGAAAGTACTATGACATCGCACAATGAAAGAACAATGTTTTACTTTTTCCAGATGTGTGAAGCTTTGAAAGCAAACCATCAAATCTTTTCTTTCCTTCCTTGAAAATTGAACTTTAAGATGCAAGCATAAAGCTATGCATTACTCTCTTGTAAACCCTGTAATTTATTCCTTGCGGGTAGTGAATATGTTGACTAAGAACGTTCCAGTCTACTTTTCCAACCACTAAACCAAATTTGGGAACAAACTACTTCAGGCTTTACTATTAAAAACATTGGTAATGCAATATCTAATTGATTTTATCCCTTTCCTGGCAGTGTTTACTATTGTTTTTGTACTGGCATGATTCTGTAGATCTGAAATGCTAGCACCAGAAGGACATACAACATAAATTCTGTGAAGAATTTTATTTTTTAAATTTAATGTAGTCCTGAGTATTATTTATACACAACACATATTATTTTTTGCATAACAGCAATCTTCAAAATCAAAACTCTAAGGTTAAAATAAATATCTCTGGATACTAAATTCATTCCATTTGAAAAACAACTAGTTCTTTTGACATTTTAAAGGACTCAGGCAGACACACAGATATTTTAATCATTAATTAATGTAGTGTAAGAAAATAATTTAAAACAATAATTTGATTATTTTACTGCAATAAGTGAAAGGGATTTTTCAAGTCATTATCCTTATCAGTGGAATGAAAAATAAAATGTCAGTTGGCAAGCATGTGATAGGTGAACAGAAGGACTAACTGAAATTTATTAAATACATGGATTAATTATTTTGAACAGAATCTGGTGCTTCCTGAGACACATGAAGAGCTCCAATATAATTGAAATAATCAGTAGAATGGAGTCAGTTAAATGAAGCCAGGAAAACCTCCAAGGCAAGGAGACTTGGAATAATATGATTCATCATTACAGATAACAGATAATCAAAGTTGGAAGGGACCTTGTAGATTCTAGTCCAACCCCCCATCCAAGCAGGAGACCCTATACAATTTCTGACAAATGGCAGTCCAATCTCTTCTTGAAAGTCTCAAGTGATGGCACTCCCACAACTTCTGAGGGCAAGCTGTTCCATTGGTTGGTTGATCTCACTGTCAGAAAGTTTTTCCTTATTTCCAGGTTAAATCTCTCCTTATTCAGTTTCCATCCATTATTCCTTGTCTGGCCTTAGAAGCACCTGGTGCTTTGGAAAATAGCCTGACTCCTTCCTCTCTGTGGCAGCCCCTCAAATATTGGAAGACTGTTATCATGTCTCCCCTGGTCCTTCTCTTCACTAGACTAGCCAGGCCCAGTTCCTGTAACCATTCTTCATATGTTTTAGTCTCCAGTCTATCCCAGGGCAGTAGCTCTTTTGAATTCTGCTGTATAGTGCAGTGTTGGTGTGGTGTCGGGAGTTTTCAGTTCAATGTATGAAGTGTGAAGGATGTATGTTTGTGTTTATTTTCATGGTCGTGGTCATGATGTGCACTGAAGATGGTGTTTGATTTCATTGTACGAGGTGCAATGACAATAAACTAAACTAAAACAGTGCCCTAATCATCCTGGTTGCTCTTCTCTGTACTTTTTCTAGAGTCTCAACATCTTTTTTAATGTGTTGACCAAAACTGGATGCAGTACTCTAGGTGTGGTCTTACTAAGGCTTTATAGAGTGGTATTAGGACCTCACTTGATCTCGATTGTATCCCTCTGTTAATGCAATTTAGGATTGCATTAGCTTTTTTGGCTGTGCTGCATTGCTGCCTCATATTTAGCTGGTTGTCCACTAAGACTCCAAGATCTCTCTCACAGTTACTGCTACTGAGCCTGGTTTCACCCAGTCTATATGTGTATTTTGGGGTTTTCTTGCCTAAGTGTAGGACTTTTTTCTACATTAAATTTCATTTTGTTAGATACGGTGCAGTATTCTAGTCTGTCAAGATCCACTTGGATCTTGAGCCTCTCTTCTTGGGTGTTAGCTATTTCTGCCAGCTTAGTATCATCTGCAAATTTGGTAAATTTCTCTTCTGTTCTCTCATCTAAGTCATTAATGAAGATATTGAAGAGTACTGGGCCTAAGACAGAATCTTGTGGCACTCCACTGCTTACTTCCCTCCATGTAGACTTAGACCCATTAAGGACAACTCGTTGAGTATGGTTTGCCAGCCAGTTGTGAGTCCATCTAGTGGTGGTGCTATCTATTCCACTTTTTTGTAGCTTACTAAGAAGTAGGTTGTGGTCTACTTTGTTGAATGCCTTGCTGAAATCTAAATATATTATGTCCCCAATATTTCGCTATACTTTAGTCTAATTTAAATAATCTAAAACAATTCTGTTTTACTATGAACACTACATTTCAGATGACAAAAATGGATTCTCTTACATATAAGAAGAGATGAAGGAATTTCATTTGTACAATTGTATACTTTTCCTGTAATTGATAATGCTTCTACTTCATGAAAGTTTGGGTCCATCTACACAGAAAAAGCATTGCTGAAAATGAAAGTGGTTGCAGCAAGGGATAATTAATTATCAAGTTGTATCCTTTTTGGAAATATGATAATCTGGAAATTATGACATCCTGACATGATTTAAATACTCAACATATTTAAAACTCTTGAACTGAATTCAGCCAGAAAGGGATGTGTATCTCTAGTACTAAACTGACTATACTAGCTAATTTCTGGGATAATTTGTTTTGTTTTGATCAAAAAGCAAAATTTCAAAGCTTTTTCATGTGAAGGAAGGAGGAAAGAAGCAAGCAAGCAAGGAAGGAAGAAAATAAAGAAAGGGAGGGAGGGATATAGAATGGAAGAGAAGGGGGCACCAATGTGGGAGAAGCTTACCCCAAAGCTGGGTATTGTGGGTGAGTAGTTCAGGGATCCAATAGGATGAGATTTATGAAAGTGGCAAGAAGAAAGGGTGTTAGATATCATGTGCAGACTATTGGTAGCCTATCTATGATTTTATTTTATATTTTCTTTCAGAAAAGTAGAAAATTAACAAAACTGCTTTAAGGGTCTGTAATTCTTATCACATGGGCAAATGCTGAATATATTTGTCTAAGCAAAAGCTAATTTCAGTGCTGTTTCACAGTATGCACATGACTTCTAACTAACATTTCATGATCTGTATCAAGATTTTTAGTTCGGAATGCAACAATAGTGGCAAAGCTAAAACATGACCACACTGGAAAACATGGTAAGTCTAAATTTAGTCCCGACATTTATATTTCTTTTCTGTAGCAAAGACAGAAATAGTTATTTGTCAGCTATATAAACAAATACCAATCCTCTTTAATCTGCAGCACTTTTACTTGTTTATACATGATTCACTGCTTCCGTCTTACTGCTTATTTTTTGTGCATATATTTAAGAGTATATTTTTTATGTCCTGAAGGTCAGAGTTAATATGCTTCATAAGATAATGGAAACTATTTCACTATTCCATAGTCATTCTAGTTGTGCCCCTAATCCTGACCCAAACTATTCGTTACATTTATGGAAAGCTCAAGCAATCAATCCTACTTTATATATTAAGTAATCCTTTGCCCTTTGGACCTCTTGAGATCTACAGCTACAACAGATTTTTTCTCCCTCTAGGATTGAAAGTGAAATCTTAAAGCCTCTTACGTGTTTAAACAAATGTGAAATAAATGTCATGCAAATAACCAGACTAGACTATTTCTTTACCACAGTTAATAATTACAGTGTGAAATACAGTGATTACTTAGACCATGTATTTCCTTGAGAGTGTCGGCTACAAAAATCCCATGCAAAACATACACCACGGCTTAAAAGAAATCATAGTGTGAAATAAATAAGGAAGAAACTCCCTAAGCCAGTTCAAGTACTTCCTTAATGGTGGACTTTGTCACATCAGCTTCTTTCAAAGTTATAGCATCAGAGCTTAGAAAAACATTCAATGTAACAAACAGGTCAGAA
Organism: Laticauda colubrina; assembly: GCA_015471245.1. NCBI lineage: Eukaryota > Metazoa > Chordata > Lepidosauria > Squamata > Elapidae > Laticauda > Laticauda colubrina. The sequence goes on along the minus strand of BLBF01000003.1, from coordinate 47,852,086 downwards.
GAAGAAAAAGGAAAGGACTGTTGCACAGCAGCCACAGTCTGCTGTACTGAAATGGATAGCCTTTTTAAAAAACATATACAGCATCAAGTAAGACTCTGACAATACTATCCAAGGAATAGTTACCTCTATTTATATCCTACAAAGTTCACTTGCAGTGCTTGTAAACAAAAGCAAAGGTGGAATATATGTCACATATATAATAAATGCTCTCTATACAAAGGAGTTAAACTTTTAGGGCTAAAACACAATTTGACCCCCAGCACAACTGAAGGAAAATAATAATACTCTTCTTCAGTCAGCATTTGCTGTATTGTAAGGAAAGCCAACCGAATGGAACATTTCCCTAGACAAACAGACTGAGCCCACAGGATGGGCTGTAAATTTCAAACAGTACCTGATTGTCCTGACTGAAATGCAGTATTTCCACATTAGATTCCACATGACGCTGCCATCTCCCATCATGACCACCTCAGAAGTGTTGCAAAAAGCACACTTGTTCTGAAGAACCTAATAAAGCAGCACATTTAGCTGCAGAGCAAAAGTTAGCCAACTTTCAGGAGACAGGCAAGCTCTGATTCATGATCTCACAATGATTCCCTAATGTCTGCTGACTTAAACTCTGCAACTCACTGAGGGAAGCCAGTTTTCCCATTTGAGATCTCAAATTACGGCCTTCTTCAGTATTTACATTATTCACTAACTAGCAAATCCAGCTCTGTTTGGAAAGTAACAAATCCTTCATACAGATGATTAAGAAAGTAACTTCTTGGTTATTTATTTCTATGGTTCCATAACATTATTAGCTAGAACCACAACTGTTTGAGGAATAGGAAACACAATTAATTCATGTGAAGGCAATAGTATAAACACCCCAACACTTTTGCCTAATGTAATGAAGTTCTGTTCCAGAAAAAATATGAGTAATATTCCAATGCTGGATATGAACACATATTAGAGGAATGACTGTCTACACTCCCCATACTATATAACATAGCAGTCAGAAACAGCAGTCTGAAAAGCTACTCAAAAGGAAAAGCTTATACGAAAAGAAAAAAACAAACTAGAGATAAACCCTGTATGATAATTCAATCTTTAGATTTATTTTTATCAATCTAAGATAATGAAAGACACATTGCACTTTAAGCATTACTGCATACTTGTTATGCATCGATAGTATATGTGATGTTTATGTTACATTACAGTATATATAGTACATGTAAAGTATATGTAACTTTTGTTTTACTGCTGAACAGTCATTCTTTCAAGAACTATTTTGCCTGTGCCATCATTACATACAGTTAGAAATCTAATAAAAGAGATCCTTCTGTTCTTGATGCCCGTGGATTTCATGGAACACTTTTCATGCAAAGTGAAATAGAAAACTCATCCAGATTCTTATGGATTGTAGGAACAAAGATACGTATTTGTAATACTGTGGTATTGAGAAACAAAGAGCTAAATTCAAGTGATTTTCTGAACAAGAACACCCTTGTATTATAATCCTTGTTTTGTTTTTCTGAAAAACAAAGCTTTATACTTGGAAGGTCAGAGCTTTCTGTGAATATTGTGAAGTTTTTTCCCCCTTATTACAACTTGTCATGTAAATTAGTTTGTAAAGAGAAAAATAATATCAATCGCATTCATGAAAATATGATCGTTTTCAAGACCCTAGATAATTATTTCTAAATTCTGATACACATCTTTTCAATAATATGAACATTCTGAATTTTTGATTTTGCAATTTTAAGTTATAGAGTCTGTAATGGTAAATCCCAGGCTTTTCATTGCACAGTACATCTCAAATATAATTCTTTTTTATCCTAGATATTCAAAGAATTTCCTACTCCATTCATACTCTACAACTCCTCTATCTGGCTAATGTAAATCTCATAAAAGAGGAGCAGTAGGTACATATATAAGACAACTGACAACTTCAGACTTCTGGTCCCTACCCCTCCATTATATTTTTTGTACATCCCTCTTTTCTTCAAGTTGTTTGAAGTAGTGAAGAATTCAAAACTTTACTCATTGCATTTTGACAATTTTGTTGATCCTAATAAAATTATTGTTCTATTTGTATTTTTTTTCTGATGTATAAAAAAATAAACATAAGCTGTTTGTCAGCTATCTTTCATTTTCTTTCCTGGAATAATTTACAGTTGATATTTAGGAAAAGTTGATAAGCAGAGTGTTATTATTGTGTGATAAAAGTAACAAGCTGACAGTTACAAAGCGTAACATTGACAATGCAACAACATATTAAAGATATATTTTCTTTCTGTTTTGATTAAAACATGTTTATCCAGAGGTGTCAAATTCAATTTCATTGAGGGCCACATCAGGGCTGTGTTTGACCTCGGGAGGGCTGGGTGTGTGTGTGTCGCCAGGGTAGGTGTGGCTAGCATGACATCACTTGTGTCAGGGGTTGCCTGTGGTGGCCTGAGCGCTCTGCCAGTGAAAACAGACTCCTGAGCTCTGCTTTTGGCTGGGACAGCCTCCTGCAACCCTCTGGCAGTGAAAACGAAGCTTGGAGGCCACACGTGGCCCTCAAAAGCTCAGTTTTTGCTGGCAGAGGCGCTGCAAAGTCTGCAGGGTCCTTCGCTATTTCCAGGGCATCCCCATGGGCCAGATCTAAGCACCTCGTGGGCCAGATCCGGCCCCCAGGCTGGATTGTTTGACACCCCTATTTTAATCTAAAACTTAAAAGGTTTTCACTGACCAAGGCATGAGCCAATGTGAGTAGGGCTTGAAGAATGAGTGCAATTAACATACAAGATGGACCCTCTTAGCTATGACTGCCATCTGTTCTATGAGCAGTAACTGTAAGTCCAGGTGGATCACAATGTTTGTCAATTCAGAGTCAAGACTAGCTCTGTATGGATGGATGTTTCCTGATGGGGAGGGACTTAAAATCCAGGCCAGGACTGACCTGAAACCTGATCTTCCACATCCAAATTCCTTCAGCTTCCAGCCACTAGGAGAGAACCTTCATGACATCACTTCAGTGACCTGGGATAAAGATGTAGGATTGAATATCATCAGTGTTCTGATAATTGTTGATGAATGATCGCATCCAACAGCTCCATGGACCCAGGTATGATAGATTTCTGAGGAAACCCAGAAAGTAGAGGTCTCAAAGTCTCTTCCCTTCTATCAATACTGTCTGGAACCAGACTGAAACAAAGAAGAACAACTACTGAAGCATCATGCATCCCGCCACATCCAATCCCCTATGCTGAACAATAACATGACTCATGATTCTGAAAGCTGTTGAGAGTTCAAGCAGGCCACAATGGATGCTCTGTCATCAATCTGAGTCTATTAAAGATCATCAATATGTGTGATAAATTATATCTCAATACCAATTGAATAGGACCTAGACAATCTGCCTCCTTCAGTGTACTCTGGAGGTGCTGGCTAATCATTTTTCAACGATCTTCACGAAAAAGAGTCTAGCAAAATTTTATTGAAAATGGTTCAAGCAATAGCCACTTCAGGAGAAGTTTCATAACTATTTCTTTCAAAACAGATAGCATTATCCTACCTATCAACCTACCTACCTAAACTCAAAATGGTGAACGTTAATTAATATTTGTGCCTCTTTTTCCCCTCAGAACAACACTGGGCTGGTCCAAAGTCACTCTGGACTCTAATAGTCCTACCTCCCTGCCAAGGGATGTCACTTCAGAGAACTCCATCAATGGAGTGATCTGTTGACATTTCCTGTAAACTACATGCCTTGATGACTTTTGCTAGCAACACAACTTTGTGGAGGGAATCACTGCTAGAAGCTTGTAGTAAGTGTAATCTCCCTGGAACAAAGAGAAGACAGTTGCAATCATTCATATGATTCTGGATAGCAACTCATCATGAGTAAACCATGGAAACTGTTTTTATGCTTAGCTTAGGAGTAGGCTGAGAGTAGGGATTTACATCAATGTTAAACTCAGAAAGCTGCCTTTATGGACAGCAAGTTCATAAGCAAGTTCCTCAACCAAGTTTTATATCTTAATCACTTTTTTAGATTTTTTAAAAAAATCTTTAATATTAGAGAGATTAAGACTGTCACACTAGAAAGGGCTTAATTCATTCATCAGGTGAGTTTCCCTCTTCCTAAAAATGATGGTGAATTCTTTTTAAAAAGTAAATGATTTCAGGAAATGATACATCAAAAGGAGACTAAGCATATGGATTTTAGAAAGTTAACAACAGATTAGGGGGCCAGAAGGATTTGGAATTATGGTTTTGAACTATTTGGAAATTACTTTCTCATGGAAAAGTGAAGATTGTTTTTTTTCTTATGATAAGGAGACCTTGAAGGCTGAGCACTAGAGCCAGAGGATAAAGAAAATGGAGCAGAAATCCTTAGTTCTATTTTTTAACATACATTTCAGCTAATTTTTTTTGATAGAATGGATTAAATACTCATTCATAGAGCATGTTCTAATGAACTTGTAAAACAAGAATGAGCTGCAATGGATGTTTATGAAATTAATTTGAAGAGTGATTTAAATGTAATACAAATGAATCTGTTGGATAATTTACCAAATAAAGGAGATGAACAGACATTAAATCAGGAAATTGATTTGGATATTTTTTTCTTAAGGGTATATAAAGCTCTCAAATATTTGGAATGACTTTTTTTTAGAAATACTGTATATACTCGCATATAAGCCGATCTCGCATATAAGCCAACCCTTAAAAAACTGCCCCAAAATGAGGAATTTTGCAAAAACTCGCATATAAGCCGACCCCCAAATACCATGGTGTTCAACCCCTGATCTCACCATCAAGGCTCACCATCAGAAAGATTCTGGGAGGACAAGGCTTTGGGCGCAACTTCCCTGAACAGCAGAAGTGAAGCCCAGAGGGAAAAGGCGGCAGAGCAAAAGTTGCAGCTCATTGTCCATCCAGGGAGAAAAATGACCGATTTTCATGCGCATTTTCCTTGATGCGAGGGCTGCTAAAGGCCAGCTGACAGTGAGTGCGAGAGACAAGACTCATTGCGGGAAGCCGCCACGCTAAGCCGCTGCTCCGGTGCAAATCGAGGCACGGCCACCAATAAATCAAATTTATGCGCGTATAAGCCGACCCCCAAATTTGGAAAAAAAAAAAAAGCGTTCTAAAGTCGGCTTATATGCGAGTATATACAGTAACACACAAAAGGATACATTTTACTTATGGATACAAGATACATTTGTTAATATTCTGAATTATTTTTACTTTGAAACACAAATGGGCAGCAAATTATTCTTGTGACTTTTTTTTTTAAAGGATTAAGGATTTTTTTTTTTAAGTCACTGTAGTTTATAATATTGGCTTGTTCAATCAGGGTTAAACAAGGAAAATCTGGCTGCTCTTCGTGGACTTTTGCTGACAAAGACTGATTGACACAGCATTTGGACTTTGCTTTCCTTATCTAAGAGAAGAGCTACGGGGAGAACAGCAATTAGGAAGAAAATACTTATATCTGGTTGTTCTTACTGCACTTTTGCTGCCAAAGATTGATTGATGTAATATTTTGATTTTGTTTTCCTTCCTAGGAGGTGAGCTTTAGGAAGAAGACAGATTATGTTTTATTTAGATAGGACGGTAAGTTTCTGAAATTGTTTTTACTTGCTGGGATGAAGGGAAAAGTTATTTTTTTTTCTTTTCCATTTCTAATGACTCCATTTTCATGACCCCTCCCTTATGTTATTTGGAATTTTTATGCTTGTATTTTTTGTAATTTGCATTGACTTTTATTCTTTTCATGAGTAATTCTTAATAAAATTATTTTAAAAAATCATTATCAAGGAACTGATGGTAATATCTCCCAAGTCCAGATCACTTTGCCATTGCCCCAAGATATAAACATTTCCTTATATTTCTCCTGAGGTGGTCCAGAAAAAATTCAGGATCAGATCTAAGGTCACCATAATGGCAAGGGATGGCAAGTTACAATCTCACACAATTTTAAAGCATTCAGGCAGGGAGGGTGCTGTGTGTATCGGAGAGGCTGGTAAACATGCAATAATCTCCTTTGATCTCTAGAGCTTAAATTCACTAAAAGAACTTCACAATTTGCTATCTCTGGATTATTGTCCCTAGCAGTCTTCAGAATTTCTCAGTTGTTAATGGTTATATCCTATCCTGTCTTCGAGTTAATGGCAGGTGCCATACACACTTGGCAGGACATATCTCTAAGAGGGGACACTCCCACTTCTAGCTTCAGCAATGCAAGTAAAGTCAACCCACTCGCCCACCATTACATCATGGATGAGAAAGCTGACTGTGCATTAGCTAGCAGAAGCTATGAAACCACTCTGTGGAATCCTAATTAGCATAATTTTGAAAATTTAATATCCCAGTGGTGGTATAATACTAGCTGTTTTCTTCTTTCATTGGTCTAGACTTGTATCTCTAACAGACCTACAGGTTTTATTATGTATTAGAACTTCAATCAGTTTTCTTTCACTTGTATTCTAGCTATCATACCATCTAGTTTTATTGTCCCAACCTTGGACAAATAAGTAGAACTTTCATGAATTCTGGAAAAAAGAAAAGATATTTTAAATATATCTGTCAATTGTCCAAATCAGTTCTGTATCCTTTAGAGTGACAGGATATCAATAGGAGCATCAACAGTTGTATCAAAAAAAAAATAAATCCCAATGGACCTTTGGAAATCCATCATATTCCATTAGCTGCTTGGATAAAATAAATTTAATAAACTCCTAAAACTTTGGTTGGAAGAAAATTACTGAAAGTTCAAATTTGGAAATGATCTGATAATGAGATCATATATATGTAAAATACTCCACCCTTAGATTCACTTTTTGAATGTCTTCTCGCTCTAAAAAGATAAGAGGTGTCCTGTTGTATATATTGGATTTTAATGACACATTGGGACAACAGTTTTTCTGCTAGCCAGGGATGGAGATCCTAACTTCATTACAACCGTGGATATTCTCAGTTACCCAGGTCATGGTTGTCCCAAAAATGCTTTTTAAAAGGCAACTGGATTTTTTCCCCTTGAAGACATTTTATTTCTCATACAAGAAACTTCATCACATTATTTTTTAGACATGCAGAGGTTGCAGTTCAAACCTACTTTACGTAGCAGGACACTTTTACAGAGACAAAAAACAGCAACTAGTGATTTGTCCTATATTGGCAGCAGATTGAGGGAAGAACTGTAAAATTATGCAACTACAAATGCTCATGTTCGCAAACATCCCAATCAGATGGAATAATCACAATTGCCCTGTACTGCTGAAAGAAGAAGATACTGTTTTGGACTAGATGATCCTTGCCTGATCCAAAGAGATCTGTTTGTCACACAATAAGTATGTGAAGTAATACTGAATTGTATCTCCTTCTCCTTCAAAATAAATGATACTTTGCAATGTCCCAGCAATTGGAATTGAAATAGAGGTAATTAGAGTAGAATATTATGTAATTTTATCTCATAAAGTCAGTGATTTTCTATAGGCTTAACTTTCTAAAATTGGTCACAGATAGAATAGTTGCGGAGAATTCGTTCTGCTCTTCCTTGCCAAAAGAAGCATTCTTTCCTATTGAATTATTCTAACTTTTGCCCAATCTATGCAGGGAAAATTGTTGAGAGCATGGTTGGCACACAATTACAAAGCACCATAAATGAAGTGAATTAATTGAATCTTTTTCAATCTACGTTCAGGCCAAGGTACTGCACTGAAATCGCCGGTGTGAGGGAAGCTCCCTACCCCAGGATCCGTCCAACCCTGAGATTCATCTTTTGCCTTTGATGAGATGCTTCTTCCAAATGGCTGTGACTTTTGAAGAAGTATCTTTGGAAATCTTCTGACTTGCTCTATGGCACATCTCAAGATCTCAAGAAAGATGGTGATAGCAGTAGAGGCAGCATGAGGAGCTCCAGCAGGCACAGGCAGCACTAGGTGACAAACCCTCTAATCCCTGCAGGTCCAGCTGGCAAGGTGGAAAGCCTAATGTCCGAGACTTGCCAGCAAGCCAGAAAAAAGCTCCATTCCTCAGGAAACGCTCAATTCAAAAGTACTCTGAGATCTCCGAATCCTCTCATCCTTGACCAGCACACCAGAAAAGAACTCATTCCTCGGTGGGCAGGTGGGCACAAAGTGACTCAACCCATCCTTGCTAGAAGGTAAAGCAGTGGGGCTCGCCAGTACCGAGAGGCTCAACAATCATCCTTGCAGGGAGGTGAGACGGTGAGATTCATCCCATTCTTGCAGGGCAGTGAGCACTGGGAGCTGTGAGTCAACTTTCAGACAGTTGCAGTCAGCGAAACAGACTGCTTCCCCCCTGCCGCCCCTCCTTCCCTCTTCACTAAATTGCAAATCCGGACTTTCTCTTTAAAAGGACAGTAACTTTGGACTTTCAATAAGGAGGAAAGTATTGTAATAACCGGACTCCTGTGAAGATTGGAAGCAATTTTATTTCCTGTGATATAAGCAGAAGTATATTGAAACCAGGAGCAAATGCTCAATACAAATCTGAGTCTACATAGTAAAAATATAAACTGTTCAAATTGCTAGTGCAAGACTATCTTTCTCTTTCTATTAAAAGCAACAAACTTTGAAAGTGTATTTAAATTAACTAGGCGAGGGCCAGAAATCCCATTCACCAAGGGAAAACAAAACAAAAAATTTCCTATTACCTCCCAGTGAAGGGCCAGAGATGCCCCCTTCAACATCTTTGCATCTTTACTATCTCAAAAACTCAATCTACAAAACAAGAAAGAGAGTGTAAACCCTTGCTCACTGATTGTTTTCAAAAAGCCCAGGAAAAGAGACCTCCTGCCAATTTATAAAGGGTTATAAACTTATTCTCAAATATCAGCAACAGCTAAGCAAAACAAAGCAAAGCATTAACCCTTTACTTACCAACTCTCAATACTACTTCATACTACTTACTTTCATTATCTCAAAAAAACCAATTTCTTTAAAATAATTAATTTGTATCAAATGATCAATTGATTTATTGTTTTTGCTTTATATGATTGAATGTTTAGTGCATATAGTGTAATTACTGAATATCTGATTAGTAAAACCATTGTTTTAGTGAATTTAATTGACCAGTGTGTTTAGTAATTACTGTAATAAATTAGGCTGCTTGTTGCTGAGCAAAATTTGATTAGAGTGATTTGAATAGCCAACTGATTGATTGATTTTTAGTAATAAGCAATCTTACTTTTGATTTGTTCTCTAACATATCAATTAACATTTATTAATTACCAACATTCATTAACTGTTGACCTATCACATTAACTAGCTATTGTAATTGATTACTGTACTATTGCCATTGACCATGCCAGCCAAAAACTCCAAACCAAAACAAAAGAAAAATATCTCTACCAATGACCTCCCAGACTCCTGCACATGTTTCAAATGTCTTGAAACTATCAATGAAAGCAAACTTTACATCAAATGCGATAATCTAGTCCACCCTGCCTGCTTAAAAGCAAATAAAAACCTAGCTGATATGGTTAAAAATTCAGATACATTCTTTTTTCTATGTCCATCATGTTCTCCTAAGCTAAACAAACTGAGTTCCCTACCTGACAGAGTTGAAAGCATAGAATCACTCATTCACTCAATAGAACGCTTAGCAACACGTTTTGAAACAACTATACATGCAAGCCTAATTTGTCTTGAAAAAAAAATACAGCACAGATAAGTGAGTACCTATCAGCTCAAAATCAAATCCCACAACAACCACAACCACAACCACCACCTCAACTACAATCACAACTACAACCAAAAATAACCACCAAACCACAGTCACAAACAATTACTATTCCTTCAAATAACTCCACAAATAATATCTCCTTACTTATCAGAGACACCATGTAACATGAACAGAAACGTCCAAATACCATCTTATTTGGTCTCGAAGACACCAACAAATCAGATGACATCATCAAAGTTTGTGATATCATAAACAACTCTAATACAACATCTCTCCTGAAGATATTATTGAAATAACCAGAGATGCCATGAGTACAAATACAATGACGGCTCTGTGGTCCCAAGATTTTGTAGGGTTGTATGCAAAAATGAATCCAGCAAACACATATTCATTCATACAATAAATGCCATTGCAAAAACCAATCCCAACCACAAAAAACTTTGCTCAAGACCAGACTTATCCATACTGCAAAGAATATGCTCCCGTGAACTCCACGCAGAAATCAAAAACATCTAGACAATGGAGAAAAGGACCTATACATTGAACTGATTGCATCAAAAGAAAGCTGACTGCATCAAAAGAAAGTCACACAACCCACAACTGCACATCCAACCCCACCCCATCCAATCCAACATCACTCAAAACGAGGCATGCACACCCCTAACTACCTCTATTCTAACCACAACTGGCCTGAAATGCAAGCTACTCAATGCAAGAAGCCTTGTAAATAAAATACCTGAATTTCTCCTCTTATTAAATACGGCTAAATTCAACATTATATTTGTCTGTGAAACATGGCTCAACGTATCCCTCCCTGACTCCATTACCACCGTAAGAGACTATCATGTTCACCGATCACATTGTGAAGTCCGTAGAGGAGGTGGTGTTGCTATCTTCTATAAAAAGTCCCTAAATCTAAAAAACATCCAAGTTACCCAAGGAGCTTACTATTCCTGAGACCATCATCTGTGAACTGTCCTTAAATATCACATTTCGGTTCTTACTATGTTACAGAGCCCTTATGACATTGAATATGCAAACAAGCTAAATACACTACGAACATGGACAGCATCCTGCCCATACACTTTTATCTTTTTTGGTGACTTCAATCTACCTCACATTAATTGGACCCTTAACGAATGTACAACTGAACCCACACATGCAACCTTCTACAATGCAGTAACAAATCTGGACTAGAACAACTAGTAACCAACAACACTAGACTTAACAACTGCCTCAATCTCATTTTCTGCAATAGTTTGAATTTAATTTACAGAATACAAATTATAGAGCCCTTTTCCAACAGTGACCACAACATGATTGACTTTTGTCTCAACACACGTCCACACAAAAATCATCACAATGATGAAATCCCCAATTATAACTTCAAAAAAGGAAACTATGATCTTATAAACAACGATCTCTCATCCTTTGATTGGCAATTTCTATTCTCTGGATGCAATATTGTAGAAGACCATTACAACATATTTTTACTTGAAGTCAAAAGAGTCATCAAACTATATGTATCATAAACAACTCCCCAAACCAGAAAAAACAAATTACCCAAAACAATAAGGAAGCCTCAATCCAAAAAGAAATCACTTTGGTGGAAAAACAAATCTGGTCACGTTGCCAACTTCAAAAGCCGATACAAAAATTTATGCCACCAGATAAAAACTGAATGCACCAATTATCACATTAACCATAAAAAAACCTTCTACACACCAATTCCACCTGCACTTTCTACAATTTTATAAGCAACAAACTAAAAGACTCAAGGTCCATCCCACTCCTGAAAAGACCGAATGGTAAAGACTGCAATGACGACACTATTAAACCTAACCTCTTTAACACATTCTTTGGCTCAGTATTTGTAAACAGCAATGGATCATGCCCAATATTTCCTAGTCGAACCACAGACAACTACAATGATCTAATACATATCGATTTTACAGAAGACATTGTTGAAAAAGCACTATGCAATCTAAAACCATCTCTATCTATTGGACCAGACAGAATATGTGCCTACTTCTTAAAAAAGCTGCCCACTGCGACAGCCGAACCTCTAAGCAAAATCTTTGAAAAATCTTTCAGGACCAGCTCCTTGCCAAAAATATGGTCACAAGCCACGGTCATCCCCATCTTGAAAAAGGGAGATCCCAGCCTAGTTGAAAATTACAGACCAATCTCTTTATGCTGCATCACCTGTAAAGTCATGGAATCAATTATTAACCAATAATCATCCTCCACTTAGAAACAAACAATTTGGTTTTAGGAAAAAACTATCCTGCAACTCTTACACTGCAAAATCATATGGACTACACAACTTGATCAGGGTAAAGCAATAGACGCAATCTACATAGACTACTGAAAAGCCTTTGATTCAGTGGTTCACATCAAACTACTCCTAAAACTAAAATCTTACGGTATCTCTGAACACCTTTATTACTGGATAGAAGTATTCCTGTCAAAAAGACAACAAATGGTCAAAATTGGGAGCGTCCTATCAAATTCTGTACCTGTCAATAGTGGTGTCCCCCAAGGCAGTGTTCTAGGACTAACTCTTTTCCTACTCTCCATAAATGACCTTTGTGATCATATCAAGAGCAACTGTGTTCTCTTCGCTGATGATGTAAAGCTATTCAACACCACAAAGACTGCTACCCTTCAAAAAGACATTGACTATGTATCAGAATGGTCAATCAAATGGCAACTTCAAATTTCAACAAATAAATGCTCTGTCCTACATATTGGCAAAAAAAAAATCAGAAAATAAAATATAGGCTGAATACTTGTTGATGATCCAAACTCTGTCAAGGATCTTGAAGTACTTATCTCAAATGACATAAGTGCTAGAGCCCACTGCAACTACACAGTCAAAAACGCGTTCAGAGTTGTTAACCTTATCTTATGTAGCTTTTTCTCTCATAATATTACACTAATAACTAGAGCATACAAAACATTTGCTAGACCTATACTTGAGCATACAAAACATTTACTAGACCAATACAATAGCTAATCAGTCTGGAACCCACATTACGTATCTGACATTAACACAGTTGAGAAAGTCCAGAAATATTTCACAAGAAGTGTTCTCCTCTCCTCTACTTGTTGCAGAATACCTTATGCCACCAGATTCGAAATTCTAGACTTAGAAAACCTAGAACTATGCCACCTTCGGTCCGATCTAAGTATAGTGTATAAAATCATACATTGCAATGTCCTACCTGTCAATGAATACTTCAGCTTCAACCATAACAACACTAGAGCACACAATAGATACAAACTCAAGGTTAACCGCACCAAACTTGATTGCAGGAAATACGACTTCAGCAACAGAGTGGTCAATGTCTGGAATACTCTCCCTGACTCTGTGGTTTTTTCCCCAAACTCCAAAAACTTTAACCTTAGACTGTCTACTATTGACCTCACCCCTTTCCTAAGAGGTCTGTAGGGGGCATGCATAAGTGCACCAACATGCCTATCGACCCTGTCCTATTGTTTCTTTTATATATTTTTTTTATTTTTCTTATATGTATCCATGTATTCATAACTATGTTTTTACTTATACCTATTATCTTGTAAGCAATTGACAAATAAAAATAAATGAAATAAATAAATAAACACTCGTTGATGATCTTTGGAAGGTTCAAAATGGCTGTGTGTGTGCAACCATTCTGGCCCTCCTGGATCATTCAATGGTTTCAACCACTGAATCCCTCTGAAACATCATTGAGTGGAAAGCAGTAACTAATAAGGCTTCTCATTCATCCACAGCCAGTTACAGATGGTGGAGTAAAACAAGTTGAGCAACTAGGTCTTGCAATGTGAGGACTTGGGAGCCTCAGGGCTTGAGCCTTTCACCTCTCCTTTTAAACATCTACATACATGAAACTACTGGAGGTCATCCAATGGTATGGGATGCAGCAGCATCAGTATGCTGATAATATCCAGTTATACATCTCCACCCCTAGCCAGACAAGTGCTGTGCTGGTGCTGGCCAAGCATCTGGAAGGTGTAAGGATCTGGATGGAAAGGAGCTGCTTTGACTCAATTCTAGCAGGACAGAATGGCTCTGGCTTTTTGACCCCCCCTCCCCCCAGATAATAATTAATATCTGACTCTAAATAGGGTGACATTTTCCAAGACTGAGTTGGTGTGCAATTTGGGGATCCCCCTAGATTCATGGCTCCTGCTTATTATCAATGTTCTACTTAGGTAAGCCTAAGGTACTAGCAACCAAATTTGTAAAGAAAATACAATTTTAATTTTTCTATTTTAAATTAGAAAATCCATAATATACACAGTCCTTCCAACTGCATTTTTCAATGCTACTTAAGTGGTGAATTTCATTATACATTCTATTACAATGTGGGCAGTGGATCATAGTTACAAATGGCATGTACTACTTTGCATGGAAAGAGGTTTAAAATCTTTATATTATTTATGCATTTGCTCTATTTAGATATTTTTGACTATCTGCATTGTTTTATCATGATATGCACTCTTTGCAGAATGTAGACCATATATAAAAATAACATGGAACTATGGTTTATTCAATAAATTACGGAAAGGAAGATACTATTATGTATGCTCAGTTGCTTTGCAGCCACAGCAAATTTTATCTAACACTACCTTCCTTGGAGAGATGTATTGCGGACCGACTCACAAGCTTGCTCTCAAGTGAAAAGAAATCATTTCTTCCCAGGAATCCTGACAGTAAACTAATAATAGATCCATTGTCTTTTTGTTTTAGAGCATTCCATTGTCTCACACAAAATACATAGATGCCACAAAGAGGACAATATAATTATAAGGCAGTTTTGACTGATATCTAGTTGACATTAATCTCTCAGGAGGTATTCCGAAGCATATTTATTTGGGGAAGGGGAAATCTACTGAATTTAGCAATACACACGTTGAGGCTGTCTGCAAGAAAGGAGGAAGTTGGCCTCAAAATCTATAAACAGATGTAGCCATTTAGTGTATTAACTCTTTCCCACCTACTGTTGTTAGTAGACTTCTCATCTCTTCCATATATCTAATCATTCCAAATTCATAACGAATAGTATTCCAGATAATCTTGAACAGCTTTCTATTTTACAGAAAGAATAACATATACAAACAAGTTTGTCCTTCGTATTAAACCATGCTGTTCTTAAACTCAGAAACATAACTGAAGAGAATTTGAAATAAGTAAACATGCTTACAATTCATTTTGCTGTAATATGTATTTTAATAATCACCCTATAATAAATAGGAAATATTTTTGAATCTTGCTTAGTAATGTCCAAAATAGTTTTAAAAGGCTATACAACTCAGTAAGCTATAACCCCTGAGTTTTTTTATCTAATAAATGCAATAATTACCACTGATTACGTAATTAAGTATTCAAGTAATATATTCTATTTAAAATTAGCTAATCCCTCTGCACTATTACATCACTTCCTTACATGATAAGGAATCTAAACAAACATTAGTGATTTCAATGAAATAAAATAGATGACAATGAAATCTTTTCCCTTTTAAGTTAAAACTAAAATTAAGGCTAATTACTACCTTGTAGTCTTCACTGTGCAAATACAGCATTAATGTAATTTTTATTTTATTTTATTTGGTTTGTCAATTGCTTGCAAGATAATAGGTATAAGTTAAAAACACAGTTATAAATACATGGATACATGGAAGATGGAGTGGAAGTTATGTATTATATATCCATACTACATATGCAAATTAAAATAATATTTATGGATCCTAGCAATAGACACAAAACATTATTGCATTCATTAGTGTTGTAAAAAATTGCCTCTGCATTGTGATAGCTGTTGTCATAACCATAATTTGCAGAGACTGCATCATGTCATGAATGTCTATTAATTTGCACCACGTTTCTGGAAGAAGCTGTGGTATAGCCTCAATTAAGATAGTACTGTTTCTTTTAGTAACTATTTCTGTTTTGCAGCCAGAATAGTCACTCTTTGTCATGGAAAGTTTTTATTAGTAACATTCTTGTATAGAATGCAAAGCATCCTTTGATCTTGGAACAAAGTTAAGGATTTAATATTTTTGTATTTTGTGATATTCCCTTTATTTTTAATATGGTATTAATTACAAAATTTTCATTTTTATTATTACAACTAAGCTGTGGTGCACACATTATAGCCATAACACTAATGCAGTTGATTAATTGGTTTTTTACATATGCTGTAGTGGGCTGCAATTCAAAGCATTGGATTAAATGGATATCTGAATCCTTTAAATTACAGAAAAACATACAAGGGATCTCTTAGTCTAGATTTCAGTGGAGAATAATACATTGAAAATAAAACAAAACAAAACAGAAAGCTTTATTGCCAATTGTAGAAAAAAGCAGAATTTTACCAAACTTTCGTAACAGTACTGTTAAACTTAAGGATATATATGCATGCGTGTATGTGAATGCATATATATGATTCAAATTTTGAGAACATAATAATTTAGAACATATTTATACAACAATTTAAGAGTATTTTTTAAAGTATGGTAATTCTATACTATTTATGTCCATAAATCTTGGGAAAATGCAGGAATATTTTTTTTATTTTTAAAAAAGTCTACATTATCTACAGAAATAAGTTTCATGTTTCTGGGCTTGAGGATAACATATTGTCTTCCACCCATGAATTTGTTTAGAGTTGCAGCTCAGTAAGCAATGACATGTAAAAAACGAAAGGATTTTTCCCTCCCTTTTCTATCCCTGCTGCCAATTACATTACTGTATGTGAAAACAATCCTTAAAACATATAGTTTTGCAAAGGATGCCAAACTATAGGAGAAGATGAAGGGGTGCCAGACTGTTTCTATGACATTCCCTAAAGAAAAATAGATGGGGCTCAATGGATGGGAAAAGAGAAGCATTCAAACCCATTATTCTAAAGCATTCAAACTCATTATTTCTAAAAATTGGAAATGCTGTCAATCTATAAAAAACAGATTTAACATAGTTACAGTGTGTGGGGGGGGAATAGTTCCTAGTCTAATTTGCTGCAGGATGGTCTTGGTGCTTTACATCATTACCCTACTTTCCTCTGTGATTCTTTCCATACCTTTCCTCCCAGCCCACTGCCCATTTATTTCTGATTTAAACTTTACTCTTACTCTCTTTTCAGAGGTATGGGGTGGGATACAGTTCATGCTAATTAAGCCAATATGATGAAATCTATTGAATCTTTCTGCCTTACTAGTTAGCATGAATATTTTGTACCCCAATAAGAATGTTGCTTTTCATAAAGCTATTATTGACATCTATATGGTTGTGATAACTTCTCCTTGGATAACAAGGGAAAAGTCTATCAGATGTCCTTGTTGTTACCAATAATGTCATTATCTTCCTTACTTTACTAGCTTTTACTTCTGTCTATGAATTAATCAAAAGTTTTTCAAGCATGCATTGCATCCTATATTTTAACCAATCATAAATCTTGTTTAAAAGGAATAGCATTAAAGTATGCTCAGAGAAATCATTAAACTGTCTTTCATATTTTATATAATTTTTCACTGCTCTTCAAAAGGTAATGACTGTTCTTACTTGAAAACAATTTTGTATCTTTCCAGCATATCTAAAGCCCATGTCACACTGCACCAATGGATGCAAAGAGGATGTAAAACGGACAAAAAAGCTTGCCATCCGTTGGTTAACGCGATGTACTCACTGCCTCCGTTTTGCTTCCTCTCTATCCGTCCAGCATTAGTTTATTGATGTTTCATCCGCTCAGAAAGTTTTGGGCTGCCCAAAACTTTTGCGCGGAAAATGTATCCAATGCATCCGTTCTGCATCCTCTAGGCATACGGGGGACATCCGTTCTGCATCTATTACGCATCTGCTATATCCGCTAGGCATCCGCTGTGCATCCGCACAACTCAAATCCGTTCCAGTGGTAAACGGACACAGGGAGGAAGCAGAACGGACGCTCAGCATTAGTAGCACGGATGGAGAAAGGATGAAAGCAGATGCAGGTCATCCGCTCTGCATCCGCTCTGCATCCTCTACGCATCCGCTCTGCATCCGCTCTGCATCCTCTATGCATCCTCTACGCATCCGCTCTGCATCCTCTACGCATCCGCTCTGCATCCTCTA
>BLBF01000003.1:47817812-47832622 GCA_015471245.1 Laticauda colubrina | reverse complement strand
TATATATATATATATATATATATATATATATATATAAATAAATAATCATGAGCAGAACAAAAGGAAATAGTCTACATTTTTTCTCATTCATATAAGATAATTAGACAGGAATTAGCTATGAATAAAAATACATATAAATAGCAAATGTTTAATGATTTGATGCTGAAATATTTTTTAGCTAAAATAATATAGAACCTGCCTATCTGAATAAAAAAGTGTTTTCAAATTTCTTGCAACACAGCCTTAAACTTCAAATAACAGTTTAAATATTTCTTATATCCTCAACAAAAAGATGTCAATTCAAAACTATATAAGAGAGATTATTTTAAAAGGCATAATGTCTTAAAAACAACTGCAAATTTCTTTTGCAATATTGATATCATAAATTTTAAATTAACTATCTTGCATAGCTCTTCTCTTAGGACACAAAATTAATGTATTAATGGTTGCCTGATTTTATTAAAAGTAGCTATGAACATGAATATTGAACTATGTGTTACTCTAATTAAGAAGCTATTGTCAATAGTGAGACTTAAAAAAAGCCATCAGTGTAGCATACATGTCAAATTAAATTGCTTATTTTGCTATTCTATGACTTTGGCAAGAACAATGCACTCAACACTCAGTCTCATTACTTTCGACCATCCTTCCCATTTATCACTTTTGCCTTCTGTCAGAACAACTGTGGACAGCATTTGATTTTGTACCATATGAAAGGAACTGGTCTATTAAACTTTTTCCTTGTAGCAACATTAATCTGTACTCTACAAATTCCCATCTTCTCCCAAACCAAACATGATTTGTAATGGTTAAAATTCAGCAGTAGTAAACATTCTTCCCCGGCCAAGAAAATTCATTATGAATTAAAACAACTAATTAGCATATTTCTGTTTTAAATTAAATGTATGTGAACACAACACAGCATCTGGGGATAGCAAGAACCATCGTCACCACAGACAGTTAAGGGAACAACAAGCAGATTTTTCTACCATTGTAATAAGTCTGCATGAATTTTCCCCACCACACCCCTTTCTTCTCCATGTAAAAGTGCCTTACAGCAAGAGAACTGAGCAGCCTCGAGACATTCAGTTTTGACAAGATTTTAGATTCAACATTTCCTTACCTTTTATAGAAACCGTGAAGAGGCTGAAGACAGAGAAACTGCCAATAATCCAAACAGAAGGCCTTTAACTTCAGCATTTTAAAACAATTGAACTGCAGCAAGTGAAACCTTGCTTGTAATCTTTAATAACCGACTACCCCACTTCTTAATGGAGAAAAAGGCCAAACAGTTAATTTCCCTCCTCTTCTAAGAGAAAGCAGCGTGTTTGCTTGTTGCTACCAATGTATGCCAGCTCTTTATCCACATGGCACTGCACCTGCATAGCTACAGTGCTGTCCTTTAATACAAAGAGACAGTAGTACAAAGGCTACAAATTCATTTTCTGATCCGTGTTTCTTTTGATTTCAGTTAATTTTCCCACCGCCCTTCCAGACCACCAGTGCTTGGCAGTATAAGCAGAAAAAGAAGAAAAATTCTGCCAATTTAGAACATTCCAAAAATCTTAAGTAATTAATAAATATTCCAGTCAGGTTTCTTGAGGGCCCCTCCAAAAACATCAGGAAAATTCACAATTCTTGAGTAAGAGACAAGCAAATATTCCAAGCAGATATAGGAGAATATCATATAAAACTCCTCAGTTCTGCAATCAAGCTGAATATAACTTTTTAAAAAAGACATCTCCTCTGGTGTGAATCACATCTTCTCCATTGTCTGCCAGTACGTAGGGAAAATGTTGGTCTCTTTATGATTAGGAAGAGAAGAGAGGTGGGAAGTGACACACAGAAGTGTGGACCCTCCCCACTCACAAAATAAATTATGCTTATCTTAATCCCAACACACTTTGCCAGTTAGGTCTCTCTGAAGAAAAACTAATCATCTGAACCACATGGTGCACAGTGGGGCACGCTCCCAGCTATAAAAGCCCGTAGGATAAAGCCTCCCCGAGATAGGTTGATTCTGGTTGTTATGGCAACAGGAACACATTGATAAAATCTAACATGGAAGCCTGATGACAGTTTTCATTGGCTTCCCGAGATATAATGCATGTATAACAAGCAATACTGAGGTACTCTTAGCAATCTCATCAGTGAAGATTGAATTTGGGGCTAGGCTAATTAACAACACTGTGAAACAGCAGCTAGCCCTCATTTAGTTACAGTGGAGTTTTATTCTAAGGGGACCACAGAAGCAATTAGCAAAGAGATGCTTTGAAAATAGAAAATGTAATATTAGAAGCATTTGCCGTTTGAATCTTTTGAGTGAAGCGGGAATGATAAAAGCAGCTTTCATTTACTGTTCTTGGAAACCTCAAGCTATTTGGATTCTTTATCTTTGAATAAGACACTATGCATTTCTGCATTTTTTTAAAATGCATGTCAGCTTCCTTTGCATACATTACAGGTGCTTGATATTAAAATATGCAAATAATAAATGTTCCAAAAATATATTCTAGAGAAGATGAATTACATTATATCCATGTAACAATGGGATGCTATTTCAGGATAAACCCAACGTCATAATCATGACCACAAGAAATGAAAAGTAATCATGAATCACTGCAATGTCAGTTCATATTACGATATTCCCATTATTGAAACCTAGCAATTGCAAGTGGGGGTTAAAGGTGGAGTTAAATGTTGTAAAATAACATAAATTATCCACAAACTATACAGTAACCCAAACCAATAAAAGAAAATAGAAAAGTAAAAACAAAAAATGTAACCATAGAGGGATGGTAAGGGATAATATGAAGAAATGTTCTTCAGTTTTCAAAACACAAAGCTGTTATGTCATCCTTACATGTCTCTATATCAGGGTTGTCAAACCCACAGTATCATGTTGTTGTCATGTGATGTAACCCAACTTTCCCCCCCTCGCTAAACTGGGAATGGGCATGGCCAGCACATGACGTATCTGGCCTGCAGGCCATGAGTTTGACACCTCTGGTGATGATTGTCTTTCCCATTATGTATTTACTATTCTACTAATATTTATGGAATTGAATTTTGGGGGTTGCTTTGTTAAACATAACAAATGGTATGAGAAGATAACTTGTTCCAACTTTGAGCAGGTTACGTCTCTTTGGAATTAAAGGATGGACATCTGACCCTATTTTTACAGTTAAATTAAATTAATCCATGATTTGTTTTAACCACAAATTATTAAATATAGTATATACTGAAATTATAGTTCAACTGTTAGGTTCATGCAACATGATTAAACAAAACCAAATTGCAAATTTTAAGATTATGCAATCTAATCTTAAATCATGTAATCCCTACACTTCTGTGTGACCGGGATAATCTGACACAGATTCTAAAGTTATTGGACAAGACACAGTACATAAAGGAAGCAATAGGTTGGAGAAAATTTAATCAAGACCAAATACAACTGATCTGATTTGCGAAGTATTCTGATTAATCTCACCAAACTAAACATTAAAAAAAAGGCCAGTACTGAGAATGGACCAGTCAGTATGAAACATTTCTCCAAAGACAAAAATGTTCATTAATTTGGAGCAAACATTAATAAATTGCAAGTCAAGATTGGTATTTTCATTGGTATATTAATATTGACATAAGAACAAATTCAAAGATTAGAAAGAGTTTTAAGCCTGGTTTAAGAGTTGGGAAGTTTGAATATTTTTTGCTTGACAAAAGTCCCATCTCTATTAATGTGTAATCAGAGACTGATCACTCAATCATGCCCACTATGTTGAAGTCAACGACTATCACTGCAGATGCCCATATACATGACTCTAAATTTCTTCTTTGTGAAAAAGTGCTCTAGAGATAGTTTCTGCCCATGTTAAAAATGGAGTTCTTTCTTAAGTATGCAATCTTTATGACTTCAATGGAACATATCAATACTATAATTAAAAATAGAATCCTGACCATCTGTAGGGATGTAGATTCTCTGCATTTCTAAACTGCTATCATTCAAAATGTTGAGTGAAGTGTTAAGAACAGACTTTAGAGGTCTACCTTTGTTCACTTTTATCTCCACGATAAAAGCATAAAGTTTTTAAAAGTGATTTTTTTGTCTATTCATACACTATTCCTTGAGATGCTAAATGATGAGGTAATACTACTCTTCTCCCCTACAAAAAAGCAATAACTGTGTGCCACTTTCCTATATGCTATTTCATCTAAACATTTGGGCATGCCAATTCTGCAAATGTTTTTTGCTACCAAACGTAATCTTCAAGAAGGCGGAGATTTCAGTACATCCATATTTTTTCTCATTTTTGTGAGCAAGAAAAAAAGTTTGTCATTGTGCTCTAAATAGAAGTGCTCAGTGGCTGAAAAACTTCTCATTTTATAAATCAGTTTCTGTATTGCATATATTTAAAGAAAATGCTAATGGATGGACTTTCATGAATGATGTATATGCAGCCAATTTAACATGCAATCTCTCTTTTCCTCTGGAATATAAACTAGTAAAATACATTAAATTTCATCTCACACTCTGTCTGAATATAAAACCAGTTCTCTGAAAAGACATTTCCCGCTACTTTCTTTGTCTTCAAATTCACAGCCTAAAAATCATACTAACTTTTGGATGTGGTACAGCTCCTACATTATAATGCACAGCGAGCTGCGTTCAAATGCTGTATATTCATTTGCAGAATTCAGTGGCTGATAGCAAACGAGGGTAGAGTACTCTAACAGGCCATTAAAAAGCAGCTCCAATGAATAGGCTCAAAAGTATAATACATCTCTTCTAAAAGAATGGTTGCCTTAGCAATCAGTGATGCAGAGGCAAAGCTTTAGTGACATACTCTGGTAGTGAGAGAATATTCTGTGAGTTAAAGACAGCATAAGCTTAAAGATGTCTTTACTTCACATCATAGAGAAAGATACTTGAAAATGACAAGGATATGTAAAAATCTTTTAATAATTTTTTACATGAAATAAACTGTAAAACTTGATTACTCTTGTATGGTTATTTTAAACTTTTTGCATACGCCATACTCAGTAAGTTATAATAGAATTTTGATTGAAACAAGACTTCTGGGGAAGAAAGAATAAATTGTGGAAATGACTATATTTGAATGAATGGCCAGTGAATAGACCAGTTCTTTGTAATTTCTCTCCAATCAAGGAGAGGAATTGAGATTGTCCACAAGTGCTCCAGACAGTTACTCCTCATGAGGACATTGCAAGACTGTGGTATCTGGCAGGTTTTAAACCTTGGGAGATGATCATTTTGCTCAAACCGCAGTTGGCCCTTTTACAAAGGACATTGAGTTTCCATAATTCCTTTTCAAATCATTTTTGTAAATTGGTTGTTAATTGTTTCTCAACTATTTTGAACCTTTGGATCAATACATTTTACATACAATACACTTAGTTTCCTTTAATCTTAATTAAATCAAATTTAAATACAAGTTTAAGGACTTAATTTTTAAAAAATAAACAGTAAAAGGCAGATTAGGAAATTTAAAAACAGACTAGAATGGATTCGAAATAAGATTTTGGAATTAATTGTAAGAATCCTTCCCATGGAAAAATGTTTTTGATTTAAAAAAAACCTCGCAGTATGATAAGACTTTAAAAATTGGACACGAGAGCAAACTAGAGACTATAATTAAAAGAGAACAGCAGTCAAACTTCACTTTCAACAATGAAGCAAAATATTTTAATCTTGGATACACTGAAGGATATTTTGAACCAGAATTTAAAAGTATCTATTTCTATAAATAGACTATATTTAAAAGATGTTACAAAAGAAGAATATGTTTCCCTTTGATAAGATGAACAGCCAATAAATTAATAATAAATGAAGGATTAAAAATGTTTTTTCTGACAAGTGACTGATCTGAAAATGGATTTAAAAATGACAGAATACAAGAATGATATGAAAAAAGATGCTCCACTAGGCATACAAAAGAAACTGGTTGATGTCTCACAGGGAGCATACAAATAACAAACCAAAAGAATGACATGGATAACTTTTCTATATTGGATTTACAAAACAGACTTGTTAAATCTTGGAAAATTTTTATGAGAAGGGATAAAAAATAATAATCAAATGCTAGGACTGTTGAAAGGACTAAAAATTAAGATTGACAAAAATAAAAGGAAGGAATATAAAGTTATTCCTGGGTTATTTGAACAAATTAAAATAAACATGTTATAATCTGTGGGAGCCTTTAAATAGACTTTTACTGATCAGGACTGAACAACAAAGTTTAAGGAATTGTTTATAGGTAAGAGATGCAATATGGGAAGAAGATAATAAGTTACCAAATTGTTTATACTTGTGATAAAGGGAGAAGCCACTTCTTTGTACATTTTTTCTTTTTCTTTACAGTATTCTTACTTTTCCTTTCTTTTTTCTTTTCTGTGCTTCTATTTTTTCTTTTCATTCTTTTATTTTTTATTCATTTTATCTTTTTAATTGTCATTTTTAATAAAATTACTATTAAATTACTATTAGTAATAAAATTACTATTTTTATGCAAACAAACATGAAAAATAGTTACATTTCTAAGGTAATGATAATTTCAGTTAGAAAGCTAGAACATTCATATATTCTCCTATAAGATGTAGGTTGGCTGAATTTTTTAAATGGAACTTTGTGCATGGATTGCTTCTGTCAAGTGATGTGATTTTTACTGATTTCTCAGGTAAGACCAAAGTGCCTAATTGAGAAGGGAGAGTGTTTTCAAGCCATGAGAATAGTAATAGCATTAGACTTATATACTGCTTTATAGTGCTTTCCAGCCCTCTCTAAGCAGTTTACTGTGTATTGCCCCCAACAATTTGGGTCCTCATTTTACCCACCTCAGAAGGACGGAAGGCTGAGTCAACCTTGAGCCTGGTGGGATTTGATCTGCCAAATTGCAGTAGGGGTAGCTTGCAGTACTGCACTCTAACCACTGCGCCACCGAGGCTCCCTATAGTGGAAAATGGGTGAATCTTTAATATTCAATCTTTACGAGGAAGCTACAGGTTCTTGTGAAAATGATGCAGCATGTTTATTTCATTTTGAAAATGACAATCAACAGAGGTCTTGAAGGATTAGTGTGGTCTACCTGCCTCTTAAAGAAGAATGAAACTGTTTGCATATTATTATGCACAATGAAGTAATTCTTGAGATGTATTCCAAAATAAAGTCAGAATGAATGTAATTAGTTTTAAATACTCTAAATCATCCAGCAAGTCAAATGTCAAGAAAGGCTTGCAAAACTGCATCCCTTTCTTTAGGAAGGTTTATTTATTTATTTATTGTTTGTATTTACTTTATGTTTATTTATTTATTAAATTCTTATGCAGTTCATCTCTCCTATAAGGTGACTCTAGGCAACTTATTCTGAGTGTAAAATGCCTGTTGTAGTTGTTCCGAGGAAATGGGGCATGAAGAAGCCGAAATGGCTACTGAATCATCTGCAACAACCACACTGGGGAGATAGGGATTCAGGACTGGACTCCAAGGATTTTTTCTGGCATTAAAATGAAATTTACTGAATAGATAAAGTACTCAGCTATTTTACAGGGAAAAGCATCAGCTTCTTATTCTGCATACTGAAATAGACCAGATTCAAGGTATGTGTTCATCTGACCTTGCATTGGTTACTTTGTAAAAAATCTGCAGATATTCTTGGTCAATTCTAAATTATATGGGTAACAAGCACACTCTAACAGATGATGTCAGGACAGAGAACATTTTTGGTGGTCCAAAGTTCCTTATTAAAAATATAGTTTTATTCAGTTGTACTAGCTGGTTGAGAAAAAAAGGCAGAAGTCAGAAAATGGCCTTAAAACTTCAGAGAGTAAATACAGCTCTCAAGTTGAAATCAAAGGTAACAGCTTGTGCAGCAAAAAAAAAAAGCAGACTGAATCTGAACAACGGATGATGAATTGAGAATCCAATGTCTGCCTGAGGTGAAAACTGGACTTAAAAGTTGGAATTTAAAGCAGCACCCACTGTGAGGTCAGAATTGCAAATTTAGGAATAATTTTGTAGTTAAAAATAGGCAATCCCAAGAAATACTGTACATTTTCATAAAGCAGGGCTTCTTCCAGAACAATGTATTATAAAAAAAAAAACCACTATATAATTGACTTTATGTAAATCAAAGGCATCATACAAGGAAGTTTTAACTTTGCTAACTTTCTACTTTCTGGTAAGTCACATATTTTAATCTATATATCACTAAAACTAGAAGCATTAGATGGATAAATGAGAAAAATTAGTATTTGTGAATCTATCACATATAAAGCACTAATTAACAAAACTAAATGCTTGTAAAGATTAATTTATAGCACAGGTCTGATGGATTTTAACTGCTGCTCCACAAAACCTGGCAACATTATATGAAGATGCACAATCAGTGTCTTGAAGCAACAGGGAGGTGTAAAAATTTATGCGCTCTGGGTATTTATACAGTAATGGTGAGATGAAGCTACTATGAATGTCTCAGTGGGCGTGGCCTGGTGGGCATGGCCTGGTGGGCATGGCAGGGGAAGGATAATTCCCATTCCCTCCCCACCCCATTAACCTGCTTTCCAGTTCTGTTCTCCTGCAGGGCAACAAAAGAAGACCCAGTCAATCAGCTGGGATTCAGAAGGCAGAGAATAGATGGGGACGGGACCAGTCAGAGGTGGTATTTTCCAGTTCTCTGAACTACTCAAAATTTCTGGTTATGGTTCTCCAGAACTGGTCAGAACCTGCTGAATACCACCTCTGCATTGTTCCTCTGCATATGGAATTCTCCTGTATAAGATTCAAGGACAACTGAGAGGAGTGCATGAACTCATGCTAGATGGTTACATATCTCAAGGTTATTTATGTATGTCATGGGAGAGGCAGAGTACCTGCTGGATTCATTGGCAATAAAGGTTGTGTACCTAGTTAGATCCAACTGGCACTCAACATCTACTACACATTGATTAATGAGTTCTTTGGCCTGATCATATCCAATGCTGAGTAGAAGGTCTGGAGAGAACCCAAAGTTGAGATTTTAGTTACCACTGCCTTTTCCATGTGGACTGAAAATCTTCCCTCACAGTTAACAGATCAAGCCTAAGGGGAAAAGGATAGTTTGAGCCAACAGTTGAATATGGTCACCCACACTCTAGTTTTTACTTTATGAGGCCTGTTTCCAATCTCAGAGTGGATTAAAGAGATATTTGGGGACTTGAAAGTCCAGTCTTAGATACTTGGATAGAACAAATTCTAATGGAGCAAAATTGGAGAAGATTCCCTTTTGGGCACCATAATGTAGTCTAGTACATGATGATGTAATTTCTCTTGGGCAGTATGCATTCCACTCATTTTAATTTCCCACTGGCTCTAATATGTTGGTTGAGGGGAAAGCAGAAGAGAGAATAACTATGCTCACCTACAATTCCTTCATTTTTTAATTAATGCCTAAACAGATTTGGATTAATTATAGTTATTCTGATGAGCCACTTCAAATTTCATTAGGCAATCCTCATCTCTATTCACTGAACTAGCCAATTATGCCTCTCTTATTATCTATGGCAGGAATGTCAAACTGATGGCACAGAGGCTGGATGCTTCACATGCAGGCCACACCTACTCCATCTCTGCAAAGGGAAAAAAACATCACGAAACATTGTGTGATGGCAATGTGATGCCATGGGTTCAAAATATATTATGGAAGACTGTGGCTTTCAATGTAAGAGGAATAAATGACAAAAAACATAAATAATGAATGAGTTGAAAGAAAAAAAAATAGGCAAAAGATCTAAAGAGAAGGGAAATGTAAGGTTAATTATGCATGGAAGAACTAAAATATTTATTAAAACGTATGAACTGGTGTCATCCACGTATGAAAATGAAAATAGAAATATGTAGAGTGCTGGTAATTGCATGTCAGGCTCCAGTGACAATGGAAGAACCAGGGATAAGTTCTGAGAAAAGATTCACAACACTCTGTTCTGATTGTGCAAATATTCTGTTAGGTGGCATGAATGGTTGGTTGAAAATATAACAAGAAAGTAAACACGATTTACTTGCTAGAAATATGGAAAGAATAAGAATCTAGATTGCTTAGAGCAGAGTTGCACAACCTTTCTAGCTTTGTGGACCAGTGGGGGGGGATAGATTTGCATGGAGGGTGGGCAAGTGCGCATGTGCATGCAGCTCCATTTGCATGAGTGGCACATCTGCACACCTGTCACTCACACAAATAAAGCCTGTGCACACAGGCTCATCTGCTGCTTGCCCAAGTGGGGATGTACATGCATACACAGTAGCCCGCCACTTCCATGACCCGGTTCCAAATATCTTAAGGTCTAGTAGTGGGCTGTGGCCCATGGGTTGGGCACCACTGGCTTACAGAATATCTGATTAACAAAAGGTCTATTTCAAATACATGGTTTAACCACAGAGCCATATCATATGTAGAGCAATGGAATGACTATAAACCTAACAGCAAAATTTAAGGTTAAACATTTGTAGTGATGTGGCTACAGGAAACTGAGCTTGTTCTTTATGGGAAACCCATTAATCACAAATATAAATTCATCTTGGTCAGTTTATAGACAAAAGATCCAATGCGTTTCCCCAATTTCAATTTTGTTCTCTTTACTACAAAGAAATAGGCTTTTTAAAAAAAAAACTGGCAGTCAGGAAAACCTGATTTTCACTAGACTGCAGATGGATAAAGCAGTCTTCAGAAGCACTGTAACAATAATAAACTAGATTAGAGCTCAAAAATTATGCAGGAAATGTTGTTTTACCATCTGGAAACATTCACAATTTTAAAAATTCATTATTTTATTCTAATATATATTTATCATTCATTCATATATTGTAATCAATAGTTTAAAAGTTAATTGTACAGGTAATTATCAACTTACAACTACTATTGGGGCCAGAATTTTCATTGCTGAGCAAGGCAATTGTTATGCAAGTTATACCCAATTTTATTACCTTTTTTGCAGTTGGGGTTAAAGACTGCAACCGTTAAGTGAATCATCCAGTTATGAGGTGAATCTGGCTTCTCCCATTTACTTTACTTGCTAGATGTTGGCTGGGTAGGTTGCAAAAGGTTTATATGAACCCAGCATTGGGATCATATAAAACCTTTTTAATACATGCCAGTTGCCAAGCACTGAAATTTTTATCATGGGAAGCTGCAGTGGTTATAAGTGCAAGGACTGATTGCAAGTTATTTTTGTAGTGCCGTTGTAACCTCAACTATTCACTGAATGAATAATTGTAACTTGAGGACTACCTTTTGTTATGGAATCAGTACATTCAAAATGCAGCACAAACATCTGGAGGAATGTTAGTATTTCAAAAGACAACTCGTTCATTTCCTGTTTTTCATACAGATAGATAAAAAAAGTTTGTTATGCCAAAAATAGGCTGAATATTAGGAAGATAGTGTAACAGACTATAACCTATGCTGCTGCAATGGAACACTATCAGGCAAATCTAAAAAAAAAAACACTTTAAAAGATAAATACAGTGACAAGTATATTTTAAATGAAGGAAGGCCATTTGCTTGGACAAAAATAAGCTATTTAATGGGTAATGGATGATGGGTTTTATTGACAATACTGCACAGAGACTCTCTTCTAAAACTGTCAAATACAATCTTTCTCCTCCACTCCTTTAGTTGCAGAAAATGAAGTCCAAGAGATTATTTGTCTCAATGATAAACCACTTCAATAGATTCTATTGAAATATACCGTGTTCAAATTGATTTCTCCAGCATACTTTGCAATAATGTGAACCATTTTAAACGCCCAATGCCTGCTAATTTGTTTAATTTTATGAAAGAGCTTCAGCAGGACATTCTTCAAATGGAATTTTACTAAATTATTATTCTGATTTTTTTTTTAAAGCATAGGATATGTTTTATGCTGTCTGAGAAGAACCTTCTTTTCTAAACTGAATTTCCTACTGCAGTGCAGGAGTTATTTGTAATAACAACCTGTAAATGATTTGTCGGGAGAGTCCTTCCTTTTATGGCAATCTACTACAGTACATTTCAACCACTTCTTTGGATTACACAGAATGCTGCAGTGGTAAAAAAGCATGGAAAGCTACCTTAATTTTTCAGATTCATAACAGTCCACTGACCTCATTAGAGTCCATAGTATCCTAGATCCTGTTCTACAGAACGACTTTCCATAACAGACTGAGAGACAGCAGTGTAAAGTTTGGTAATATTTGTACTGATGACAGTGAAATTAATTGTCAATATTATGTTGCTGTTGCATGACATTAATGATTATTTAAATAAATTCTACTACTCCATCTTTTTTTAAAAAAAAAATATTCAATATATTTTACCTGCGTGGATCAGTTGAAAGGCTCTTTCTTGTTTCCAAGGAAGTCCTGAGATAGTTGTAAAAAATACAAGAATATTAAACATATAATATTAGATAAACTTATGAAAATATTCTTACATAAATTATCCATCAAATTATCTGTATATTGTAAAATATATTTAAAATATTAAAATTAATTTTAAATAAAAGCTTTAACATATAAAAGGTCAAAAAAAAATTGCTTTAACATCATTTTTATAAATATCTGAAATCTGAAGTATTTATAATTAATGAATCTATATTGTTATTTTATAATGACATTCAGATATATACTTGCATTATTGCTATATTTTATCTAGTTTATTTGACTGATAACTAGCATATTTCTCTTTGTTTACATGTTGCTCCCCAAACCTTCAATTTCAGCAGAAACACTTAGCATGTCCTAACATAAAGATCTATACTAATTAAGGCAATATAAACAATTTGAAAGCAGAAAGTAGAAAGTAATCTATACATGAGTAAAGATGCTTTATGGAGATATATATATGTGAACTACAGATTATATGTTTATATAATGTTAAATCTGAAGATTTCATATGTACCAACTCTAATCTTATTGCAATTAATTTCTGAGAAGAAGTCTTATATACATAAACCAAGTGTCTTAGAATCATTCTTTTTATTAATATGTTGCTAAAATGTTGCATTAAGTTATATCTATTACCTTCACTCTTGACATTTTTATTAAATGGTTAAAATTGCAATCTTTTCTTTCACCACAGGAACAGATGGATCTTTATAGATCAGCTGCTTTAAAGCCTGGTATTTCATTTTAGTTTAGAAGGGGAAATCTGGTTTGCATGGTTCAGTTGAAAGACTGGACCTGAACTAGGAGCACATAATTTAGCTAACTCTCATTTGTAAGATGATCAAAACATTGTGATTATACAGACAGCTGTCAAATACTCTCATGCAGATGCATATAAATATACCACATTTTACAGATTTTGTTTAAATGCACCAACTCACATAAAACATGTTCACACATTTACAAGTTGTTTTCATAAATAGTTTAAATTAGGATAAACATTTATACCATCTCATCTGAAAATTACCGGTAGTGAACAGTTGTATTTTGTGAGCGTGAAATCATTTTTCTTAGTTGTTCCTTCTATAGTCTTTTCAAATTCAATGAAAACATTCCCAGAATTGATTGTAAGAGAACCAAAGGTCAGAGTAGCAACACAAAGACAAGAGATAAAAGATAAAACTTGCCTACTCATTTGCCTTAATATTTTGAATCATTGGAAAATGAAAAAGAAAGGTGTTTCTTATCCTGGAGAGACAATTTTAACGTGCAAATTATTATTATAGGCAAACCTTGACTTACAACTGTAATGGAGCATTATGATTGTAAGTTATGACAGTCACAAAGGGGGTCACCCACACGATGGACCCAATTTTACGAATTTTTCTTGTAGTGGTCACTAAATGAATGACCACAGTCATCAAGCCAATCCATGATCATTAAAGGAACACTTCGGTTATTAAGCAAACTACATTGTTTGCTATAGGCTATTTTTGAAAAAAAAAATTCCAAAACAAAATAAACACTGGTTTTCAGCAAAAATGTAATAAATTGTGATTATATGATTGTGGACAGGTGTGGGATTCTACCAGTTCGAACCGGATCAGGTGAATCCCTTGTTC
Source organism: Laticauda colubrina (assembly GCA_015471245.1). Lineage (NCBI taxonomy): Eukaryota > Metazoa > Chordata > Lepidosauria > Squamata > Elapidae > Laticauda > Laticauda colubrina. The sequence continues at coordinate 47,818,588 of BLBF01000003.1, read as the reverse complement.
CCATGTTCAGCTCGCTCTGAACTGGTTCACTGCAACAAGGAAGTGGGCCCAGCCACCTGTCCCTGTTCTTTCCTGTGCTTTATGCCCTTGTTTAGAGTACAGCTGATTCACATGGCAGAGCTGTTTGCCGCACCTCCACTGTTTTCTTCACAGAGAAACTGTTGAAGGTAAGTATGGGCTTGCCTTTTTTAAAATGCGGAGCGCGCGTTTGGCGTGAATGCGCGATCACTGAACCAGTTGTTATACCGGTGGAATCCCACCCCTGATTGTGGGATGTTGCAAACAGCTGTAAATGTGAGCCAGTTGCTGACTACCAACATGTGCTCATGTGATGGGAGGAGGGGGGCATCATAACTAGGTTGTAAATAGTTGGGCAGTTTGTCGTAACTTTGAATGATCACTAGGCAACCAGTCGTAAGTCAAAAAATATGTGTACCTGGTATTTATTGGTTATCTCTTTGGCCAGGACAACCATCTTCCTTTTCTGTTGATACATATTATATCTGTTTTTAATTTTGTACATTGCCTAGAGTCATCGACCAATTGGTTGGACTTAAAATGTAAATTATACATAAAAAAGAAATAAATGGAAACATGTAGCCTACTTCATGGAAACATGTAGCCTACTTCAATAGGTTACTTCAAACATCACCTTGTGAAAAAAGCCACATTACAAATGAACACTTCCCAACTAGTCAGTCTGGTTCTTTTAATTTTTGGTATTCTGGCTCTTTCTTTCTTTCTTTCTTTCTTTCTTTCTTTCTTTCTTTCTTTCT
>BLBF01000003.1:47771049-47817802 GCA_015471245.1 Laticauda colubrina | reverse complement strand
TCTTTCTTTCTTTCTTTCTTTCTTTCTTTCTTTCTTTCTTTCTTTCTAAATAGTTCCCTTTTAAAATGAGAGAAATTAAACCTCTTTCTAAAAAAGAACAAGGGTGTCTACCATAAAAGTCAGTTAATACCGTATGCCTATGACAGGTGGCAATGAGGTTGAGAGTGAAAGAAGTCTCTAGACACAAACAATCAGCAGATGGGAGAGATTGTTATAGGCTTATCAAGGAAATGGATTCGGTGTCCATCACACAAACAGTCTGGGAAGAGTAAAATCAAAAGCTTTCAAGAAACCTGTTTTGATGAAGGAGGACAAGAGTGATTCTTGCTTTCCCTGATCCTGCTTTGAAGGTAAGACTTGAAAATGCCCCTAGCTTAGGAAACAATTACAGGACCAGAAGCTAAAAGAAAGCAGCTTTGACTTAAAGGCAAAGAGTCCTCTCTTAGCCAGGTTGGTACTTCAATAGCATTTTCAATTAAACACATACCCCTATTTCATCTCCAAAATCTCCTTTCATTTCCGAACAACATTTAACATAATAGCGTAATTTGAATTCTAAAAAACAATGAATGCGCCAAGATTGAACAATTCTGAACTAAATGCATAACAAAATAGAACTGCATATGCTTAGTCTTAGGAACAGAAGGAGTAGAGGGTGTCATGATAGCCTTCCAGGATCTGAGGAGCTGTCACAAAGAAGTTGGGGTCAACCTATTTGCCAAAGAATCTAAGGGTAGGACAAAACGGATGGAAGCAAGATCCAACCAAGAACTAAGGAGAAATGTTCTGACAGTGAGATCAATTAATCAATGGAAGAGATTGAACAGCCATTTGTCTGGAATACTACAGGGTCTCCTGCTTAAAAGAGGGTTGGGCTAGAAAACTTTCAAGGTCCTTTCCAACTCTGTTATTCTGTGTAATAACGCAGAAACAATTACAGATTTAATCATGACTCTGGAAATTAATTTAAAAAACTCGAACAAAATTTAAGTTTTGTGCTATTTTTTTGATTTGCCAAAAAGGGGGGCTATATTTTTAAATTCATAGCAGTCCAAAGCCTGCAAAATATTTAATTCTATTTTAGGAAAAACGTATTCCAAAACATCTTGTAGTTAACAAACTAAACATGTCACTTTAAATGCAAGCTCAAGTATTTTTGCTTCTTTTTGTTTGTTTTCACTGATCCAGGAGGAGCTAATAATTATGAACTTGCAATTCTTTGTTAGGATGAGACCTGGGAATTGAAAAGTCTGAACTTAGTTTACTTGCAGATAAGTCTTATCTGAATATAACATATAAAATTATAAATGAAACTGTACTAAGAATACTCTAGATTGTTTCTACAATATTTAAACATCTTTCTGCCATCCTCATTAAATGGTACTTTATATGATGAAGATATGTAAATTAGATACTAAATTGGACTGATTAGCTGATCACCTCTTTAGAACCATTACTGTGACACTACGCAATTTTTATAAAACCTGTGAAAATTAGACACAGATATAAAATAAGCATTTGCTCTTTTAGAAGCAGAAGAAGATGAAAGGTAAACCTAGCTTCTGTAAATGATTGCAATCTTCTTAACAACATCTGACTGTACGGATTTAATTGATTAACAACTAACTCTTAATTCTGGGATGATTTTGTTTTTGGAAGGGAGACCAAAAGACATCCTAGGGCTGTAGGTTAGTGTAGTATATTATAAACCATTCTGTAAGAAGGCAGTAGCAAATTATTTTTATATATTTTCCGAGAAAATTAAGTGGCTATAGTCACAAAGTCAGCATAATGAGCTTTACTCAAAGGACACATTATTTTATTTATATAATTGAAGTTTCTCTTTCAAGAACAACTTTACTGATAGAAGAAAATAGCTTTTCTGATAGACCATTTATCTTGAAAAGAGACTTTATCTGTGTGAAGCATAACCCAGTATCCAAACTCTCTCTGCAGAAAGTGTTCTTTCACATCTTAAGGTATATTTTTGCGAAAGTGTGATGTTGCCTTTATAGGTTAATGACATAAAAAGTTACAAAAACCAGAACAAAGGGAGGACATCTGCTTGAAATATTATAGCAAGTAGTTTTAAGACAAAACAGCTAGAATCTAACTGGAAAATGATTTCACAAGCACATTTTAGCTAAAATATCTCACGACACAGAGAATTAACTGTCAACAGATGTGTTTAAAGAACCAGGTCTGACTCAAGAATATAACCAAGACCAAGTTGCAACATATAAAATAAGCTCAAAATAGAATTCCTACTAATACTGTGGTTTTCATTACAAATGATGGCATTTTAGCACAGCTAAATTGATGTACTTTCCAATGTTGTCCATTTATCTACCTGATGACTCATAAATGGAAAAATATGGAAAATGATATGTGCATCACTTTTTTATATTTATATTTTATAGTTCTACTTCAAAATTTTGAAAAATTATTGGCCAACTTAATATAAAGCAAGCCACGGACAAAAAACACAAATGTCCTAATAATCTTATCCTGAAATTAAGTCTGAATCATAGCATTTTCAAGCTTCCCTCTCTATTGTCAACAATTAGTCAGAACTATTTGGATAAAAAAACAAGGTTTATAAATGGCATCCTATGCTATCTATAGCATCCCACGATACTATCTTTCTTTGGCTGTGTAACCTATTGCCCATTGCTGTGCTGAATCATTGACTGATTAAAGCTATTGTCCATGTGACTCAGCAGACCAATCTGCATTTGTTTCTTCAAAGAAAGACATGACAAACCTCTTCATACTGTTGCCAAAATATATGGATTTGACTATAAAGTCACCAGAACTCTAGTTTGATGTGAAGGAGATTTTACATTCTAATCGTTTCCTTACCTCAGAATAAGTTGAGACATATAATCATGGACTTGAAATAAATCATAACAATTATTTAGTTCAACTCTCTATAGCACTATGTAAAAAATAACATGAATAAATGAAATCACATTTGAAAGATAACTATTCAGCTACTTCTCAAAAACCTATAAAGACAGAGAACACACAACCTCTGTAAACTATCCTACTACTAAGCAAACTTGTTATATTTTTTCCCTCATATTTAAATGAAAAATCTGGGTTGCCGCCATTTATACTTATTATTTTTTGCTTCTGTGGGAAAGAAAATTATTTCTGACTATTTCCCCAGAGGTATTCTGTCAGTCAATATCAGTAAAAATGCTGATATTATGTCTTCTCTGTTTTCTTTTATCCAGATTGACTATCACAAGTGCCTTAAGCCTGTTCCCTAAGGCATAACCTCAAATCCCTGTATCATCCAAGCTGCCCTCTTCTGGATCTATTCTAACTTGTGAATACCTTCCTGGAGATGTGGTGCACACAATCATATATAGCACTGTAGGTGTAGTCTCAACAGCCCAGTGTAAAGGAGAATAGGATGTTTTATTCACATAGTTGCTTTTCTCCTTAAAATTATATGGAGTTAGGGTCCTCCAATTCAGAGCTCCAACAACCATCTAATCGAGATTATTTCACAATAAAGCTGTGCAACATTTCTCTCCTCAATTTCTCAGCTGTTCTTTAAAGGAGTCATATATTTTCCCAGGCTTGAACTATAGTCATGTAGACTCAGAAAAATACCCATTTTAATTAAGAAGGCTCTAAAGAAGTTGCAAAGAAATATAATCGTGTCATTATCTATTTTATGCCCCTTTGATTCAAACATGTATTTCCAAAGCTAATACACCTACCATGTGGGTTCCAGGACAAAACAAAAACAGTTTCTTAAGGAACAGTTTACAGTTACAAGTAAATGTCCATGGTGTTCTGTATGAAAATAGTTTACTCCAAATTCGCTAATCTGATTGGCTAAGAAAGCCAGCATAGGGATTGATTCACTAGGAACCAATCCAAAGGAACCGCCAAAAGGTGGTTAAATCAAACCAATGTCATTGGCTACAAGCCAGCAGGCAAGCCGTATATAAAGGCTGCCGCGGCTAGAGACAAACTGTTCCGTTTATCTTTACTGTTGCAAATGAAGACTTTTACTGTTGGAACCCGGTCTACCTCGCGTTTTTCTGGACGGAACACTGGTGACGAGGGTGGGATCATCCTAAAATGCAAGACTGTGCACGCGGCGAATTGAAACCCAGGCTGAAAGCGATGGCCAGAAATAATGCACCGCCCGCACTTCAACCCCAATGAAGAGGATTGGGAATCCTACGTAGACCGTTTCCAAATGTACTTGGAAAGTAACAAGATGGAAGAGATCTCAGACCAGCGTAAGAGGGCTGTCTTCTTAACGCATTGCAGACCAACGATTTTCAAAATGGCCAAGGCATTAGCGAAGCCCAGAGACGTAAAGCAAATGACCTGGCCCGAACTCCAACAAATGTTGAAGGCTCATTACGCACCAGTGGTGTCAAATCTCATCAAACGGCACGAATTCTACCTAAGGGACCAAAAAGAAAGCGAGACCATCGCTGATTTTGTGGCAGCCCTCCGACAACTGGGGGGAGCATGTGAATTCTTGAATTTAGACGAAGCGATGCGAGATCGAGTAATATTGGGCTTAAGAGACTCTAATTTACAAAGCAAGCTGCTAAATAAACCCAACATAACCGTAGCCGAAGCAATCGCAGAAGCCACAGCCGCAGAAGCTGCAAAAAAGTCAGTGGCCACAATGAAACAAATGAACACGAACAACGACGAAGCGAGCCTAACTAGAGGGAAGAAACAATTTCCTGCCACCACACACCATGAAGATTTAGACGAGACATCAGAATCCAGAGAGGAAGACGATGAGGTCCACCACCTATACGCCAACAAAAAAAGGTGCAAAAAAAGAAACTGGCGGGAATGCGCCGGTTGCGGAGGAAACCACCCTCGAGCCGACTGCAGATTCCTTGATGCCATCTGCAGAGCTTGTAAGAAAAGGGGACACATCGAGAAGGTCTGTAGGAATCAAAAAAATTACAGCCCTAACAGATGCAGTAACTCTCCCCCACAAGCTGAATCGAAACAAACTGAGAGAAAGTGGCAGTGCAACAAACGAGCCAGTAACCGAGAAAAGACCCATCAAACTTTCACTATCAGAAGTGCTCAGACGGAAAGCGGGAAAAAAGTTAAAATAATCGTAAAAATCGAAGGCAGCCCCTGCGAGATGGAGGTCGATTCAGGGTCTTTCCTGTCAATGGTGTCATGGGACACAATCAAACAACTGGTCCCAAAAAATAAGCTAAAAGAGCTCCAGAAACAAAAATTAACCCTGAAGGACTACCAAGGAAATTGAATTCCTGTAGTAGGTCTAGGACATTTTCGAGTCGCCTACAAGCAGCATGTCAAAGTCCTGCCTCTGACAATAGTCGACCGGGACCGACCCAGCCTCCTGGGCATCGAATGGTTTGCACCATTGGGCATTGGAATGACCGGAGTAGACTGGGTGGCCGCAACCGACTGGGAAGAAAACCTGATCCACGAGTTCCAGGATGTTTTCGATGGCTCCCTAAGCAGGTATCAGGGGACCCCAATTTCCTTCAGTTTAGACCCCCAGGTGCCCCCTAGAAGATTAAAGGGCAGACAAGTTCCTTTTGCATTAAAGTCAAAAATAAAGGAACAATTAAACAAATTAATTGACCAAGGGGTTTTGGAACCTGTTGACCATGCTAAATGGGAGACGCCAATAGTAACACCGGTTAAACATTACGGGTCGGTACGCATCTGCGGAGACTACAAGGCTACCCTGAACCATGCGCTGCAACAAAGTGCATACCCGGTGCCAGTCGTACAACATTTGTTACACTCACTAGGGGGAGGAAAATTTTTTGCTAAACTAGATCTAGCACAAGCTTACCAACAGCTTCCAGTAGACCCCTTAATGGCCGAGGCACAGACAGTAGTGACTCACAAAGGGGCATTCAAGTGCAACAGACTCCAGTTTGGAGTGAGTGTGGCCCCAGGCGTGTTCCAAAGCCTCATGGAATGCCTATTAAATGGAATAAAAGGGGTCGTACCATATTTTGATGATGTACTGATTTCGGCTAAAGATACGACCCAACTAGAAAAAAGACTAAGAAATGTACTAACAAAATTCAGAGAATCTGGTCTCAAAGTTAAAAAAGAAAAATGCTGCTTAATGACTGATTGTGTCGAATTTCTGGGCTACTTAATAGATGGAGAGGGTATACACCCTACTGAAAAAAAAGTCAAAGCCATTAAAGACGCACCACAGCCAAGAAACAAAACAGAATTGCAGGCATTTTTGGGACTAATAAATTTCTATAACATATTCCTCCCCCACAAAGTGACAATAGCGGAACCATTACACCGTTTGCTGGATAAAAAAACTAATTGGACTTGGGGTCATAGTGAGCAAAAAGCTTTCCAGAAAATAAAAAAATTATTAACATCAAACACCGTTCTTATCCAGTTTAATAACACACTTCCATCGATGGTAACCTGCGACGCCTCACCGTTTGGAGTTGGTGCCATCCTCAGCCACCAATTGCCAGATGGGAGAGAGGCACCCGTCTCTTATTACTCAAAGACTCTTTCTAAAACAGAACGTAACTATAGTCAACTAGACAGAGAAGCCCTGGCAATCGTCGCCGGAGTGAAATGCTTCCACGAATATCTCTATGGAATAACATTTTTGATCGTAACAGACCATAAACCGTTACTAGGTATTCTGGCGGGAAACAAGCCTACACTGAACATTTTATCCCCGTGAATGACTTGATGGTCAGAATTCCTGGCAGCATACTCTTACACATTAATGCATTGACCCGGGAAGCAAATCTCCCATGCAGACGCATTAAGCAGAGCACCATTGCCGATGACAGAGGAAGACCCGGCGCCAACAATGACTACCCTGCAGATAGAGACATGCCCCGAACTACCAATATCTGCAAACGATGTTGCCAGAGCCACTGCAAAGGACCCAGTGACTGCCCGCATATTTAACTGGGTAGGTAAAGGCTGGCCGGAAAACCAAAAAACTGAAAACTTTAAACCTTTCCGGACCAGACAAACCGAACTTTCAATTCAAAAAGGTTGTTTATTGTGGGGGTGATCGGGTAGTTATCCCTCCTAAATTACAAACTAGAGTGCTGGGTATTCTTCACGAAGGCCACCCTGGTATTGTAAAAATGAAAAGCCTTGCTAGAAGCTATGTCTGGTGGCCTGGTATAGATAAAGACAAATCGAATACTGGGTTACTACTTGTAATAAATGTCAAAAAACCAGGCCTTCCCCACCACAAGCACCCATAAGGGACTGGGAGACCCCACGAGGCCCCTGGTCTCGGATCCACATTGACTTCGCGGGTCCTACTAGGGGACAGACCTTTTTAATTGTCGTAGATGCATACTCAAATTGGCTGGAAGTTGTAGTAATGTCATCTACGACAACCAAGGCGGTCATTAAACAACTTAACAAACTCTTCGCAACCCATGGATTGCCGGACGTCCTAGTGTCCGACAATGGGTCACAATTAACCGCCATCCAATTTGAACAATACCTAGCCTCCCTAGGTATACGCCATGCACTAACCGTGCTGGTCCACCCGGCTGCAAATGGTAGGGCGGAGAGAATGGTCAGGTTTACCAAAGAGGGTTTAGAGAGAATGGACATTGGGGATGCCCAGGATAAAATTAACCGCCTACTCACCCTCCAACATATCACACCCAGTACTGTAACCAACAAAAGCCCAGTGGAATTATTCATGGGAAGAAAACTTCGGTCGCAATTAGACAGGTTGCACCCAAATTACACGTTGGAAAGACCCCCCGACTCCTCCAGCCGTTTCCGAACATTTGAAATCAGCGACCTTTTATGGCTTCCAGCCACAATCACACAATTCACAGGCCCCCGGTCCTACCAACTAACTGTAGATGATGGCAGGGAATGGAAGCGGCACATAGACCAGCTTCGTTCCCGAAACATTGAAAGAAATAGAAACTCACAACCACAAATAATAAAAAACGATGAAAATCAAACCAAAGAGGGGGGGGGAAATACAAGAAAATAATAAAGAACCTTTTAAAATAAACCCAGAACATCTTAACAAACAAAAAGAGCAAAAAAGAAACTTACGGTTAGATGAAACTTGCGGGAAAAATCCAGTCGAAGGGGCCAGCCAAGCCAGCTTGACCTGCCCGGAGAAACCAGGAGGGAGTGACAAAACCACTGGCCTGAGAAACTCAAGTGGTAGCAAAATGGCCGACTCACCCTTCCAGGCGGTTCCATGGAGAAGAGACGGAGAGACAGCAACCGGCAATCTGAACCGGTTGAAGTCTCCAGAGAAAATGAACCACGCAAGTTCAGTAGAGTCAGAAGAAGCCCCACCTACCTGCGCGACTACGTCACCACGTAGGACTAAACCAAGAGGGGAGGGGTGTTCTGTATGAAAATAGTTTACTCCAAATTTGCTAATCTGATTGGCTAAGAAAGCCAGCATAGGGATTGGTTCACCAGGAACCAATACAAAGGAACCGCCAAAAGGCGGTTAAATCAAACCAATGTCATTGGCTACAAGCCGGCAGGCAAGCCGTATATAAAGGCTGCAGCGGCTAGAGCCAAACTGTTCTGTTTATCTTTACTGTTGCAAATGAAGACTTTTACTGTTGGAACCCGGTCTACCTCGCGTTTTCCGGATGGAACACATGCCTACTTTGGTTCCACACACTCCAGAAATGTTTCAGATTGACATTATCTAGATCCAGAATTACATTAGAAAAACAGAATTCTGTTCTTTCTCAGCCTAGCCAAGGAACACACAATGGCTATTTGTCCTCCCATTTTTCAGCAAAATAGGATAAAATTTGCAGGAAGATCAACTTATGTAGGAAAGGTGCAGGTTAAATTTAATAGTAACCAATAAGAGGTTTTCAAGTTATAGATCTTTTAAGCCTGTATTTTTTTCAAAGGATACATTTATAGTTTTGCTGTACTGGAGGAACATATGATTTGCATTGACAATACTTCATACAGCATGAATAAATGAACCAATAGTTGAGAGTCATTTTGTGCAAAGGGAAGATATACTTTTCCTAATACAGTAGAACCTCTGGTCACCAACATTTCTGACCACAACCAAATTGGGTTCTGACCCCCCAATTTCCCCTTCTGAGCCAATTTTTTCTATGCACCAAATTTCCAAAATTAGGTCCGGGTCACAACCAAATACAGTTGTGACCAAAGTTATGGAACAAATTATGCTTGTGACCAGAGATTCTACTGTACATTGTGAGGAAGAAATACTTATAAAGAATAAACAGGCTGAGGACTGTCACAGAGTAAACCTGTTGAAGGTTAGAGGCCAATATGCTACAGTGCTTAAGTTTTTGGACAAAGAATGGAATTCCAAATTCAAGTTTATCATCAGCTAAATTTGTCTATTTTATCAGGGCTGTAACTGTGGAGAAAAAAATGAAGTGAGATCTTAACAAAAGCTGTCTTCAGCTCCTGGAGAAAAGCCAAGATATAAATCTAACACAGGCACAAACAAATAAAATGAAGATGAGCCAAAACCACACTGAGAAGTCCATAGTGAGGATGAGAATATTTCCTCATTCCATGAGCATTCTATTCTATCTGTCCGGATACTATTATTTGGGCTTACCAATGGAGTTTGCTGTGTCCAAGACCAAAAAACACAGAGCAAGACTCCCGGACCAATCAGGTTTAAGAAAAAAAACATTCTGGTACAGCAGTAGGCTAGCCCAAAATTTAAAACTGAAATGGGCATTGATAGAAGTTACCCTGAACACCCTTTCTATCTATGCTGTGAGAAAGCCCAGGATGGGTTGACTCCTTCCTCTGACATCATTTTGCTTAGTCTGTACTAAGTTATAAAGAGACCCTGGAAGAGACCCCAGCTTTGGCAAAGATACTTGACAGACTGAAAGGAGTCTTTGAAAGCACAAATGAATACAGAAATATGACTTACCCTCTCCGGACGAATCAAGGGAGGGGCTGGGCTCTCTCGCAGCATAGATAGAAAGGGCATTCAGGGTAACTTCTACCAACGCCCATTCTCCTCCATGCTGCATTGAGAGCCCAGGATGGGACATGCCAAAGCTTGCATGTCCACGGTTGGGTCCTCGTCCGGTTCATCACACCAACTGTTGAACCACTCGTTGAAGCACTCATCTGCTGAAGGCTGCAGTTGCCAAGGCAAAGACATCCAGATGGTAGTATCTGATGAAAAGAGATGGAGATGTCCACGTGGCCACACGACAGATCTCCTCCAAGAGTGCTTGGGTCGCCCAGGCAGCTGAAGTGGCTGCGTTTCTGGTAGAGTGCACCATCAGACCTCGAGGAACCAGAAGGGCTGCAGCTTTGTAGGCCTGCTCAATGCAAGATCTGACCCACCTGCCAATAGTAGGAGAAGAGGCCTTGTGCCCCAAGTGAGAAGGGAAAAAGAAACAAAATGGCTTCAGACTTCCTGAAGGAGGAAGTGCGCTTAATGTATATTCTAAGAGCCCTACCTACATCTAGCGAGTGCCACTGCTGCTCTAAGTCATGGTGCAGGAGGGGGCAGAAGCCAGGCAACATAATGTCCTGGGACCTGTGAAACAGGTGTTAACCCTTGGAATAAATGAGGGGTCCAGACTGAGGACAACCCTATCATTGTGAAAGGAAAAAAGGCCCTGTCTGATGGAAAGAGCAGCGAGCTCGGATACCCGCCTGGCTGAAGTGATGGAAACGGGGAACACTACCTTCAGAGTCAGGAAATGGAGAGACAATGTTCTAAGGGGTTCAAAAGGGGACTTTGTAAGGGCATAAAGAACCACATGAAGATCCCAGGAACCTATGAACCACCGGAGGGTGCAGGTTGGAAGCCCCTTTTGAAAACCTCTTGACTGAAGGGTGATGGGAAAAGGAAGGAAGTGAACCCCATGAAAGAACTGAGGAGAGGGCCGCAACCTGCCTGCATAAGGTGTTGGGGCCAAACCTTTCTCCTGATCATGATGAAGGAATCTAAGAACCTCTGCCAACTGGGCTAAAGCAGGAGAGAGAGACCCTCCCTAAGACACCATCAGGAAGGGCCTTCCAGGTGACAACATAGATGCGCCTTGTGGGAGGTTTGTGAGATGCCAGGATAGTGATGATGACCCTTTCAGGAACATCAGCCACCTTTAGCTGCTGCCACTCAAGTGCCACATGGTCAGCTTGAGCCACTGGGGCTCCGGTTGGAGCAGAATCCCCTGATGAAAGGAGTTAGATGGGCTGGGATCCTCCAAGGAGAAACCACCAACAGGTTGACCAGGTCCACAAACCAAGGCCTCCTTGGCCAATAAGGTGCCAGGAGGAGGAGCTCATTTCTCCATCATCTTCTGAATTACTGCCGGAATGATGGGAGTGGGGGAAAGGCATAGAGGAGACTTTTGGGCCATCTGCACCAAAAGGCATTGGTCCCCTGGCAAGGAAACCTGGTAAAGAATCTGGTGACCTGGGCAATTTGAGGAGTGGAGAAGATCCACCTCCAGCGTTCCGAATCTGAGAGAAAGGTCCCTGAATAGAGAAGGAGGAATAGACTATTCTGCCTGGTCGACTAGGCTCCTGCTGAGCCAGTCGGCCTGGGAGTTGTTGATCCCAGAGAAGTGGTCCACCAAGATCGACAACAGGCGTTGCTCTGCCCATAACCCCAACTGTAGAGCCTCTCCCATGAGGGCTTTGGACCTCGTCTCCCCCCGCTGGTTGACATGAACCATGGTGGCCATGTTGTCCATAAGGACGAGAACATGAGAGCCGGTCATGAGTGCCTGAAATGCTTGAGAGCTAGAAAAATGGCTCTGAGATTTAGCCAATTTATGGGAAGGGCCTGCTCTGACCTGGACCAAGGTCTTGAGCTATCTGGCCCTGCATATGGGAACCCCAACCCAGGAGACTGGCATCAGTGATTATCACTAGCCTGTCTGGGACCCTGAAAAGGAGTCCCTTCCAGATTAACGGGAAACATAGCCAATTGAGAGATCTCTGGATTTGTGGCGGGAGCGGGACCTTGATGGATGAGTGACTGGTTCCTACTTGTTGGTAGGGAAGCAGGAACCATTAGAGTGGACAGGAGTGGAAAAATCCCTGGCTCTGGAAATATGACAGGGTAATTTGCAGATCCCGATGGGCTGCATGGATGAAGGAGGACAGAATCAAAATGTTGTCCAAGTAGCATTGGATCGTCACTGGAACAGAAAGCAGGGATGCCATCAATGCTGCCAGAACCTTCGTGAAGACCCTTGAAGCTGATGAGAGGGTGAAGAGAAGTGCTCGATACTGGTAATGGGTATTCTGATAACAGAAAGGGAAAAACTGGTGATGATGAGGCCCAATGGGGATGTGGAGGTAAGCCAACATGAGATCAGTGGAAGAGAGGAGATCACCTGAATGCTCTCTAAAATAGAATGCAGAGTCTGCATTTTAAATAGCCTGTATTTTACAAATTGGTTGAGAAATTTTAGATCCAGGATGGTTCGCTACCAACCCTGAGGCTTTGGGAACAATGAAAGGCGAGAATAAAGCCCACGTCCCCATTGAGAGAGGGGAACAGGTTTGAATAGCTTGGATTTCAAGAAGGATGAATGGCCTGATTCATGAGGTCTTGCCTTGAAATGTCCCCAGAGACAGGACACATAAAATTTTTTTGGGGGTGTGTGTGTGTGCATTAGGAAGTCCAATTGTAATCCTGACCTAATAGTGCTGAGCACGCAGGCATCCGCTGTTTACTCCTCCCATTTGGAGGCAAACAAAACTAGGCGACCTCCGAGGGTGGGGAGAATGAGGGATTACTTAGAGCGAAGGCAGGAACTACCTCCAGCCTCCCGAAAGGGCTGTTTACCAGTATAAGGAGCTGGGCGATAGTTGGCTCTCTTCCCAGAGAAAGAGAGAATTTTATGTTTATCTCTGGTTTCGATGAGATAAGGTTCCGGAGCATCGCCAAAAAGCTGATCGCCTGCGAATGGAACTGAAATCAGCTTCCATTTACGGCATGACTCTGCCTGCCAATTTCTGAGCCCATAACAGTCTGTTTGCTGCTACTGAAGATGCCATGGCCCTCGATGCAAATTTGGCAGAATTGAGAGTGGCATCTGCAGTGAATTCTGCCGCTGTGATAATCTTATTAAGGCCTTGGTGAGACCAAAGGTCAGATGTAGGCAATCTAATCTGGAGTTGGTGCAGCCACCGTATGGATGCCCATGTGAGAGTGCCAGAAAATGGGAATGAGCCCAGAACCAGAATATCAACAGAAGGTACTGCCAGGAAATTGTCCAGGGCTGCACTGACATTGTAGAAACACTTATCCAGAGAAGATGGAGGAGGACCTGCCGAAGGGAAAATGTACTGTTCCTTGACCATGTCTAGGAAAAAAGTGGGAGAAGGCAAAACTCTGCATGCACTACAGGCTTGGAGAAGAATGAGTCTCCCTGGCTAGAGGGAATTCCTTGGGGCTCGGGGCCACTTCGTCTGGTGACAGCTTGGCAGTGACCAAGGCCTTGCTGAGTAATGGCCTGAAGAGAGAAGGATTGAAGAGGATTGAAGAGGATGCAGAGGATGTCTGCTCTGGGCGAGAGTCCTCTTCCTCTGAAGATTTTGGTCAAAGGTCTCGCCCTCTTCATGTTCTGAACGCGAGGAGTAACTGTGTTCAGATGGTGAAGCCCTTCCCTCCTCATCAACCTCCTTCCATTCTGATAGAGAAGAATGGGCCCTGAGGTCCTGGGGCTTGTGTAAATCAGGGTAATGAGGCAACTTATAGATTGAGAAGGGAGAAGGGCCTGAACCCTTTCCAGAGGTCGAAGGATTTGCTTGAAGACCCTGCCTAATGGCCAAAGAGACGACATCTTGGATATCCCCTGGTCTATGGTCAAAGATAGGGGCCGAAGGCCCGCTGCTGAGGGAGTGAAGATGGCTTCAGGCATAGATTGAGAAGAGGTTTGAGGCCTGGAGGGAGGGGGAGGAGCATAGGACCCAGAGGCCTGTTGGAAATAAGGCCCAGATCTGCTTAAATCCTGAGGATCATTGTACTGCAAAAGCCTCAAGAGACTAGGATGGAGGATGAAAAGGCTCATAACTTCTCTTCTCCTGGGAGGGCTTGGCTGCTGCCCACAGGTATCACCTGAAACATACTGTCGTTGCACTCCCTTCTGTTGAATAGTTCTGTTGAACTGCCTCTATAGGGCTGCATGTCTGCGCTTTTCTGCCCTCAAATCAGCCTGAGTTGCCTTCTTAGGGGCTGGAGCTTCAGCTCTGATTTTAGCAGCCACCTCCCTCTGGTGATTGGGTGCATTGCCTACAACTTTTTCTCTGACTGGCTTAAGAGACTGTTCCACGGGGGGGGGGGGACTTTGCTTGACCCTTATCTTGCTCCATTTGAAGAATAAAGGCTCTTACGATGGAAAGAAACTGTTTGAAAATTTTTTGTATTGAGCCCCTTCGGGTATAAATGGCCCCTGGGTGTACAAAATGGCCACTCACCTCGTGGTGCAAGGCTTCAATCCAAGATGGCCACTGACTATGGGAAACAGGCTCCGAGATAGAATAATTTCTCCTTAGGCTATAAAGAGACCTGAGTAAGGTCAGCAAAGGAAAGGGCAGCCTCTGGTCACACAATCAGCTGGCTGACGCTGGTATCGGTTTGCCGATCACTTTTTATGACCGCTCAAACTGCAGGCGTGGGGGAGGTCTGCAGACGCTGCCCAAATTGCCTGAACAGTGGTTTGGCAAAGATGCTCCCAACCTTGCAGGAGAGAGAGAGAGAGAGCCCTGCTCTCCTGGAAGAGCAGCTGTCCAGATCCTGGGGGCTGCTTGAAACGAGGAAAAACGGCACTGAAGATCGCTGGTGACTGTTATCTAGCAGAAGCTTTCAGAGACACAGCTAATGACTGAAAGGAGCTGAGTCAAAAGCTGGGGTCTCTTCCAGGGGCTGGCTTTTATATCTTAGTACAGACTCAGCTAAATGATGTCATAGGAAGGAGTCAACCCATCCTGAGCTTTCGATGAAGCATGGAGGAGAACTGCTGTGAAAGTCTGACTCAGAGACGAACACAATACAGAAGCCTGACGATGGCAGACGAGATTCTGCTGAAACGTTACTACAACTTTAAAAGCACAACTATAACGACGTGGGAAAATACCTGAACAAAGCTGAATACCATATATGTAAGTACCCGCAAAAACTGTGTCTATATATATATATATATATATATATATATATATATATATATATATTTGTTTTCTTAGGCTTTCGCGGGTACTTACATGTGTGCTGTTTAGCTTCCTTCGGGTATTATCCCACGTCATTGTAGTTCTGTTAAAGTTGTAGCAACGTTTCAGCAGAATCCCATCTGCCATCCTCAGGCCTCTGTATAGAGTTAGTTCCTGGTTTCAAATTTGAGGCTGGTCCATTCTGATTGGCTGGGAGCCTGGATCTGTGTTCATTGGACTTGTAGTTTGATTGATTGGTGTTTCTGGTTTCTTCTGTCTGTTTTGTGGCTTTGATTGGCTGATGGGTGACAGTGGTGATCCCATAGGGGCTCCTTCAATTTGCTTGTATCTTTGTCCTTTGTATATGAAATAAGTGTTGGTTAGGCAGTGTTCTGTTAGTTCCATGAGGTCTTTAGCTGGTTGGTATTTATTTTTGATGATTTCGAGAGTTTCTTTTATCGGGACTTGAGTGAATAGTGAAACCACGTCGAAACTTACAAGCAGATCTTCTTGTTCCACGTGTAGATCTTTGATCATTTCTAAGAAGTGGTATGGGTTTTGTACATATGAAGCTGCGGTTTCAGCATGGGGCTGCAGTTGTTTTGCTAAGTGTTGAACTAGGTTTTGTAATGGTGCTCCTTTGGAGCTGACGATGGGTCTGAGAGGTATGCCTTCTTTGTGTATTTTTGGGAGGCCGTATAATTTGGGGCATCTAAAAGATTTTTCTCTTGGGATGATCGTCTGTTGGATTTCTTTGCTTTTGTGGCTGGTTATAATTTTCTTCTTGGTTAATTTTTCCAGATATGTGGTTGGGTCTGTGTTTATAGGTTTGTATGTGGGGTCTTGGAGTAGGTCTGTCAATTTTGTTTCGTAGTCTTTTCTATCCATTACTACTGTGGCATTCCCTTTGTCTGCTGGGAGTATTATTATCCTGGGAGTATTATTATACATCCTGCCACAGCAATAGGCTAGCCTCAAATTTAAAACCAACGGCTGTGAGACCCTGACCCACATACAAACTCAGTACAGAAGCCTGAGGATGGCAGATGGGATTCTGCTGAAACGTTGCTACAACTTTAAAAGCACTACAATGACGTGGGATAATACCCGAAGGAAGTTGAACAGCACACATGTAAGTACCCGCGAAAACTTAAAAAAAAACACAAATATATGTATATAAAGTGTGCATAAAATTAAGGAGAGATTATTAAGTATATTAGACCTTGTAGTGATAAACTGAAGGGATTAGAATAAGATAAAAGGGAAGAGATAATGATAGAAAACACAGAAGGGAATTCTGCGGATGATAACATTGAAAGACTTTCTTAAGAAAATAAGTAGATTTGGGAAGCCTAAGATGTCCACCACAACATCTACCACTAAGATTGGGAAGAAAACAACATCCAACCCAACATCAACGATAACATCACTAGCAGGACAATGTTCGATGATATGCTGAATCCTGAGAAGGCGAGTCAGGTATCAAATATGCAAACAATTCAAATGGCATTAACAACAATACAAGAAATGACAGTGAGAAACCATGCAGACTTTAAAACTGAAGTGGGGAAATGAAAGGTAAAATATGGAAGCTAGACAAGAAGATGAGTATAATCCAACGAACAGTAATAAAGATGGAACATAAAATGAAACAATGGAGGCAAAGGTCAAACAAACAGGATGGAAAAGGCTGATTTCTTCCTCAGATTTCAGAAAGTAACAGAAGAAAGGGGGGAGGACTTGCCCAAATTAATGGCAGATCTCATAGCAGAAGCGTTACAAAAAGAGGTCTAAGAGGTTTGAAGGGAAATCCAAGAGGTATATAGAATATATATAACTATACAAGACGTTTTAGATTTCCAAGAGAGGTTCATATATGATTCTCAAAGAAACAACTGAGAGATGAGATATACAAAGTGACAAGAGACGAACCTCTGATATTCAAGGGAACAGAAATTGTAACATTGAAACAAATTCCAAGAAGAATAAGGGAACATAGAAAGAAATACAGATTCCTGGCTGCTCAACTGAATAAGAATAACATCCTGTTGAAATGGCTCATCCCAGAGGGAATGTTAATATCATGGCAGGATAAAAAAATTAAAATAGACAGTATTGAAAAAGCGAGGGAATTTTTTTGAACTGTATGTGGTATCAGGAGAAGACTAGAACAACAAAGAGGAAGTGGAAAGTAGGACCCAAGAAGAAGATTGGTGGAGGAAAGAGAAACAGAACAAGAAGAAAGAGAGCAGGAAGAAGTGGAAAGAAAAGGCTTAAGAATGAGACACCAAACAAGAGCAAATAAGCTTCAAAAAGAAACAACTACAGAGTAAGATGACAGAAGATATCAAATTGATTTCCATTAACATCAACTGTTTAAATTCACAAATTAAGAGGAAAAAAAGGATAACTAAGCTACAGAAATTGAACTTAGATATTATATGCTTTCAAGAAACACATATCCAGAAACATCAAAGTAAACTGTTAGAAGCACCAAATTAGGAGATTCACACGGATCTCTAGCTCAACAAAAAAAGAGGGGGGTAGCAATATACATTAGGAAACATTTACAAGCAAAACAGGTATATGCAGATGAGGAGGGTAAGATTTTGATGTTAGAAGTTTATATAAATTAGAAGAAAATATTATTGACAGTGATATAGGCACTGAACTAGAAACAAGAATAATTTTATAGCAAACTATACAGAAAATTAGTAGAACAGGAATATGAGAACATATGATTGCTAAGTGATTTCAATGCAATAGCAAATTTAGGAAAAGATTACCATAATGGAAATCCAGGAAAAAAGAAAGAAAGTATTCTATCAATTGGCGGAAGAATTAGGATTAAAAGATATATGGAGAGAAAGAAATCCAGACAAAAAAACCAGTATATTTACTATTCAGCACCACACAGATCATGGTCAAAATTGGATATGTTATAGACAAATGGGGAAATGGAACATCATATAAAAGAAATAGAAATTGAATCTAACACATGGGTGGACCATAATCCCATTAAAATAATTTGGAAAGGATTGAAAAAAAAACAGAAGATGGGTGCTAAACAAGGAGATCCTAAAAGAAAAAGAATGTGTTAAGATGATGGAAAAAGAATTAGAGTTCTTTCTGAAGGAAAACAAAAAACATCAATTCCAAACCTATGGGACACGACTAAAGCATATATCAGGGACCTAGAAATTTCATATAATACATGTAGAGATAAGGAAAAAACAGGAGAACAATCTAAACTACTAGATACTCTTAAGGAGTTAGAAAAAATACTAGAAAAAACACCACACAATAAGACAGCAAATACGGAGAGGATATTGATTAGACATAAATTGAATATGTTAGCACAAGATGAATGGTTACAGGATATGAAAAAGATAAAACAGAATTATTTTGAACACACGAATAATCTGGAGAGGTGGCGAGCCTATAGACTAAAGAAAGAAAAAGAAAAAAGAGCAATTCAACAATTGAAAGATGCTGATGGTACACTACAACATCAAACTGAAAAGAAAAAACATATTGTTAAAAGATTTTTTGAGGAATTATATAGTAGGGAAGATGTACCAGAGGGAAATGTCCAACATTACTTAGAAGGAAAAGGGCTATCTGTGATCCCGGAAGAGGATAAAGAAGAGATAAACAGGGAAATAACATTAAGAGAACTGCAAGAGGCAATTCTGAAACAGAAAACCAATAAGACACCAGGACCGGATGGTCTCACAGGGGAACTGTATAAAATGCTCCAAGAAAAATTAGAAATGCAATTATTAGAACTCTATAATGAGGTACTGACGACAGCAAAATTACCTAAGTCATTGGGGGGAGACATACTTAACATTGATTCCAAAAGAAGATTCGGACCATCAATTAATTCAACATTACAGGCCCATATCCCTTTTAAATGTTGATTATAAGATATTTATGTCCATAATGCCAGAAAGATTGAAAAAAACCCTTAATCAGATCATTAATAGTGACCAAAACGGATTCTTACCGAATAGAGAAATTAAAAATAATACCAGAATGGTATTGAATATAATAGAATATTATGAAGCAAACCCAGGAAAATAATTGGCAATGGTCTTCCTCGATGCACAAAAGGCATTTGACAATGTTAATTGGCAGTTCATAATACAACAATTAAAAAGCATGCAATTTGGCAATAAATTTATTAAACTGATTTCGACAATTTATACGACACAGACGGCCAGTGTAATAATGAACCATGACAGAACGGAAACAATCAAGATCAAAAAGGGAGTAAGGCAGGGATGCCCACTGTCACCCCTTCTCTTTATTCTTACCTTACAAAACTTATTGGAAAACATTAGGAAAAATGTAGAAATCAAAGGGGCTCTAATTAAAAAGGAGCATTATAAGGTACAGGCATTTGCCTATGATATAGTTTGGGTTTTTTTTGGAAGATAGAGAGGATATGGGAGCAAAATTAATAAAGAAAATAGAGGAATTTGGCAAGGTTGCAGGCCTTATGATGAATAAAAACAAAACAAAATTTTTGACGAAAAATTTAAGAGATAAGCAAAAAAAAAAAAAAGAATTAGAAAGAAAATTAGGAATACAAAGTGTGAAAAAGGTAAAATATTTAGGCATTTGGTTAACAGCAAGATGCTCTTCAATCAAAAAAGATAACTATGACAAATTAATAATACAAATCAAAAAAGAATTGGAAATGTGGGGGAAATTCCAGCTATCACTACAGGGGAAAATTGCGGCAATTAAAATGTCTACCCTACCAAAAATGCTATATCTTTTTCAAACTGTACCAATAAGATTGTATAAGACCTTTTTTAGAGAATTAGATCAATTAATAAGTAAATTTGTTTGGGATGGGAAAAAAGCTAGGATAAAAATGAAATTGTTACAGTACAAAAGAGAAAGGGGTGGCATTAGACTCCCTGACTGGGAAATGTATTATCAAGCTGCGGCTATCGTATGGATTAAAGATTGGATCAACCTGGAAAATAGAAGAGTACTGTCGATAGAGGATCATGACTTGCAGAGAGGGTGGCATAGTTTCCTATGAGATGGGAAATATAAACAGCAAGCATATTTTCAGAGACACATGATTAGAGATTCATTAATTCGGACGTGGAACAAGATTAAAAAGAATCATTATACTAAAATACCAAACTGGCTGTCAACTATGGAAGCACAAATCTACCCAAATGCAATGGATCTGGGAAAAAAGTGGAATCACAAAGACCTATCAGACACACAAGGAAAATTAAAAATGAGACAAGAATTACAGCAACAAAATATGAAGATACATAAAATTCAGATGAGTTATCAGAAGGACAAAGAACAATTTGGTTTCTGCTTGGAAAAGCATCAATTAGATAAAATTCTACAAGAAATGGAAAAGAAAATGATTTCAAGAATATATAACTTTCTACTAGATTTTAAAATGGAAGAGGAGGTGGTCAAAGAGACGATGGTGGTATGGGCGAAAAATGTTGGCCACAATATAGACCTGGAAAATTGGGAGACAATGTGAACGCATGGTTATTAAAAAAATAATAGATTGTATAGAGATGGAAAGGCTAACAATGAAAATAAAAGACAGAGAAAATTCAATTTATTATAGGGCCTGGGATGCCTGGTATGAGTGGTTTAAAAATAAAAATACAATAAAATGGCAATTAGGAAAAGAATGAAGGAATATGTAAATATGTAAATATACCATGGAGAAGATTGAGATGTAAGGATGATACATCTCAATGTAAGGATGAGATGAAACTGATTTATAGTAAAAATAAAATGTAATGGTAAAGGAATAAGTAAATACATATACCGAAAAATGTGAGGAGATGCAAAAGATGTCTTGATGTTGATAACAATGTAAAAAGTTTTATTTTATGTTTTTAAAATTTGGAAACTTAATGAAATTTATTTTTTAAAAACCCCTCTCATGGATCTTTTAGAAGGCTTTCATAGAAGTGAATATGATTTTGTCTGTTTTCTATCACAAAACCACAACTATAAGTATATTGATGTAGCAAGTACAATTTAGAAGTAAAATTGTCTGAAAGCATCTTGCCATCAAAAAATATGAAATCCAGCCACAGGAGTCCAAACATTTCAATCAGCTTGCTATGATCTTCTCAGCAGAGCTTTTAAATCTGCCATAACAATGGGAGTTGCAGAGGGGGAAAGGCCAGTGGGGGTCAAGAAAATTCAGTTGGCTTAGAAATGAAATCTTTTCCAGTGGTTCATACTATGGAAGTGAAATAATTTACCCTACATCACTTGAAAATGTTGCAACACAGTTTGCTTTCATAGAGTATATACATTATGGAATCATCACTCATGCAACAAATTAAGTTGCACTTTATAAGTGTTTCACAGCAAAATAAGTGCAACAATATTTTACAATATAATTGGAACACAAACCTTTAAAGCAGGGGCTGTCAAACTCGCAGCCCACGGACCCAATATGTCATACACTGACCACGTCCATGTCTGTTTAGCTAAGGGGGAAAAAGTCCCGATACCTGACATGATGCCAACATGACAACATGCATTTGATACTCTACTCTAAAGTATCAAAACATAAAACTACAGAAAATGAATAAGTGGACTGCATCCTTGTTCTCCATTATTCTGCTATAGAGTTACATCGGTATATATGATACTCTCTTAATTTACTTTATATTGTCATACTTCCTACCTCAAGACTTATCAACTTGTCTTAGAAGAAGAAAAATGAGGGAACAATGGAAGTAGGTTCTGATGTTTGTCGAGTTTCCGTCCACTAGGGACATCAATAAGATGACATTCTAGTAGTATCAGGGAGGAGAAAAGTGAAGGACTGACTTCCATCGATAACTGCAATTTTCACAGTGCAATATCTTTAACATTTCTAGTGGCAAGAAGGTGATGAGCAGTAGGGAGAAAGGAAAATAGCTTAACTCTTTTTTTTTTTTTGCATATGAAAAAAAAAGGTACAAAAATATTGTGAAATGCAGATTAGGAATGCCAATCAAAATACACACACACACACACACACACACACACGCACGCACAAAATGGTAAGAGAACACCTATCCACTCTAAACCAATTCAAATCACCAGATGGATTACATGCCAAGGTTCTGAAGGAACTGTCAGACATACTCTCAGAACTACTGAATCACATCTTTCAAAGATCCTGGAGACTGGGAAACTATTACCGTTGATGACTGGAAAAGGATTGATATAGTTCCCATCTTCAAAACCAAAAAATGGACCCAGGAAACCTATCAACATGACATTAATACTTCTGGAAAAGATAATCAAGCAATGAATCTGTGAACATCCATAGGCAAACAGAAGCCAACATGAGTTTGTCAAAAAGAGATCATGCCAGACAAATCCTATTGCATTTTTCAACAATGCAACAAAATTAGTGGATCAGTGAAATGCTGTGAATATAATTTACTCGGACTTCAGTAAGACATGATAAAGTAGACCACAATGTACTACTTACTACTTGATAAGATAGAAAAATGTGGGTTAGATAGCATAATCACAGATGGATTTGTAACTGTCTGACCAACCACATTGAGCATGTAGTCCTTAATGGAATCACTTCTACATGGAATTATACAGTGAGGTACCACAAGGCTCTGTTTTAGGACCAGTATTCATCAATATCTTCATCGGTGATTTAGACAAGAGGATAGAAGGGGAATTCAACTAATTTGTACAGAACCCCAAACTGGCAGGGATAGTCAACACTCAAGATACACAAGGCTCAAGATACACAAGGCTCTTCATAGACTTGAACACTGGGCCCTATCTAACAAAAGGAAATTCAGTGGTGACAAATGTAAGGTTCTACATCTAGGAAGGAAAGAAAAACATAATGCAGAGTTACAGAATTGGGGTACCTATTCGCAAATAGATCTTGCAAAAGGGATCTTGGTGTCCTAGTGGACAATCACTTAAATATGGGCCAGAAGTGTGCTGCAGCTACCAAAAAAGCCAACACAGTCCTAGATTGCATTAACAGAGAGACAGAATCAAGATCACATGAAGTGTTCATACCACTTTATAATGCCTTGGTAAGACCACACTTGGAATATTTCATCCAATTTTAGTCATCACGATACAAAACAGATGTTGTGACTCGAGAAAGAGTGCAGAGAAGAGCAAAAAAGATAATTAGTCAACTGGAAATTAAAACAGATGAAGAATGGTTGCAGGAATTGGGTATTGTCTGGTTTAAAGAAAAAGAAAAGTGACATGATAGCAGTGTTTTAATATCTAAGGGGCTGCCACAAAGAAGAGGGTGTCAGTCTATTCTCCAAAGCACCCAGAGGCAGGACAAGGTACAATGAATGAAAACTAATCAAAGAGGAACCAACCTAAAGAGAAAAGAGAAATTTCCTGACAGTGAGAACAATTCATCAGGGGAATAGCTTGCCTCCAGAAGTTATGGGTGATCCAACACTAGAGATTTTTAAGAGGAGATTTGTCAACCATTTGTCTGAAATAGTATAGGTTTCCTGCTTGAGCAGGAGGTTGGGCTAGAAGACCTTCCAATTCTGTTATTCTGTTGAAACATAATCAATTGTCTAGAACAGAGTTCTTTAACCTTTTGAGGTTGGTGGCCTGGAGGAGGGAAAGGCATCTTTACACATGCATGTATGCATGCAAAAGGAGCTGTGAGTATGCATGCAGCTCACATGTCTATAGTTGCGCCCGCACGGTACTTGTGGTACTGGTAGGGCAACGGGGTTGGCCAGCCACTCATGTGACCTGATGGCCAGTAAGCCACGGCCCACAGGTTGGACCCTGGTCTAGAATATAGATAACCGATGTATCATAAAAAATAATAGATAATAACAGGTTGTTATATAAAGATATCCAAACCTAGTAGAACATCAGCAAATGGGGCCTGTCTATAAACAATGTTTGTGAGTCATATGTTGTCAAGTTCCCCATGAATTTCCTCTAATATTCTTTGAAATATGCTTAATCTAAATATTATAAAAATATTAAATGTATAAACAATATAAGACAAGAATAAAACTAATAGATTAAGATGATGCTTTGAGTGCATAAGTACTTGTATAGGGAAATAGCCTTAATACATACTTAAAAGAAACACTTTTTAGTGTTTTTCTGTGCTACATAACTTACATGACTTACATGATAACTGTTCCCTTGTAATTTCTAAAGAAAGCAAGCCTGTGGAAATTACTACATAAGTAATCTTTGCTACCATATGGAATGGAAATAAACATTTGCTTGTTCCTTTTTATCTCTTCTGTTTATTCCTGAAAGTATAAAAATAGGAGAACCTAGGATGTGATTAGAGGATTCTGTAGGATTTTTGTTTGGAAGTCAGAAGTACAGTATTAATACTTAATGTTTTATGGCCCTCTGCAGCTCTTGTAGTTTGTCAGCAGTAGTTTCATTGTTTTTTTGTTTTTGTTTTGTCTCACAGCTTCTTTGCTCTCACAATAAAAATCAATAGTGTTTTAGGCCTCTGTGTGTGTTCCCTCCATTTTTTTAAAATACCCACCTGAATTAGAAATTGCTTTTGAGGCTCTCCTGTATTACAATACACAGACATTGATTGTGATGACCCAGAATATAACACAAATGTAACAAAATCCAAAATGTAAATAAATGTCCTTTAATACCTCCAACTTGGTCCCACTGTTCAATAATTCTCAGTTGGAGATAAAATGTATTCAAAAATAGTCTTCAAAAGAAAGCAATACAGTCCAAATTTAATGAGCAGATAGAGGTGAAAACAAAAGCCAAACAAACTACAATGATGAAATTTCCACAACGGAACAGGATAAGTATTTAACAAATTCAAGGAGGCAGGGCTCCTTGATAAGGCACAGTCTGTTGGAAGGATGCCAACCAAGATAACCTCAAACCAAAATAAAACACGCTTTGTCTCCAGCGTTTGCCAGAACACAGATCCAAGCTCTTATGCAGTTGTCATACCTGCAGCCCATGAAGAGGATCAAGGCCCTCTCCTCCTGAGTAGACCACATCTCTCCCTTATTCTCTCCTCCCTGCGTGCCCTAGGATGGATAGGGGATGGGCCTGGGTCCTCCTCTAACTGCTTAGCCGGCCTCTGCCCTTCCCCAGCGTCCTCCACCACCTCTGGAGCCACACTTCCACTCCCTGTGGGCTGTTCCTCCTCTCCCTCAGAGTCCGTCTCTACCAGGGACATGACAGTTACGCAGCTAATAGTCATCTTGTAAAAGCAGTTTCAATTTGTGGATCCTAGTTTATGCAACAAACCTAAATGTAGAAAACATATATTTAATTTTGTCCCAGGCAGCCTTCCTTATTTTTTTTTTACCCTACAGAATCCCTTGAAATGCTTTTCAGTCTCAGGAAACCCAGGTATAAAAATTGCAAAAAAATATGAAAATTCCCAATTTACTGTGAACTTACAAAATCCATGTTTTATAACGACAACCACAGCAAAATGGCAACAGCTCAGCATAAACATTCCCAACACAGTAAGCACTATCAGTAGATAGCAGGAATTTTTTTTTAAAAAAGTGGGGTTTGTAGACCCCTTATAATTCTCCCAGAATTCTAGACCTCTACAGAACTCCAAATGAAAAAGGCTGATATAAAGGGATGCAATAATTTTAATTCAATATTTATTGTACCTCCACAAAAACACTATCTAGTGATTTAACTCATTAAATATAATTAAATTAATCTATTAATTTTGTTCTATTCGTTGGTTTGAATATTTTACTTTGCATATTCCACTTATCAATTTAGCTAAAAAATGCCACTGAGATAAGGACATTGATGCTTCATATTATTCTGTTATATCCATAAATTATATTTTTATTTATTTGTTTGTTTGTTTATTTTATTTTTTCAAGTGATTATAAGACAATAGGTATCCAAACATAGTTATGGACGCATGAAATGGATACATAAGAAAAATAAAAAGAAACAATAGGACAGGGACGGTAGGCACATTGGTGCGCTTATGCACATCCCTACAGACCTCTTCAGAAAGGGGTGAGGTCAATAGTAGACAGTCTAAGATTAAAGTTTTTGGGGTTTGGGAAAGAAACCACAGAGTCAGGTAGAGTATTCCAGACATTGATCACTCTGTTGCTAAAGTCGTATTTCCTGCAATCAAGTTTGGTGTGGTTTACCTTGAATTTGTATCTATTGTTTGCTCTTGTATTGTTATGGTTGAAGCTGACAGGTAGGACATTGCAATGTATAATTTTATATACTATACTTAGATCGGACCAAAGGTGGTGTAGTTCTAGTTTTTCTCGGTCTAGAATTTCAAGTCTGGTGGCATAAGGTATTCTGCAACGAGTAGAGGAGTGGAGAAGTCTTCTTGTGAAATACTTCTGGACTTCTTCAACTGAATTAATATCAGATACATAATGTGGGTTCCAGACTGATGAGCTGTATTCAAATAGTGATCTAGCAAATATTTTGTACGCTCCAGTTAATAGTGTGATATTACTAGAGAAAAAACTACATAGGATTAGGTTAACAACTCTTAATGCCTTTCTGGCTATGTCGTTACAGTGGGCTCTAAGTACTTAAATCAGTGGTTCCCAAACTTTTTCAGTCTACCGTTCCCTTGTTGCTACAAATTCATTCTCAGGGCCCCCCACCCAGGGGTGGGATTCAAATTTCTGTGGGAATGGCCTAATTTGAGGGTGTGGCTTACTGATCACGTGACTGGGTGGGCATGGCTTGCTGGTCACATGACCTGGTAGGTATGGTTTGGTGGTCATGTGACTGGGTGGCCATGGCCAGGTGACTGGCAAACCAAATACAAATGGTCCTCATTTAATGGCCAGTTGTTTAGCAACTATTATAATCTATGACTGGCCTCCCCAGAGCTACTTGACCTGTTTTTGGAGTTTTGACAGCCATGCACATACATACACATACACTCCCTTCCAACCCTGCTGGAGCAGGTCACTGGACTAGAATCAGTAAAGCATCTCTAGATTAGATTCTAGTAGTGAATAAAATCTAATCAGAGATGCTTTGCTGATTCTTGTTGATTTGTTTTATTTGTATTTCTTTATTTTATGTTGCTGAATTTCATTGACATGTGTGTCCCTTCTTGTGCATAGCCCAGAAGCTTTTGTGATTCTTTGCAGCAAAAATTACCAACTTGTGGCTTTGCTCTACTTTTTAAATGTGTCACCACTACCATGTTCTAGGTGCCGGACCCAGAGGTCCACCCCATTGAGTCTGTTCCCCCAGAGGGACCTGCCCAAGCAAGTCCGAGTGGAGTGGTGCGCCAAGTCAATGGGGTGAGCCTGAGAGAGGGAAAGAGAGAGAGAGAAAAGAGAGAGAGAGAAAGAGAGAAAAAAAGAAAGAGAAAAGGGAAAGAAAAGAAAAAAGAACAGACAAAGAAAGAGGGGAGGATGGAAGGGACAGAAAGAAAAAGAAATAAAGAAGGAGGGAAGGAGGGAAGGAGGGAGGAGAAAGATAATGAGATATCTATTCTAGTCCAATCACCTGCTCCTGCAGGGTGTGTGTGTGAAGGGAATGTGTTTGTGTGTGTGTGTTCTCCTTGTAATTTATCAGTACATTTTGGTTTTGCCTTCTTCAGTATTGGCACTTTAAAACATAGTCTTGACTATGTTTTGTCCACAAAACGTTTAATAGAAGTCAAAGATGTTTCAATGTACTGGCAAATATGCTAGCAAAGTTGCTTCAATATGGAAAAGGGCCTGAAGTCTAAACTAGGTCTCATTTCAATCTGACGCATCAGGTCTCTCTCTCTCTCTCTCCCTCCCTCCCTCTTTCTTTGTCCCTTTTTCTTTCTTTCCCTTTTCTCTTTCTCTCTCTCTTTCTTTTCTCCTTCTCTCCTTCCCTCTCTCAGGCTCGCCCCATTGACTTGATGCAATGCTCTGCTCGGACTTGCTTGGGCAAGCCTCTCCACTGCAGTGGACTCAATGGGGTGGACCTGCAGAGCCGGCACCTAAAATGCGGCAGTGGTGGCAGATTTGAAAAGTCGAGCAAAACCACATTGGCTTTGCTCTACTTTCCCGACGTGACTGCAGGGCTGGTGCCTCCTTTCTCCCACACTTCTCCTCCCCTTTCCTTCCTTTTCTCATTTCCTCACTTGCTTTATTTTTTTCGATTTTACACCATGATAAAATAATAATTTTTAAAAAATGAAGAAAAATCATTAGAAAAAGGACCCTTGTCATAGCAGTGCTCCCTATTCCACAGCCGAGATATGGAAATTTCTGAGGGAAAACAAGTTCATCGCGACTCCACTTCTATGTCCACATTTTTATACTGGCAATTTACCCCCAAAATGTTACTTTGTATATTTTTTCTAATGAAAGTATCAATTGTTGCACTTTGAAATGATGGGTAGATGTTGAAATTGTCTGAGGAAGGGAGCGGAAAATGGAGGAGAAACGGTCAAACTTTGTTCCGGGATCTTCATCAGGGGCTGCTTTACAAGGAAAAGTGGGATCCTCAGCCACAGAAAGAAAGGGGGAGATGCCTTACCATTGGAAGCTGAGGGGGGCTCTTCGAGAGAGATGCGGGTTTCAAGGATGGAAAACGTTTTCTCCTGTAAAGCTGAGAGATCCCTATGGAAATCTCCCCCGTCTAGGGAAGGGGGTCTGCAGAAAGGATCTGGCCAGATTCGGGGGGATCCCTGCAGATCCTCTCCATCTCTTCCTGCATGGACTGTCAGCTGAGGGTCAGCTGGCTTCCCCTCGGATTGGGGTGAGTGTGGGCCCCCCAAGTCCTGGCTGCTGTGGGGCTGCGCCTCTCCCCTTGTCCTCCGCAGCACCTGGAGGCTTCCTCCTTCCAGACTGAGTAAGGGGAGCCCCGAAGGACCCTCGAGTTCTGGCTCCATTTTGCCCATCTGGAGTCTTGGCAGCTCCAGCCTGGGCACCCTCTGGGCACATAGAGAAAGGGAGATTGGATGAGAATCATTGGGGGGCTCAAAAGGAAGTCTACCCTCCCCTCCGGAACTGGCATGAAAGACCCCCCTAGAACGCAGCCTCCCAAGACTGAAGATTTCCCCCTCCCACTTTCTCCACTTCTTTCTCTGCTCAGAACTCTCTCCTCCATTGAGTGAAGTCAAGGGAGGTTCTGCCCGGAGACTGATGACACTGGAGCAGGGAGAATTCCCACTGGTGCTTCAGCTCATTCTGGCCCCTCCCAGCTCAAAACTCCAAGAAAAACATTTCCTCCCCCTTGACACACATTCCTCCTCTGACACACACAAACACACACTCACAAACACACATGTTCATTTCATGGGTAGATTCTGCCCTGGGAAGAGCTGCTGAACAAGACGACAAAGGGGGAGAGAGAGGTAGCCATCTGTGTGCCACCTGTTTCTCCTCCCACCTGGAAGCTGCCGGACAGAGTGCTAGTGCCCCCCTGCTGCCTCTTAGTACTCTCCCTGCCAGTCCCCTTGCCTCTTAACACCCCCCAAAGCATCCCACCGCCCCCCAGGGGGCAGTAGCGCCCATTTTGGGAACCACTGATGTAGAGTATGAAGAGAGTTGGTCCTAGTTGGTCCTGCCTTGGGGGACACCACTGTTGACAGGTACAGAATATGGGAAAGTCTACCATTCTGTGAACCATTCACAAAGATAATAATCTAAAACTTTGTTTATGTAAGGCCACTATTGGACTTAAATACCAATATTAGCAGTAAGAAAGTCTCCAGCTCTCAGGTCTACCTAGGCCTAGGTCAATAAGATCAGGGCTGCTTATCCAAGAGCCTCAGTGGCACAGTGGTTAGAGTGCTATACTGCAGGCTACTTCTGCTGACAGCCAGGTGCCTGCAATTTGGCAGTTCAAATCCCACCAGGCTCAAGATTGACTCAGCCTTCCATTCTTCCAAGGTGGGTAAAATAAGAATCCAGATTGTTGGAGGCAATATGCTGAGTTTGTAAAATGGTTTAAAGAGAACTGTAAAGCAATATAAAAAAATGGTATAAAAGTCTAAGTACTATTCTTATTGCTATGCAACTACAAGAGAGCTTTGAAAGGTCAAATCTGATCACCATAAATCTATTTTATTATTTTTTTATAACCAATGGGAGTAGACCAGGGGTGTCAAACTCGCGTCATTATGGTGTCATCACGTGACATATTGTAACTTTCTCTCCTTTCGCTAAATCGGGCATGGACGTGGCCAGGGCATGACGCATCTGGCCTTCGGGCCATGAGTTTGACAGCCCTGGACTAGACTGTGCCTACTGAAGTTGGCAAAGTGGGAAACAAGTTGCTTGGGAATGCTTAGGAAGGGCTGTTTTCTAAACAAAGAGTGATGTAATCAATTAGCCAAGCTGGGGAAAAGGACTGCAAGCAGGTTGTTATAAAGAGTGGGTACAAAACTAAAGATTGGGATACTTTTGTCTCAAGCTATCATACAAACACATACAGACACACACAGAGATGCACATCTGACTTATTACTCCAACAGCTCTAACTGCAATAAAATTCTTCATTCACTCATGTCAACTACCTGAATTATAAAGAAAGAATTATTGCAGGGATCTCTTTAATTAGCTTGCTTTTTTTTTAAATTACATTGTTCTTTGTCTGTTTTTAAAACCAATAAAAACAATTAGGATCAATAAGAATTATGTTCTTTTTCATTGTTGTATTTTTAACATGTTCATTAAAAACACCAATCACAAAATTCTGATTAGGCAACTCCATGAAACCTTGCTGTATCAGAGCTCCCCCTTGCATTCATTTGTTGGTACTGTATTTTGCAAAATTAGTTGCTTCCGATTAGTCTATTCAGAGCCCTTTCATATTCAATAGCAGACACAGCACAGTTTATTATGTTCCACTTATAGCTGTCTTTTCACAGTTTTGATACAACTGAACAGTGCTACTATTTGTTAAAAGCCAGAAAAAAGCCAAAATTTATTATAACTCATATTATTCATGAAGTTTTAAGAAATGTTAAATTAGACTAAACATTGAAATAAAACTGAAACAACACACGGATCATGCTCAATGAACCTATGACCTCCCTACCTCCCCACTAAAAAAAGATATAGTGAAACCAGAGGCAAAATCATCTTGTGAGGATGCAATCATAAGGCAAGAACTAAGTTTGTGTTTTGGCAAATTCAAATTGTGCCAAAGGAGAAAATGCAAGATGGTCAACCTGATTTGATAGACTTATTAATAAGCTACAGCAAGCCAAATAGGATGCACTGATTCTTGTACAGCCTTGAGTGGGCTTATCAAATTTTTCGACTAATAACTACAGCCTGTTCTTCATGCAGCTCTGTCTTTTTCCTTTCTTCTTAATAACAGCACCTGAGAGAATGTAGGCACCAGCTATTTCAGAACATAATACAGGTACATGCCACTCTGAACCCTCCATGAATCTTTCCTGTTTCTCTAAATCACAGGTGCTTCCATTTACATTTACAAGCACAAATTTTATTTTTACTGATTTATTAACTAGCGTTTGTATACCACCTACCAACCAGCATTCTGTTCTTGTTTTATTATATTCATTGATAAGACAGAAAAATTTAATGTGCATCAATTGAAACATTTTAAAGATCCTTGTGATTCTGAAGATATCAATAAATATAATTTTAGAGTCATTTAAAAAATAATGTCTTATGGAAATTAAGAACTGATATTGATATGTAGTTCCTCAGGTTTATTATTATTAGCAGGTATATCTAGAAAAATATACTGTTAATAATAATAATCAGTTCCAATTTTTAAAAGCTGTTGCAGAAAAATCACAGTAATGATGTTTACCAACTCTGATTTCTAATTGCCCTCATTCATAATAATAAACCAAATGTGCTTTCTCTATTTTTCGTTTAATGTGAATTGAATCCACCTGTTATGCCTTAGCACTGCTCAAACCCAGACCTGCTTGTTTAATAACTTATGGTTAACAAATTATTAGTATGGCATTATGTATAACCATGAGAGATCTGCATAGGGAGCAAGTGAAGTTATATCACGTAAATTATGTTAATTGTGATGGAAGATAAATACTATAAATAAATATGAAGAAAAATGGAAGAGTAAGAAAGTTTTTTGTCCCTATCTATGAATCCATTTATCCAATGAAACTGAAAGATAAAAAGCTTGCATTATAAAGGAATATATTTTTTTTTACATTGCATAAAAAATGCACAAATTTTTTTCAGCTTTTTTCTAAGTACTGATTTAGTGATATTTATATTTGTAAACAAGAAATGCAATGTATCAAAATAATATGACAGTCATTGTACTTTCAAAATAATATTAAATAAAAGGTTATTTATAAATTAAATTATGGCTTTAAACATTCCTAGAATCTAACTCTTAACATTAGAAAACACTGTGCTTTAATCTTAGATGATTGGAAGATGATTTTTCAGTGGTTGAATATGTTCCATAAAGTAAATGTTATCTCTTAGCAACCACTTAGATGATCTTCCTGAACCCCACTCAATGCACCTGGCACTCCATCTACCTTAATGCTGAATTCTTCTCCATTTTCCCACATTTCTAGCCACTCAAGGGAGCTGGGGCTTTGAATATTGTATCCAAAGCACAGTACTTTGTGTCTTGAATATTAGTGTTGAGTATCAGATATTGAATATCAGACAGATAATCTTTTTTATTACTGTAATAATCTACACCATTGTTATTACTGTAATAATCTGTCAAACTCGTGGCCTGCGGGGCAGATGCTCATGCCTGGTTTAACAAAGGGGAAAAAACTCATAATATATCATGTGATGCTTCTATGAGGATGCGAGTTTGACACCGTCGTCTACATGTCCCAGAATCAGCTTTTGCATATGAATCCTGGTAGAAAACAGTAAATGGTCAGCTAAATATTCCATATAAGTTGTAAATTAAACGTGCTTCAAAAATAAACTTTGCAGCAGGTGCTACCTGTTCAATTTTTACATTAATGAATAAAGAATGAGGTCAATAACAGCAGAACTAGTTAAATTAGAGTAAAGTCCCATTTGTTATCAGATCTATTCTGAAGGCTAAAGGGATGGTTTTAATTAAATAAATAACCAGCATTAGAAAGCAAAATGGATCTACTCCTCTTTTACTCATCTTTCACTGGAACTTTCCTATTCTGTTTTATTTTAGCTGCTTAAACAAGTTTATGAATGCTTTTTAAAAATACTAATGTAATCATCATGAAGAGTTCCACAAGCCAATAGTGTAGCATAGGAGTCCAAAGACTGACAACTATTATGTATACATGTATTTACTCATAAAATCTGCATCAAAGGACACAACATTAATATGGAAAATTGAAAAAAAAAGAAAAGAAAATAGCATTCTTTCCACACCAGATAGCAGTAGAACTAACACCACCTTTCAGTTAAAAGAAAAGAAAAGGAACTATTGTAGTAATAGGCAGAAGAATAAATCTTGGGTATTGATTCTTAAAGTTAATGCTTTAAATTTGTTTCCAAGATACTAGACCTTTCTATTACATGTATAAACAGAATTATAATTAGATTAAAAGATTACAGAGATGTTCCTCTATGTGAAAAGAAGTAATTATACACTCCCACTTTTCTACATTGAGAGTGATAGTAATTACTGTTTATGTTTCTTGAAAATATATAAAGATACAACAGAAATTCTTAGTCCTCTTTAGTAAGCAAATTAAAAGATTTGGGTAATGCCAAGTAGATACATGTATTTACTTCTAATATCCTCATCCAAGGATACAAACTCAATTGCATTTTACTGTTGCTTTCCATCTTACTGTAGGAATAGCAATACTGAAAATACTGTTTTGTGAGCACAGCAATTCATCTCTGGACACATATATTTAACGTACATTTGGGTAAATATACCTATATTTTGCTCTTTAAAATTTTTCCCTTATAATGCACAAGGAATAATACAAAATACTACAAGAATAATACAAAAAAGAACAAAGAAGAAACTATGATATAATAAAAAGCTGCTTTGTACTAGATAAGAGAAGCAATAAAAACTCTATGAAGCATTTTGCATTATTTATTAGTTATTATAGCATAACACTTTTTTAAAATGACGAAAAGACTACTTTACTCTGCATTGATGTATCTTTCCTCATTTTTTATTTTAGGAATAATTTTCATGTTTATCAGCTAATCATGTCAAATTTTATACTGCACAGAAAATCATTTAACATCTTGTATTTCAATTGATCAGTCGTTTTCAGGTAGGAGATTTAACAGAAAATGTACATTTGAAATGAAATGAAAAAATTCATTTAATAGGTGCACATTTTTAAGTGGAAGTTAAACAGTTCTCTCAAAACATGCCAGGTCCCTGAAAGTTGGGTTCTAACCTGAACAAAATTAAGCAAAACATATTTACAACTATTAAAAAAGAGACATGTTTACAAAAAATATACCATAGAGATAGGCTAGCTATGTCTAGCTAGCTATGTCCTACAAGGAGAAGAATCAAAGGAACAGAAAAGAAAAGAAAAACAGAAGGAAGTGACCTCAGATAAGCAAACTTACTCACAAAGAGCATGAAGAGGGACAAAGAGAAGACTCAAAGTAAATTCATAATTCTCTATTTTCTTCCTATTGTCCTCGAAGACAAGATGTGCTGAATGATAAAATGCAGTTGGTTCTGCAGCTTTGTGCAAAAGTTGAATGACAACATTTATTTATTCTAGTAAGCAGCATTTCAGTTCTATGAATTCTTTTTTTCTTTTTCTTTTTTGGAGCATCTTGCATATAATGGTACTTGGGTGTCTATGTGCTATGTTGAGGATGCATTTCTCTCCATTTGGGCAGTTGAATATATCTTTGACCTCAAACAGAACTATTAGCTTGGGCTCATCTATCACAAAGTCCATTTATTAATAACTTATGGAGCACAGAGTGTTAGGAATGATAGTCACCAAACAGTTGGGTTGGCAATATATAAATCAGGATAGTCATTTAATACTGTTGTATCTTTAAGAGAATGTTGTCATTGTGATTGGCTGAGGTTTCTCCAAAGGCCAGAAGATGGAGCCAGAAACCTGTTTTTTTTTAAATTTCCTTCGCTTTTCCTTTTGCCTGATAATCATTCTGCTTGAATTGCTGTGAGTCTTGCAACTATTCGCAAACTCCGTTTACTGAACTTTGTTGGTAAAGAAAAGGACTTCGTTTTTGGATTATCCCTGGACTGATTATTTTGAATACTAACTGCTTTAACTGCAAGTTAAATCATGCAAGTTTTTTTTTTCATACTTCCATGGTTCGTTGGATTTTGTTTACCCATTTATAGGAAGTAAACTTACATTTTACTTTTCAGTGTATCTTTGTGCTGGTTGTGTGTTATTCATCACCACTCTTGCTATGTTTCCCTGAGTACACTCATTCTCCTAAAGGGGAATACCTCAACACAGAGTCTCTGCATACTTGTACTGCAAATGCCTACTGTGCTTTGATGGATGGTAGGATAGCAATTGACTGATTTTTGCTTGCGCAATTAATCCAACTTCACCTAGGAGAACTTGTCTGTTTGTGGATTTATCATCTTACCTGTCTTCGGCCTAACGTTTATCTCTTAGATGGGATATTGTTGTCCAACAGTCTTAAGATTTAAGAAAGCAGTTTCTTTAAGGTCGGCCTTTTGATTCAAGAATACTAACCTTTGGTTGCTGCATTTACTGACCAATACATAGGATTTATACTGTTATAGCAATGTTTGGCATTGTCATTATGGCTGAATCCAGGACCTTTCCAAATGCACTTCTGAATATGTCAGTCTTGACAGGGGCTCTTTGTTTGCAGTTTGTTTTAAGAAGCTAGTTTCCATAGATACTAGGACTTTATTGGCTTAAATAAACCTAGGAACTCAAGATAATATTTTCTCTTCTACCCTTGGTTGGGGAAATAACTTTTATTTCTCTTTCTATCTATCTGCCAACATGGTAGAAACTATTTCCCAGCACTTTTACTTCTGCTTTCTTGATGAGGCTCTTTACAATTTCTTAATAAACCATCCATATAGGTGAGAATGAATATCTTATCTGTAATTTCTATATCTGGAATAAAGACAAGGATGAGCTTTATATTTTGTTTAGCTTCTCATTCAAAGGTTCCAGCTGTTTTGCTTCAGGTGGCAAAAATTCTAGAAACAAGCATATTAGATTTTTTGTGTGTGCCTGATGTCATGTGGCTATTGCATGTAGATGTCTTTTATAATTTCTCCATGCAGTAATATAGTCTTTATATCAAGGTGGCAGATTGATGTGTCTTGCTGCTGCTACCTATATTGAGCAGTATTCTTCTAAAGGAATTTGTCACGGTTTCAAACCAAGCCAGCAAAAGAAGAGGCCACGCTGTGAGCAGAACAGATCTCTTTTCTGGAGTCTCAACTTGGCATGTGGTGAACAATACAAGAAAAAGGGTTTCTAGCCAGCATTACTGGCTTCTGCTAGCCAGCTGGCTAAACAAAGTCAGTACTCTCTGCCCTCCTGTTCCTGGTTGCTCCCTGGCTGGATGCAGCAAGTACTTTTTTGGCCCGGCTTCAGCAAGTACTCTTCGAGCTTGGTTGCCTTTCTGGCTTCTCTCCCAGCATGAGTCCCATTACCCAAAACCCATCTGTGGTCCCATGCATCCCCCTCCCCCTGCACATTGTGGCAACTCCAAAAAGGCGTGTTGTGGCCACTTTGAATGGCACGCTGTCTCGGACATTGACAATATCCTTGACTACTGGTGCAAATGTCTAATCACAGTCTTCACCATAGAGGTAGTCATTGACTTACAACAACAACTGAACCCCATCTTTTTTGTTGCTAAGTGAGTTTTGACCCATTTTACAACATTTCTGATGACCTGTTCAGTTGGTAAGTTGTTAAATTAGTTACCTGGTTGTTAAATAAATCTGGCTTCCCCATTGACTTTGCTTGTCAGAGGGTCATAAGAGGTGATCACAGCATTCTAGGACACTGCAACCATCATAAATATGATCCAGTATCTGAATTTTGATCACGTGGCCATGGGGATGCTGCAACAGTTATCAGTGTGAGAAATAGTCATAACTCCCTTTTTTCACGTGCTATTGTAACTTAAAACAATCACTAAATGAACTGCTGTAATTGGAGGATTACCTGTACTTCTGAGTATATCCCTTGGCCATCAATTTAGTTTTATGGTATGGACTTCATCTTTTGAATTATCTGCATGGTCTTGTAAAACAACTACACCCCATCGTTGTATTTCTTACAGGTAATTGGACAAATGCAATTCTTGCGGACTACTTCATGCTCTTCTTCTGTAGTCTTTCTCCCTTGGTGGGTCTCATCTCTTCAGTGTCCTTTCATGTGCAGGGAACTTTCCAATTGTTCCTTCTTGCCATATGAGAAAGCCTTGGAACACCTTTGTTGAACTTAGCAGCATCTGGCTGCAATGCATTACTTTTCTTGTGTAGCTCTGTCACAACTTCTGGGCATGCAAAGAAGTTTGCAATCTCTATCTGCTGTTTGCCTGGATATAGAAACAGAAACTAACACCTTATTTTGTTTCTAGGATACAGATTACTGAATTTCGTGAAGGAAACCTGCAGCTTCAATACTTTGCATTTTCCCCTCTGCCCATTGTCTGAGCAAAATATTTGAGGCTCCCCTCCCTCAAAGTTCTTGGTCTGCTTAGGGCACTTATTTAAATTTCTCCAGATCTCACTCTTTTCACTGATCAAGTAACAAAATAGGTATCTTATTTGATGATGCAAGAACATTATTCTTTTCTATATAGTCTCGTCATATATTGGACCCATTCCTATGCACAAATGTTTTTCTCTTTTCATTTACAGACTTATGCCTTTGGTATTTACACAACATTGCCATTAAGGCTGATTTGTACATGAATTTACTGCTTGAACTAAGCCCTCCAATTTGCAAATAGAATTTAAGTCCATTTTGCTGGAAAATCCCTGTCATATGCAGTTGTGCACTCTCAGTTATATAAGGAAGATAGTCTTTAAATCTTATGCCACATCCTTTTATATATGATACATTTTATTGAAAGGAAATTTGCTCCAGATCTGGGATATATAAAGCATCTTTCCTTGTTAAATTGAGCACCTTTCCTTCACCTAACACACAATTTTCAGAGCCTCTCCCAGCTAAGGTGATCTTTTTGTCAGTTTGTCAAATAAATGGCAAATTTATACTTCATTTCTATAAGTTAATCTCTTTCTCTTTAATGAAATTAAATGTTGTAGCAGAATCAAAACAGATGATATCTGATGGTCCATTTGTTCTTGCATTCACTGCTTGATCTCTCCTTGGCTTTTTAAAATACTGGTGTGAGATGAGTCATCCTATGAAATGCAGTCTAATAGCTCTGTCATTTCTCACTTTCCTTAGGACAAGCGACTTACAAATGATTCTAAGCATTGCAAATGAAATTTTCCTTTCTTTTTTTCTGGCCTTACAATCAACTTCTTCAGTGAGAGCTGCACTTTTGCAGTTAAGATTTATACAGATTAGAAGCTTGCAAACAGTGAATTACAGAATTAATATCAGTTTCTTCTTCTCATTTTTATTGCATGTACTGCAGCTTGCTAACTTCCAGTAAATGGACTTAAAAAGAAGACAACTAGCATTTATACTTCTCTCTCTATATCTACTCAAAGTGAGTGATTTGTGTCGTTTCCCCCCTTCTTTGCCGTTTTAGACTAAATTTGTTGTATAGCCTTCTGTAAAAAAAAAAAAAATCACCTTGGAGGTTGTGGATTTTTTTCCACAAATAAATAAGCCTGAGTAGATTTGCCATTTTTTCAGAAATGGTGTATGCAACCCTCATGCTTGGGCACGGGGTTGGACTGGATAACCTACAAGGTCCTTTCCAACTCTGTTAATCTGTATCTAAGTGATTTGATTTAAATTCCTTAAATGCACAATAATGTAGTCACTCATCACCAGGCATATTATTCCAGCTGCTTTGTGGTCTGTTCCAATTCAGGATGGTCCTGATTATCCTGATTTACTGAATTTCTCTTTGTCAAGCAAAAATATATTTCCTTGAGACTGAATCAGAGTCTCAATCAGAGAGAGAATTCTGGTCCTTCCAACTTCTCCATGGGCTGAAAGTTTCCTGACTCCATTTCTGAAAGTGGCCTCTTTCTTCTTCTAATCTTGACCTTGATAAGATGCTGTCTACTCTCCTTTATGGAACCTTTTAAGTACTATATCTATGGATACAGTGACCAGGATTCTGTTCAAGTTTAAAGTATTCTCCATGTGCGAATCTAATCTTGTCCTACTTGAGGGACAAGAAGTAATGTATGGAAGCTCATCAGGGAGAGATGCAATCTGGCAATAAGGAGAAATTTATTCACAGTAATAACTGTTAAGTAATGGATTTGCTTGCCTCTTGGAGTTGGGGCTGCTCCATAGCTTGATTTCAAGAAAAGATTGATTTGTTTACATGGTATGAGGACTCCTGCCTTAGGCAGAGAGTTGGACTAGAAAAATCTTTCATATACCTTCCAGCCTTCTGATTATATGAGTCTTCATTAAATATATATAAACTACTAAAACTTGCATGTCTGTTTGATTGTTTGTAGCAAGAGCAATAGCACTTAGACTTATACATTGCTTCAACAGTACTTTACAGCCCTCTCTAAGCAGTTTACACAGTCAGCCTCTTGTACCCAACGATCTGGGTCCTCATTTTATCAACCTCAGAAGGATGGAAGGCTGAATCCACCTTGAGCTGGTGAGGATCGAACTGCTGGCAGTGAGCAGTTAGTTAGCCTGCAATACTGCATTCCTAACCCTGCACCATCACAGCTCTTGTAACCTTCAGTTGGGAGAAATGGTGCATCAGAGGTCAACAATTTTTGCATCATTACATCTCAAATGGACTAACTTACAGATCTAAACCTGAGACCTGTGATCTCTATGAGATTAAAATTTTGAAAAGTTGTGGTCATTTCACTGCTATTATGCTGCTGCACTGATGTGGTCAGATTGGATCACATAATCATCATTTTTACTGCTCCCTGCTAGCTTTGTACAATGAAAGTCAATGGGGAACCTGGTTGGACATCAGAAGTCACTTGCCTCCCACTGCTTTTCTACCAGTCCGAAGTCATTATGCTTCTCTATTTAGTAAGAAAATATCTCTGAAAGAATGACCCAATGGCTCATAGGTTACCTCATTATATTTAGGATTCTCTGAGTTCTATTCTTATCATTATTTTTCTCTTTCTGCGGTCTACTGATTCTCCATGAGAAAGTAAAGTAATAAGGCAAACAAAACTATGCAGTTACTGGATTTTAATAAAATATTACATCTTATGCAGGTTTTGTGGTTGTAGAATATATATAAAAAAGGAATAATCTTAATACTTTTACAATGAAATGCCTAATCAAGTTATTGAAACAATCAATATAGATAGATGTTTAGAGCTGTAGCATTCTCTACAATGCCAATTTCTGCTTACTAGTGTTATATAAGAAACTAAATTTTAAAGAAATTAGGCTTCTTTGCCATCAGGATAATCTGTGCAATTGACAAACACTTTTTTGATACTTTGGATACCATTTTGATACCATCATATAGTTAGGTCAACATAAACAACAGCAAAAATTTTAAAAGAAAAATATTCTCAGAATAATATTTTTTTACCTCATAGAGGTGTTGAACAAATTTTATGCAGAATGGTAGTACAAGAAAATGATGGTATTTCTTTGGCACTATAACGTCCTTTGCAATATAGTTTTGTTTTCACAGGTGCTGCTGGGGGAGGGAAAAAGAAGAAAGACAGTCTCCAGTTTCAAGATTCTTAGATTACGATTTTTAGATAACATAATGTTGAAGAATGGAAAC
Source organism: Laticauda colubrina (assembly GCA_015471245.1). Lineage (NCBI taxonomy): Eukaryota > Metazoa > Chordata > Lepidosauria > Squamata > Elapidae > Laticauda > Laticauda colubrina. The sequence continues at coordinate 47,776,796 of BLBF01000003.1, read as the reverse complement.
AAAACATTGAACCATTAGGAAAATAATGTTTGTGAAAATTAATCATCATGGTTACAAAGGAAGATGTCTTCTTAGATGTCTTCCTAGAAAAATTAAATAAATCTACACATACAAAAGAAAAAAATAGTTCAAACAAGACAATTATTTTGAGAATTTTATTGGTCTGATGCTCACGGATATTAGTGACTATGTTTCTTTAGTTTTAGTCATATACAGAAGCAAAATTTAAATAGGAATTGACCTGATGAAGGAGTGCAGCAACTTGGCCTTTTAGGTAACATTAAAAATGTTTGCAAACCTGAAAAGGGCGACTGAAGTTAATCAAAACATTTGACTTACTCTAGTTCCAAACAGAACTGTGTAACTCTATATGTCAGGACGGCTAATTTAATAAATGCTATATACAATATTTCATAAATTTTATTAAAACAAAACAAGAATTAGATTCTACTTTAGAGATGTGAATAAAATCAGACAGAAAAATAATAGGCTGAAGGAAACCACCAAAAGATAGTTCCTTATTAAAAAGAATGTTTCTGTCTTGATGAAGGCAACCAATAACATTGAAGTTAACAATGATGTTCAATTCATTCTCTGGTTCTTTCTTTCTCAATGTGCAGTGCTAGCCACATAATATACATGCAATTATACAGTATATACTCAGTAAATTGTATGAATTGTTTATTCAGGATGACTGCACTGCAATGGACTAACACTTTTGTTTGATAGAGAAAAGAAATCTACATTTACTAAAAATAAAATTTTCTTTTCTTTTCTTTCACTTAAGGTAGTTCATAAATTGTCAAAACTATGAGATGAAGCTGTATAAAAGCATTAATGATTCCAAAACATCTTTATCTAAGAAAATCCTACATTATGTAGGAAATAATACAGAGAACTGTTAACCTGATAATAAGAATTCTCTCTCCCTCCCTCTCTGTGTATGTGTGTGTGTGTGTGTACATGCATACACACAAAAAAAATATCAAAGTCATTATTTTTTTCTTTCTTTTTTTTTTCTTCTCTCTTCTCTGCACTTTTACAATTTCCTTTCACCTGAACAAATAAATTCAGGTCTACCTAGTGAATCTCATATGCAATTAGTTCATTTATTTATTCATAACAGTAATTAACACTGATGCTCTGTGACAATAGACAAGAGTATCATGGGATGTTATTCATATATCCCAATACATGCAATTAACAGTGCAAAAAAGGTATTTCAGGAATGTTTAATCTGGACCTAAAATGATTGAGATGATGATAAATATCAGTATTAAGATACATGAAAGGGTGTCATTGAAAGCTACATTCTCTTGTTACAGAACTAGGACCAGAAATAATGGGCATAATAATTAGATTTCATTCAAATTTAAGGAAAACCTTCCTGATATAAGATATAGTAAGTAGTAAAATTGAACATATAACATAGCAGTTATAATTTCTTCATCTCTGGAGAATGTAAGAAGAATGTGAACAGCCATCTCTCAAGAATTGTTTTATTGTTTTTCTTCTACAGTATATTAGAGATAGATAGATAGATAGATAGATAGAGAGAGAGAGAGAGAGATAGAGAGATAGAGTTACAGTAGATCAGGGGTGTCAAACTCAATTTCACTGAGGGCTGCATCAGTGTCTGTGTTTGATCTCAGGGGGTGCTGGGGGAGCATGGCCAACTTGATGTTACTCATGTCAGGAGTGCCTGTGGTGGCCTGAGTGCTCTGCCAGTGAAAATGGGCTCCTGAACTCCATTTTCAGCTGCGACAGACTCCTTCAACAGTCTGCCAGTAAAAATTAAGCTCAGGAAGGCCATCCGTGGCCCTTGCGAGCTCCATTTTTGGCTACAACAGCCTCCTGCAACCTTCTGCCAGTGAAAACAGAGTTCAGGAGAGCCCCATGAGGCTCTCCTGAGCTCTGTTTTCATTGGTAAAGGCACCACTGCCCATCACTGTTCCCAGGGTAGCCTTGTGGGCCAGATCTAAGCCAGATCTGGGCCCTGGGCTTCACTTTGACACCCCTGCACTAGATGGTCTTTGTTGTTTCTCACTTTCAGCTTTACAGTTACAAGATTAAATGATTCAATGAAGTACTTCAGATTCAAAGGCAGAAAGATGCTTTGGAGTTCATAAATCTTTAAATGTAGCCCCTGACTGCAGCACCTTAAGCATATCCAACTGCCTTCCAAAGCTTCCACACAATCCTGAGAAAATAAGGCTTTGATTTAAGAAGTTACAGACAGATGCTACATAAATTATTCCATAAGCTCTAAAACAGTCCTTTAACCTTATATCCAAAAGTATTGTACAGATCTAAGAGTAAGCTCTAAGAAAAATTCAAATCCAGGGTAATTTATAGGTTTGTTATGATTCTTTTTAAAAACTATTTGTATGATACATGTTTAGAATTGCAAGTACATTCATTCTGTGAAGATTTCTTCTCCTCCAATCAGCAATATCATTTAATATAAGAAAATAGCAGTCTTATTAAAAACATGGAAAGTGTGTTACTAACTCTATGTTGTATTTTTATATGTTGGATAATAAAAACAATTAATCCTAATTTCATTAGGAAATATGCTTTAAAGGGACCATGAGATCATAAGAACACACCCTAACAGGTCACATAGACCCAAATGAACACTAATTAAACAAAAGTAGCATAGGAAAAGTTCCATAATTTGGATTATGGAATTTGCTGCAGTTTGTTGCAATCTGTGATCCACTGAATAATGAATGACTCCACAATTCATAAACTCTTAGTTGCTAACTCTGTGATGATCTTCTCTTTTTGTAGTCTTCACAAATGGTAAAACAAGCTCAAAACCAGACATGTTCACTCTTTTCAAATTGCTTACTGTATATTTATAAGGGAAAAAAACGTAACCACAAAAAGAAACAGAAAAATGTTGGACTTTGGGTTTGCAAGGCTTCGGCGGTCCGCGATCATGTGTGGTTTCTGCTTCGCTCGCCAATCCAGCTGGATTTGGGGGCTTTTGTTACCCTGTAGAGGTAACTAAAGATAGGGGAGACTCAGCAGGGGTCCGGGGGAATCACAACCCCCCCTCCTCAGCTGGCTTAACTCCCTTTTCCGAAAGTGGTAGAGCGGCGGACAGTAATGGCCGCCACAAAGAAGCTTTTATCCAGATAAGAATGTGCAGGAGGAAGCTGAGAAAGTGAAAGTTTTTGGCTAACTGGGATGACAAGTAATATTTAAATACCCTGGAATTTAAGTTTTATTAAAGATACATCATTCCCTATGAAGACGGAAGAAGCGACGAATGAAAGTAAAAAGGGAAAGTTTGTTTTTTCTCACTCTCCTTCCTTATGGTGATAGCAAATGAATGGAGAAATCGGAAAAACCCGTTTTGGCATCAGCAGGTAATTAAATTGAAAATTGAAGCGAAAGGGACAATAAAGATTTCTGAGCATTAAAATTTTTTTTGCTATAAGTGGGAAGGGAGAGGAAAAGAACTAACATTAAGATTTTCTTGGAGGAGGCTGTTTGGAATTTATAAGATTAGAGCGAAATTGTTACAAAACTTCTAAAGGATATATTTCAACTGGAGCTTTATAACTGAACTATAACCCCAGGAAGAGAAAATATAAAAAGAAGAAAGTGTTAAATGAAACAGACTATGTATATTTGGATTGCTTGGTGACTTTGGGACTTTTGGAAATTATTATTTGAAAGACTAAAAATATTTTAAAAATATTTTTTAAAAAACTTTTGACAATGGCACTACTTGTTGATGAACTGAAAATAGAATTTAAAAAGCTAAAAGAAGAGGATCAAGAAGGGAAGAGCTGTTCTGGATCTGTTTTCCATTTTTTAGAAATGGCGATTTATACCTACCAGAAACTACAAGAACAAGAAGATTGGGATGAAGAAGAAGCCATCTTTAATGAACAATTTTAGCCGGGGAAGAAAAGGGAAAGAAGAGAAAGAGAATGGAGAATTTTAGACTTAAAAAAACAACCAAAAAAGGGAAAAATAAGATGAAAAATCGATATGATGTTAGAAAGCAACAGAAAAGAGAAATACAGAAGAAGGTGGAGATCAAGAAGGTGGAGATTGAGAGACAAGGGGGTAAAAAGACAGGATTGGAGAAGAAAGGAAGGGAAAAAGGGAAAAGAAGTTACAAAGGTTTAAAACAAAATGTAAAGAAACAAGATCTATTCAGAGTTAGTGGATAAAAATATGATTAAAGAGATTCTGCAAAGTACATAAGATTGTATTGTTGTATTTATATTTGAAATAATGTTAGAAAACTGGATTTAATAATAGAATTTAATTTGCTATGGATTATTGTTTTAATTATATTATAAACTTATTATTCTTTTCTATTCTATAATATAGTAAGTAGCTTTAGAATGTACCAAGCAGAATCAGAATGAAAAGTATGTAATATTTTAAGTGTTAAATTTAGGAGAAAGATTTAAAGGCATCATACTTCAATCAGTGATTACAAGAGAAATTTTGTGTTAATGAGAAAAGATAATAGAAAATTGAAATAGAACAGACAAAAGAAATATGCATAATGATTTAAATTGAGATGAAATAAATAAAATAGAATTAAGAGAGTGAAAAGAGGGGAGAAGCTATATAGAAAATGTAGAATGGTAAATAACATATGAAATCGGATAAAAAGTGAGCATGAATTTTGAATTTATGTCTGTATAAAAAGATGTAACCCCGGACTAAGACGCTTTCCAAAAAGAAGTTTTACATTTTGATGTTTTGTGTTTTGTTTGTGTATGTTTGTTTATTGAAAACTAATAAAAATAATTAAAAAAAAAGAAACAGAAAAATGTTGAAAACATGGAAAATAAATAAGGAATTAATGAATTATATAGACATACATCAACAAATAATGTTTTGACATTTATAGATTTAGGGTTTACTGCAGATTCTTTCCTAGAGAATGAAAGTACCATGATTTTTCAACACATTATTAATATTTAATATACATATATAGCCATGAAATGACAAATTGCCAATCTGACTTTTATTGATTAAAAAATGAAACTAGCTATCCGCTTCATGTGTACTCTTCATGAATAATTTTAAAGCTATCTTGAATACTTGCCATACTAAAAAAGTGCATATGAACAACATATATTTTTAACCTTATGTCTTTATGTATTTATTTATGTATGCCTATATGTCTTTTATTTATTTAGTGATTTTATGTAAATTTTATCTGGAAATTCTACAAAATCTTCACTGTGGAAATCTATTTACATTCTTTTGAAAAATGAATTGAATGGGTTATGACTTTGATAGCACAGATAAATGTATGGCCAGATCTCTCTATAAAAGGAAGAAGTAGGTGGCCCATCACTACTCTTACCTGTACTCTGAGTGTAAGGCAGGGAGAGTTAGCAGAGTATGGTACAATGGAGCTGGACAGCAAAACTGGTGCAGAGTATTTATAGACCTACGACACAAGGAAAAACAAAGTCAACACACTGAGTGTTTAGTAAGGGGCTTTCTAATGGAAAGGCAGGTGCTGCTGATTACATCTGAGCTGTTTCACTCAGTTTTCATTTGATGAAAAGTAAAAATAAACTAAATCCTTAATTCTAATTCCAATTCCGACAAGTATAACACTATCTGTTTCAAAAATGGGAATGACTGCAATGAAACTTTGAAAAGTTTCAATGCGTGTTAAGATTAATGGCTCTCTTTGCTAGCTTAAGTGGAATAATAGTAGCAAAGAAAAATGGAAAAGTAGCAATATATATACA
>BLBF01000003.1:47735620-47765239 GCA_015471245.1 Laticauda colubrina | reverse complement strand
TGGACAGACCAATAGAAGAATAAGTACCCGCCTAGATGAACACAAAAATGCAGTAAAAAAGCTGGAACACACCTCCTCACTAGTCCAACACATGAAAACCACAGGTCACAACATCAACTTCAATGGCACTAAAACCCTGGCCACTATAGAAAACCCCAGCCACAGAATCATCAGAGAAGCCATAGAGATTGAAAAAAGACCTGACAGCATGAATAGAAGAGATGATTCCACCAGACTGTCAATCATTTGGAAACCTGCACTCTCAAATAGAAAGATCTCCATGCCACAAGCCAGGCAAATACCTGGGCAAAAACAGACTCCCTCTGATAGCTCCAACCTAACCCCCCCACCAGGCACCCAGGTGAAACCCAGCTTGCTAATGAATAGCAGCTTGCTAATGAAGAGCAGCCGTCCCTTCACACGGAGCCAAGCTGCACTAAAAGCCTCCAACACAAGAACAGAGTGTTGCCAGCCAATCAAACCCACAAAACAGACAGAAAAAACACCAATCAATCAAACTCCAAGTCCAATGAACACAGGTCCAGGCTCCCAACCAGTCAGAATGGACCAGCCTCAAATTTAAAACCAGGAGCTGTAAGACCCATATCCATACAGAAGCCTGATGATGGCAGATGAGATTCTGCTGAAACGTTGCTACTTTAACAGAACCACAATGACGTGGGATAATACCCGAAGGAAGCTAAACAGCACATATATATGTATGTATGTATGTATGTATGTATGTATGTATGTATGTATGCTGTTTAGCTTCCTTCGGGTATTATCCCACGTCATTGTAGTTCTGTTAAAGTTGTAGCAACGTTTCAGCAGAATCTCATCTGCCATCCTCAGGCTTCTGTATAGAGTTAGTTCCTGGTTTATATAGATGTATGTATGTATGTATGTATGTATGTATGTATATGTATATGTGTGTGTGTATATATGTATATATATATATGTGTGTGTGTGTGTGTGTGTGTGTTTGGAATACTCTGCACCAGTTCATCTGATAGCTTTAGAATTCCATCATGTTCAGACCCTAAGAAATTTAATGGGATATTGAATAATTACATATTTTAAATGCTTGTGAAACAAAATAAACAATATGTGATTATGCAATATCCTATTTTCTAGTATATAAGAATATTGTAATCATTTTCAATAAGCCTTTAATCAGAAAAAAATAAATTATTTCCAATACAAAGTTACAATCAAATCAGTTTATAAAATATGAGAAAATCACTCCAGCATTTAAAACAAATGAAGTTGTGTCCAATATATGCAATTCATTAAAAACTTGTGACTATTTATGACAAGATTAAAATGCTACATATAATCACATTTTATTTTGTTCTCTCCTGTTGTTTTGCTTGCAGACTATTCCCTAGACGCTTCAAAATAAAATATATTGAAGAGCAAGTCCTTTGAGGTCATCCTCTTATGAGATCAAAAAGCAGGAATATGTTATGTCTGCAGCAAGGGGAATTATATCAAGCTAATCTTTTTAATACAAAAGTCAGGCTGCTCTGATTTTTTTTTTCCATCCAAAGTTACATATGTACATCATAGCAAGGTAAAAACTATTCAACATTCATAAAGTTGAAAACAACTAGTTACATTTAAACATATTTCATGCTTTTATGTTTAACAATAGGACATAAAGTGAGCAAAAACATGAAATCCAAAAGAAAAATTGAATTTATAGGTATTACTATTTAGGAACAATATAAGTATCTCATGGGAGGAAAAGAAAATACAAAAGGTTTGAATCCAGATATCATGCCATCAAAAGAGACAAGCCATCCCCTCCCACCATCCCCTTTGAAAATACTCAGTTTGGTGAGGATATTTATTGGGGAAGAGAGTTTACAGGAGGTTAGATTGAGAAACTCCCTGTGCATGCCAAATCCAATTCAAATAAATTTGTGATATTAAGAAAAAATATATTTTGCAACATTGTTAAACATAGAATAATTTTTATTCTACATGCTCATATATGCAAACATACACTTACAGAGTGTCCCAGTTGGAAGTGGTCTTTTGGAACATTTTATCCAAAACTTGCCCATTGCAAAATTCCATTAAATCATTTCAGACAATCCCTGAAAGATGGTGGTTTAGTCCACATTTGAAAAACATAAGCAAGAGGATGCTATCATATTTCAGATTGATTGTTCTACCATTTAAGAGTATTCCTTCAACTATTCAGCAAGGTCATTTTTCTTTTAACTTAAACTAGTTGTTGTGTTCTCTGTTGTAACAGACCAAATCCACCCATTCTATCACGTGGCATTTGTAGATCATTCTCATATCTTTGTTCAGTTTTTTTTTCTTTTGCAAGGAAACATGCTTTTAATAAGCTTTAACCTCAGGTTAGGTTTCCGAAAACCCTGATCATCCAGTACCTTTTATCTGAATGCATTCCACTTCTCAATGTCCCTCTTAAGACAACAATAGAAAAATCCAAGGTTTAACAGGTTGCTTTGCTAATGATTTCAGTTTTAAAATATTTCATTTTTTTAAATGCTCAAAATGTTTATTTTAACAATAATTTGAGACTTAAATTCCCAACAAATGCCTGCTTATTCCTACAATTATTTTAAACATGTTTCATTCTGAAGTACCTACAGTGATACAAAGGACAATAAAACTGAGAGAATTATAAACAAAGTAGAAATTTTGGTCAAAAGTTACTAGTATAATATCTAGAAAGAAGTTATCATTAAAAGAATTTCACATATAATCAGTATTTATTTCCTGTCATAGACTATCAGCTGCCTTACTATTTTCAGATTCACTATGATCTCCTGAAGTTCACCTTACATTCTCATTTCCTGTCTTCACATGAAGTGTAACAACAAAATGTTACTGATGTGAAACTTGACAAAAAGACTTTTGGAAAATACTTTGATCATTCCTTTACGGAAGACACTGAAATATCTTTACGGAAGACACTGAAATATCCAGCTGTTTTAAAAAAAGGTTTTAAAAAAAGAGGTTCTAAAAAAATCTCTCCATTTTAATGGTTCTTATTTTATCATATTTATCTCCTAGATTTCCTTTATAAATATTTCTACCATTTGAAATAATAAATTATTGAAAGATATATTTATAATCTTACCAATTAAATCATAAAATAATTTATTCGAACTAAGTTTCATAACACTGAAGTATATTAAACATTTGTTCATAAAAAAGCAGCACCAAAGTTTTGCACATCTATATCGATATTGATATACACACACATATATACACACACATACACATACATACACACATGTGTGTGTGTGAATGCTTTATTTTTGCATTTAGCCATTCTTCTGAATTCAGCTTTTAATTCTAGTTATAAGGAAAAGTTTAACATCATTCTGGTTTCTAGTTTACATTTTTTATTTACATGTGCATAATTTGAGCCGGGAATTAGACTAGAAGACCTCCAAAGTCCCTTCCAACTCTATTATTCTTTTAAATGATTCAAATTTCATTTAAAATACACCAAAGCTGTCCTGAAAATTGACATAATTGGCACTTAAATTAATAACATTGTTTTACACTCTTATATCATATATCAGTAACACAAGATAATTTCTGCAGATAAATTTATATATTACGATTGCAATCCTCTCTCTAATAACTCATATACCTGTAACTGATATGATAAGACATTATGGGGCAGTTTCCTAAATACAAATATTTGAAACAAAGCACTGATTTTGCTTCATATTTCGCTAGAAGCATGATCATATTTTTCCCCTTAGATAAAAACATCAGAGCACTACACCACAGTTTAAGAGAACCTGTGTGGTTCCATCAAGCTTATGTTTCACAGTCAAGACTCAGGAACCAAAATGTCTGCACAATCACATACTCACTGCAAGTTAAGGCTTAGCTAAAACATATCTTGCCTCTGATAAACATTAATAAGGATCTGAAGCTAATTTCAGAGTCCTGTTATCTGGTTTCCTATAAATATAATTAAGCCTGATGTGGTTGAACCAAACAAACCAACTCAAAGCAGGAGAACCAAGAGAACTCTTCTCTTACAATGTTATATAGGCAGAATGATTAAAACCTGATATGGTTTCATAAATTGCCTTTATTACTCTAAATCAAAATACAAATCATATACATAAGACACAAGTCAAATTCCCAGTCATCCCCATAATAGTCCTGGCTTAATCATTTGAAGATTCTATTGTTTGAAATTGATAATGCTCACAAAATTAATATTATGAAAACTACTACAAGGATAGACAACAGAAACTAAATTTACACAATAATTTATTAACAATAGAAAAAAGTTATATTCATATCTCTTCCAAATTCAAGCCACAGTAATTGAGATAATATATAACAGCACATCCAATTTGACATAAAGTGGTATAGACAATATATCAAGCAGCCTACATTTTGCGTGCAATCTCCTACTTCTTCTTGAGTTGTTAAAAAAAGGGAAAAAGTCAGCCCTAAATTTTATTAACACCTAGATAGCGCTTCTTGAATAATTTAAGTAGAAAACATTAGCCACGTATTATCACTAGCATCTGTAATTCAAGCACCTGGTTATTCAACGTATTGTAGTTTCATCTTGAAAATGAAGGATACATGCCATTGAATTTTTCACCTGTGTATAGATGAAAGTAAGAGGATGCAAAATGTATGTATCCTGAAATAATTTCTACCCGAATTTTGTACACTATGGCTATAAAGTGGTATTTATGCATGAAAAAATGAATTGTATGTCTTGATTTTATTGCATCAAGATTATAAAACATACAGTACATAATAATGTGTTTGCACAAATTGTATGTACTTGTTTTGGCTTACATGCCCTGTTAGAAACAATTCAAATATCCCAGTTGTATTCCTATTAGATATAAAAATTCTGTGTCAGAAATCTTTAATTCAGAATTACCAGTTTGCTTTATGATTCATAACTATATAGTGCACCCCTTAGATTTCTAAATGTGAAATCTTTATCATATTTATTGAAGAAATATAAATATCTCAAAGGAAAAATATCTATTCATGGGGATTTAAATAAAATCGATTACTTTTGCTGTTGTTACCAACAGTTATAAAATAGGCATGAACTTTTAACATCACCTTATTAGACTATTTTTATGAGATATATTTACAATGGTTATTTTTATCTGCCAGTTTTAAATAAATCATAACCAGAGGCAAAATGAGAGCATCCTGAACAGACATGAAATTCATGATTTTAGATTTAAAACCATTTAGATGCTATACCTGGAAATTAATCACAACAACAGAAACTGGGATTCTTATTATATTTTCCTGCAAGCATGCACTTTGTGTTATTTCAAACTAACCATTTTTTGTAGCAAGAAGCAACAGCATAATATAGAAAATACTTAACCTATTTCAATTAAAATTAAATTTGTTCTTTGCTTATATGTAGAAGATTTAAATCATATATAATAACTAAATATGATATGAATAACCAGTAGTTGGTTAAACATTTTTCTATCTAAAATCATGTTCAAATAAATAAAGAGATAAAAATACACAAGAAAAGTAAGAAAAAGAAACAGCATTCATAACATATTTTAAACTGAGCAGAATTATTGTGAAAACTGCATTTAAACGCCTTTCAAATAATCAAGAATACAATTACTAATTCTTATTTTACTGTTTAGAAAATATATCACCAATAGAAAAAAAGACATCAAAGATTGCAAATTTGTTTTCTCAGTACAGCAATACATTGTACTCAGTACTGGTTCTCAAAGGAAAAAAAAAGAAAAAAGAAAGTGAAAACATTCATTTGAAAGCAAAGTTATAATACAGTACAATTGTATATAACATGCTCCATTCAGTTGGAAAGGGGACTAGCTAAATCCAGAACTTTGTTCTTATTTCTTGTACCAAGCTGAAAATAAATTTTCTCTGACATTATCTATGTAAATTATATGCATATATTAAAGCATATCTACACAGTAAAATTTTAACTGGCATTATTTCAAATATCAAGATACAGTCTGTGTAATTCTTATTTAATATATGTATGGTTATTAATTACTACGTACTATGTTCAACAGTAGGGGTCCCCAACCACTGGGCCCCAGACCAGTCCATGGATCATTTTGTACTGGGCCACAAAGAATGAATAATCGTGATTAAAATATATTTTTTATATTAGCTAAAGCTAAGAAGCCCTTTACTACTTGGGAAGAATTGATTTTGCCGGTCCTTGAAAAAGTGTTTTTGTATGAAATTGGTCCCTGATACAAAAAAGGTTGGGGACCACTGTTCTACAGAATACTTTTGTAGAGAAAATAGCACCTATCCATTAAAACAAAAAATATTTTGACATTAGAAATATTTTTTCATATGTATGTATTTATGACCCAAGTAATCTGCCACATTCAATAAATTCAACATTAACAGGTCACAATATGAATTAATCATTTGATGAAATGAAGAATATTTCAGTCAAACAAACCAAAAGATAATACTTTAGATGCAATGAAATTAAGATTTCTCTTGTATGAAAAATATGGTCCTGTCCTTTTTACAGGTGGGAAAATGCATTTAAATTATTCATAAAAATTAAGAAGTGACCTCTAATTATAAAAAGCTTAAAGATATCCACTAGCATTCTACTACAACATAGTCGGTATGTAACACATGAATTAAACAAATTCAGAAAACTATTACAACTCCTATCTCCCATGTCATCTTAAACTGTTACAATCTTGATTACATATTTATGAAAACAATTTGCAAAATAGTTTTGTATTTGAATACCAAGTTGTACAAATAACATAGTAGCAAATGCATGTACAGTTGAAATTGAATAGGTTCTGACTACAATAAAAATCAAGCTAAGCATAGTCAATCTTACAAAATATATGCAAGTGGAATCTAGGTAGATTTTCTTTTCTTTTTATATGACAGTTTAGCATATGGCAAAATAAGTAACTAATATATGTTAACTAAGGTCATCTCTGATTCTGGGCAAAGTAAACCTGACATAAATGTCTATGTTCATTCAGATAAGAGTAAATTTAAAGACACCATCATACTTTCATCCTAAGGGTACAATTTTCATGATACCCATTAGCATGGAATAAGGAGTTCAACGCTAAAAATCATCATATCAAGCAGAACAACCTCATTAAAGGTAAATGAAATGAGCTGCAGCCTAAAAGCTTGATTTACAAGTCAGTGGAGCTAAAGTTCTAGGATTAAAGCCAATTTAGTTACACTGAAACCAGGGTTTGACCTTCTTTTTCGCCTGAGTAATGAAAAACTATCTATGATTAGAAAACCTTGAAATCAATTGCTCTTAAAATTGAATTTATATTGGTTTAAATTTAACTTCAGCTGAGATGCCAATTAAGCTCCAATGAAGGTGAATTATAGCAAAACCATGCTGCAGAGCCACTGGTTAATTTCAAAACATCTGCCTGTGGGATGAGCATTTTCCTTTTGCATTAGAAGATTAAATTATGCAGACATGCATATTATAATAACAGATCTGAACACTAACCATGTTCTTGGACTGCACTGACATCAATGCAGAGGAAAATGTAGCATATATAGAATAAATATCAATATCAAAAATAATGAGTTTAGAGTTGTAAACTTCTTGACTTGCATGTTTCAAACAAAATGGTGGAATTATCAAGTTGCAGTGAAATATACGATCATACATTCACCATATGTTTACGTTCATTTTTATTAAAAATATGACACACTAATTTAATTGCTTGTAATAATGCATTCAAGTATTAAATCCATTAGAGTCTTAAAAAATTACAGTCCAATATAAACCAACTCTGAATAAACCTTACATTTATTACTGGCACATGAAAAACCAACCAAACACCTTACTCTGACTACCGTATTCCTGCAAGGCTCATATTGAAACACAAAATACATATACACCATGACAAATGTGTAGCAGTTATATATTGCTGTGCCACAAACAATATCAAATAGTGTCCAGAAATAATCAAAACCCATATCCGAACCATGCTTTAACAAAAGAATTTCATAATAACTGAACAATGCAATATTAATTAAAAAATCCTTGTAACAGAATTTTTCAATTTCATTTTTTAAAATTATGGGATTTGATATAATCACTAACAAATCCTCTTTCCTTTTTCACCATGCTTAATTATTTCTACTTTTAAAGCTTCAAAGTCTTCGAACTAGATTTCTAAAATGTACATCAGTAAAGTACTCAGAGGAAACACCCATAAAATGGTTCTTGAAAAGAAAGCTGCTGAACAGTGAATTAATTGTTATTCCTATTACCACCTTGAGTAATGTAGATTCTTTGTCCCCTTCAGCAAATATTAATTCTTTTGAGTTTTAACAAAGGAAGAGAATACTTACAAATGACACCTTCTACAAGCCATCCTCGGTTTTTCATAAAAATTCTTCAGCTTTGTATAGGTGTCTAAGTGCCTCTTTTCCAAGAATCAGAATTCACGTTCTCAGCTTTCACATGCTCATTCAACTCTCGGCCACAGAGGAACACCACAGATTAAGACGCCTGTGATGTAACCAGCATCAAATACTGCATCAGATGAACCCAAACACTCTAAGGGGTTATATTTTGCAAAGCAAAAGGGTTTTGTTTTTTTTTATAAAAGAGGAGGATTAGCAGATGTATAAACCAGAAGCTCAGGATTCACAATGATTTGTCTTTATACTTTAAGCTGTCTGGTGAAATATCATATGTTTATATTTAGATTAGCAATAGATTCCTAATTGAACTCTATTATGACATTCAGTTTCATATCTTTTTAAAGCAAGCTAGTGATACAGTTTTAGAATTCACCGTCTTTTTATGAACAGCATAGTACAGTCCAAGCTAGAAAAAGGCCATTGGTCCTTTTATCTCCATGGTAACAGCAGCATCTGTGGAGCCAAATTCTACTGCAAAGTCAATATATAGTGAAATATGATCATATAAACAAATAAAATGGAAACAAATAAATAAAAATAGGTACAGATAATGAATATTAGTGATTTGAGTAAAAATATTAATTTTACATAACATCATGTATAAAACAGAAACTAATTTATTTTATTTCAGCAACACTGCCACCTCATAATTTTGTATCACTACAACATATTTATGATGTAGGCATTTTAGGAAGGTGTATTTGTATACATGCTTAATTATGGAAAGTCAGGCTATCCCTTACTGGTTTTTACAATAATTGTAAAAATATATCAAATATCAGAAAATTCCAAATATACATTTAAACAAAAATGTCAGTGTAGCACTCCACAGTAGAAACAGAATACAAATCACCAACCTCACTTTTGTATTATATCAATACTGTACTATATTACATTATCAACTCTTTTGAACCAAAAAAAAGCAAGGCTGATTTATTGCTTTTTTCAATAAACATCTTTAAATTGCATCTTATTTACAACAGCGGAACTAGTCAGACATCTGAGAAATTACTCATATCCAATAATTGTCTCACTATCCAGAGAGAAAGGTATACTCGGATCTCAATCTTAGAATGATTCAGCATTCTTTCAAAATAATAGCCAATCTGTCTCACCTGATTAATCACTCATGGTAACCATCTGCTTTCATTACCAAGTGAAAATAATTAAATGGACAGCTCATATATATGGATAAGTAATAAGTTCAAGGCTCACCAACAGGTAGGAAATATTTTAGCTAGTAAAAAGAATGTTTCAAAGGACATTCTTGCTGTTTTCTAAAATAATGCTGAAATATCACCAATACTGGAAATCTTGTGATCAATTCCAATCTGAAATTACTTATGGATGACAATTTGGGCAGTGACAATTTTATCTGAACCTATAGAAGCAGTTGAATTGGATTCAGTTTGGGAGAAAGAATCTTCCACTTCAGAGGTGGGTGGAAACAGACAGGCCACATGTAACACACTCTACAGTGTCCTCTTTAACTGAGGAAATAATCAGAGACCTAGTGTTGCTTACCCAGCATTTTTATCTGCTGCCTGCAATCAGTTTATTTTATATCAGGGTTGTCAAACTTGCGGCCTGTGGGCTGGATGCGTCATATGCTGGCCATGCCTACCCCCAGTTTAGCGAAGGAAAAAATTTGCAATACTATATCACGTGACAACGTGATATCATGAGTTTGACATCGTTGTTTTACATTGTCTATTTCTTGTTTAATTTATTTTGAAGGATACTATCTTTTCACTTTGTTCTAAATTTGCTTTTGATATCTCTTTAGAAATTTTGAAAATACGGTAGTAGATTTTTATAGAACAAGACAGAATATCAGAAACTAGTATATGGGGATGACATGCAGAGAGCAAAACTTTATATTCCAAATAGAATTTCATTTCCCCAATTTGGGAATATGTGAACTGAAATAAATCAGGCTGATACCAACTATTTTAATAAATATTAAGAATGGGAGTTTTATGTTCTGATTCCTTTGTATATTTTGAGATAAGAATTCTTTGAACTAGTCAGTTTAAAATGTCCCAGAGGTTCTTTTTTCAAAAAGCAATTGGACTTTGTTTGCCTTGAAGACAATTCACTTTTCACCTAAGAAGTTTCTTCAGTTCTGGACTGGATGACTGAGAATCTCCATAGATATTTAGTCAATTTGAACTCGATTCTCTTTGTGAGAAAAATTGAAAATCTAGACAGAGATTTAGAATTCTTTTCAACATTTGTAGTTTGATTCATATGATTAAAGTGACCTTACCTTCAGTGAAGAGTTGTGTTTTGAGAGACTTTCCAATGTTTAATCCATCACATGTACACATAACTCTGTGGCCAGTATGGGTGCATAAATATTTTTATGTCTCTCTATATGTACTGTATATACATATTTATGCATACACACTGACATAAATTGCAGATATAGATCTGACCTTTTTACTCATGAAAAGTTTACCAGACAGGAAAATCCCAGGTTAAAATAATGAATCATGTCTGGCTTCAAGTAAGTTTGGTAGTTGTGTTAGAACTTTCACTGAATTAAAAATGCATCAGATTTATGACAAAGTGCTTTTTCATTTAATTCAACTAAATAATTTCTTACTGAATTATTTTGATATAATATTAGCAATATGTTTCTGGGTTAATCAATGTGTTTAGGATGTATATGTTCTTGGCTTTATCCTCAATATTAAAATAATTGAAAAGTTATAAATTTGGGATGTTGCAGTATCTAAAGGTACTCCTGTGCATAGTCACGTAGCAGAAAATGAATCATACCTGAAAAAGACTGAAGGCAATAAACAACTCCATATTAGGCAAAAGGAACTGGCAGGAACAAATAAACTCCAATACACATCCTTGTCTCTAATCCAATACACATCCTTGTCTCTAAAACTACTCAATAAAAGAGAACGTGACCAGTCCTCTGGGCGCTCTCATCAAGAAGATTCATTGTGTCCGTGTGGTTCTTCTTAATTGATGCGAGGTCCGGTCACCTAGGCGGGTGGTCGAAACTCTGCCAGTTCCCGCCAGGTGATCTCTTCCACTGCGGTATCTAACAAACTTCACAACTGGTGACCCCGACGTGATTCTTGTCCAGGGATACGTCGCCCGACTCCTATACTACGCACCGGGAAGGCAAGCGCTTCGTAAGTATGGGCTCCTCAAAATCCAAAGTTCTCTCCAAACATGTGGAGGAACTTTCCTCTATAGTCGGGAAAGCTAACAACCTGCAAAAGGTTAACGGCACAACTATATATCCTCTATCGAAGAGACAAATTTCTCATTTTCTCCTTTACCTTCAAAAAAATTGCCCCGCTTATCCTGAAGAAGGCACTCTCAAGTCTTCTACATGGGCACGTATTGGCAAATGGCTCCGTAATCCCCCCAGAGCTCCTCCAGACATTTTGTGTATGTGGCAAGCCCTAATGACTGCCATAACGACGATGTTTCCAAATTCAACTAATCCACAAACGGAACAATCCCTTGAAGATACATCGTCTTCCAAAATTGACACTGTTTCAAATTCTGTTCCCCTTAATACCTCTTCTAACCCCTCTTCTCTGTATCCTTCGCTAACATCTTTAAATTGTCCACCCCCCTATCAATTGATTAACACACCGTCTCTAACTTCCTTTGACGAGCCTTTAAAAACCCCTGACAAAACTAATTCGACAGAACCTCCTATCATGAATTCCTTTCAAAAGGCAATACAAACTGGGAAGGTTTCGCCGGAAGACCTTTCCTGTTTTCCTATGGTATTACACACTCCGGCGGGGGCTAACGCTCCCTTTCCTCATTACGTTCCAATGGAATGGGACATATTGAAGGAACTGAAAACTGCCACAGTTAAATACGGTCTTCAGTCACCATATGTCCGTACACTTATGGAAAATATGGCAACTAATTACCGTATCTTATTTTCTGAATGGCCCTTGCCCTGTTCCCACACCAATCAATTAATGTGATCTCTGATAGTTTATATGTTACTCAGCTGGTTAATAATATCTTTGAAGCATATATATCCCCTGCTACTCCGCATGATCTGTATGATTTACTAAGTGATCTACAGGTCCTGCTGAATAAACGCAAATGCCCCCTCTTTCTAGCCCATATACGAAGTCACCAAAACCTACCTGGGTTCCTATCAGAAGGCAATCAAAGAGCCGATGAAGCGTGTATTGCATGCCCAATTACTATTAAAGCACCTATGCCTATTGCACTCACAGCTTCTCAGAGCCATGAATATTTCCATCAAAACAAAAGAGCCCTTGTAAAACAATTTGGAATTACAATGGCTGAAGCAACAGCCATTATTCAACAATGCCCTACTTGTAGTAAGCAGAGTAAAGGCTTAGCTCAAGGCACCAACCCCAGAGGGATTCAAGCATGTGAAACCTGGCAAATGGATGTTACTCAATTTATTCCATTTGCACCTTGGAAATATTTACATGTATCGGTGGACACCTTTTCAGGTTTTATTATGGCAACTCCACAAAGAGATGAATCCACCAAACATGTAATTAATCATTGTATTCGAACCTTTACAGTGCTGGGATGTCCACACACGCTAAAAACAGACAATGGGCCAGCTTATATTAGCACCGCCTTTGCGGAATTTTGCCATAAGTGGTCCATTGTTCACAAATTTGGTATACCATTTAATAGTCAAGGGCAAGCTATCATTGAAAGAGCTAACCAAACCCTGAAGTTAGCTCTTCAGAGGTATATGGGGTCAAATGGCCCCCCGAGGCCCCCCAACCTCCCAGCACTGCAAAACATTCTCAACGTATGCCTATATACGTTGAACTTTCTGAACCTCACTGGAACCCCTCCTCTCACCCCAGCATCTCGACATTTTTCAAAACCTCCTGTTCCCACTTCCAGACCCCTTGTTTATTACAGGCATCTACCAGATCCTGCTTGGAAAGGACCAGCAGAGCTTATAACATGGGGTCGAGGCTACGCCGCTATCCAATTGCCTGATAAAGTTTTGTGGATTCCAGCACGCTGCGTTCGTCCTTTCCATCCATCTTCCCACGACAAACGCAATGAAGCATCTGATTGTCAACCAGATACTGTTATCCCTGTTTGGTTTTTTGGTGGCACATAATTTCAACCCACACCGCGCCTTATCAATATGCTGGACGGTCAAAGACTCTCAGGGTGAATTATTAACTCAACTTTGCAATATGACTCGTTTAGACCTATTTTTCCTGCAGCTGCAGTTTGATTTTGCTGAAATGCTTCATGGTGTTATTCCTTATAAAGACTTTATTAATTCTGCTTCCCGGCCAACCCAACCCTATCCCTCACATGTATATAATTGCTATTTTTACTTCTGTCCTGGACACTCTCAAACAGCAGATGATAAATATCAATGTGGGGGTGTCGCGGACACATTCTGTAAAAATTGGGGATGTGAAACGACCGGCTATATGTCATGGACTCCACACAAGCCTGATACCTACATCTCCATCGGAAGATCTACCACCAGGAAAAAATGCGATTTTGGAGAGACATCTTCCCGGAACACTCAATGTAATAACATCACTATAACTTTTCTATCAAAGGGCAAGGACTCTCCCTTATGGGATCAAGGCATGAAATGGGGGGGAACGGATGTATGATCCTTCGGGTTATGATTATGGCAATGTATTTTATATCCAAAGACATGTGACCCTACCATCTACTAACCCTATAGGACCTAATTCAAATATCACCATGGTTAACTACATTGCTTTCTGCACTTACAGGACCACTCATATTGCTAATATTACTGTGTACTATTGGACCTTGCATGCTTTCAAAAATACTTAACTTTTTGCGTAATCGACTATATAGCATGAATGAAGTCATCACAGATACTCACACAAAGATCAATAGCCTTACATGCAATATGGAAAAACAAGCCTTGTTACAATTTTCTGATAGTGACTATGAGGAACCTGATACCATGAAAGAAGATATGATCTCTCTTATGGACATGGGGAGCGATGGGTCGGAGGACGTACTGCTCGCCATTAGTAAGAATAATATCATAAATAAATAAAAACAGACGAGATGTTGCAGTATCTAAAGGTACTCCTGTGAATAGTCACGTAGCAGAAAATGAATCATACCTGAAAAAGACTGAAGGCAATAAACAACTCCATATTAGGCAAAAGGAACTGGCAGGAACAAATAAACTCCAATACACATCCTTGTCTCTAATCCAATACACATCCTTGTCTCTAAAACTACTCAATAAAAGAGAACGTGACCAGTCCTCTGGGCGCTCTCATCAAGAAGATTCATTGTGTCCGTGTGGTTCTTCTTAATCGATGCGAGGTCCGGTCACCTCGGCGGGTGGTCGAAACTCTGCCAGTTCCCGCCAGGTGATCTCTTCCACTGCGGTATCTAACAAACTTCACATTGGGATTTATAAGGGATGACTAAAATAATTAGTGTACAACACAGGAAAGAGAAATTTACACTTCATGGACTGCTAATGTGTGTTGTTTTGTCAGCATTTGAATTTAATGAAGAGCAAGAAAGAAGCCTTTTTCTTAGGCCCATTTTTTTCTTTTTTCGTTATTGTTATTATTACAGTTGTATATTATTAATTTTGTGTATGCATCCTTTGTTCTGGTAATTATGTTGATACAATAATCATAATAGTGCTATGCCAATAGTAAGCTCTCTGTAATGGTATTAGTTGGCATGTTTAACTGGATCCATAGGTTCATCTCGAATATGACAGAACACATCTTTCAATCATGGGCTGTCATTTTGTGATTTTGTGTGCAGTTTTAATTTTACTTCTACTCAATACATACAATTGCAACTTATATAATATCCTTTAGACTTCTTTTTACATAAAGGTTTGCATTTGGCAGAAGCAGATAGAAGTTTAAAGAAAATGATTATGAGGGTTCACCCACTGATGTGAAAAACTGGTCCACATTCTTGGACTATTATAGTAAGAAACTAAAACGATTAACTTTTAATCTCTCACTATACTGAAGATTAATTTTCTAGAGACAGAATGTCTTGTTATTCATGCTGCCTATGGCCAGGTATGGGCATGGCCCTAAAATATAGTACTGCATTATCATTATTATCTAACTCAGTTGGTAAGAAAATTTAATTTCATTAAATGATATAGAGTGAACCTCACTTAGGAATCTATTTTAAAGAATAATATTGTGGCAGTGGCAACCTCTTTTATAAAACTAATTGATTGTACTGTGAGAGTGAATTGAAAGAGCAAATTAAGACAGTTAAAATTGTTTCCCATTAAAATATTTTGTGAAGAATTATTATGAACATGTTCAATTAAATTAAAATCTCTTACTGCTTATGCTTTTTCTAGGCTTTGTGTAGTCTTGTCTTCTTATTTTGTAAAATATGAATACCGTCACTTGGGATTTTCCTTTCTACCCTCCCTCCTACATTATTACTCTTCTGCCATTGTAAGGTTACATTCATCCCTCAACATAGCAGCCCTTTCACAACTTCTCAGAAATTATTCAGATCTACTGAAAATAGATTTTCCCTTCATACTTTGTGAATGCCCTGTATCTCTTTATTCCTCATGTTATTTGCTCACTAGACCAAATCTTTCTATTGCAGAAGCCTACAGGAAGGCAATGTTTGATTTGAAAGAGAGATAAAAAGACATGTAATATAAACCAATTTTCATATAGTGAAGGTCTATTATTGGCAAGAAAGCAGTCCCTCATATATTTGAAGCATTTTTGATTACATGTCTATCTTATCTAATTTCAGAAGCTAAAGCCCATGTCACACTGCCCAACGGATGCAAAAAGGACACAACGGACGAGCAAAATGTTCCATCCGTTGTTATCCGCTCTCAAAAGGGGCAAAAATTTGCATAACCGGAGTGGATAACACGGATGCGGGGAGGATGCAGGGCAGATGGAAAGCGGATGCGGAACGGAAGCCCAGCAGATGGAAGCGGATGGGAGCGGATGTCACATCCGCGAGGCTTCCGGGGGACCTCAGCAAAGTGGACATGGAACGGATACAGCGGATGCACAGTGGATGAAGCAGATTCACAGAGGATGCACAGCGTATGCACAGCGGAAGCCTAATGGATGCCTGGCGTTAATTGCGCATGCGGGGAGGATGCATTGCGTCAGCCCCGCGGATATAACGGAAGCAGCTCGGAAGCAGGTCGCCATTCAAAGACCTGCTGCCGGACAGATTAGCTGCCTTGCCTGCCCTGCCTGAATGTCTGCCTGCAAGCCTTGCTGCCAGCCTTGGTGCCTGCCTCCCTGCCAGCCTTGGTGCCTGCCTTGGTGCCAACCTTCCTGCCAGCCTTGGTGCCTGCCTGCCTGCCAGCCTGCCTGCCAGCCTTGCTGTCTGCCTGCCTGCCTGCCTGCCAGCCTTCCTGCCAGCCTCCCTGCCAGCCTTGCTGTCAGCCTTGGTTCCTGCCAGCCTCACTGCCAGCCAGCAACCCCACAACCATGCGGAAGCACAGCAAGCCTCAGCCATCTGCTGCCAGCCCTTGCAAGAGGGACAGGGCTACCATCCCGCCCCCTGGCCCTCACTCTGGTTCTGCTGGGGCTTCTGCAGCACGGGCTCGCTCTTCTGGGGCTGGGGCTTCTGCTGCTTCTGCTTCTGGAGGAGCTGATGACAAGCACTCCAGCACCAGCCACCTCAACAGCACCTGGACCCTTCACCCCTGAGACTGAACGACCAAGAGGAGTGCCAGAGACTCTTTTTTGTTGTATAGCTTGTTGTTAATAAAGTCTATTTATGATTCACACACTTGATTCATTTCTTTTTTTTCAATAAAGTCTTGGTGGAAACTTTTAGAAATGGTTTAAGCCTTTGCATGCTTGTGGGATGGGAAAGGATACCTGTGGAATGGGTAATAGCTGTGGGATGGGTTAGGATAGCAGTGGGATAGATAAACCTCCAGTGCAAGCATAGCGGGACTGTATGGTCCACCCTCCCAGGTGCCACACCTATGGCCATTTATTATCAATAATAATGTAATAATTATCCACACATGTCAACATAAACACAACTCTTTATTAAACGCCCTGTTCATTGTAGGCCAACCAAACATACATGGCCCAATCTCATCCATGTGATGAGACAGCCTCAAGGAAGCATCCATTAAGCATTTACCATCCTGTCTTGCCCCATTGCCTTGTTGGAGGTCCACGAGCCTGTTCTGCAAGACTGGGTAGCGGGTGCGCATGAGATTGTGCAGGATGCAGCAAGCTTCCACGATCCTCCTCATGGTCTCTAGGCTATGCTGCATGTTGGTGAGAAGTACCTGGAACCTGTTGGCCAGGATGCCAAAGGCGTTCTCCATCACCTGCCTTGCCCTGAACAGCCTGTAGTTGAAGATCCTCTCTTCACGGGTGAGGTATTTGGAGGTGTAGGGCTTCATGAGGTAGGTTGTGAGGGGGAAGGCGTCATCCCCCACGATGAAGTAGGGCACATCTTCCTTGTCGTTGGGCAGCGGGTCTGGATCTGGGAAGCCCACCATGAGGTTGCCTTCCAGCCCCTCCTTGAGGTCACTGGCACTGTATACCTGGGCATCTGAACATGAGCCGTTGCCTGAAGCATCGATGTACATGAACTTGTAGTCAGCATCGACCATGGCGAAGAGGATGATGCTGAAGAAGCCCTTGGAGTTGTGATAAGTGGACCCTGACTTGGCTGGAGCTTTGCAGGCCACGTGCTTGCCATCTATGGCTTCAACGGTGTGGGGGAAGTTCCACTTCTGATACCACTGCTCTGCAACTTTCTTCCGTCCTTCTTCAGTGGAGGGGTACTGGAGGAGCTCCTCCTTGTATTCTTCAATGATGGCCTGCATCACTTCTCTGACCACAATGCTGATGGTGTTGGGTGGCACCCTCCAGCCGTACTGCATGCTCCTGTAGGTGGTCCCTGAAGCCAGGTGGCGCAGAGTGAGTGCCACCTTGAGCCCAGGTTCCAGGCTGGGCCGGAAGTTGGTGTTTGTCTTGGTCAACCTGGGTGTCAGCCGCTGCACAAGTTCGTCAAACATGGTTGGAGGCATCCTCATGAAGTTCTGGAATGCCCGAGTGTCTTCGCTCCTGAGCTCCACCATCAGCTTGTTGTACAGACCGTATTCTGGTCTTCTGGCGAACCATCTTTGGACCCAGACGTTTTTTGGGTGCCTCCTTTTCCTCCCGTAGTAGAGTTCACAGAGCCTGTAGATGGTTTCACACTGTTGCAGAAGGATGGTGGCTGCCGAAAGGACTTTGTCACAATCCACGGTGGACATGACTGGATGCTGTGGAAGAGGAAGAGTCAGATGAAGGCTGCAGAGGTCTGCACAGCTTGGCTGCTGTTCTGAAAGTGAGATGCAGGCGAGTTGCTCCCCCTTTTTATAGGCAGTATAGGTGTCCCTTTGCATCCTCTAGGCATCCTATAGACATCCTTAATATCCGAGATAGATCCCCTCTGCAAACATTTTTTTCCATTTTAAACACTTTGTTTCCATGCTGCATCCGTTCTGCATCCTTTCTGCATCCGTTCCGCTTCCTCCCTGCGTCTGGGCAGATGCGAGTTGCGCGGATGCATAGCAGATGCCTAGCAGATATATAACGGATGCGTAACGGATGCGTAGCGGATGGAGAATGGACGAACTGGATACATTTTCTGCGCAAAAGTTTTGGGCAGCCCAAAACTTTTGGAGCGGATGAAACGTCCATAAACGGATGCTGGACGGATAGAGAGGAAGCCAAACGGAGGCAGTGAGTACATCGCGTTTTCCAATGGATGGCTTTTTTGTCCGTTTTACATCCTCTTTGCATCCGTTGGTTCAGTGTGACATGGGCTTAAAAACAATGAACGTGGTACTCTTTCATTCATTTTTTCCCACAAGGAAAAGGAAAGGATGAATTATGCTGTCAACCAATGAGATTTCATAATTTAAGGATGGATATCAACCTCAATCTCCATCCAAATTACCAAACATTCAGAATCTTCTACATTTTTAAGCCATATTTATCTGACTAACTGTTCTCCATTGCTTATTGAAGAATTTACATAAACAAAAATAGAGAGCTTTCTTTACATCAACAAAATAGAGAGCCAAGAATTCTCAGTCCAAACAGGCAAGGATAGTCAACTCTCTAGGATCCAACTCTATTATGGAGTTGAATAAAGTGCATCCTGATCTATGTTATTTGGCTGAACCTCAACAGGTTCTCAGGGTTATAAATTCAGTCACTCAGTGTTAGTTTCTTATCTTTCCTAGCTGGTCAAGATGCCTGGAAGATAATATATGGTTGAACCTGGGCTATGATAAATGCATCTTTGAAAGTGATGGTGGTACCTCATCTTTTCAAGAAGCCATCCCTAGTTGTGACTGTTTTGGGCAACTTTTGCCCTGTCTTAATTTTCCCTACAGGTAGCCTTGCAGCTTCTGAGAGTCCTGGATGAGGTATATTATCTGGATCCCTTCAGTTGAATTCTGGATGGGATGGAAATGGCATTGATAACACATACAACTGACTTCTCGATGGCACCTTGAATGTGATGGAGGTAATGCATCCACTTTTGATTTCTCAGTAGCTTTTGATACAAGTAACAACGGTTCTGCACTAACTCCATGGGTTGGAAGTTGGAGACACAGCATTATGCACTTCTCCATTCTCTGGATTTGATCCCAGTTAGTATTAATGTTGTTATTATATGTTGGTCTGAAACATGACCCCTTTCATGTAGGTGCTCCAGAGTTTAAATCTCCCCATTTCTGATTAACATTACATGAAGCTACTGGATAAATTCATTCACTGAAATTCAATGAATGAAATATTATCAATATACCAATGACACTCAACTGTATATCTTGACTTCTTTGGGCAGGTGATACTATGGAGGTTCTGTCTTAGTGCAGGTCAGGCAGGAGACCCATGTTCGAGACACCACTGATTAGGGATTGTCATTTAGTGGAACCTAGGCAGATTAGATTGTTCCCTACATTTCTGGGATTCCATAAAGACATGAAGTCTAGCTTCAGCAAGTCTTTGGGGCCTAAAGGATTGGATGTTTCCTGTGTAACGTTTTTTGGTAAAGTGATTTTTCCCAATGTGAAATTTTTTTCTTTCTTTCTATTGGATGCTTATTGTTGGTTTATTATACATTATGCAATAGTATATTGTTATATTTTTTTCATGTTTCATTTAATGAATGAAGGTGGTATGTGGCTTAGAATTACTTGTTGACTGGCTCAACTTATAAATCCAGTACATAAATAATTAGTAAACAATTTTTGTTAATTTAAGGTACATTTTAAATTTTATTTGATTTGTAATTATTTTCAGAAGTCTTAATAGCCACAATTAAAGTTACTTGATATAACTGCTTGAAAGATATTAGGTAAGCACTCTTGTAAAACTCTTTATATATATTTGAAAATTAATTTCTTTAATTCAAAGAGATTTGACTATTTTAGTTATGGAACAAATTTATGAAGATATGTTTTGCCTTTGGTTAAACATTTCCAAATTCATCAGAAAGTGGTCAAAGTTTGAATCACATTACCAAGCCTATTTAGTAATCAATGCATGTTCTCATCCAGCTCTCAAAAATATAATTTTGCACATTCTTGCTCTTCTGTAATGCAAGCATGAAGATTGCTAAAAAGTCATTTTGCATACATCAATAATAATAATATTTTGCATTATGTTTTACATTTAACATTTTTTGTGATTAATTTTATCCTCTCTATGAGGCTTTTCTTTCTTGCTTGCTTTTGATGATGAGGGAAGAGACATAGGCATCTTTACCACATTCTTATAGAAGAAACTTTTATAATAAAGGTTGCTGCTAGAGGTATTCACAACATGGAAAACATGTTTTGTTTTGAGTTCAGCAAAAAAGTAGAGGAGTGGATAATTCAGGCAGAAAACTACCCAGAATTCAAACTGCAAATAATTTGACTGCAGGAAATAATTTAAAATATACTTTTGCAATTTAAAATATTTATTTGGCCACTCATCTTACAACCAAACTCTGGGTGGCTCACAGTAAAATGTAAAACAATAAATGTAAGCGATAAAACCAAAAAGAGAACAATCTGGTACCACAGACCAAATGCAGTCCTCCACATTTACTTCCACATACAATCTCACCCTATCTCTCCCCTGGATAAAAGCTGGGGTACTTTCCAGAAGATTAAAAAGAGAGGTGCTTACCAGATCTCAAGGGAAAGGATGTTCAACAGGACTGGCAGAGACTATGACAGAAAAGGCAAACTTTCTAGGTCTAAAGGAAGGGACTTGAAGCATACATACTTTGGCCAATATGGTGGGATAAGCAAATACCCTTAGACAGAGATAGTCCCACAAATTAACTTTCAAGGTAAAAATCAGCGCATTGAATTGGAAGATAAAGAGATAAGCTACTCCAGTCAAGATTCCTTTCAATGAGCAAATATCTTTTATTTTTATTTATTTACAATTTCAGTTTCTATGGCTTTTCATTCTCCAATAACTTTAAATGTCTTATAAAAGTTTAAAATAAATAAAATAATAATAAAACCTTACTGGCAATGGAAGACATTACAGTTAGACAATGTCAACTCAAATGGAAGTTTTACACAATGTCTTGGCCCAATGCCTCTGTGAAGAGCCAGGTTTTCAAAACCTCAGAAGAGAGAGCAGGATTGTGATCATACAACTGTTGTTTGCTAAGGTGGAACAGAAGTTTGCTCCTTCCCTTCATAGGCAAGCAGTATGGCAGAACTTTATGTAACCTGCATTACTTGGTTGGCTAGGTATGAGGTTTACAGCTGGCTTTACATAGTGCCAACCCTGCAAGATAATATCAAGCAAAGATCTTGATTTCTATTCCTTCCACCCACATGGACCATGCTACTTACAACTGATCATAGGAAAAAGAGAATCCTACAATACTGGGTTCCCTATTCCAGAAGGATGTAATGACCAATTATATGAAAAGGTGTTCAGAGATAGAATCAAGATAAATGGCTATTCCACTTCCAATCCAGGTTGTGCCAAGTACAGTGTACTCAATACTGCTTCCATGAAAACACCTTTTCAATTATTTCCCTTCTTCCCAAAAGGAAAATTTGGAGACTGTCTGGACATTAGCCAGTGCTATTGTGTTCACCAATGTATTTTTGCGGAAGGACACATCACCATCTTAAGTTGGTAGAAGATTCCCTCACTCAGGATGAAATTACCATTGCTTGGACCCCATCCCTGGGCCTAAACAACTAAAAAGAACAAGAAACAAACAGACAAGTGGATGGTTTTATAGAACTAAGAACCTATCCATTTCATTAAGAGTCAGGGGTTTATACATAGGGTAAGACTTGAGCTTCAGTCAACTTGACAGGTCCTGTCCAGTCAGAATCTAGCACAATGGATCGAAGTGAGTTAGAATATTTATCAGATGTCTGGATAACAGTCACCTTACAGATGACATTTATGAATAGAAGAGAATTATCTTAATGATTTTACTTTAAAAAATTATCTCCTTGGTTAATTTTTATTGATACTAACACCCCACAAAGGCAGGAAAAGAACCCAATAGATTTGGTTTTCCTTTCCTTTTTTTTCGGGGGAGGGGATAGTCTGTCTGCAAGGTACTAACCCAGCAAAAGGAACTGTATTATCAATATTTTTGATTATCGAATGAGATAGCTGCTGATGGAACAATAAATAGCTGGTGGCGCTTTTGAAGTCCATAAATACTACCAGCATTGCAACAATAAACACATGTTTACAAACATCGAAGTTCAACAAATCAGCCCAATCTAATATAGAATGTATTTAAAAATACCCTTTGAAACTCAGTGTCAACGTTTCAGAGTTTCAAACTAAGTATCAAAGTTTACTTGCATATCAACTGCAAGTGCACACAAAGTTTTACAAACTCACTAAATCATCAATCCTACAACACAGCGGTGTTAAAAACAGTTGTTTGGTGAAGTATCTACAGAGAGGCATACAAACTCTAATAAGGACATTTTATAGGGAAGGAAAACAGCAGTAACATATCTGGCAGGTATGCAGGTTTTAAAAGCAGTCTTCTGTCTGGCCATGAACTTAAATGCTATATCACCTCTTAGCGCTGCATTACATACATCAAACTATCCCATCTAAACCAATAGCAGCTGGGATATTGTTAATTCCTGTTGCTACATATTATTAGTTCCTGTTGGGATGTGCAAAATATTCTGAACTCACAATCACTTTGGCATTCTTAGTGAAAAAAATACATGTTTTAAGTTTTGTTCTCAATATGAAATAAAGTTGTCTATTTCAAGAGATACGCTTTTGAATATTCCCAACTATTTCAAGCATTATAATTCCATTTGCTGCTTTAGGATTTGTGATTCTGTCACCAGGTGAATTCTATAAACCTGCCCTTATGCATACAAAGATTTTTTTTTCTAAGATTCAGCTACAATCCTTTAAATCCAATATTTATGCAATACATTATGCAACACTATGGAATAGATTTAGATCTTGTTCAGTGCCCTGTGATTTTCTTTTTTCAAAATTAAATCTTTCCAATTCCTTAAAACCTGCTTTCAAATAAATTAGAGTCTGTATCCTTCATAATCTTCATTACTGTTTTCTTAACTTGTTCCAATTTTTCTGACTCCTTTTTAAACATTACAGAATGATATAGCTCTTTGTTTATTACACTTATATACTTCCCATTTCACTGCCCAGCTATTATCTTTCATAATCTGGGAATAATGTTTTTGCTGGATATAGTTTAAGATTGCATCTCTTTTTTTTACAGCCATATCACATTTTATAAAAAAATAAGACTAACTACATGTAATCGGGTGGCATTCCATACTTTTTCATAAACACTATTATTCATTCAAGGAGTGCTTATACACTCATGTGTAAGCACATCCACACATAAAAAAAACCTTTACATTATAATAAAAAATAACAATGATGAATGCACTACCCATGGATAAGTCCCCACAAAATTGAGACATGCATGCTGTCCTATTAGTGATCTCATTATTTTCAAGATAGTTACAAATCACTGTCTTTATGATCTGTTCTAGAATCTTTGTCTGTATCAGTCTCAGCCTGATTGTTCCATACTGGTAGTCCCTGAGTTATGACCACAATTGAATTTAACCTGCTAAGGAAGGCAGTTGTTAAGTAAGTTGCACTTGATTTTATGTTTTTCCCATTGCCCGTGTGAAGCAAATCACTGCAGTTGTTAAGTGATAATGTGGCTGTTAAGTGAATCCAGGTTCCCCCACTGACTTTGCTTGTCAGAAGCTGGCTAGGAAGATCACAGAAGATGATGACAAGATTCAGAGATGCTGCAACCATTGCAAATACATGCTTATTGCCGGTGCTTGAATTTTCATCACAGAAATGTGGGGATGCTGCAAAAGTCGTAAGTGCAAGGACCAGTTGCAAGTCACTTTTTCAGTTGTGATTTCAGATGGTCACTAAATGATTAGCTGTAAGTGAAAAGCAACCTGTAATTTCCAGGTCCTCTCCTACATTCCTTTTTCAAGATAGGGACACTGACTTTCTTATAGTCCCAAAGTATTTCTTAAGTTTGAGAGGATGTCTATGGAGGTTCCCAGTCATCCAGGTCATGGCTGTCCCAAAAGGGTAACTTGGGACAAGTTCTACAGGAGTTTTTTGAATTAAACAAATAAAAGATTGGCCAGATTATTGATAAGTTCCTCCAGTGCTGAATAATGCACTTATTTTCATCCTTATTCAAGTAATAAGATATTTGATCATTTCAAGCTTTAATTCTGACTCTTGTCTTCAAATTACCTAAGGATCACAGACCTAGTTCTTAGACAAGAGTGAGGAAAATAAAGTTTTTAAAATTGTTTTTCTGTTGCTGTTTGTTAACATTTTGTTGTCTTCACTGATCTTTTACTCTGGGCATATATGAAAAAGCTCTTTATACTTCTAATTAGAATAGAATAACAGAGTTGGGAGGGACCTTGGAGGTCTTCTAGAATCTAGTCCAACCCCCTGCCTAAGGCAGGAAACCCTATACCACTTCAGACAAATTGTTATCCTCTGTCAATCCTCTGTCAATCCCCGTTCATATATTATGAAAGATTGCTTTTTCTGTTAGTGTTTGAGTTGACAGATTTCATCCTCTCTTATTGCCAAGCTGTGCTTCCCATGAATATATGCCATGTGGTTTTCAGGCAAGAATGTGAAGATGCCACAAACACCAAAAGCAGTTGATTATATGACATATCACTCCTGTCCATCATTTATATTTTGTGTTTCTTAAGGATCTGCACTAAAAGGCTTTTTCGGTATTTCTTCTTTTTGAAGATTCTTGAGGTTTTTTTTAAAAAAAGGTTTTAGGGCCTGCTCTTCCAAATTCTTAATGGCAAAAACCCTGTTGGATCTCCCTCTTCATGTGGTCAATGGACTCTTGCCCTGAAAACTGGATACCTTATATTCCTCACAGTATTTGCTTACTCAGCAGGAAGCTATCAATCAGTCATCCACAATGGGCAACTAGAAGTTGTTCAAGCAATGACATATAACTTTTCCCAGTTGAGTATTGAGCCTCTGAGAACATACCTCTAGGCCAGGGGTATCAAACTCGCACTGTTACAACATCATCACGTGATGTGTCATGACATTTTCCCCTTCGCTAAACTGGGCATGGGCGTGTGATGCATCCATCCAGCAGGCAGTGAGTTTGACACCCCTGCTCTAGTCACTGGCACTGATATTTCTTGTCTCTTCTTTCTGTTAAACACCACAGTCAAACTTTTGTTTGCTCCATCTTCACTCCCACACACGAGTTAACAACAACAACCACAAAGACCTGAAGTAAATTTTCTGAAGAAATTTATTACTGGGCCAAAGCATTTTTCCAAAATATTATTCAGAATCAATAATTTGTTTAAATGCTTCATACTGAATTCTTAACATTCTTATTATCAGTAGAAAGTTGTAAAAAAAAACACCTGCAAAATATTCAAATCACAAGTTGTCAGCTTGATGAATGACTCAATTTGTTCTGATTCACAGTACGCATTATATATATAAAGCAAATAATTGGCTACTTTCCTCATCTGCCAGTAAGGTCTCTAGAGCATAATGTTTCATTATATACTTGAAAATCATTAACATTACAACTGAAGTGTTTGCCCATAAAAGTGCAATATCATAATTTTGTTTCATTAAATCTTTTTCTCTCTAATTCTGCATCAATGCTACTAGAATATACATATATGTATATGAAAATGTTTAAATAAATACATAAATAATATTGGGCATACATTTGAGTAGGAGGAAAAAAAGTAGAATGATTATGGAAACCAAATTACATTCGTCATTGCCTGTTATATATGTGCGTGTGTGGATTATATATTTATACACATGCATATGTGTGTATACATATACGTTTCATTATCATTGTAAGTAGAAATTTAGTTCATTCCCAACCTATATTACAGTAATGAATATCCTGCTAATCACTCTGTAGTTGTCCAACCAAGGTGGCTATCAGAAAGAACCAGATGTCCTTAATTTTAAAGCAAATATTACTCCAGCTAAAATATATTTCTGAGCTTCATGGAATAATGAAGAAAAACAGGCAATGACGAATGTAATTTGGTTTCCATAATCATTCTCCTCCTCAAATGTATGCCCAATATTATTTATGTATTTATTTAAACATTTTCAAATTATAAACATTTTAGAGCAGCTTGGGATTTGCAGAGCAATATGATTGTTTTATTTAAACAACAAGTAAAAGCTGAAAATAATAAAGTTTACTCACTTTCTGGACATGGACACAGCCACACAGCCACATAGGGATAGCAAGCCATCTGAGAGAAATGTCATCTGCTTAGCACACAATTGGCTGTGATCCATCTATCTTTGACTGTAATGAATGTTAGTATTGTAAACATCCAACTATTAAGCCTAGAGATTATAGCATGATAACATAAGATCTTTAAATGATCAAACAGCATGTTGTTTAGTATTTCAGAAAATGAATGTTGAAAGTATTTTTAAACAAACGCCAACTGTGGAACATTGTTTTCATGGGTTACCATTTTGTGAACTAATAAAAATGTGATTAAAATTATTCCTGTCTTAGGCATGAAGTTAGTTGGTGACTGTAGACTAGTCACTTTCTCTCAGCCCTAAGAAGAAATCAAGAGCAAACCACTTCTAAAATCTTGCCAAGAAAACTCGAGGATTTATCCAAGCAGTTGCCAGGAGACAACACTGACCAGAAGAGTCATTAACATGCATGTTAATTGTATGCAGGTAAGATCTTGGGAGACTCGGTGAAAAGATGCTACCTAGGAACACACAGATATGAGACAGTACAGCCACAGCTGCTTCGTTGGCAGAGCAAGGGGCTCAAAAGGGACTTTCCCTAAGTTCCTAGAATTTAAAGGTGGCAGTAGGAGAATTGGACTTTTGGACTTCAGATT
The DNA here is from genome assembly GCA_015471245.1 of Laticauda colubrina. Taxonomy (NCBI): domain Eukaryota; kingdom Metazoa; phylum Chordata; class Lepidosauria; order Squamata; family Elapidae; genus Laticauda; species Laticauda colubrina. Next base: position 47,737,338 of record BLBF01000003.1, on the reverse strand, counting down.
TTATTAATGTAACTTGAGTCCGTGTCCCACTGCACCAACGGATGCAAAGAGGATGTAAAACGGACAAAAAAGCTTGCCATCCATTGGAAAACGCGATGCATCCATTGTGTACTCACTGCATACGTGTTTCATACGCTCTATCCATCGAGCATCCATCCACTGAGATTTCATCCACGCAAGAAGTTTTGAGCTGCACAAAACTTTTTGAACGGATGAACTTTCCGCTGCGTACGATGTACATCCACAACACATACGGGCAACAAACGTTCTATGTCTGTTGTCATCCGTAAACATCCTCTGTATCCTCTCGGCATCCTCTGGACGTCCTCATTGCAGCTGAAAACGGAAACAGGGAGGAAGGGAAAGGTGCACGTAATGTCCACACAGCGTTAGTAGCACGGAAATAGAAAGGATGTAAGCGGATGTATCTCGTATAAAAAGCATTAAAACGGACAAAACGTTTGTATCTGGGATGTATCTCAGATATTTAGGATGTCTGGAGTATGCCTAGAGTTTGTGGAAGGACACCTAGTGGTAAAGAAAACCGATATTTTCTATAAAAAGGGGGAGGAAATCACCTGGATCTCAGTATGAGTCCAGCAGCTGTGGTGTACAGACCTCTTCACCCTTGGTCTTGCTCTTCCACATCATCAAATGATCTCCACCATGGATCATAACACAGTCCTTATGGTAACTGCGATCATTCAACACCAGAACCAAGTCCTGTTCAGACTGTTTCACCTTTTCTACGCAAGGAGAAGAAGGAGACGTTCAAGAGCTGTGTGGGTCCGACGATGGATCGGGAGAAGAGTGGAGTTTGGATTGTATGACAAGTCGATGGTGGAGCTGAGGAATGAAGATCCTTGTGTATTCCAGAACTTCATGAGGATGCCACCAGCCATGTTTGATGAAATTGTAAGCGTCTGAGACCTAGGTTGACCAAGCCTAGAACCAACTTCCGTCCCAACCTGGACCCTGGACTGAAGGTGGCACTGACTCTGCGGCACCTGGACTCTGGAACCACATACAAAAACATGCAGTATGCCTGGAGGGTGCCACACAACAGCATCAGCAAAGTGGTCAGAGAAGTGGTGCAGGCCATCATCGAAGAATACGTGGAGGAGCTCCTCCAGTGTCCCACCAATGAAGAAGGCTTGAGGAAAGTTGAAAAACAATGGTATCAGAGGTGGAACTTTCCCCACACCGTTGGAGCCATAGATGGGAAGCACGTGGCCTGCAAAGCTCCAGCCAACTCAGGGTCCTCTTATCACAACTACAAGGGCTTCTTCAGTATCATCCTCTTTGCCATGGTTGATGCTGACTTCAGGTTCATGTACATCGATGCTTCAGGCAATGGGTCAGATTCAGATAACCTACCTCATGAAGCCCTACACTTCAAGATGCCTCACCCGTGAAGAGAGGATCTTCAACTACAGGCTGTCCAGGGCAAGACGGGTGGTGGAAAACGCCTTCGGCATCCTGGCCAACAGGTTCCGGGTACTTCTCACCACCATGCAGCATCACCCACAGACTGTGAGGAGCATCGTGGAAGCTTGCTGCATCCTGCACAATCTCATGCGCACCTGCTACCCAGTGTTGCAGAACAGGCTTGTGGACCGTCAACAAGGGAATTGGGACATGGAGCCTGGTGAATGGAGGCAAGGACAAAACCTGATAGACACTGTTAAGCCTGGGTTCCCCAACCAGGGTTAGGTAAA
>BLBF01000003.1:47714093-47730620 GCA_015471245.1 Laticauda colubrina | reverse complement strand
AGTCCCATGAGGTTGAGAGGCCCTTCATCAAGGACCTGGGATGTCAGGCCCAAGACTGATGACTGATTGTCCATTGAGGGGATTGGCTGTGGGGTGGAGGAAGGAGGAGTGTAGTGGGGCTATCTGGTCTGCAGCTGGGTCAGGTGAGGGGTCTGTGGCGTGCGATGAACCTGGGCCTGGATTGGGAAGGCCTGCCTCTGCTGTGGGAAGTCCTGGAACTCGTAGCCTTGGTTGGTGAGGGGCTGTTGAAAGCCGTGGAAGGGCTGTGACATCGCCTGGCGTGGAGGAGCAGACCTGGAGTGGGTAGGAGCAGGTTCAGCTGGGCCTGGAGGGTTGTGTAGAAGTGCTGTGATCTTCTGCTTCATCACCTGCTACTGGGCCTCGGGCAGGTCCATGAGGGTCTGGCTCACATAGGTGATGAAGGGCTTCTGGTTCGAGGATGGTATGTCACTGTGGACCAGCTGAGAGAGAAGATCTGTGCTGGTTTTGATTGTGTCCCTGATCTCCAACAGGACAGTGTGGCTCTGGCCCTCCAGTCTGCCTCTCTGCCTGCTTTCTGTGGAGGTGGAGCTGGGTGTGGGTGTGGGTTGGTCTCTGGTGGCTGCCGCTTCTTCCTCCATTTGTGACAGGGGATCCTCCATGTCCTCTGGCATGGGGAGTGCAGCTGTCAGGGGGGTCTCTGCCATGGGGCCCTCCGAAGACACCTGCCTGGACACGGTAGCTGTCTCCTGGCTGGAAGAGGACTGGCTGTCTGTGGGCTGTCTGAGGGACAGAGTTGCCAGAGGGGCTGCTCCTCAGTGGCGGACCTCACCCTCCAGGAAGCTGCACTTGGCCATGATGTACATCTCCCGGTCAGTGAGCTTGACAGCAGCCTGGCCAGATTTCTTGAGGTGTAGCTTGCCATACCAGGTGTGCATGTGCTTCCACCATCCCAGGGGTAGGTCTGAAGTGTAGCCCAGACTCTCTGCCTTGTCTCTCCAAGCTGCCTGCTTCCTCTTGGTGTCGCGATAGAGTTTGTGGCCCTTTCTCCACAGGTACTCGTTCTCCCTCAGCCATTCTAGCACCTCCTCCTCATGCTCCTCAGAAAGGGTGTACTGTTTCCTTTCTCCCTTCTCCTTCCCTTGCCTCTTCCTCCCTCTGGCAGAGGCTTGAGCAGCAGGGCCTTCAGGGGCTTGAGCAGCAGGGCTTTGAGGGCCTTGGGGCTGGTCCACCACAGCAGCAGCAGTAGCAGTAGCACTAGCAGTAGCAGCAACAGCAGCAGGAGAAGCACCACCAGCAGCAACACCAGCAGCACCAGCACCAGCACCAACAGCAGCAGCAGAAGCACCAGCAGCTTCGGAGTCAGTGCCATTCAGAGTCTGATACCACTGTTCTGCAACTTTCCTCCAGCCTTCTTCAGTGGTGGGACACTGGAGGCGCTCCTCCACGTATTCTTTGGTGATGGCCTGAACCACTTCTCTGACCACAATGCTGATGCTGTTGTGTGCACCCTCCAGGCATACTGCATGATTCTGTATGTGGTTCCAGAGGCCAGGTGTCGCAGAGTCAGTGCCACCTTCAGTCCAGGGTCCAGGTTGGGACGGAAGTTGGTGCTCGGCTTGGTCAACCTGGGTCTCAGATGCTCTACAATTTCATCAAACATGGCTGGTGGCATCCTCATGAAGTGCTGGAATGCACGAGGGTCTTCATTCCCCAGCTCCATCATCAGCTTGTCATAGAGTCCAAACTCCACTCTTCTCCCGATCCATCGTCGGACCCACACAGCTCTTGAACGTCTCCTTCTTCTCCTTGCATAGAAAAGGTAAAACAGTCTGAACAGGGCTTGGTTTTGGTGTTTGAATGATCGCAGTTACCATATGGCCTGTATGATGATCCATGGTGGAGATCAATGGATGATGTGGAAGAGCAAGACCAAGGGTGAAGAGGTCTGTACACCACGGCTGCTGGACTCATACTGAGATCCAGGTGATTTCCTCCCCCTTTTTTTCGGAAATATTGGTTTTCCACTAGGTGTCCTTCCACATACTCTAGGCATACTCCAGACATCCTAAATATCCGAGATACATCCCAGATACAAACATTTTGTCCAGTTTAATGCTTTACATATGAGATGCATCTGCTTCCATCCTTTCTATTTCCATGCTACTAATGCTGTGTGGACGTTCCGTGTCCCTTTCGCTTCCTCCCTCTTTCTGTTTTCAGCTGCAGCAGATGTGAGTTGCGAAGATGTCCAGAGGATGCCGAGAGGATACAGCGGATGTTTACGGATGACAACGGACACAGAATGTTTGTTGCCTGTATGTGTTGTGGATGTACATCGTACGCGGCGGAAAGTTCATCCACTCAAAAGGTTTGTGCAGCTCAAAACTTCTTGTGCAGATGAAATCTCAGTGGACGGATGCTCGACGGATAGAGCGTGTGAAACATTTATGCAGTGAGTACACAATGGATGCATCACATTTTCCAACGGATGGTAAGCTTTTTTGTCCTTTTTAAATCCTCTTTGCATCTGTTGATGCAGTGGGACATGGGCTTTACTCTCCATCTGCTCTGCTAAATTCTAGGCATCACTCTTAATTTAAAAATCTGAGTAACTGGAGCTGGTTCAGAGTGCAAAATCACCACGAAAATCAAAAGGCTGTCTATCTATTCAATTATCTATCTATAAATTTATTAGCTATCCATCTTACCACAGGCTAACTCTGGCCAATTTACAAGATTAGAGATCTTCTACTCCAACTCTCTGCCCAAGGGAGATAATCTTTTTGCATCCTGGACAAATGGCTCTCCAATCTTTTATTGAAAACACCCAGTGATTTCTCTTGCTGTCATGAAATTTCTCCTTCATTCCAGACTGGATCTCTAACGAGCTTCCACTTTTGATTCCCTGAGGAAGTCTTGGAAGTTTGGAGAGTAAGTCAACCTCCCACTTCTCTGTGGCAGTCCCTCATATACTGGTCAGTTTCCTATTTTAGGAAAGACCTCCTAACAGTAAAAGCAGTTCAACACTGGAACAAATGGGAAGCGCCCCTTTAATAAACATGTACATGTACTAGACATATAACAGTTATCTACTGAAGATACAGATGTAATTTCCTGCACTAAGATCAGTCACTATACAAAGCAGGCAAAACTGAATTCATAAGGGACCTGATTAGAGATGGATTATGGGAGGCTGGCTGAAGTTCTTTCAGTCACACTGCCTGGAAATGAATGGTTAGGGATCCAACTAAAATAGCAAAAAAAAAAAAAAAAGAGGGGGGGGGGGGGGAGAAAGAAATACACAGTCATGAGAAGGGTTGAGCATGAAAAAGGATGTTGCTTAGTTTGGAAGTAAGAGAAATTACTTTCAAAAGAAAAGGACATAGACAGATTTTAAAAATCACATGTGATAGTCTAGTAGGTAGTTTAGAAATGATGAGGACTTTGGAAGTAATGCATGGCTCAGGATAATTATTATACTCTGATTGGCTTTACTAATCTCTAGAATCATGGCAGGTCCAAAACTAAGCATTGTTAGATTGCAGGCATGCTATATGTAGCAAAAGAAGATTCAACTCTTCTCAGCATCTGAGGGAGTGATTTGTCATCATGAATGGCTCAAAAAAAAAAAATGATTTTTTAGAAATTATCTCTCTGGTTGAAGGCCTTGGCTTTTCTCTATAGTACAGATTTAAACCGGTCTGTTGCCTCTAGTTTAGGCTAAAGAAAAGAAAATGATTTGGTTCCAGCCAAGCTTCAGGTTTATTAGTTCAAATGAATTCAATAAAGGGCTAGGGAGATGGATCTTTGCTACATTCATTTGCCATTCAGGAAACCCTGAATGAATTTCAATCTGACAGTAATGCTAGATTTATAATTGATTGATCCTCATGACAGGAAATTCTGGCAATATATATGAAACTTCTGTGATGAATTTTCCTGTTTTTCAGGAAGTTAATTTTCCAGGAGCTAAAGGAAAACCAATTAGGAGATATTTTCCTAGTGATATGACTATCTCTGATTGAAGCACTTAACTAGATAGTTAAATTAACATGCACTCAGAGAAGGGGAATTTAACATATTTTAATACCCTAATATATATATATGAAAAATCTCAATACTCAAGCTACATTTCTTCTGTGGGTCAATATAGAAATCCATACCAAACACTTTTTATGAAATGCTTACAATATCCACCAGAGGGCAATGGTTTGCTATGGAAGATAACAAAAATTTCTCACTTGATGCTGAATGAAAACAAATAGAGCAAACAGTTATTGTGGGGGAAGTCAAGCAGGACATTTTGGTTATGAAACCAAAATACATCATTTATTGTGTTATATTTTTTCAAAATCCAATTTATAGTTTTTGTAAGTAATTTAAAAATTATTTCCCTTAATCACTAATTACAAAGTATAACTTAGAGATCTGAAAAATACATTAGCATAATCAAAAAACACTGCAGTCAAGATATAAATATGCACAAATGTTTGCAATTTAGTTGGTGCTTCCCACAAACTAGTTAACATTTGGAAACTTAAATAGCATCCTTTTTACAAACTAGTCATAACCTCTGTTCCAAATTTTCTGATTGAAAGGATTTTGATGTCAACAGAGTTTGTAAAACATATGTTGAAATGAGACAAATTAGATTTCAGGAATCTTCAAAGTTGTCACTTAAGCATCTACAAAGCATCTACACTTAAGCATCAACAAAGTAAATTTTGAAGCAGTTTGCAAACAACAACAAAGTAAATGTTGAAGCAATTTGCAAACAAACACACACATTTTTCCCCCCAGATGTATTCTTTTCCCAGATGTGGAGATTTATGTGAGATTTGTTGGCCTGCACCTGAAGAAAAATTCCGACTCCTACTTCAGGGCAAATAAAATTCCTTCAGGATAGACAGGAGGAGAAATATCAGGCTTCTGCCTGCTCCTGTATTTTAAAGTCATTAATTTATACACATTTGGGAAGGATTTTACAAGGAAATCAAAATGTAACTTGTTCCGTCCGGAAAAACGCGAGGTAGACCGGGTTCCAACAACAAAGTCTTTATTAGTTAACAACAGTTGAGAAACGGAACATTGGCTCAAGCCGCGGCAGCCTTTTTATAGGGTTTTGCCTGCCGGCTTGTAGCCAATGACAGGTATTTAGTTTTGCCGCCTTTGAGCAGCTTTGTGGATTGGTTCCTATTGAACCAATCCCCATTCAGGTTTTTTAGCCAATCAGAATCCTGTATTAGGAGTCTACTATTCTTTGTACAGAACACCCCTCCCCTCTTAGTTTAGTCCTACGTGATGACGTAGTCGCGCAGGTAGGTGGGGCTTCTTTTGACTCGACTGGACTTGCGCGGTTCATTTCTGCTGAAGACTTCGACCGGTTCGGATGGGGTTGCTGTCTCTCCGGTCCTTCTCCATGGAACCGCCTGGAAGGGTGAGTCAGCCATTTTACTGCCGCCTGAGTTTCTTAGGCCGGCAGTTTTGCCGCTCCTTCCTGTTTTCTCCGGGCAGGTCGAGTTGGCCTGGCTGGCCCCTTCGAGTGGACTCTTCTCGCAATTTTCTTCTAACTGTAAGTCTCTTTTTTGCTCTTTTTGTTTGTTATTGTATTCTGTGTTTAATTAAAACGGTTCTTTATTATTTTCTCGTATTTCCCCCCCTCTCTTTGGTTTGATTTTTGTCATTCTTTAATATTTGTGGTTCTGTGTTTGTACTTCTTTCTATGTTTCGGGACCGAAGCTGGTCTATGTGCCGCTTCCATTCCCTGCCGTCGTCTACGGTTAGTCGGTAGGACCGGGGGCCTGTAATTTGTGTGATTGTTCCTGGAAGCCATAATGGGTCCCTGGTAAAATTTTTTGCATAGACTAGGTCGCCGATTTCAAATGTCCTGAAATGGGTGGAGCAGTCGGGGGGGGGGGGGTTCTGGTGTATAGTTTGGGTGCAATCTGTCTAATTGTGACCTAAGTTTTCTTCCCATTAGTAATTCCGCTGGGCTTTTGTTTGTTATAGTACTGGGTGTGATATGTTGGAGGGTGAGTAGGCAATTTATTTTATCTTGGACATCCCCAATGTCCATTTTTTCTAACCCTTCTTTGGTAAACCTGACCATTCTCTCTGCCCTACCGTTTGCAGCCGGGTAGGCCGGCGTGGTTAGGGCATGTCTTATACCTAGGGAGGCTAGGTATTGTTCAAATTGGATACTCATTAATTGTGGCCCGTTGTCGGACACTAGGACATCCGGCAGGCCATTGTGAAGAGTTTGTGAAGTTGTTTAATAACGGTTTCAGTTGTCGTAGATGGCATAATTTTAACCTCCAGCCAATTTGAGTATGCATCTATGACAATTAGGAAAGTATGTCCCTTAGTAGGACCCGCAAAGTCAATGTGGATTGGTGACCAGGGGCCTCGTGGGGTTTCCCAGTCCTTTATGGGTGCTTGTGGTGGGGAAGGCCTGTTTCTTTGGCATTTGTTGCAAGAATTTACCCAGTATTAGATGTCCCTATCTATACCCGGCCACCAGACATAGCTTCTAGCAAGGCTTTTCATTTTAACAATTCCAGGGTGGCCTTTGTGAAGCATACCCAGTACCTTAGTTTGTAATTTAGAAGGGATAACTACCCGATCACCCCACAACAAACAACTTTTTTGAATTGAGAGTTCAGTTTGTCTGGTCTGGAAAGGTTTAAAGTTCTCGGTTTTTTGATTTTCCGGCCAGCCTTTACCTACCCAGTTCAGTACATGGGCAGTCAATGGGTCCCTTGCGGTGGCTCTGATGACATCATTTGCAATTATTGGAAGATCAGGGCATGTCTCTATCTGCAAGGTGGTCATCGTCGGTGCCGGGTCTTCCTCTATGGTCGGTAATGGTGTTCTGTTCAACGCGTCTGCATGGGAAATTTGTTTCCCACGGCGATGTGTCAGAGTATAAGAGTAGGCTGCTAGGAATTCTGACCATGTAGTCATTCGCAGGGACAAAATGTTCGGTGTTGGCTTGTTTCCCACCAAAATTCCCAGTAGCGGTTTATGGTCCGTTACTATCAAAAATGTTCTTCCATATAGATATTCGTGGAAGCGTTTCACTCCGGAGACGATTGCCAGGGCTTCTATGTCCAATTGACTGTAATTACGCTCGGTTTTAGACAGAGTCTTTGAATAGTAGGCGACGGGTGTCTCTCTCCCATCTGGCAATTGGTGGCTCAGGATGGCACCGACTCCAGACGGTGAGGCGTCGCAGGTCACCGTCAATGGAAGTGTGTTACTAAACTGGATAAGAACGGTGTTTGATGTTAATAAGTTTTTTATTTTTTGAAAGGCTTTCTTTTCTCTATAACCCCAAGTCCAAATTGTTTTTTTATCCAGTAATTGGTGTAATGGTTCCGCTGTTGTCGCTTTGTGGGGTAGGAACACGTTATAAAAATTTATTAGTCCCAAAAATGCCTGCAGTTCAGTTTTGTTCCTTGGTTCTGGTGCGTCTTTAATAGCTTTGACTTTTTTGTCAGTAGGATGTATACCCTCTCCATCTATTAAGTAGCCCAGGAATTTGACGCGATCAATCATTAAGCAGCATTTTTCTTTTTTTACTTTTAGGCCAGATTCTCTGAATTTAGTTAGTATATCTTTTAGTCTTTTTTTTAGCTGGGTCGTATCTTTGGCCGAAATTAGGATGTCGTTGAAGTATGGTATGACCCCTTTTATACCATTCAATAGGCATTCCTTGAGGCTCTGGAAAATGCCTGGGGCTACACTCACTCCAAATTGGAGTCTGTTGCATTTGAATGCCCCTTTGTGGGTCACTATTGTTTGTGCTTCAGCCGTTAAGGGGTCTACTGGGAGCTGTTGGTAAGCTTGTGCTAGATCTAGTTTAGCAAAAATTTTTACTCCCCCATGAGAATGTAATAAGTGTTGTACGACTGGCACCAGGTATGCGCTTTGTTGCAATGCGTGGTTCAGGGTAGCCTTGTAGTCACTACAGATTCGAACCGACCCGTCTGGTTTAATTGGTGTTACGATTGACGTTTCCCATTTAGCATGGTCAACAGGTTCTAAAACCCCTTGGTCTGTTAATTTATTTAGTTGTTCCTCTATTTTTGCTTTCAGAGCAAAAGGAACTCGTCTGGCCTTTAGTCTTCTAGGGGCTACCTGGGGGTCTAGACTAAAGGAAATTGGGGTCCCCCAATACCTGCCTAGGGAGCCGTCAAAAACATCCTGGAACTCTTGGATCAGGTTTTTTTCCCAGTCGATTGCGGCCACCCAGTCTACTCCGGTTATCCCGATGCCCAATGGTGCGAACCATTCGATGCCCAGGAGGCTTGGTCGATCTCGGTCGACTATTGTCAATGGTAGTACTTCGACATGTTGTTTGTAGGCGACTCGGAAATGTCCTAGGCCTACTACAGGAATTCGGTTTCCTTGGTAGTCCTTGAGGGTTAATTTTTGTCTCTGGAGTTCTTTGAGTTTGATATCGAGGACCAGTTGTTTGATGGTGTCCCATGACACCATTGATAGGAAAGACCCAGAATCTACCTCCATTTCGCAGGGATTGCCTTCTATTTTTACAATTATTTTTACTTTCTTCCCACTTTCCGTCTGAGCGCTTCCGAAAGTGAAAGTCTGATGTGTTTTCTCTCGGTTAGTGGCTCGCTTGTTTTCCTGCCACTTTCTGTTGGTTTGTTTTGGCTCAGCTTGTGCGGGGGAGTTGCTGTGTCTGTTTGGGCTGTAATTTTTTTTATTTCTGTAGACTTTCTCGATATGCCCCCTTTTCTTGCAAGCTCTGCAAATGGCATCGAGGAATCTGCAATCGGCTCGAAGATGGTTTCCTCCGCAGCCAGCACATTCCCGCCAATTTCTTTTTTCGCGCCCTTTCTTGTTGGCATATAGGCGGTGGACTTCGTCGTCTTCCTCCCCGGATTCTGAAGTCTCGTCAAAATCTTCGTGGTGAGTGGTGATGGGAAATTGTTTCTTCCCTCTGGCCAGGCTCGTTTCGTTGTTGTTCGCGTTCATCTGTTTCATTTTAACCGCCAATTTTTTCTCGGCTTCAGCGGCTGTGGCTTCTGCGATGGCTTCGGCTACAGTTATGTTGGGTTTATTTAGCAGCTTGCTCTGTAAATTAGAGTCTCTTAAACCCAGTATTACTCGATCCTGCATCACTTCATCTAAATTCAGAAACTCGCACGCTCCCCCTAGTTGTCGGAGGGCTGCCACGAAATCAGCGATGGCCTCGCCTTCTTTCTGGTCTCTTAGGTAAAATTCGTACCGCTTGATAAGGTTTGACACCACCGGTGCATAGTGAGCCTTTAGCATTCTTTGGAGCTCTGGCCAAGTCATTTGTTTCACATCTCGGGGCTTCATCAAAGCCTTGGCCATTTTGAAGATTTTGGGCCCGCAATGTGTCAAGAAAACAGCTCTCTTACGCTGATCTGAGATCTCGTCCATCTCGTTACTTTCCAAATACATCTGGAAACGGTCTACATAGGATTCCCAATCCTCTTCATTGGGATTGAAGGGTGCAGGCGGCGCGTTATTTCCAGCCATTGTCTTCAGTCTGGTTTTATTGGTTGATGCGTGCTCTCGCGTTTAGGACGATCCCACCTTCATCGCCAGTGTTCCGTCCGGAAAAACACGAGGTAGACCGGGTTCCAACAACAAAGTCTTTATTGGTTAACAACAGTTGAGAAACGGAACATTGGCTCAAGCCGCGGCAGCCTTTATATAGGGTTTTGCCTGCCGGCTTGTAGCCAATGACAGGTATTTAGTTTTGCCGCCTTTGAGCAGTTTCGTGGATTGGTTCCTATTGAACCAATCCCCATTCAGGTTTTTTAGCCAATCAGAATCCTGTATTAGGAGTCTACTATTCTTTATACAGAAAGAATACAGGTGGCCTGCACCTGAAGAAAAATTCCTACTCCTACTTCAGGGCAAATAAAATTCCTTCAAGATGGACAGTAGGAGAAATATCAGGCTTCTGCCTGCTCTTGTATTTTAAAGTCATTAAGCCCATGTCACACTGCACCAATGGATGCAAAGAGGATGTAAAACGGACAAAAAAGCTTGCCATCCGTTGGTTAACGCGATGTACTCACTGCCTCCGTTTTGCTTCCTCTCTATCCCTCCAGCATCCGTCTATTGACGTTTCATCCACTCAAAAAGTTTTGGGCTGCCCAAAACTTTTGCATGGAAAATGTATCCAATTTGTCCGTTATGCATCCACTATGCATCCGCTATGCATCCGTTCTGCATCCGCTATATCCGCTAGGCATCCGTTCCGCATCCACACAACTCGCATCCGCTCGGACGCAGGGAGGAAGCGGAACGGACGCAGAACAGATGCAGAACGGATGCAGAACAGATGCAGCATGGAAACAAAGCATTTAAAACGGAAAAAACGTTCGCAGAGGGGACCTATCTCGGATATTAATGATGTCTAGAGGATGCCTAGAGGATGCAAAGGGACACCTATACTGCCTATAAAAAGGGGGAGCAACTCACCTGCATCTCACTTTCAGACCAGCCGCCTAGCTGTGCAGACCTCTGCAGCCTTCATCTGACTCTTCCTCTTCCACAGCATCCAGTCATGTCCACCGTGGATCATAACACAGTCCTTTTGGCAGCCACCATCCTTCTGCAACAGTGCAAAGCCATCTACAGGCTCTGTGAACTCTACTACGGGAAGAAAAAGAGGCGGCCAAGAAGTGTCTGGGTACGAAGATGGATCGGGAGAAGAGAAGAGTATGGGCTGTACAACAAGCTGATGGTGGAGCTCAGGAACGAAGACACTCGGGCATTCCAGAACTTCATGAGGATGCCTCATGAGGATGTTTGACGAAGTTGTGCAGCGCCTGACACCCAGGTTGACCAAGGCAAACACCAACTTCCAGTCCATCCTGGAACCTGGGCTCAAGGTGGCACTCACTCTGCGCCACCTGGCCTTAGGGACCACCTACAAGAGCATGCAGTACGGCTAGAGGGTGCCACACAACACCATCAGCATTGTGGTCAGAGAAGTGGTGCAGGCCATCATCGAAGAATACATGGAGGAGCTCCTCCAGTGCCCCTCCACTGAAGAAGGATGGAAGAAAGTTGCAGAGCAGTGGTATCAGAGGTGGAACTTCCCCCACACCATTGGAGCCATCAATGGCAAGCACGTGGCCTGCAAAGCACCACCCAAGTCAGGCTCCACTTATTTCAACTACAAGGGCTTCTTCAGCATCGTCCTCTTTGCCATGGTCGATGCTGACTACAAGTTCATGTACATCGATGCTTCAGGCAGCGGCTCATGTTCAGATGCCCAGGTATACAACGCCAGTGACCTCAAGGAGGGGCTGGAGGACAACTCATCATGGGCCCCCTGCCCAACGACATGCAAGATGTGCCCTACTTCATTGTGGGGGATGACGCCTTCTCCCTCAGAACCTACCTCATGAAGCCCTACACATCCAGATTCCTCACCCGTGAAGAGAGGATCTTCAACTACAGGCTGTCCAGGGCAAGGCGGGTGGTGGAGAACGCCTTTGGCATCCTGGCCAACAGGTTCCAGGTACTTCTCACCACCATGCAGCATCGCCCAGAGACCGTGAGGAGGATCATGGAAGCTTGCTGCATCCTGCACAATCTCATGCGCACCCGCTACCCAGTCTTGCAGAACAGGCTCGTGGACCTCCAACAAGGCAATGGGGACATGGAACCTGGGGAATGGAGGCAAGGGCGAAACCTGATAGACACTGAGGATGTACAAGGCCCCAACAGAGCCTCACATGAAGGGAAGAAGCAGGGCAACCTCCTGAGACACTGGAGCAGGGGAGTGGCAAGACAGGATGATAGATGATTAATGAGTGCTTCCTTCAGCCTGTCTCATCACACTGATGAGATTGGGCCATGTATGTTGGGTGGACCTACAATGAACAGGGCGTTTAATAAAGAGTTGTGTTTGTGTTGACATGTGTGGATGATTATTACATTATTATTGATAATAAAGGGCCATAGGTGTGGCACCAGGGAGGGTGGACCATACAGTCCCACTATGCTTGCACTGGAGGCTTATCTATCCCACTGCTATCCTTACCCATCCCACAGCTATTACCCATTCCAAATGTATCCCTGCCCATCCCACTGCTATCTTAACCCATCCCACAAGCATGCAAAGGCTTAATCCATTTCTAAAAGTTTCCACCAAGACTTTATTAAAAAATAGAAATGAAGCAAGTGTGTGAATCAAAGATAAACTTTATTGAACAACAAGCTGTAAAACAAAAATGACCCAAGTCAAGAGTCCAAATAAACTCTACAGGTAGCCAGCTACCCAGTCTCTGGCACTCTTATTGGTCACTCAGAGGTGTGCCCAGTCTCAGGGGTGAAGGGTCCAGATGCTGTGGAGGTGGATGGTGCTGGAGTGCTGGTCTGTATCGTCCATGTTCTTGAGGGTCTGGTTGACATAGGTGAGGAAGGGCTTCCGGTTGGAGGATGAGGAGTCGGTGTTGACCAGATGAGAGAGGAGATCTATACTGCTGCGGATGGTGTCCCTGATCTCCAGCAGGACACTGTGGCTCTGCCCCTCCTGATGTCTGGCTCTCTGTCTTTCTGTGGAGGCGGAGCTCGGGGGGGTGGATGCGGGTACGACTGTGGTGGACTCGATGTCTCCTCTCTCCCACCACACCAGGGAGTCCTCCACACGCTCCACCACGGTGACAACAGCTGTCCGCGGGTTCTCCACCGTGGCACACTCCACAGAAACCTGCCTGGAGACAGGGACTGACTCTCGGCCGGAAGAGGACTGGGTCGCAGCAGGCTGCCGGAGAGAGAGGGTAGACAGAGGAGCTCCTGGTGCTCCTCAGTGGTGGATCTCACCCTCCAGGAAGCTGCACCTGGCCACGACGTAGGTCTTTCTGTCCGTCAGCTTTACTGTGGCCTGGCCAGATTTCTTCAGGTGCAGCTTCCCATACCAGGTGTGCATATGTTTCCACCAGCCGAGGAGCACCTCCGAAGTGTAACCCATACTCTCCGCCCTCTCTCTCCAAGGAGCCTGCTTCCGCTTGGTGTCCCTGTACAGCCGGTGTCCCTTCCGCCACAGATAGTCATTCTCCCTCAGCCACTCCAGCACCTCATCCTTGTGTTCCTCCTCAATGAAGTGTTGCCTCCTCTCCCGTCCCCGCATATGCCTCTTCCTCCCTTTGCCAGGACCAGATGGGCCCTCATCAGAGGGGCTCCCAGGTGGTAGGGGCTACTCCTCCACACCACCAGCTGCAGCAGCACCAGCAGGATCATCATCATCATCACCAGCAGGATCATAATCATCATCATCATCATCAGCAGCAGCAGCAGCAGCAGGATCATCATCAGCAGCAGCAGCAGGATCATCATCATCATCATCATCATCAGCAGCAGCAGCAGCAGGATCAGCAGGACCAGGATCAGCAGCAGCAGAGTAATCACCAGGAGCCCCAGCAGCACCAGCCCCAGCAGCATCAGCAGCACCAGGAGCATGAGCAGGACCAGGAGCACGAGCAGGATGACCAAGACCAGGAGCACGAGCAGTACAAGCAAGTCCAGGAGCACGAGCAGTACGAGCAAGTCCAGGAGCACGAGCAGGACCAGCAGCAGCTTCAGCAGAGTATGCAGCAGAAGCACCACTGCCAGGAGCAGCTTCAGCAGAAGCCCCAGCAGAAGCAGAGTCAGGGACAGGGGGCGGGAGGGTGGCCCTGTCCCTCTTGCCAGGGATGGCGGCAGGTTGCTGAGACTTTTGCTTCTTCCCCATGGTTGTGGGGTTGCTGGCTGGCAGGGTGGCTGGCAGGGTGGCTGGCAGGAAGCCTGGCACCAAGGCTGGCAGGAAGCCTGGCAGGCAGGCAGGCAGGCAGGCAGGCACCAAGGCTGGCAGGCAAACTGGCTGGCAGGGAGGCTGGAAGGCAGGCTGGCAGCAAGGCTGACAGGCAGGCAGACAGCAAGGCTGGCAGAGAGGCTGGCCAGGAGGCTTGGAGGCAGGCTGGCAGGAAGGCTGGCAGGAAGGCTGGCAGCAAGGCTTGTAGGCAGGCATGCAGGCAGGGCAGGCAAGGACTCGATGTATCCTGCAGCAGGTCTTTCCTCCGAATGCTGGCCACATGCGAGCTGCTTCCCTTTATATCCAGGGGGCTTGCGCAATGCATCCCCCCTGCATGCGCAATTAACGCCAGGCATCCGTTAGGCTTCCGCTGTGCATCCGCTAGGCTTCCGCTCTGCATCCGCTTCATCCGCTGTGCATCCGCTGTGCATCCACTCTTTCCGTTCCGCGTCCGCTTTGCTGAGGCCCCCGGAAGCCCTGCGGATGTGCCATCCGCTCTCATCCGCTTCTATCCGCTAGGCTTCCGTTCCGCATCCGTTTTCCATCCGCTCTGCATCCTCCTCGCGTCTGTGTTATCCGCTCTGGTTATGCAAATTTTTGCCCCTTTTGAGAGCGGATAACAACGGATGGAACATTTTGCTCGTCCGCTGTGTCCTTTTTGCATCCGTTGGGCAGTGTGACATGGGGTTTAATTTATACACATTTGGGAAGGACATTACAAGGAAATCAAGATGTAACTGGTAATAAATATTTATTATGCACCTCATCCATATTCTACTCAAACTGATATTACCATGAATCACCTAATTCAGGTGAACTTTTATCAGAACACATTAGAAATAGATGAAATCTATTAATTATTTATCAGGGTAAATGTAGTATTGCCAATAAGAAAATTCTGTTAAGATTGTAGTTTCTATTTTGGGCCTAAGATGCACTGAAAAGAAACATAATTGCAACAGTTTTTAAAAAATATCCTGAACAATATTGCTCCTTTTTTTCCTTTTTTTTATAGGGCCAAGATTCTTTTCATTACTTCTTGAAATATATATTTTGCCTACTTGATCAATGCTATGAAAAAGAATCAGTAACTCTTGTAATTCCAAATTAAGATCCTGATCCTTAAGAACCTTAAGAATGTTAATTTTCATTCTTGGCAATTTCACTATTATAGAAATTACCTTAAAAGAGGCTTCAGATGAACCCTGGCAACACTGAGTGACTGAGTTTTGATGCACACTCATTTTAAGTCTGTGCCATCTTTAGTGGTAGATGGGGTGCAGAAAGACCTAAAACACCTAAGACACACAGAAGCACTACACAATATGAGGGTCATCCTAGACCAGGGATGTCAAACTCAAGGCTCAGGGGCCGAATCCGGCCTACGTGGTGTTTAAATCTGGCCCACAGGGCTGCCCTTGAAACAGTGAAGTTACTTTGCTTTTTTTTCCTTACACTTCCTTGCATTCCTTAATTATTCCTTGCATTTACTGATTATTTCTTTATAACTACATACAACTCTACATACTGTATAACAGGGGTGTCAAATTCAAGGCCTGGGGGACGGATCAGGCCCTCAGGGTGCTTAGATTTGGCTCTGGAAACATAGTGCTTCTGAGCTCCATTTTCACTGACAGAGGGTTGCAGGAAGCCATTACAGCCAAAAATGGAGCTCGGGAGCCCATTTTTCTGGCAGTACTTAGGCCATCACAGGCGGCCCCAACATCATGCTGGTCTGCCATGCCCAGCCTGGCCCCCTGAGGTCAAACACAACCCTCATGCAGCCCTCAATGAAATCGAATTTGACACCCCTGTCCTAGACTCTCCTGCTTGAAGGAAAGATGGCAGTCATGACCTCTGCATAGCTTTATATTGTGCACAAATAGCATCCTTTCCTGAATCAGGAAGCTTTATTCACAGTCACTCATGCCCTAGTCATCTTCAGATTATTGTAATGGGATGTAAATGGGGCTGTCCTTAAAGAGTATCCAGAAGTTTCAACTGATGCAGAATGAGCAGTGTGGACCATTAATTAAGTGTACTCCTAGAAGAAAAAGCCTGCCACTGTGCTTCTTGGCCCAAATTTCAGGAACTAAGTTTAATCTTTAAAGCCATCTGTGGCTTGCTCTTTCCTGCTATCATTTCTTTCGTATCCTTTTAGGTGCTAGTAATGTCAGATAGCCTGGGGGCACCAGGGAACTGGGATATTCTGAAATGGCTCCATTGTGGTTGGCATTTTTTGGTCTTTCCAGATGAACAATACATTTTAAACTTTTTATATTTTCCCGTTTACTAATGATTCTTTTATATTTTAATATTAAATATAAATACTTAATATTTTTATATTTATTTAACATTTTATAAGTACTGTTTTGATGCTATTAGACTGTTGTACACTACCCAGAGTTGTTTTTTGTGAAATGCACGGATATAGGAGTAGGAATAATAAATAAATTTAATTTTTCATTATTAGAAATTTCTCTTACTCACCCACACCAAGTAGCTCCCTGCTGGGTGAGCGTGCTTTGTCTCTAAGTGGATGGCACAGATGTCAGCTATGGAATTCTGATAAATCATTTTATACGTATTGTTAGGGATAACATTGTTTACCCTAACTGGTTTAGGTGAAATAATAACTATGAATCATAGTTAGTGTATGTTAGAGTGTATACAGCTTTAACTGTGAAATAACAATTAAAGGAGTGGTTAAGAAAACAATATAAAAGTAGCAAGACTAC
>BLBF01000003.1:47669525-47693166 GCA_015471245.1 Laticauda colubrina | reverse complement strand
TAATAATAATAATAATAATAATAATAATAATAATAATAATAATAATAGCAGCAACAATAACAATAACAACAGCAGCAGCAGCAGCCTCCCACGGGGTGGCGGGGGGCTTAACTGCTCCTATGAAGCTGAGACCTGTGCTGGTGATAGTGCAAACTACCAGCAGGTCCAACCATGCCAGAGAGGTCTTGGCCAAGAATCATGGTGAAACAAAACCAAACAAAGCCTATACCGGCTCGGTCATTGTCTGGGTTAACAAGGACTGCATCGGGTATTGGGGAACCAAGGCATCCATTGACAAATGGGCTACAGGCCATGGGTCCCATAGCTGAACAACCAGGACATGGGCCTGCAGGGCTACTGGAAGCTAAACAACTCAGAAGTGGCAGAAATACACTATGACAGAGAACTGCATCATAAACATACTGAGCTGCTGCAAGACAATCGCTCAGACTGACTACAAACAATGCCACAACACAGTCACTCAGATGGTCCACTGGAACTTGTGTCACAACTACCATCTGCCTGTAGCAAAGAACTGGTGGGATCATAAGCCTGAAAAAGTGGTCAAAAATGAGCATGCAAAACTACCGTGAGACTTCTGAATACAGACTGACAAAGCTTTGGAACGCCATACCCCGGATATCAGGATTATGGAGAAGAAAAAAGAGTGGATCATTCACATTGCCATACCTGGTGAGAGCAGAATCAATGAGAAACAACTTGAAACAATCACCAGATATCAGGACTTGAAAATCAAACTGCAGAGACTCTGGCATAAACCAGTGCAGGTGGTTACAGTGGTACTCGGCACACTGGGTGCTGTGCCTAAAGACCTAGGCAAGCACTTAAAAACAATTGGCAATGACAAAATCACCATTGGTCAGCTGCAGAAGATCACCTTACTGGGATCTGCTCGCATAATCCACAGATACATCACAAAGTCCTAAACACTTGGGAAGTGTTCAACTGTGATTTGTGAAACAAAACCCAGCATCCTAATCTTGTTTGCTGTGTACACTGTCATGTTTGTGTATAATAATAATAATAATAATAACAATAATAATAATAGCAGTAGTAGTAGTAGTAGTAGTAGTAGTAGCAGTAGTAGTAATACTTTTGTGGACTCATCTTCAAAGCTGTAACCAGAGAATAGGGCACACGAAAAGAATGACAGGGAACAGAGACATTATTGTTTAAAGCCCATGTCACACAGCACCAACGGATGGAAAGAGGATGTAAAATGGAGAGAAACACTTGCCATCCATTGGTTAATGCGATGCATCCGTTCTGTACTCACTGCATCCGTTTTTCATCCTCTCTATCCGTCCAGCATCCGTCTACTGACATTTCATCCCCTCAAAAAGTTTTGAGCTGCACAAAACTTTTTGAGCGGATAAAGTATCCAACGCATCCATTCTACAACCGTGACGCATACGGGGAACATCCGTTATACATCCGTAGTCATCTGTTACGCGTCCACTATATCCGCTAGGCATCCGCTGCGCATCTGCGCAACTCGCATCCGCTCCAGTGGAAAATGGACACAGGGAGGAAGGGAAACGGACGCGGAACGGACACGCAGTGTTAGTAGCACGGACGTAGAAAGGATGAAAGCGGATGCA
Organism: Laticauda colubrina; assembly: GCA_015471245.1. NCBI lineage: Eukaryota > Metazoa > Chordata > Lepidosauria > Squamata > Elapidae > Laticauda > Laticauda colubrina. The sequence goes on along the minus strand of BLBF01000003.1, from coordinate 47,691,544 downwards.
GCTCGCATATAAAGCATTAAAACGGAAAAAACGTTCGTATAGGGGACGTATCTTGGATATTTAGGATGTCTGCAGGATGCCTCGAGGATGCAAAAGGACACCTAGCGGAAAACTGACATTTCCTATAAAAAGGGGGAGGAAATCACCTGAATCTCACTATCAGTCCAGCAGCCCTGGTGTGCAGACCTCTTCGCCTTGCTCTTGCTCTTCCACATAATCCATTGATGTCCACCATGGATCATCGCATACTCCTTTTGGTAGCTGCCATCGTTCTACAACAGTGCAAAGTCCTCTAAAGGCTCTTTCACCTGTTCTACGTGAAGAAAAGGAGGCGTCCAAGAAGTGTCTGGGTCTGAAGATGGATTGCGAGAAGAGCTGAGTACGGACTGTATAACAAGCTGATGGTGGAGCTGAGGAACGAAGACTCTCGTGCATTCCAGAACTTCATGAGGATGCCACCAGCCATGTTTGACGAAGTTGTGGAGCGGCTGAGACCGAGGTTGACCAAGACAAACACCAACTTCCGGACCAGCCTGAACCCTGGGCTGAAGGTGGCACTCACTCTGCGCCACCTGGCCTCCGGGACTACGTACAGGAGCATGCAGTACACCTGGAGGGTGCCACACAACACCATCAGCACTGTGGTCAGAGAAGTGGTGCAGGCCATCATCGAAGAATACCTGCAGGAGCTCCTCCAGTGCCCTTCCACTGAAGAAGGCTGGAAGAAAGTTGCAGAACAGTGGTATCAGAAGTGGAACTTCCCCCACACCGTTGGAGCCATAGATGGGAAGCACATGGCCTGCAAAGCTCCAGCCAAGTCAGGGTCCACTTATCACAACTACAAGGGCTTCTTCAGCATAATCCTCTTCACCATGGTCGATGCTGACTACAAGTTCATATACATTGATGCTTCAAACAACGGATCATCTTCAGATGCCCAGGTATACAACGCCAGTCACCTCAAGGAGGGGCTAGAACGTAACCTCATCATGGGCTTCCCAGATCCAGACCCCCTGCCCAATGACACACAAGATGTGCCCTACTTCATCGTGGGGGATGATGCCTTCTCCCTCAGAACCTACCTCATGAAGCCCTACAGTTCCAGATGCCTCACCCGTGAAGGGAGGATCTTCAACTACAGGCTGTCCAAGGCAAGTCAGGTGGTGGAGAATGCCTTTGGCATCCTGGCCAACAGGTTCCAGGGACTTCTCACCACCATGCAGCATCGCCCAGAGACCATGAGGAACATCGTGGAAGCATCTCATGCGCACCCGCTACCCAGTGTTGCAGAACAGGCTCGTGGACCACCAACAAGGCAATGGGGACATGGAGCCTGGTGAATGGAGACAAGAGCAAAACCTGATAGATACTGTCGATGTGCAAGGCCCCAATAGAGCTTCACATGAAGGGAAGAAGCAGCGCAACCTCCTGAAACACTGATGCAACTCCCCAGCTGGAGCAGTGGAGTGGCAAGACAGGATGGTAGATGCTTAATGGATGCTTCCTTCACCCTGTCTCATCACACTGATGAGATTGTGCCATGTATGTTGAGTGGCCAAACAATGAACAGGGCATTAACAAAGAGTTTTGTTTATGTTGAAAAGTGTTGATGAATGATCACATTGTTATTGATAATAAAGGGCCATAGGTGTGCCACCTGGGAGGGTGGACCATACAGTCCCACTATTCTTGTACTGGAGGTTTATCTATCCCACTGCTATCCTAACCCATCCCACAGCTATTCCCCATCCCACAGGTATCCTGGCCCATCCCACTGCTATCCTTACCCATCCCACAAGCATGCAAAGGCTTAAACCATTTCTAAAAGTTTCCACCAATACTTTATTGACTAAAAGAACTGAACCAAGTGTGTGAAGCAAAGATAAACTTTATTAATAACAAACTGTCAAAGCAAAATGACCCAAGCAAAGTGTCCCAAGAAAAGATAAAGTCAACAGGTAGCAACCCAGTCTCTGGCACTCTTCTCAGTCACTCTGAGGCGTGCCCATCGTCTCAGGGGTGAAGGGTCCAGGTGCTGTGGAGGTGGCTGCTGCTGGAGTGCTGGTCTGAGGTGCCATTGGGGTGCCTGGCCCTGAGAGGACAACAGGGGATGGTGTGTGGAGGAAGCTCTCGGAGAGCTGGCTCAGTCCCGTGATGTTGAGAGCCCCTTCCTCCATGACATGGGGTGTCAGTCCCAAGACCAATGACAGATGTTCTGAGGCTGGGCTTGGCTGTGGGCTGGAGGAAGGAGGAGTGTAGTGGGGATGTCTGGTCTGCAGCTGAACGAGGTAAGGCGTGGGTGGCATCTGTGGTGTGGGTGGCATCTGTGGTGTGGGTGGCGTCGGTGGCATTGGTGGCATTGGTGCCATTCGATGAACCTGTGCCTGGACTGGGAAGGGCTGCCTGTGCTGCTGGAACTCCTGGTATTCGTAGCCTTGGTAGGTGAGGGCCTGTGGAAAGCTTTGGAAGGGCTGTGACATCACCTGAGGCGGAGGAGCAGACCTAGACTGGGTCGGAGCAGGTTCAGCTGGGCCTAGAGGGCTGTGCAGAAGACCTGTGACCTCCTTTATCACCTGGTACTGTGATTCGGACATGTCCATGAGGGTCTGGTTCACGTAGGTCAGGAAGGGCTTTCAGTTTGAGGATGGTATGTCGGATGGTATGTTCCAGCTGAGAGAGGAGATCTATGCTGCTTTTGATGATGTCCCTGATCTCCAGCAGGACAGTGTGGCTCTTTCCCTCTGGTCTGCCTCTCTGTCTGCTTTCTGTGGAGGTGGAGCTGGGGGTAGGTGTGGGTTGATCTCTGGTGTCAGTGCCCTCTCCTTGCTCCCACTGCATCAGGGGGTCCTCCATGTGCTCCGCCACGGGGAGTGCAGCTGTCGGGGGGGTCTCCATTGTGGGATGCTCCACAGGTAGCTGCCTGGACACAGGAGCTGACTCTTGGCCAGAAGAGGACTGGCTCTCTGTTGGCTGCCTGAGAGAGGGTAGACAGAGGGGCTGCTCCTCGGTGGCGGATCTCACCCTCCAAGAAGCTGCACTTGGCCATCACATAGGTCTCCCGGTCAGTGAGCTTGACCGTGGCCTGGCGACTTCTTGAGGTGCAGCTTCCCGTACCAGGAGTGCATGTGCTTCCACCACCTGAGGAGGACCTCCGAAGTGTAGCCCAGGCTCTCCGCCTTCTCTCTCCAAGCTGTCTGCTTCCTCTTGGTGTCTCGATAGAGCATGTGTTCCTTCTGCCATAGGTACTCGTTCTCTCTCAGCCATTCGAGCACCCCCTCCTCATGTTCCTCTTCGATGGAGTATTGCCTCCTCTCTCTATCTCATGTATGCCTCTTCCTCCCTCTGGCAGGGCCTTCTGGGCCTTCATCAGAGGGGCTTTGAGGTTCTAGGGGCTGCTCCACCACACCACCACCAGCAGCAGCAGCAACAACAACAGCAGCAGCAAAAGCAGGACCAGCAGCACTAGCAGGACCAGCAGGACCAGCAGGACCAGCAGGACCAGGAGCAGTACCAACAGAGTAAGCCCCAGCAGAAGCCCCAGCACCAGGAGCAGCGCCAGCAGAGTAAGCCCCAGCAGAAGCCCCAGCACCAGCAGCAGCCCCAGCAGAAGCCCCAGCACCAGCAGAGTCAGCCCGAGCAGCAGAAGCCCCAGCAGAAGCAGAGTCAGGGCCAGGGGGTGGGATGGTGGCCCTGTCCTTCTTGCCAGAGCTGGCAGAAGATGGCTCAGGCTTCCTCTTCTTCCCCATTGTTGTTGGCTGGAGCTGTGTCTGGCAGCAGGTCTTTCTCTGAATGGTGACCTGCTTGCGAGCTGCATCCTTTTATATTCGTGGGGCTGATGTAATGCATCCTCCCCGCATGAGCAGTGAACGCTTTGCATCCACTAGGCATCCACTAGGCATCCGCTAGGCATCCGTGATGCATCCTCTTCATCTGCTAGGCAACCGCTCTGCATCCATTCCTTCCGCTGCGCATCTGCTTTGCTGTGCTCCCCCGGAAGCCCTGTGGATGTGCCATCCGCTTCCATCCACTTCCATCCGCTAGACTTCCATGGAGCATCCACCTTACATCCTGGCTACGTCCTCCCCCCGTCTGTTCCTTTCCGTTGTTGTCCGCTTTGTTTATGCAAATTTGGGGCACTTTTGAGAGCAGACAACAATGGATGGAAAATTTTCTCGTCCGCTGTGTCCTTTTTACATACTTTTTGCATCCGTCGGCCTATGTGACAGGCTCTTAAGATACAGTGATTCCAAAATGTGACTGCTTGATATAGAAATGGCTTTTCCAGTGTTGGCCAAGACCACCCTGTTCTTTTAAAAAATAATATTGCAACAGCTGTGACTATCCTTATCACTATACATAAAAAGCCAATCATCAGGCATATTGTTGGAAATATCAGATGTTGCAACTGAGAAATCTAATGCAAGCTTTTGATTTAAGGAGCCTTAGCTCTTGGTCACTGGTACCAGAAAGACTGTCAGATATAAAATTGCTCTAGATATTCCCAAGCAATATGAGAAGATGACTAAGGATTTCTCACTCTTCCAAGTTATTTACTTAATTAAGAAAAAATGTGAGATGAAGCAATGAACTTCAGCAAATGATTTGTGAAATGCATGACATGATTATTTGTTAGAAAAAAATAAATCGTTCAATAATCAGGTTTTCATTCTCAACTCTGCCAAAATGTTACAATATATCTGGAGGGAAAAGGGAGAAGTTTGTGCTGGATTGATTGAGAAGTGCCTTGTGATATTATATGCCTCATCTGCTTAGAACAAAAGTGTTGAATCTGAGCTGCATTGAAATATCTTATTTTGTCTCAAGGGTGCTTTTTCAAGAGGCAACTTGTTTGCTTTCTTTTTCTTTGAAAATGTTTTGCTTCTCATCCAAGAAGCATCTTGAGCTCAGATCTCTGAGAAACTTTGAGGATGAGAAACGAAAGTCTGCAAAGAAAATCAAGAAAGTCCAGTTGTCTCATGAAAAAGCACTTTGGAACAACAGCCCTGATGACCAAGAATCTCCATAGGTATCTTCTGTTATGGATTCTAAATCTCACTTTTTTCACTGCAACTATCAAACAAAATATTGTGAAGGTGTTTGTAAATGTGCTGCCACTTTTAGATCAATGCCATTCACAACAATGGAACCCACATTACAAAGAAAAACTTTGTAATTATTATTGAATTATTGAAAAATTCTCAGTTCCAGAGTAAGAAGGATTTCTGGTAATATATTATTTGGCCTCAAATATTTGCCTTATCATGGAATCTACCATCGACAGAAAAAAAAAAAAAACCTTTATGCAAATATAAAGTTTTGAAGCATTTATCATCAACTCTCAGTAACATGTGGAAAATTTCAAACAAACAGCAAGGAGTTGTATATTATCAACACTCCTAATTATTATTATTCTAGATGAGAAAGATGCATTCTGGGATGCTGACTAGTATACACATTTTAAATTGCCTATTTTCAAGATATTTATTATAACAGGTACTGCTTCTCATCCAAGAAGCTTCTTCAGCTCAGAGCTCTCAGGCATTTCTTCTTCCTCAGCTCAGAGCTCTGTGCTCTCAGACTTTTTTGCTTCTCATTCAAGAAGATTCTTCAGCTCAGAGCTTTGAGCTGAAGAAACTTCTTGGATGAGAAGCGAAAGTCTGCAAAGAAAAACATAAAAGTCCAGTTGTCTCATGAAAGAGCACTTTGGAATAACAGCCTTGATGACCAAGAATCTCCACAGATATTTTCCTTTACAGATTCCAAATTTCACTGTTGCAATAAACTTTTTTTCACTACAAATATCAAGCAATACTTTGCGAAGGAGTTTGCAAATGCACTGCCACTTCTACTGAAATTATGATGTTTCCATATGTAAAACAAATCACCGTTTGAACCAAATGCCCATTAAACCTTACCATAGCTGCCAAATATACCCCAACCTTAGATTTGAGTTCCCTTCTGTATTTGGAGTTTCCATAACTATTTTAAATTTTCTGAAAATATTTTATCAACCTTGCTTCAAAAATATTAAATTCAATCTGGGAATGTGAACTTCATTGGAATCACATGCAAATATTTAGCAATGTGCTATGGGTATATGAAAAGGTTTGAATGACAGGAGGAAAAGCTACTACCAAGGCAATGATCATAAACGTAGGACTTGAGCCCAGCAAAGGTCATATGATGTTTATCCTGAAAGTTCAGTACTATTTGCTTACTGCTTAGAGAAACATTTTAATGTGTTAGAGTCATCCTTAGGTTCAAGTTAATGTCTCATCTGTTACAAATTAACGTGGTTCTTAGGAGGCCCTATATCTATGTTATCTAGCACACTTACTGTATCTACAGTATGCATGTAGCATATTATATAACAATATAAAGGCATCTTCCAGGTTGTAACTTCCACTTCGATTCTGTTCATCATTCAATACAGTATGTTAAAGTTTGAGTTTTGCTTTGTTGATAAACAGCTGTATATGATCCAGGAGAGAAACAGCAAATAACTCTTAATGGAGACATTATTTTTTTCAGAAAACCTATCTATTCTCCAGCCTACCCGTTTATGAAGAGATCACTGGAGTCTGAGCAGTGTCACTTTTCTGTGGCTTTATTCTTTAGATCAAATGAGTGCTTTATGTTGGCTACTGATTAGGAAAGTAAGAGTTCCTGTTATGTTCCTTTTAATTACATGACTAATTATTATTTCAGCTGATTCTTCTCTTAGAGAAGCATGGATCCAGATGGACATCTCTCTCTCACACACATAATATTCTTTCTCTCATCCTAGTTGTAAATAAAGAAAATGTTATCCATCTGCACAATCCATCTTGAATTGCACAATTAGCACAAATAGCACAATTAGTCTGTACTCCATATTCTGAACAGTTCAAAGCAGAACTTTGTTCCAATTTGTTTGTAAATGTGCTGCCACTACTAGATCAATGAATGAGAATGCCATTCACAACAAGGGAACCCACATTACAAAGAAATACGCTGCAGAAATTATTGAAACAATTATCTGTTCCAGAATAGGAAGGATTTCCTCTGGTAATATTTTATTTGGCCTCAAATAATTGTCTAATCATGTAATCCACCATCGACTGAAAAAAAAAATCTTTATGCAAATATAAAGCTTTGAAGCATTTATTGTCAACTCTCAGTAACATGTGGAGAAGTTCAAACAAAAGCAAGGAGTTGTTTATTATCAGCACTACTAATTATTATTCTTCTAGATGAGAAGGATGCATTCTGGGAAGCTGACTAGGATATACATTTTAAATTGCCTACTTTTTAATATATTTATTATAAAAGGTACTGCATGTCTTTTTATCACATTAACAAGCAGTTTCTTCATTCTTCTCCCTGTGGCATATTATCCACAGTTACAAATAACAATGTAATATATAATCCTGAAAAGTTGCCAGATCATTCAGACGTTCTTTTCTTTAAAGAAGAAAAATATGAGGTATGGAATAGGAAATTGCTAGAGCTGCTGCTAGTGCATAAGGGCAGTTAATGAAGGAAAAAGACAATGCTTTGGCATCCTGAGGGCTGAATGAATGTGCATCCTTTTATAATGCATTAAGAGTCTGACATCCTCATTATTCTATAAGGTTTATTTATAAAGATATACCAAATTACTATTTCAACAGTTTCCTTGTCAATTCTCAAGAGGAATATAAAGAGCCTTAATATTTCTTGCAAAGTTGTTATACTCTCTATTTTTTCCATTCCAGCTTAGACTTTTATGCTATGCATGAAATTGCATACTTTCATTCAGTGCCTTCCCTGGACTCTTGTTAAAGAAGAATGTGGAGTAATATCCATCCATCAGTGGCCATTCCAGTTCCCACTGCAAACACTTCACCAGAACACCAGAACTGTATCAGCCACCAGAAGCCTCCTTTGGCCACTAAATTACAATCACAGCTATCAACAACCGCTTGGTCAAGATTTAAGAAGTCTAGTCTTTAAATCAGTAGCTGTTAAAAGTTACAGAGTAGGAAAGAATCCCTGTAAGGTAATTCAGATTCAACTTAATTCATATACTGTATTATGCTACATTATGTTATATTTCTACTGATTACAATAGATGTACCGATGTTGTAGCAATAATATGGGAAAGAGTCAGGGACAGAAAACCGATGAGCAAAGGAAAATAATTTATAAATCATTTAGATTTTGGTTAATCTCGGTCATGTACAAAAATTACATGTACAAAAATGTACTATTTATGTACATATAGGCAATAATCTGAAAACCCTTTATAATAATAGATCACAGTAAAAATTTGAGCTCCTGCTCATTATGACATATTCATTTAATGTATTTAGCATATGTTTTTATTTAGCAGTGGAACTTCAAATATGGAAGTTAAAAGTGTATGGCCAGGAAGAAAAAGGATAGGTAGGTAGGTAGGTAGGTAGGTAGATAAATTTTATGACCGATGTGCACATTTACAACAACAAAAATATGAAAATGATGAAGATGTGGTCAGTTTCAGGCCACAGCAGTAAGGGGGCCAGAAGTTTCCCTCACAGGATCATTAATAAGTATTAATAAATATTTAATGCACTTATTAACAAATTAACTATTTGTTTGCATGTGTTATCTTGTAACACAAAAATATTTTGTAAGGTTTTGTTAAAAAAAGTAATATTTCAAAATACTTGATATATATTTGCTGTGGGATGCTCTTCACTTCACATAGCAACGAGCACTTTCTCTAGCACACAGGTGTCAAACTTGATCATGTCATGTGATGTATCACAACGTATCGTGACTTTTGTTTGCCTTTGTAAAACTGAAGTGGGCGTGGCCTGCATGTGACACATCCTGCTCATGGCCACCAGTTTGACACCCCTGCTCTAGCAGTAGGAAGGGGTCTTCGTATTTTTTAACTGTATTCCTAAAAATATGCGTGCATGAATGCAAGTTATTAATTTCATAAGATAAATGAACAAAAAAGTTTGAATGCTTGCTAATATTAAGACAGGAAGATTGGTTATTTCCATTATTTGTTATTTTACCATGTATGTTAATAGAATTAACATATCATGTATGGTAATAGAATTGCATATTTATTTTTCCTTTAAAAATAGGAAAAAGTATTTGATAGAATTTAATGCAATGGAAGTTACTTTTTATTAGCTTTGCTTAGGAAGTAATTTTAAATCATTAGCATTGTTGATATTTTGGTAAAAGAAATACAGATATATTACAATTAATAGAAATCTAAAATAATGACAGAAACAAGGGGTATACACAGTTTAAAAAGTACAATCATGTAAGTCAATTTAAGGACGTTCAATTTTCGGTAACCATTTCACTGACATTGTCATTTTCCCTACTAATTGTTTAATTTTTCTCTATAATATGATTTCAGTCAAGCATTTATTCATTTAACTTTTATATCCAAGTCAAATTATTGGGATGAAAAAGCAAAGTGAGAGGTGATCACTTCAAAAACAAGGAAATGAGAAACTCAAACTCATAAAATATGGAGGACCATGGTAAATGTTGTCTTTCTCTAGAATTCCTCCAAAAATTAATGAAACAAGCAATCTTAAGATTAGTTTTCCGTATTCTTTCCCTACTACCTGACAATAAGTAACAGAAATCATGCCATATGTCTTATCTCAGAGGTGTCAAACTGGCGGCCCATGGGCCAGATATACCATGCACAGGCCACACACACCCCAGCTCGGAGAATGGGAAAATGTCATGAAACATCATGTGACAGCAATGTGATATATCAACTTTACCCATGTCTTGGCTGGTCATCAATTACAGGTGGTACTCACTTAACAAACATTTGTTCGGTAATGATTTAAACTTAGCAACAGTGCTGAGTGACCAGTACTTATGACCAGTTGTCAAAGTTCTGACTGGGGTCACATGATCACCATTTGCCAGCTTCACTGCTGGCTTCCAACAAGCAAAACAAACGGGAAAGCTGGTAGGAGGCCACAAGTGGTGACCACATGACATTGTACTTGACAATGATGTGAGATCCACTTCATGAGAGCATCCAGAAGTGCTCAAAAATGCTGTCCCCATATAGCACAGTGGTGTGACATTTCACTTTATGACCATCTTGCTTAGCAATAGAAATTCTGGAGCCAACTGAAGAATTGTTAACCAAGGACTATTTATGCTACAGATCCATCCACCAAACTGACCATGAACACTTTGCTCCATTTCCTAATTCCATATTAATTCCAGTTTAACTCCACCTATAATTCCAGTTTAACTCCACCTATAATTACTTAGCCTAAAATAAAAAAAAGATGACCAATGAAATTTTGAGCAGCATGACTGCCCTCTGCTAAGTTCACATGCCTCAACCAAGAAATCCCGTTACATCCAAATCCCAGAAACAGCATGAAAAACAAAAAGAGAAAAGAAAAACCAAGTGAAGGAATTCTGCTTTCTAGTTCCTTTTTTTACAAATCTGGAGAGTTTCATATCTTCTCCCCAAGAACTGAGTCATTATAGTTCTGTTGTGTACTCCTCCTCCTTCTAATCCTTTCATTAAAAGTTATTATTATCAATTTTTATGCTAATAAATTGAAATATAATTCTTACAGTACTTGGCATTTCTTTTCTATGCTGATTCAGGACATTTCTGACTTTCTTTAGTAGATAGAGTTCATGACAATTTAATCCAGCTCAAAACCAAGGCCTGCAATCAGCATTGTTCTGCTTCTGTTCAAAAACTGCAGATAGTCTTTAGTTAGCAAAATTGCCCCATGATTGATTTTTTTTCCCTCATCAACCAAGCCATCCACTGGAATAGGAGTAAACAATACTGGTGATTCTTCCTGTCCCTGCAGACTGTATAGTGGACATAGGAGACCACAAAGAGGAAGGAACATTTTTCTCCCTAATTCATTGGCAGTCACTTTACATTAAGACCAAAGTGCAACTACTGGGATTAATCCTATCTTGTTTCCATAAAGGTTATTACATGACATTTACTTTAATCCCTCATGACATCCAGCTCATTTTATTTGTTATCTATACCTCATACATTAATATAGAGACACTTAAATAATGAATTTGACTCCTTTTGTTGTTCCCTTTCCCTTTTTTGTTCTGTCTGTATTTACTCCTCCATTGTTGAACTTGTAATTTCCAAAACACTTCCACTTTGCTAAACAGGCCTGCTGTTCAGATTAATCAGCTACAGTTACAAATCTATTTTCTCTCCTTACTGAGATAAATTCCATCTTTGCAAAGCATCCCTTCCTCCTGAAAGTTTATACACTTACTGAAATACTGAAACCTCTATTGCAACCAGGAATTAACATGATACATGGTCCTTTCTTTTGCTGAACTGTAATGAATATTATTTGATGAAAACCAACATGGATTTGTCTATATAGATGAGTCTTGTCAGACTTTCCGTCACATCTTGGAGCCAGGCACCTGAGAGATAATACACATGTTGAGATGGAATACCTAGATGACAAATGGGAACACCTGTAGTTCTTAGGAAGGCATAACTTATGAATTTCTTCCTCTGGGTGATTGGTGATGGATCTACATGAATCAGTTGGCAGCGCCTCAACTGTAAGAGTCTTCTGTAGCTTGTACATATTTCTAAAAACTTCTTTAAAGTCTGGATTTTTAAAAAATAAATAAATATTTTATGTCAACAAGTTTTCAAAATCTAGACACAAGAATTGGGTGCCAAGATGTACAGTAATGTTGATGTAGTCTCTTTTTGCAAGCCACCTTCTTTCTCATCCTTATAAGTTGTAAACATCATTGATCATCTCTTTTGGAAAGCAATAGAATCCACACATCTTCCCCTTGACAAGTGAGCTGTACATATAATATTCCAAGCCTCCAGTTTATCAATCTTTATATTAAGGACTTCCATAAGCTTGATATTTAACAGCCTTTTTTCTTCTCTGGGAACAAAACATGGCACTTCTGTTGTAGGCAACTGCCAAAATCTCATTCCTGGCCAGGATGTCTTCTATATTCACTGGACAAAGAAGGAAAAGAGGAAAATGCAAATATAATTCTTTCTTTCCCAGAATACACTAAGACAACTGATGTGCAACTGATCATCTGTTGAGTCAAATGTTAGGCAACTGGCTTGAGGTGATTCGTCTCCTGCTCAACTGCTTTCCATAATGCACCAGTAATATGCAGATGAACTTCTGAAAAACAGTTCGGTTAAGAAATGACACAGAAACATATTTAATATATAAGATGATCGGTTATTTATTGAGCATTACTAGTTGGGCATAAATGACGTTTTTGTTAAAACCTAAGGTGCTGTGTAAAATATAATATGATTCAAAGTGGCAACTTAATTGGTTTGAATGGTCTTTTGTTTATCTCCATATGAGCCCATTTCCACACTAAATTTGCACATTGGAAAGCAACCTAAAGCAACAGCTTTTCTATAAATATATTCAGTGGTTAATCTACAGGACCAAATAGCTGCACACATTTATCACTCAGTCAATTCACTTTAAAGTATTGATTTTCTTCAGGGAAAAATCATAAATTTCTTTCCCCATAACTTTCAGTGTTGCAAATGTATATTCTATAGAGAAAAATCGGTATTTACTTTATTTAAAAAGTTATTCTGACAAGGGTTAGGGTTTCATTATTGTTTGTATTATACACCCCAAATTAAATGCAGGTGTGTTAAAGCTAAAGTTAATAATAGATTAAAAGGTGTTTTTGTACAATGTCTACCTTCCAGAGGTAGACTCTGGAAGGCTCCTCAATTCAATACAAAGTATATTTCAGAAATCCAGAAAAAACTACAGAGCAGGTTTAAGTTATTCTCAGTTGACATCAAAGCAACTATAGGCATTTTTCCCCCAGATAAACTCAAGTTATGGATCATATAGAGGAAGATAGTCTCTGAAGTAACCCGCATCCAGTTGTATGCAGTTTGAATAATAATGATCAGTACTTGCATTTTGAGAGACAGTTTAGTATAGGGCAGCGGTGGCAAAACTTTTTCGGCTCCCGTGCTGATTATTGCGTGCACACTTGTGCGCTCGCCAAAACCAGAAGGCAATGTGTCATAGGCAGGATTCACATTTTTTAAAGGCCCTGTCACACTGCCCAACGGATGCAAAACGTTAGTAAAAAGGCCACAACGGACAAGAAAAATGTTCCATCCGTTGTTATCCGCTCTCAAAAGGGGAGAAAATTTGCATGACCGGAGCGGATAACACGGAAAGGAACGGACGCGGGGAGGACTCAGGGCGGATGGAAAGCAGATGCGGAACGGAAGCCCAGCAGATGGAAGTGGATGGGAGCGGATGGCACATCCACTAGGCTTCCGGGGGGCCTCAGCAAAGCGGACGCAGAACGGATGAAGCGGATGCACAGCGGATGCACAGCGGATGAAGCGGATGCAGAGCAGAAGCCTAGCGGATGCACAGCGGAAGCCTAAGGGATGCCTAGCGTTAATTGCACATGCGGGGAGGATGCATTGTGTAAGCCCCACAGATATAAGGAAGCAGCTTGGAAGCAGGTCGCCATTCAGAGGAAAGACCTGCTGCCGGATGGATTGACAGCCTTGCCTGCCCTGCATGCATGCCTGCCTGCAAGCCTTGCTGCAAGCCTTGCTACAAGCCTCTCTGCCAGCCTTGCTGCCTGCCTGCCTGCCTTGCTGCCAGCCAGTCTGCCTGCCAGCCTTGCTGCCTGCCTTCCTGCCAGCCTTGGTTCATGTCTGCCTGCCAGCCTTGGTGCCTGCCTGCCTGCCAGCCTTCCTGCAAGCCTTGGTGCCAGCCTTCCTGCCAGCCTTGGTGCCTGCCTGCCTGCCTGCCAGCCTGCCTGCCAGCCTGCCTGCCCGCCAGCCTTGGTGCCTGCCTCCCTGCCAGCCTTCCTGCCAGCTTTGGTGCCTGCCAGCCTCCCTGCCAGCCAGCAACCCCACAACCATGCGGAAGCACAGCAACCCTCAGCCATCTGCTGCCAGCCCTTGCAAGAGGGACAGGGCTACCATCCCGCCCCCTGGCCCTCACTCTGGTTCTGCTGGGGCTTCTGCAGCATGGGCTCGCACTTCTGGGGCTGGGGCTTCTGCTGCTTCTGCTTCTGGAGGAGCTGATGACAAGCACTCCAGTACAGCCACCTCCACAGCACCTGGACCCTTCACCCCTGAGACTGAGCGACCAAGAGGAATGCCAGAGACTCATTTTTGTTTTATAGCTTGTTGTTAATAAAGTCTATTTTTGATTCACACACTTGCTTCATTTCTTTTTTTTAATAAAGTCTTGCTGGAAACCTTTAGAAATGGTTTCAGCCTTTGCATGCTTGTGGGATGGGTTAAGAAAGCAGTGGGATGGGTTGAGATAGGCAGGGATACCTTTGGAATGGGTTGAGATAGGCAGTGGAATGGGCAGGGATACCTTTGGAATGGGTAATAGCTGTGGGATAGATAAACCTCCAGTGCAAGCATAGTGGGACTGGATGGTCCACCCTCCCAGGTGCCACACCTATGGCCCTTTATTATCAATAACAATATAATCAATCATCCACACATGTCAACATAAACACAACTCTTTATTAAATGCCCTGTTCATTGTAGGCCCACCCAACATACATGGCCCAATCTCATCCGTGTGATGAGACAGGCTGAAGGAAGCATCCATTAAGCATCTACCATCCTGTCTTGCCACTCCACTGCTCCAACTGGGGAGTTGCACCAGTGTTTCAGGAGGTTGCGCTGCTTCTTCCCTTCACGTGAGGCTCTGTTGGGGCCTTGCACATCCTCAGTGTCTATCAGGTTTCGCCCTTGCCTCCATTCCCCAGGCTTCATGTCCCCATTGCCTTGTTGGAGGTCCACGAGCCTGTTCTGCAAGACTGGGTAGCGGGTGCGCATGAGATTGTGCAGGATGCAGCAAGCTTCCATGATCCTCCTCACGGTCTGTGGGTGATGCTGCATGGTGGTGAGAAGTACCTGGAACCTGTTGGCCAGGATGCCAAAGGCGTTCTCCAACACCTACCTTGCCCTGAACAGCCTGTAGTTGAAGATCCTCTCTTCACAGGTGAGGCATCTGGAGGTGTAGGGCTTCATGAGGTAGGTTGTGAGGGAGAAGGCGTCATCTCCCACGATGAAGTAGGGCACATCTTGCGTGTCGTTTGGCAGGGGGTCTGAATCTGGGAAGCCCACAATGAGGTTGCGTTCCAGCCCCTCCTTGAGGTCACTGGCATTGTATACCTGGGCATCTGAACATGAGCCGTTGCCTGAAGCATCGATGTACATGAACTTGTAGTCAGCATCGACCATGGCGAAGAGGACAATGCTGAAGAAGCCCTTGTAGTTGAAATAAGTGGACCCCGACTTGGCTGGTGCTTTGCAGGCCACGTGCTTGCCATCTATGGCTCCAACGGTGTGTGGGAAGTTCCACCTCTGATACCACTGCTCTGCAACTTTCTTCCATCCTTCTTCAGTGGAGGGGCACTGGAGGAGCTCCTCCATGTATTCTTCAATGATGGCCTGCACCACTTCTCTGACCACAATGCTGATGGTGTTGTGTGGCACCCTCCAGCCGTACTGCATGCTCCTGTAGGTGGTCCCTGAGGCCAGGTGGCGCAGAGTGAATGCCACCTTGAGCCCAGGTTCCAGGCTGGGCCGGAAGTTGGTGTTTGCCTTGGTCAACCTGTGTGTCAGCCTCTGCACAACTTCGTCAAACATGGCTGGAGGCATCCTCATGAAGTTCTGGAATGCACGAGTGTCTTCGTTCCTGAGCTCCACCATCAGCTTGTTTTACAGTCCGTACTCTGCTCTTCTCCCGATCCATCTTCGGACCCAGATGCTTCTTGGCCGCCTCTTTTTCTTCCCGTAGTAGAGTTCACAGAGCCTGTAGATGGCTTCGCACTGTTGCAGAAGGATGGTGGCTGCCAAAAGGACTGTGTTACGATCCACGGTGGACATGACTGGATGCTGTGGAAGAGGAAGAGTCAGATGAAGGCTGCAGAAGTCTGCACAGCTGGGCTGCTGGGCTGAAAGTGAGATCCAGATGAGTTGCTCCCCCTTTTTATAGGCAGTATAGGTTTTCCCCTAGGTGTCCTTTTGCATCCTCTAGGCATCCTCTAGACATCCTCTAGACATCCTTAATATCCAAGATAGGTCCCCTCTGCGAACGTTTTTTCCATTTTAAATGCTTTGTTTCCGTGCTGCATCCACTAGGCATCCGTTCTGCATCAGTTCTGCATCCGTTCCGCTTCCTCCTTGCATCCGAGCGGATGCGAGTTGCGTGGATGCGGAACGGATGCCTAGCGGATATAGCAGATGCGTTATGGATGCAGAACGGATGCCTAGTGGATGCAGAATTGCCGAATTGGATACATTTTCCGCGCAAAAGTGTTGAGCAGCTCAAAACTTTCTGAGCGGATGAAACGTCCATAAACGGATGCTGGACGGATAGAGAGGAAGCAAAATGGAGGCAGTGAGTACAGAACGGATACATCGCGTTAACCAGCGGATGGGAAGCTTTTTTGTCCATTTTACATCCTCTTTGCATCCGTTGGTGCAGTGTGACAGGGGCTTAACAACCAGTTCTGTGCAAATGGCTTAGTTGGTCGGCATGGCTTAGTGGTCATGTGACTGGAAGGACATGGCTTGGTGGTCATGTTATTCCTCACATTGAGTCATGCCCCTCCTCGCCTGGCCTCTCATGACTGTGGAGATGCTGCAACAGTTGTAAGTGTGAAAAAATGATCATAAGTCACTTTTTTCAGTGCCATTGTAACTTTCAGTGGTCACTCCACACAAGCAAAGTACCAGCAAAGGAGGGGAAAAAAAACTCTAGAGACGTTCCTGAAACAGGAACTCTAGTCCTGCCAAGAATGTAATAAGGGTTAACAGACAGGCAGTTTCTGTAAGCAACACCAGAATGTTTCCTTCTTGTCTTCCTTACAGGATTAGGCCAGTAATTTCTTCTAACAACTGGTTCTCCAAACTGCTTAGAATGTTAACAACCGGTTCTAGAGAATAGGTGCAAACTGGTAGAATCCCACCCCTGCAATGCATGCTGGGGCCCCCACCCCTGCACACTTGATCCCCTTGCCGCACATCTGCACCTGCACGCATATGATTCCCCTGGCCATGCACCAAACACCTGCATGTGCACACATGATCACCCCCACGTGCCACACATCTGTGCCTGTGCCCATGATCACCCCTTCGTGCACCACGTATCTCTGCACATATGTCCGCAATTTCCCAGTGCGCGCTGTGCATCTCTGTGCATGCGCGTGTGTCTCCTGCATGCCCCCTGTGCATACGTGCCAGATACCTGACAATCAACTGTTGAGCGGTGGTGGTGTGCATGCATGTGCAACGGGGCTCTTCCAGGCGAGCTTTTGCATGCCGGGAAAAATGTCTCTGCATACAACTTCCAGCACACGTGGCATAGGTTCATCATCATGGGTATAGGGATTAAGGCATCAGGTTAGAAACTGGGAAACTCCAAGTTTTAGACTCTAACACAGCTATGTGTCTGTGGGCCAGTTATTTTCTCTCAACCCTAAGAAGAAGGCAGTGGAAAACCATTTCTGAAATTGCTGCCAAGAAAACGAAGCAATGACTTGACTGCACAGAAAACTGAACTGAAAATGAACACACACAAAAATCCCTTGTATTTTACCTAGAAACAAAGTAGTAATCAATGCAAATCAGTGCTTTTAGATGTATTACTATTTCTGAATTCTTCCACAAATCAGCATATCAGCTAAGTTTTATGCTAATAGGTTTCTAAAGTAAATGCAACACTCAATGTAGAAAAAGCTGCAATAGTCAGATCTTCAAGTTCCAAGCAAGTGTATCGCAGATTTTTCTTTCAAGGAAAGAACAGAAAAAGCAAAGTGTTCAGTAAAACAGTAATGTGTTCCTTGTCATTGCCTCAATTTGTAAAACCTGAGTCATCCAGAAGTACATCAACCATAATTCTTGTGTCAATTCATAAAGCCTGTTTTCAAGTTGCCATAAGCTAGGGGAGGGGGGTAACAGAAGTACATTCCACACTTATCTTACAAAGATTGTAGCTAGGCTACTGGATCTTCTGCCTGAAAATCCTTCATTGGAGAATGTGATTGATGATACCCAGTCCATGAACGTGTTTCATTGGAGAATCTGATTTATGACACACCCAGGGGGGAGGGGGGAACGGGGTCACAGGTGACCAGAAATTATTTGTGGCAGAGTTGGCTTCAACTGGGATAATGTCGACATGTTACTCCTAATAAATCTTTGGGGTTCTTTTGAAGCTTTGCTCGAGGCTCATAATTTAATTAGAATAATCTCCAGAACCCTGACATATTGCTTCTTTCAACCATATTCAAAACAGGGAGACATACCACCTTTCTGCATTTATAATGCCTTACAAAAAGCAATTCTGGCATTTCTGGATTGAATTGCTTTTTATTATTTACCTTCACACTCATTACTTTGTGAACACACTCAAAAGAGCCACATCGGGGGGGGGGGAGGGCTGGCGTCGCGACGATAAGGCATGCGATCTTGGAGGTCTGAGATCGCTGCCAATATCTTTGCTCCTGGATGGTACAATTGGATCTAAACCGACCCGAAGCGATGGTGAAAGTGAAGAGCGCATCCTGTCGATCCCAGGGATACCGCAAAGTCCCTGGTAGATCCAGGAGAAGCTCTTCTTGCCAGCGGCAGAGAGGCAGCCATTAAAGCTGCTGAAGTTGGAACAGCTCCAAAACGGAAGAGAACAGAAAGAGAGAGTGTGCCGGTTTGGTGAAAATTTTTACAATATTCTAAGATCTGAAAGGACACCCTAAGCAAAAGAAAGAATCTGTAAACGTTTTGACAGAAGTGATTAAGTGGCAATTTCAAACAGGAATGTCAAAGTAATCGTTTTTTTTTTTCTCATTGCTGGATTTTCTATACATGATCTTATATTTTGAAACTGGGCTGATTTTTTTTTTCTCCCATTAATTTTCTCTCTCCTTTTTGATTTTGTAACATCTCAGGCTAGACACTCCCTTTAGCTATTTCTCTTTTTAAATATCTTTCTAAATATCTTTTTCTTTTTTTTCTCATTGATCCTTATCAGATTTTATTGAGAAAGGAGGGGGAAAGTGAAAGCAAAGAAACTTTGTAACACTGCCAACTAAAGACTTGGAAATATTCTATTTCTCTTGTGACCAGACAAAGCTGAGAAAGAAAGAACTGATACTTTTTTTTTTCTCAAGGACATTGCTATTTGATAAGAGCACGGTAGGTGCTCTTCTGGGTTTCTATCAACAGCTGGAACCTGGTGTTGAAGTTTATAGGAACAGAAAGATGATACATCTGTGGAGAAGAGTGCTATAATAAGAGCCTTGGAAAACTAAACAAAGTGCAGTGTGTTGTTGTTTTTTTTATTTCTCCTAAGCTGCGCTACCCTTCCTCAAAAGTTTATTTTTTAAAATAAGTTAAATTTTTACACTTGCTTTTTATTTTATAACAAAATAATTATTTTTTTAAGGGAGTAGCCTTTTTTTTCTTTTTTTCTTTCTGCCTTGCTGGTATTTTTGTTTTTCCATCTAATTCCCACACTGATTTTTTTTTTTCATTTTTTTATCTTCTTGGCCTTTTTTGTCCTCCTCTTCTATTATGCAGCCTTTTATATTTGAGATCTTTTAATTTGGAATAAGGTTGAAGAAACTGAAGAATTCTTCCTTTTTTTTTTTTTAGCTTTTTATTCCTCACTTTTCCGTCTTCTTTGGGATTTTACAACTTTTTCTCCCTTGTGTGTGTTTATGATCTTTTTCTTCATTTTTGATTTTTTACTGTTATCTACTCCAACCGATTGGATTAAGGTATACAAGAATCTGAAGAAATTTTTCTTTTTTTCCCCTTTTTTATCATTACTACTATTTGGCTTTTTCCCCCAACTATTTTTATTTGGAATTGCAATTGGTTATATCATAATTGCATTAGGGTCAAGAAGAACCTGAAGATTTTGAATTGTTTGAAATGAGTAGGAAACTAACAGCTCCTGGTTGTTCAACTTCCACTTCCTCCTCTCCACCATCTGGAGGACAATGTTCAATACAGACAATGTTAAGGCAAGAAAAAGAACAAGAAAAAGTGACCCTGCAGATGATAATGCAAGGAATTCAAAATATTCAAACAAGATCTGAGAATATTGAAAAGAGAACAGAGAATATTGAACAAAGAACAGGTAAAACTGATGAAAAAGTGGAGAACATCCAACAAATGATGATGAAGTATGATGAGAAACTACTAAAAATTGAAGAAGATAAAGAGATAAGATTGGAGACATTGAAAGCAGATTAATGGTAGTTGAGCAAGATAAAAGTGGTATCTTTTGATGGGAGATGGATAGATCAGAATTCTACCTTAGATTTCAAAACATAGAGGAAGAAAAAGGACAAAATCTAGCTGAGATAATGATAGAAATATTGGCAGAAGCTTTGGAAATATCTGAAGAGAAGATGATAGATGGAATAGATGAGGTCTATCGAATTTTCACAAGATACGCAATGAGAAATAGCCTACCAAGAGAAGTTCACATTAGATTTACAACGAAAGCCATTAAAACGCAAATATTGCAAGTGGCAAGAGAGAAAACATTGAAATATAAAGATAAGGAGATTGTGGTTTTGAAACAAGTACCCAGAAGAGTGAGAGAGATGAGAAGAAAATACTGATTTTTTACTAAATTGCTACTAAAGAAAGAGGTGAATTATAGATGGCTGATTCCAGAAGGTCTGATGTTCACATGGCAAGAACAGAGATACAGAATTGACTCAACTGAGACAGCTGAATCATTTTATACAGAATTTTTCAGAGGGAAAGAGGAAGAGGCAGAAAAAGAAATGTCATTCATTGAATTCCAAGAGGACTTCCAAATGATGACTGAAGAAGAAGAAGGTGCAGTAGGTGGAAAGGAAGAAGCCAAAGAACAACGTGAACTAAGATCTACGAGAGCTGCCAAACCTAATTATAAAATATAATCATGGAAGAGAAAAAACTGATTACAATTAATATAAATGGACATAAATATAATTTATATACATATATAATTTATATAAATATAAATCAGCTGTTAAAAGAAGGAAAACATTTTATAAATTAGAAAAATTAAAATTTGATATAATTTGTCTTCAAGAAGTACATAATAAAAAACAATTTGAACAATTGTGGATACAGCCAAAATTAGGGAAAATATTTACCTCCTTGACACAAAACAAGAGAAGAGAAGGTTTTATATATTAAAGAAACCATTCCAGAGAAATTGATTTATACTGATGACGATGGAAGAAACCTAATGGTGGAAATAATTGACAACAATATGAAAACACTCCTGATTGCAATTTATGCCCTGAATGACAAACAAGAAGAATTTTATAAAAAATTACATATGAAAATAATTGAACTAGACTATGCTAATATAGTTATGATGGGAGATTTTAATGGCATTGTAGACAACAAATTGGACTATACAGCACAGAAAAAAATAAAGCAAAACAAAAAGACTCTCCCTAAATCTTTCTTTAAAATGGTAGATGAAATAAAGATACATGGAGAGAAAGAAATGCTAAAACTAAACAGTACACTTTTTACTCAAATGGACATTTATCATGGTCCAGAATAGATACGATATGTATGTCAACAGAATTGTTAACTAATATTCAAGAAATAAATATTGAATCAAGTACTTGGGCAGATCATAATCCACAGACAATTAAATGAAAAGGCCAAAGAAGAAGATCTAGATGGATGTTAAATAATACTTTTTTAAAGGAAAAAGATTTCACACAGTGGATGGAGAAAGAATTGGCTTTTTTTTCAGAGAAAACAAAAAAGAAGATGCATCAATTCAGAATGTATGGGATACAATGAAGGCATATACCAGAGGTTTGGTAATAGACTATACAAGGAAAAGAAATATTATGAAAAGATTAGCCTCTAAGATATTAGAGGATGAGTACAAAGGACTTGAAAAAGAGCTACAGAAAATGCCACAGAAAAAGGACATTAAGCTAAAAATGGATATAATGAA
>BLBF01000003.1:47653670-47666703 GCA_015471245.1 Laticauda colubrina | reverse complement strand
GATAGATAGATAGATAGATAGATAGATAGATAGATAGATAGATAGATAGATATAAATATAGAGATAAAGATAGAGGTGGGAGATTGTTACAGAGATAAAATGACTGGCTTGTTGCCAAGGCCTGACATTGAGAGCTGAGAGAAATGTGACTGGCCTGAAGTCACCCAGATGGCTTTCATGCTTAAAGTGGGATTAGAATTCACAATCTCCTGGTTTCTAGCGTGGTGTCTTAACTACAAGGCCTAACTGGCCCTCCAAAAATACTTTATGCAATACTATTGTTAAAGTAATTGCAAGCAGCCTTTTTCAGTTGATGCTGTCCAAAAGAAATGAAATTCTGAGACTATCCAGCCAGTCCTAGGAATATGAGAAGCATCAAATAGGGAAAGGCAAAATTACAATGTTTGGTATTTTCTAAGCTTCACTATTTGGTTTCTGATATTTCATTAACTTTGCTAGGTATCTTCATCAATACTATTGAGTGTAGGGTTTGCTCAGCTGCCTTCTTATATTCCTGCTTGTCCTGCCTATGTTGGTAGGGGTGTGTTTTTCTTCTTGGCAGTACCCTGATTAGAGTATTATTTTTTCCTTGATTATATTTCTGGTCTTAATACCTACTTATTTGACTGGTGATGTCCTCTAGTCTTTTTATTTATTTATTTAGCTTTTTTATTGACTCTTTTGAATGGTGTATAAATGTGATTTATCTTCATGGCAGGGGTCCCCAACTCTATGGCCATGCCCACTATTATCTGGGCCACAGAAGCAGTAGGCGAGTGCATGAACACAGCTCAGCTTATGCAAGCAACAGGCAATTGCACATGCAAAGTTCCATTTCTGCCCACCACTTGCATGGAAACCTCCCCCCCCCCCCATGCTGATCTACAAAGTCAGAAAGGTTGGGACGTAAGATTTATCAGCTCAGAACTTCGATAAAAGGAAACAGCCCACCTATACAATATATTCCAACAAAATGGATATCCACACAAGTTTAATAAAAAGTGGCTAACTCTTAACTGAGAGCATTTGCACCAAGTCAAATTCCTTGTGTGCCCAATCATACTTGGCCAATAAAGAATTCTATTCTAACCCATTACAGCACAATCAAACAAGCTATGAAAAGGATAACACTATACATCATTAACATTTCAGAAACATCCAACAAACTATTATACACAGCATTACCATAGCACACAAATCAACTAAAGTATTCTAGAGCATCTTAAGTAAACCAAAAGATCCAATAGTCAAGAAGGAAAAACAGGAGTCATCTATAACATATAACAAAATTAAAGATGATAACAGCCACTAGGTAGGGCAGAGTGCATCCATGGACACCAACTAGCAGTCCAAAAATATCGTAAAATTGGTTAATCTCCCAACATAGAGATAGATTCAAGCATAGTTTTGACTGGGAAACTGAGCATCCAAGATCAAGATCAATCCAAAACACCAAGGAATTCTTGAAATCTGGCATTTATTCAGATCAATCATCTATAGACATGTGGAGATAAACCACATTTTAATTGTTTCAAAAGGGACATTAAAAAAATTAAAAAGGACTCAAAAAGATCAAGACACATCCTCTTCAGCAGCCAACACCCAGATAAATAGGGATTAACACCAGACAAACAATCTAGCTGAAAAAATACTCAAGGAAATACCAAGGAGAAAACCAACATTGGCATGGCAAACCACTGAATATCAACAGGAGGCAAACTTCTCACTCACTAGCACTGATGTTACCTAGTCAAATAATGAAACATCTGACAACCAAACTCAAAAAGCACTAAGACTTCACCTTCCCATTTCCTTAACGGCAATTAGACAAGAGATGTATGAAAAGTATACAATAAAGCTATCTTGGCACATGTGAATATGAAAGTTGAAGGTGACATTCCTTGAATAAAACATTCACTGAATATCATTTGTATAATGATATTGAATCATCTGAATTAGAATTGAATCAAGATCTGAATTAGTCCATTTAGTGAAATCATTCTTCAATAAATGTGGTTGGTGGTTAAGCAAGCAGCAGGATTTAATTGAGTTCCAAACTCTGCAGCGACTTGCCAGTACTAAAGCCGTCCATAGTCCTGCTGATACCAATTCAAGCAGATTACAGTCTGCTATGTAAGCAAAGCCTGTTTTTTAAAATCTCCTACTATTCTGTTTTCATCATTTCTGGCAAAACTTTAAAGGCTTATGCTCAACTCACCAAGTCTCTCTCTTTCCAAAATAATGCAACTATTATACAGAATGAAGTACAATTTGAATAAGACTTTTTCTATTTATTATCCAATTTGAAGCAGCCTAGAAAGTTAAATGAATTAAAAAGTAATCTAGTTCATGTAAACCAGAACCAAATAATAATTATTTTTTTCATATTTTGAAGAAAATGTGACTTAACAAAATAAGTTAACAAATCATTTTCCCCTTTCAGATTATTCTGATTTCAATGTAATTATCTGTATAAATTTTGTTTTTGATTGTTCTAGAGACCTAATAACAAAGCTACATAAGCTTAACAATCAACATCCATGAGTTCTTGTTTTAAAATATCACACTCTGCTTGTATTTTGGAGTCAGCTGCCTTGTATATTTCACTTAATGAGTTTAGGGCCCACATTTTATTTGGATATTATTAAAATGTGTACTATCCAACATTTTACCTAGAAAATTGCATTTTCCTAGAAAAATGCAATTTTCTAATTTTACTATTGAAGCAACAAAAAAGCACATGAAACTAAATGAACAGAATATTTTTTTGGGTCTTCCTGGAACTAGCAGAAGTATGCAGTTGTTTCTGTATGGGAACAGCTTGACTTCACCATCAGAGAATAATCACCATCTGAGATGGTCAAAATGGTAGTTGTATATTTTAGAAAGTCCAAAGGGAAACTAATCAGTAGTAATAATAATACGGATCTGAAAAGAAGAGGATGGGAGTTTCAAGTAGTAAGAGCAACAAAGATGATTACATATAAAGAACGGTTTATAAAAAACATATAAAGAACAGTTGCTGGAATTGGGTATGACTAATTTAATGAAAAGGACTGCGGATGCATGATGGCAGTGTTCCAATAGCTAAGAGGTTATCACAAAGGAGGAGCCAACCTATTATCTAAAGCACCTAAAGGCAGGACAAGAAGCAATGGATGGATCTAGAAGAGAAGCAACTTAAAACTAAAGCCCCTGTCACACTGCACCAACGGATGGAAAGAGGATGTAAAACGGAGAAAAACACTTGCCATCCGTTTGTTAACACGATGCTTCCATTCTGTACTCACTGCCTCCGTTTTGCTTCCTCTCTATCCTTCCAGCATCCGTCTATTGACATTTCATCCGCTCAGAGGGTTTTGAGCTGCTCAAAACTTTTGAGCGGAAAATGTATCCAATGTGTCCGTTCTGCATCTGCAACACATACGGGGAACATCCGTTCTGCATCCGTTACGCATCCGCTATATCCACTAGGCACATTCCGCATCCACGCAACTCAAATCCGATCGGACACAGGGAGGAAGCAGAATGGACGTGCAGCATTAGTAGCATGGACGGAGAAAGGATGAAGGCAGATACAGCTCGCAAAGAAAGCATTTAAAACGGAAAAAACGTTCACAGAGGGGACCTATCTTGGATATTAAGGATGTCTAGAGGTTGCCTAGAGGATGCAAACAGACACATAGTGGAAAACCTATATTGCCTATAAAAAGGGGAGCAACTCATCTGGATCTCACTTTCAGACCAGCAGCCCAGCTGTGCAGACCTCTGCAGCCTTGATCTGACTCTTCCTCTTCCACAGCATCCAGTCATGTCCACCTTGGATCGTAACAAACTCCTTTTGGTAGCCACCATCGTTCTGCAACAGTGTGAAGCCATCTACAGGCTCTGTGAACTCTACTACGGGAGGAAAAGGAGGCAGCCAAGAAGAATCTGGGTCCGAAGATGGATCGGGAGAAGAGCAGAGTACGGACTGTACAACAAGCTGATGGTGGAGCTCAGGAACGAAGACCCTCGTACATTCCAGAACTTCATGAGGATGCCGCCAGCCATGTTTGATGAAGTTGTGCAGCGGCTGACACCCAGGTTGACCAAGCAGAGCACCAACTTCCAGCCCAGCCTGGACCCTGGGCTCAAGGTGGCACTCACTCTGCGCCACCTGGCCTCTGGGACCACCTACAGGAGCATGAAGTACGGCTGGAGGGTGCCACACAACACCATCAGCATTGTGGTCAGAGAAGTGGTGCAGGCCATCATCGAAGAATACATGGAGGAGCTCCTCCAGTGCCCCATCACTGAACAAGGCTGGAAGAAAGTTGCAGAGCAGTGGTATCAGAGGTGGAACTTCCCACACACCGTTGGAGCCATAGATGGCAAGCACGTCACCTGCAAAGCACCAGCCAAGTCAGGGTCCACTTATTTCAACTACAAGGGCTTCTTCAGCATCGTCCTCTTCGCCATGGTCGATGCTGACTACAAGTTCATGTACATCGATGCTTCAGGCAACGGGTCATGTTCAGATGCCCAGGTATACAACGCCAGTCACCTCAAGGAGGGGCTGGAACGCAACCTCATTGTGGGCTTCCCAGATCCAGACCCCCTGCCCAATGACACACAAGATGTGCCCTACTTCATCGTGGGAGATGACGCCTTCTCCTCAGAACCTACTTCATGAAGCCCTACACCTCCAGACTCCTCACCCATGAAGAGAGGATCTTCAACTACAGGCTGTCCAGGGCAAGGCGGGTGGTGGAGAATGCCTTTGGCATCCTGGCCAACAGGTTCCAAGTACTTCTCACCACCATGCAGCATCACCCACAGACCGTGAGGAGGATCGTGGAAGCTTGCTGCATCCTGCACAATCTCATGCGCACCCGCTACCCAGTCTTGCAGAACAGGCTCGTGGACCTCCAACAAGGCAATGGGGACATGGAGCCTGGTGAATGGAGGCAAGGGCAAAACCTGATAGACACTGAGGATGTGCAAGGCCCCAACAGAGCCTCACGTGAAGGGAAGAAGCAGCGCAACTTCCTGAAACACTGATGCAACTCCCCAACTGGAGCAGTGGAGTGGCAAGACAGGATGGTAGATGCTTAATGGATGCTTCCTTCAGCCTGTCTCATCACACGGATGAGATTGGGCCATGTATGTTTGGTTGGCCTACAATGAACAGGGCATTTAATAAAGAGTTGTGTTTATGTTGACATGTGTGGATCAATGATTACATTAGTACTGATAATAAAGGGCCATAGGTGTGGCACCTGGGAGGGTGGACCATCCAGTCCCACTATGCTTGCACTGGAAGTTTATCTATCCCACAGCTATTACCCATCCCAAAAGTATCCCTGCCAATCCCACTGTTATCCTTACCAATCTCACAAGCATGCAAAGGCTTAAACCATTTCTAAAAGTTTCCACCAAGACTTTATTTACTAAAATAAATGAAGCAAGTGTGTGAAGCAAAGATAAACTTTATTAATAACAGGCTGTAAAAGAAAAATGACCCAAGTCAAGTGTCCAAATAAAGTCTACAGGTAGCCACCCAGTCTCTGGCACTCTTCTTGGTCACTCGGAGGTGTGCCCAGTCTCAGGGGTGAAGGGTCCAGGTGCTGTGGAGGTGGCTGGTGCTGGAGTGCTGGTCTGAAGCCCCACTGGGGTGCCTGGCCCCGAGAGGACAACAAGTGACGGTGTATTGAGGAAGCTCTCGGACAGCTGGCTCAGCCCCGTAATGTTGAGAGATCCTTCCTCCATGCCATGGGGTGTCAGCCCCAGTACCGAGGACAGATGTACTGAGGCCGGGCTTGGCTGTGGGGTGGAGGAAGGAGCAGTGTAGTGGAGCTGTCTGGTCTGCAGCTGGGTGAGGACTGGCGAGGGTGGCATCAATGTCGTGGGTGGCATCGGTGGCATCAGTGTCGTGGGTGGCATCGGTGGCATCAGTGGAACTGGTGGCAACGGTGGCATCCAATGACTCTGTGCCTGGGAAGGGCTGCTGCCTGTGCTGCTGGACCTCCTGGTAGCCGTAGCCCTGGTAGGTGGAAAGCCTGTGGAAAGCCTTGGAATGGGAGGGACATCACCTGGGGTGGAGGAGCAGACCTGGACTGGGTGGGAGCAGGTTCCCCTGGGTCTGGAGGGTTGTGAAGCGGCTCAGTGATCCGGTCCTTCACCACCTGGTACTGGGGTTCCGCCATGTCCATGAGGGTCTGGTTGACATAGGTGAGGAAGGGCTTGCGGTTGGAGGATGAGGAGTCGGTGTGGACCAGCTGAGAGAGGAGATCTATGCTGCTCCGGATGGTGTCCCTGATCTCCAGCAGGACAGTGTGGCTCTGCCCCTCCTGTCTGGCTCTCTGCCTTTCTGTGGAGGTGGAGCTGGGGGTGGATGTGGGTAGGACTGTGGTGGAAGTGCCGTCTCCTTTCTCCCACTGCACCAGGAAGTCCTCCACGTGCTCCACCACAGTTAAAACAGCTGTCCGCGGGTTCTCCGCTGTGGGATGCTCCGCAGAAACCTGCCTGGAGACAGGGAATGACTCTCGGCCGGAAGAGGACTGGCTCTCAGCAGGCTGCCGGAGAGAGAGGGTCATTAGAGGGGCTGCTGCTGCTCCTCGGTGGTGGATCTTACCCTCCAGGAAGCTGCACCTGGCCATGACATAGGTCTTTCTGTCCGTCAGCTTAACCGTGGCCTGGCCAGATTTCTTGAGGTGCAGCTTCCCGTACCAGGTGTGCATGTGCTTCCACCAGCCGAGGAGCACATCTGATGTGTAGCCCAGGCTCTCTGCCTTCTCTCTCCAAGCAGCCTGCTTCCTTTTGGTGTCCCTGTACAGCCGGTGTCCCTTCCGCCACAGATAGTCATTCTCTCTCAGCCACTCCAGCACCTCACCCTCGTGTTCCTCCTCAATGGAGTATTGCCTCCTCTCCCTATCACGCGTCTGCCTCTTCCTCCCTCTGGCAGGGCCATATGGGCCCTCATCAGAGGGACTTCGAGGTTGTAGGGGCTGCTCCTCCACACCACCAGCAGCAGCAGCAACAGCAGGATCATCATCATCAGCAGCAGCAGCAGCAGCAGCACAGCAGAATCATAATCATCATCATCATCATCATCAGCAGCAGCAGCAGCACCAGCACCAGCAGGATCATCATCATCATCATCATCATCATCATCATCATCATCAGAAGCAGCAGCAGCACCAGCAGGACCAGGATCAGCAGCAGCAGAGTAAGCACCAGGAGCCCCAGCAGGACCAGGAGCACAAGCAGTACGAGCAGTACGAGCAAGTTCAGGAGCACAAGCAGGACGAGCAGGACCAGCAGGACGAGGAGCAGCTTCAGCAGAGTTAGCACCAGCAGAAGCACCACCGCCAGGAGCAGCATCAGCAGAGTAAGCACCAGCAGAAGCACCACCGCCAGAAGCAGCATCAGCAGAGTAAGCACCAGCAGGAGCACCACCGCCATAAGCAGCATCATCAGCAGAAGCCCCAGCACCAGAAGATCGAGCCCGGGCAGCAGAAGCCCCAGCAGAAGCAGAGTGAGGGCCAGGGGGTGGGAGGGTGGCCCTGTCCCTCTTGCCAGGGCTGGCAGCAGATGGCTGAGGCTTCCTCTTCTTCCCCATGGTTGTGGGGTTGCTGGCTGGCAGGGAGTCTGGCAGGGAGTCTGGCAGGTCGGAAGGCACCAAGGCTGGCAGACAGCAAGGCTGGCAGGGAGGCTGGCAGGCAGGCAGACAGCAAGGCTAGCAGGGAGGCTGGCAGGATGGCAGGCAGCAAGGCAGGCAGCAAGGCATGCAGGTAGGGCAGGCTGGCAAGGCACTCGATGTGTCTGGATGCAGGTCTTTCCTCTGAATGGTGACCTGCTTCCGAGCTGCTTCCCTTTATATCCGCGGGGCTGATGCAATACATCCTCCTGCATGTGCATTGAATGCTAGGCATCCGCTAGGCTTCCGCTACGCATCCGCTAGGCTTCTGCTCTGCATCCACTTCATCCGCTGTGCATCTGCTGTGCACCCGCTTCATCCGCTCGGCGTCCGCTCTGCATCCGCTCTTTCCGTTCCGCGTCCGCTTTGCTAAGGTCCCCCGGAAGCCTAGCGGATGTGCCATCTGCTCCTATCCGCTCCCATCCGCTAGGCTTCCGCTCTGCATCCGTTTTCCATCCGCTCTGCGTCCTTCCCCCGTCCGTTCCGTTCCATGTTATCCGCTCTGGTTATGCAAATTTTCGCCCCTTTTGAGAGCGGATAACAGCAGATGGAACATTTTTCTCGTCCGCTGTGTCCTTTTTACAACTCCTGCACGACCTCATACATGCAAGCCAGATACCTGACAATCAGTTGTCAGGCTTGCAATGTGCAACAGATCTTTTTTGGGCAAGTGCTCACATGCCTGCAGTAATGGTTCTGCATGCCACTTCCAGCACGCATGCCATGCCGTAGGTTCACTACCTCAGCAGGAGTTTAGACTAGAAGACCTCCAACGTCCTTTCCAATTCAGTTTAGCAAATTCAGTTTAATAAATACACAGTGAAGGAATACTTCTTCATTATTGTCGAGTATAATAATAGAACTTTGAAGCTCTATTGTCCAAGTTTCTGTCAATCCAATCTTACAATAAACAAAATCAAGGCTGGATTTCTTTGTGTTTCTCTGACATGCTTGCTTAAACTTGTGGATTGTGTAATCTCTTCTCCAAGCCCCTTCTTAATAACTTGTTCCTTCCTTTCATATTTCCCCAAACTCAGCTCCAAATTCTGTTACACCTTAATAGCATGCTGAAACTTGCATTGTTGTGATCCCAAGGAGACCCCAATATTTGGTATTTCACATTATTGATACTTGGAATTAACCCTAAAGGATAAATGGAAACACATTAAATTGCTGACTTTGACCAATATCTTCCTCTTATACTAAGAGTTGCACATGTGGAATGATGGCATCATTAAAAAATACACAATATCATAGAGGAATTAATCAGTACCTGTCTCTGAAGCTTTAGAGAAAGTGCAAACTGATAATTAATGTCCTGGGAGTGAGATAAGGCAGAGATGTAATGGAAAATGTTCTAGGATAAAAAGAAATTAGTAGAGTTGAAGGGAGAAAGAAAAATGATTTTAAGAAGGGGGAGAGAAGTTTGTACTATTTTTAAACTTTATTCCTAAAAGTACCTTAATGGCTGATTAAAATGGAACTTCTAAAATAACTTATGGGGCAACTCTTTGTTCATTAATTTTATGGCTTTAGTCTTCACAAGATATATTTACTTATAAATAAATAAGTTTGTAACAGAAAAAGAAAGGAAAAGGAGTCACATAAATAACATCAGAGATGCGTATTTCTATTCTTGCAGAATGATTTGTCATGGCAACTAAAATAAATTTAAACATTGTTCATAATACACAGCTAAAGAAACATGAAAACACGTCCAGTTCAGGAATATACCATTCCTAAATCTGATTACTTGACTGTTGGCCAGTTTGTTATATCTTGGATGACAAAAAGGACATGTACAAAACATGGAAAGAAGGACACATAACTAAAGCAGAATATCAGCAGATAGCCAGAATCTGCAAAGACGAAGTCAGGAAAGTAAAGGCTCAGAATGAACAAAGATTTGCAACAAAAGTCAATGATAATTTTAAAAAATGTCCTCCAACATACAAATAAAAAAATAAAATCAAGGAAACACTCAGTCCACTAAAGAGAGAAGATGGCAAAGAAGTCATAAGCAGCAGAGAGAAAGCAGAACTGCTTAACTCATTCTTTGCATCGGTCTTCACACAAAAAGAAACAATAGTCCAACATACCAAAGGCATAATTGTAAAAAACAGACTAGAAATAAAAAGTTAACATAACCAAAAAATGGTAAGAGAACACCTGTCTGTTCTTGATGAATACAAATCACCGTAACCTGATGGATTACATCCCAGAGTTCTAAAGGAGCTGGCAGATGTCATCTCAAAACCACTCTGCCACATATTCTAAAAATCCTGAACACCGGCAAACTACCAGAGAACTACCTGGGAAGATACTAGAAAAGATGATGATGATGATGATGATGACTACAACAACAACAGCAACAACAACAGACCTGCCAGCATCTAGAATGAGTAAAGTAATAGTCAGCATAGATTTGTTAAAAATAGATCATGCCAAACCAATCTTACTTCATTTTTCATTGTAATGACTAAATTAGCAGACAAGCAAAATACTGTGGACATAATATACTTAGACTTCAGCAAGACATTTGACAAATTAGACTACAACTTATTTCTTGGTAAGCTAGAAGAAAGATGCATTCGCAAATGGCTGACAAACCATTCTCAACCAGTAATCCTTAATGAGTAAGTCCACATGGAGGGAAGTAAGCAGTGGAGTACCACAAGGTTCCATCTTAGGCCCAGAGGGAATAGAAGGGGAACTTACCAAATTTGCAGATGATACTAAGTTAACATCCTAGATAATAGGGTCAAGATCCAGATGGATCTTGACAGGCTTGAAAAGTGGACCCTATCGAACAAAATGAAATTCAGTGTAAAGTAAGAAAAGGGCAAGAAAAATAAAAAGTACACATATAGACTGAGTGAAACCACGCTTAATAGCAGTAAATGTGAGAAGGATCTTGGAGTCTGAGTGAATAACCAATGAAATATGAGCCAGAAGTGTGCAGTGGCAGCTAAAAATGCCAATGCATTTTTAATACCAATCTATAAATTCTTAGTAAGACCACACCTAGAATACTGCATCCATTTTTAGTCACCACTTTATAAAAAAGATGAGACTCAAATGAGTGCAGAGAAGAGAAACCAATATGATTAGGGGACTGGAAGCTAAAACATATGATGAACGGTTGCAGGAACTGGGCATGGCTAGTCTAAAGAAGAGAAGGATGAGGGGAGACATGATATTTCATTTCACATATTTCATTCCATCAGGGGGTGTCATAGAGAGGTGGGGGTCAAACTATCTTCCAAAGCACCTGTAGGCCAGACAAGGAATAATGGATGGAAACTGAACAAGGAGAGATTCAACCTGGAAATAAGGAGAAATTTTCTGACAGTGAGAGCAATCAACCAATGGAACACTTTCCCTCAGAAATTGTGGGAGCTTCATCACTGGAAGCTTTCAAGAAGAGACTGGACTGCCATTTGTCAGAAATGATGTTTCTGCTTGGATGGGGAGTTGGACTAGATGACCTACAAGGTCCCTTGCAATTCTGTTAATCTGGTTGACATATACTGCCAGCTGCACTTGTTAATACAGTTAACAGCTATGCAGTATGTCACATCCAATTCAGAAGAGGTGCTTCAGAACTCACAAGAATTTCCACATCAACTCAAGAGATTAGTAGTGTCTGTTTACCAAATGACCTCTTCCAAATGGAGCTAATAATACTACACAACATTGATTTTACTACATTTTAGAATATTAGACATAACTAGTACTACACAAAAAGCTCAATCATCATACCTGTTCAATAAGACCATGAATACCATTTGCAATAACACAAAATAAATTCTATTGAAGTCGGCCTCCATTCTCCTAGTCTTTCATACCATGCTTGGAGATCAGCTCTGTTTATTTATTTGTGGCCAACAGAAAAAATGTGCAGTCACCAGGCTGACTCGTGCCCTGAAGCCCCTCTATAATTTTTTAATCTTGAACTTTAATTATATTATGTGTTATATTATAATATTATATTCAATATTACAATTTTACTCTGAATTTTATTAATGATACAATTTTAAATTTTATAAAATATCTAATAGCTCATAGAACTACAAGTTTCATTGTTATATTATTGAATTTAAAGATCAACCAAATAAAATAAAATAAAATAAAACTGTGGCTGACCAACCTATGCACACTGTATAAAAATCAAACAATGTTTGAAATGTCAAGTTCTAAGCAAGCTATTTAGAATTCCAGGGTAGGCTTTCATAACTGGTATCAACAAAGCAGAATGATCTTTGGAATGGTGGTCTCATTTATTTTTTTCCTGAGGTTTCTCTGGCAGCTGTGCTATTTGTGAGCAACTAACAGATATACCACAAAGCAATTCACTCTACCACCAAAGGTATCAGCCACAACTGCTAGATGAATGTCAGGAGAAAACCAACCAACCAACCACTGCACAAGGGCCATTTAGCCCAAAAACTCATCACTGCTTTATCTAGAATTTTCATTATAGGCCCAGTCCCACTGCACTTACGGATGCAAAGAGGATTTAAAACGTTAAAAAAGCTTGCCATCCGTTGGAAAATGCTATGCATCCGTTGTATACTCACTGCATATGTGTTTCATACGGTCTATCCCTCGAGCATCCGTCCACTGCAATTTCATCCGCACAAGAAGTTTTGAGCTCCACAAAACTTTGTGAACGGATGAACTTTTCGCCGTGTACGATGTACATCCGTGACATATACGGGCAACAAACGTTCTATGTCCGTTATCATCCGTTAAACATCCGCTGTATCCTCTCTGCATCCTCTGGCCATCCCCTCAACTCACATCCGCAAGTGACCTCAAGGATGGGCTGGAACGCAACCTCAACATGGGTTTTCCAGGTCCAGACCCCCTACCCTATGACACACAAGATGTGCCCTACTTCATCGTTGGTGATGATGCGTTTTCCCTCAGAACCTACCTCATGAAGCCCTACACTTCAAGATACCTCACCCGTGAAGTGAGGATCTTCAACTACAGGCTGTCCAGGGCAAGACGGGTGGTGGAGATCACCTTTGGCATCCTGGCCAACAGGTTCCAGATACTAATCACCACCATGCAGCATGACCCAGAGACTGTGAGGAGCATCGTGGAAGCTTGCTGCATCCTGCACAATCTCATGCGCACCCGCTACCCAGTGTTGCAGAACAGACTTGTCGACCGTCAACAAGGCAATGGGGACATGGAGCCTGGTGAATGGAGGCAAGGACGAAACCTGAAAGACACTGTGGATGTAGGCCCCAACAGAGCTTCACGTGAAGGGAAGAAGCAGCGCAACCTACTGAGACACTGGTGCAACTCCCCAGCTGGAGCAGTGGAGTGGCAAGACAGGAT
>BLBF01000003.1:47559444-47643670 GCA_015471245.1 Laticauda colubrina | reverse complement strand
TTCATTATATCCATTTTTAGCTTAATGTCCTTTTTCTGTGGCATTTTTTGTAGCTCTTTTTCAAGTCATTTGTACTCATCCTCTAATACCTTAGAGGCTAATCTTTTCATAATATTTCTTTTCCTTGTATAGTCTATTACCAAACCTCTGGTATATGCCTTCATTGTATCCCATACATTCTGAATTGATGTATCTTCTTTTTTGTTTTCTCTGAAAAAAAAAGCCAATTCTTTCTCCATCCACTGTGTGAAATCTTTTTCCTTTAAAATAATATTATTTAACGTCCGTCTAGATCTTCTTCTTTGGCCTTTCCATTTGTCTGTGGATTATGATCTGCCCAAGTACTTGATTCAATATTTATTTCTTGAATATTAGTTAACAATTCTGTTGACATCCATATCCTATCTATTCTGGACCATGATAAATGTCTATTTGAGTAAAAAGTGTACTGTTTAGTTTCAGCATTTCTTTCTCTTCATGTATCTTTATTTCATCTACCATTTTAAAGAAAGATTTAGGGAGAGTCTTTCTGTTTTGCTTTATTTTTTTCTGTGCTGTATAGTCCAATTTGTTGTCTACAATGCCATTAAAATCTCCCATCATAACTATATTAGCATAGTCTAGTTCAATTATTTTCATATGTAATTTTTTATAAAATTCTTATTTGTCATTCAGGGCATAAATTGCAATCAGGAGTGTTTTCATATTGTTGTCCATCATTTCCACCATGAGGATTCTTCCGTCGTCATCAGTATAAATCAATTTCTCTGGAATGGTTTCTTTAATATATAAAACCACTCTTCTCTTGCTTTGTGTCAAGGAGGTAAATATTTTCCATAATTTTGGCTGTATCCACAATTGTTCATATTGCTTTTTAATATATACTTCTTGTAGAAAAATTATATCAAATTTTAATTTTTCTAATTTATAAAAAGTTTTCCTTCTTTTAACGGCTGATTTATATTTATAAAAATCAGATTTATATACAAATTATATTTATATCCATTTATATTAATTGTAATCAGTTTTTTCTATTCCATGATTATATTTTATAATTAGGTTTGGCAGCTCTCGTAGATCTTAGTTCACGTAGTTCTTTAGCTTCTTCCTTTCCACCTACTGCACCTTCTTCTTTTTCAGTCGTCATTTGGAAGTCCTCTTGGAATTCAATGAATGACATTTCTTTTTCTGCCTCTTCCTCTTTCCCTCTGAAAAATTCTGTATAAAATGATTCAGCTTTCTCAGTTGAGTCAATTCTGTATCTCTGTTCTTGCCATGTGAAAAATCGGTATTCTCTTCTTATCTCTCTCATTCTTCTGGGTACTTGTTTCAAAGCCACAATCTCCTTATCTTTATATTTCAATGTTTTCTCTCTTGCCACTTGCAATATTTGTGTTTTAATGGCTTTCTTTGTAAATTTAATGTGAACTTTTCTTAGTAGGCTATTTCTCATTGCGTATTTTGTGAAAACTCGATAAACCTCATCTACTCCATCCATTATCTTCTCTTCAGATTTTTCCAAAGCTTCTGCCAATATTTCTATCATTATCTCAACTACATTTTGTCCTTTTTCTTCCTCTATGTTTTGAAATCTAAGGTAGAATTCTGATCTATCCGTCTCCCATCACAAGATACCACTTTTATCTTGCTCAACTACCATTAATCTGCTTTCAACATCTCCAATCTCCTTATCTCTTTGTTTATCTTCTTCAATTTTTAGTAGTCTCTCATCATACTTCATCATCATTTGTTGGATGTTCTCCACTTTTTCATCAGTTTTACCTGTTCTTTGTTCAATGTTCTCTGTTCTCTTTTCTATATTCTCAGATCTTGTTTGAATATTTTGAATTCCTTGCATTATCATCTGCAGGGTCACTTTTTCTTGTTCTTTTTCTTGCCTTAACATTGTCTGTATTGAACATTGTCCTCCAGATGGTGGAGAGGAGGAAGTGGAAGTTGAAGAACCAGGAGCTGTTAGTTTCCTACTCATTTCAAACAATTCAAAATCTTCAGGTTCTTCTCGACCCTAATGCAATTATGATATAACCAATTGCAATTCCAAATAAAAATAGCTGGGGGAAAAAGCCAAATAGTAATAATGATAAAAAAGGGGGAAAAAAGAAAAATTTATTCAGATTCCTGTATACCTTAATCCAATCGGTTGAAGTAGATAACAGTAAAAAATCAAAAATGAAGAAAAAGATCGTAAACACACACAAGAGAGAAAAAGTTGTAAAATCCCAAAGAAGACAGAAAAGTGAGGAATAAAAAGTAAAAAAATGAAAGGAAGAATTCTTCAAGTTCCTCAACACTTTATTCCAAATTAAAAGGTCTTAAATATAAAAGGCTGCATAACAGAAGAGGACAAAAAAGGCCAAGAAGATAAAAAAATGAAAAAAATCAGTATGGGAAGTAGATGGAAAAACAAAAATACCAGCAAGGCAGAAAGAGAAAAAAAAAAAAGGCTACTCCCTTAAAAAAATAATTATTTTGTTATAAAATAAAAAGCAAGTATACAAATTTAACTTATTTCAAAAAATAAACTGTTGAGGAGGGGTAGTGCAGCTTAGGAGAAATTTAAAAAAAAAAAACCCACACTGCACTTTGTTTAGTTATCCAAGGCTGTTAATTATAGCACTCTTCTCCACAGACGTATCATCTTTCTTTTCCTATAAACTTCAACACCAGGCTCCAGCTGTTGATAGAAACCCAGAAGAGCACCTGCAATAATACTCTACCATGCTCTTCCCTCTATCTTATCAAATAGCAATGTCCTTGAGAAAAAAAAAGTCTCAGTTCTTTCTTTCTCAGCTTTGTCTGGTCACAAGAGAAATAGAATATCTCCAAGTCTTTAGTTGGCAGTGTTACAAAGTTTCTTTGCTTTCACTTTCCCCCTCCTTTCTCAACAAAATCTAATAAGGATAAATAAGAAAAAAAAAAGAAAAAGATATTTAGAAAGGTATTTAAAAAGAGAAATAGCTAAAGGGAGTCTCTAGCCTGAGATGTTACAAAATCAAAAAGGAGAGAGAAAATTAATAGAAAAAAAAAAAACCAGCCCCAGTTTCAAAATATAAGATCATGAATATAAAATCCAGCAATGAGACAAAAAAAACCCATTACTTTGACATTCCTGGTTAAAATCACCACTTAATCACTTCTGTCAAAACGTTTACAGATTCTTTCTTTTGCTTAGGGTGTCCTTTCAGATCTTAGAATATTGTAAAAATTCTCACCAAACCGGCACACTCTCTCTTTCTGTTCTCTTCCGTTTCAGAGCTGTCCCAACTTCAGCAGCTTTAATGGCTGCCTCTCTGCCGCTGGCAAGAAGAGCTTCTCCTGGATCTACAGGGACTTTGCGGTATCCCTAGGATCGACAGGATATGCTCTTCACTTTCATCATCTTTTCGGGATGGTTTAGATCCAATTGGACCGTCCAGGAGCAAAGATATCGGCAGCGATCTCAGACCTCCAGGATCGCATGCTGTATCATTGCAGTGCCAGCTCCACCCCCCCTTTTTCCCAACTATTTTTATTTGGAATTGCAATTGGTTATTTCACAATTGGATTAAGGTCTAGAAGAGCCTGAAGATTTTGAATTGTTTGGAATGAGTAGGAAACTAACAGCTCCTGGTTCTTCAACGTCCACTTTCTCCTCTCCACGATCTGGAGGACAACGTTCAATACAGACAATGCTTAGGCAAGAGAAGGAAAAAGAAAAAGTGACCCTGCAGATGATTAAGTAATTCATTTGAAGTAATTCAAAACATTCAAACAAGATCACAGAATATTGAAAAGTGAATAGAGAATTGAGAACATCGAACAAAGAACAGAGAACATTGAACAAACAACAGGTAAAACTGATGAAAAAGTGGAGAACATCCAACAAATGATGATGAAGTATGATGTGAGATAACTAAAAATTGAAGAAGATAAACAAAGAGATAAGAAGATTGGAGATATTGACAACAGATTAACTGTGATTGAACAATATAAAAGTGGTATGCTGAGGTGGGAGGTGGATAGATCAGAATTTTATCTTAGATTCCAAAACACTGAGGAAGAAAAAAGACAAAATCTAGCTGAGATAATGATAGAAATATTGGCTGAAGCTTTGGAAATAACTGAAGAGAAGATGATGGGTGGAATAAATGAGGTCGATTGATTCTTCACAAGATACGCAATGAGAAATAGTCTACCAAGAGAAGTTCACATCAGATTGACAAAGGTCTCAACTGAAGGGCAAGCTGTTCCATTGGTTGATAGTTCTCACTGACAGAAAGTTTGTCCTTATTTACAGGTTAAATCTCTTCTTATTCAGTTTCCATCCTTTATTCCTTGTCTGCACTTTAGTAAATAGATTGACACCTTCCACTCTGTGGCAGCCCCTCAAATATTGGAAGACTATGAGAAGGGAAACGTCTTCAAAGAAAAACCAGAAAGTCCAGTTGCTTCTTGAAAAAGCACCTTTGGGACAACCATGTCCTGGATGACCAAGAATTTCCATAGATATCTAACTTGAGAACCACCACCCGCAGTGAAAAAGCAGATCCCTGCTTAACCAAGGGATTCCTGAGATGCTGGAAACCTGGGTCTGAGTCCTTCCCAAACTCCCGGACTGGCCCATTTTCTTTCCCACTGCCTGATTCTGCCTCCGTCTCCGCAGGCTGCCAGCAGACTGCAACATATATAGGTAGATTTAATCAAGAACTGAATTTTTATTTCATATTACTACAATTTGTAAACTGTACTATACTCCTTCATACCTATTATTATTTAAATTACAAGATGATGGGCAGTTTATTCAGTTAAAGTAATAACAATTGGCAATATGGTGCAGTACTAAGACATTATATAGCATGAATTATTTTTTGCTAGATTTAGCTCCTTTGACCTGTTCTCAAAAAATTAAATTCTATACTCAGGCACACATATTTGTGTTCTTGCTTTGAAACGTACATTGTTTGTTCCTTCAACATTATTCTTTATGAGAGCAATATCAATAGATACGTTCAATGCTAAACCATTTATAGATTACATATATTATACAGAAAAAATATTGAAGTAGTTGAAGCTTTGCCAAACTGAAGCTTTCAAATCCATATTTTCAAAACAGATAAATGGCTATAATTTAGGATTTCATTCCATCAGCTTTAGCTGTCAAACTCTAAACAAGCTGAAGTTGCACTAATTAACTAATTAAGCCAGTTTCTTCTTTCAATGATAGCATTACTTTCTGCCTTTTTCTGAGTTAGATTATACACAGACAGACATACAGACGGAAGACATATATGTCTCATACACATACACACACACACACACACACACAAACACACACACACACACACACATATATATATATATTTGTTTTCTTAGGTTTTCGCGGGTACTTACATGTGTGCTGTTCAGCTTCCTTCAGGTATTATCCCACGTCATTGTAGTTCTGTTAAAGTTGTAGCAACGTTTCAGCAGAATCTCATCTGCCATCATCAGGCTTCTGTATGGAGTTTGTATGTGGGTCAGGCTATCACAGGCATTGGTTTTAAATTTGAGGCTAGCCTACTGCTGTGCCAGGATGTTTTTTTCTATATCCTGATTGGTTGGGAGTCTTGGTCTGTGTTTATTGGACTTGGAGTTTGTTTGATTGGTGTTTCTGGTTTCTTCTGTCTGTTTTGTGGCTTTGATTGGCTGGCAACACTGTATTCCTGTATTGGAGGCTTTCAGTGCAGCTTGGCTTCGCGTGAAAGGACGGCTATTATCTATTAGGAACCTAGCTTTCATCTGGGTGGCTGGTTGGGGTGTGTTTCAGCTGGAGGTATCAGAGGGAGTCTGTTTGTGCCCAGGTGTTTGCCTGGCTTGTGGTGTGGAAATCTTTCTATTTGAGAGTGCAGGCTTCCAAATGATTGACAGTCTGGTGGAATCATCTCTTCTATTCATGCTTTCAGGTCTTTTTTCAATCTCTATGGCTTCTCTGATGATTCTGTGGCTGGGGTTTTCTATCGTGGCTAGGGTTTTGGTGCCATTGAAGTTGATGTTGTGACCTGTGGTTTTCATGTGTTGGACTAGTGAGGAGGTGTGTTCCAGCTTTTTTACTGCATTTTTGTGTTCATCCAGGCGGGTACTTATTCTTCCGTTGGTCTGTCCAATGTATGTGGCCGGGCATGATGCACAGGGAACTTCGTATATGCCTTGGTTTTCCAGGTCAATTTTTTCTTTGGGGTTTTTAAGGATGGCTGCTATTTTTTTGTCTGTTTTGAAGGCAGTCTTGATGTGATGCCTGTGTAGTATCTTACTGATTTTGTCTGTTGTACCTCTTATGTAGGGCAGGACAGCTGTTCCATAGGTCTGTTGGTCTTCTAGGTCTCTATTATGTCTTAGTGTGTTTTTGTGGATCAAGCTAGTGATTTTGTTTTTGTGGAAGCCGTTGGCTGTCAGTACTTTACTCAGGGTGCATAGTTCAGTCTTTATATGTGTCTTGTCTGCCAGGCGTTTGGTTCTGGTGATTAGTGTTTTGGACCCGGAGTTTATCTCTGCTGGGTGGTGGTGGGATTGGGCGTTGAGGTAGCAGTTGGTGTGTGTTTTCTTCTGGTATATGGTGTGTCCTAGTGTGCCATCTGTTCTTTTGTAGATTAGTACATCTAGGAATGGTAGTTGTTTGTTTATTTCCGTTTCCATGGTGAACTTGATTTTGGGGTGTGTGCTGTTTAGGTGTGTTAGGAAATTGTTTAGATTTTCTTTTCCATGGGGCCAAATCACAAATGTGTCATCGATGTATCTTAGCCATAGTTTGGTTTGTGGGTGGCATTGGCCAGGACTCTGGATTCAAATTCTTCCATGAACAGGTTTGCAATGACGGGTGACAGTGGTGATCCCATAGGGGCTCCTTCAATTTGCTTGTATCTTTGTCCTTTGTATATGACATAAGTG
The DNA here is from genome assembly GCA_015471245.1 of Laticauda colubrina. Lineage (NCBI taxonomy): Eukaryota > Metazoa > Chordata > Lepidosauria > Squamata > Elapidae > Laticauda > Laticauda colubrina. Next base: position 47,636,746 of record BLBF01000003.1, on the reverse strand, counting down.
TTGGTTAGGCAGTGTTCTGTTAGTTTCATGAGGTGTTTAGCTGGTTGGTATTTATTTTTGATGATTTCGAGAGTTTCTTTTATCGGGACTTGAGTGAATAGTGAAACCACATCGAAACTTACAAGCAGATCTTCTTGTTCCACGTGTAGATCTTTGATCATTTCCAAGAAGTGGTATGAGTTTTGAAGCTGCGGTTTCAGCATGGGGCTTTAGTTGTTTTGCTAAGTGTTTAGCTAGGTTTTGTAGTGGTGCTCCTTTGAAGCTGACTATGGGTCTGAGAGGTATGCCTTCTTTGTGTATTTTTGGGAGGCCGTATAGTTTGGGGCATCTGGAAGATTTTTCTCTTGGGACGATCGTCTGTTGGATTTCTTGGCTTATGTGGCTGGTTATAATTTTCTTCTTGGTTAATTTTTCGAGATATGTGGTGGGGTCTGTGTTTATAGGTTTGTATGTGGAGTCTTGGAGTAGGTCTGTCAATTTTGTTTCATAGTCTTTTCTGTCCATTTCTACTGTGGCATTCCTTTTATCTGCTGGGAGTATGATTATGCTGTTATTATTTTTCAGGGTTTGTAGTGCTTTGAATTCATCTTTATGCAAGTTGCTTTTGGGTGGTTTGCTTGTGCATAAGATATTTGTAACCTGGTGCCTTATTCTGTCAGCTTCATCTGTATTTAATTTAGTCTGGCTGGATTCTACTGCATATATGATGGATTCTGTGGGGATTTTTTTGGGTGCTATGGCATAATTGAATCCTTTGGTTAGGACATCTGTTTCTGTTTTGGTGAGTTCTCTGTTGGAAATGTTATATACTAATTGTTTCAGGTGTTGTTGTGAGTTGTTGGGAGTTTGTTGTCATGTTCTAATTTCATTAGTTTCTTCAAGAGTTTTTCATTTTGGTAAGTGGTTTCAGCTTCAGCTCTCCAAGTTGTAAGTTGTTTTATCTTATCCCAAAGTAGAGGGTGGATTTTGGAAGCAAAATCCACCCTCTACTTTGGGATAAGATAAACATCAACTTCAATAGTACCAAAACCCTAGCCACTATAGAAAACCCCAGCCACAGAATCATTAGAGAAACCACAGAGATTGAAAAAAGACCTGAAAGCATGAATAGAAGAGATGATTCCACCAGACTGTCAATCATTTGGAAGCCTGCACTCTCAAATAGAAAGATCTCCACACCACAAGCCAGGCAAACACCTGGGCACAAACAGATCCCCTCTGATACCTCAGGCTCAAACACAGGCACCCAAATGAAACCTAGCTTTCTCACAAATGATAGCAATCCATTTACTCGGAGCCAAGCTGCACTAAAAGTCTCCCATAGAGGAACACAATGTTGCCAGCCATTAAAAAAAAAAAGTTACAAAACAGAAGATATTAGAAACACCAATCAAGCAGAACACAGCAAACTCCAAGACCAATAAACACAGACCAAGACTCCCAACCAATCAGGATGAAGAAAAAACCATTCTGGCACAGCTGTTGGCTCACCCCAAATTTAAAACAGAAATGGCTGTGAAAGTCTTACTCACAGATGAACACAATACAGAAGCCTGATGATTGCAGATGAAATTCTGCCAAAACTTTGCTGCAACTTTAAAATCACAACTTTAATGACGTGGGAAAATACCCGAACAAAACTGAATACCATACATGTAAGTACCGGCAAAAAACTTAAGAAAAAATACACACACACACACACACATATATGTATGGAACTGTCAGCCCTGCATCAATCTTGGGACAGATTTTCAGAGCTGCCACAGTGGGAGATGGGCAAACTGTGGGAATGGGAGACGAGCAAAGGGAGTTTAGCCATAACAACATTCTTTCACAAGAGATCAAGAACAAGCTTCTGGCACCTGGAGGGCAGTGACCAAAGTTTGGCTGCCGCTGAGACAGGAAATTGATTTGGCCATGTGACATTAAGGTCATTAAATGGGGCTTGGTGTGAGTTTTAAGGAATTCCGATTTAGGTTTTCCCCAGATGTGCCAACATAACTTCTCTAATAAATTACTTTGATGGATTTTGTCTCGGAATTCTGAATTGCATTGTGGGTTTACTTGGAACGCTGACAGAAACATCTTATTTTAAATTTAGTATATTTTATATTCATGTTTGTTTTGCCTTCTATAATATATAAACCCAACAAGAAACCTCGTATCGCTGTGGACAAATAACAGTTCCCCTCACATATTTCTCACAAATTCAAGAGGCAGGCTGTTCCATTGCTTAATTGCTCTATCAGGAAATTCCTCTTTAGTGTAAATTTGGTTCTCTCATTGTGAAGTTTTCTAAGTTTAGAAAACATTTGGAAGAATGTCCTTGTTTTTTCGTTTCTCTTATGTCATTGTAATACTGTTTCTTCTTTCTTCTACCAACTCTTTGAAAGTTTTTTAAGGTTCCTTCCTGGAATCTTTGGTGTTGGGTTTTTTTTTTTTTTTTGACTTTGGCTTGTCTTCTCCTCTTGGCAATTTTCAAGATTGTTCTCAATTGTTGTGACATCCAGTTTATTTGTTTTCCTGCTCCTTGGTCTTGGCAGTCTCTTTTCACATTTATCTTTGACAACTACTTTAATTTCATTCCACAGTTCTTCTGGTTCCCGGTCAATGAAGTTCAAGACTTGAAAGCAATTCCTTATGCTCTCCTTGAAAATACCGATATATGCTCAAGATCATAATGTGGATATTGATTGGATTTCTTCTACTTTAACTTGTTTGTGGTATGTTCTGATTAAGTCAAGCAGCTATATCCTACTGGCCTCTGGGGTCCATCTACAAAAAGTTAGGCTCCTTTGCCAGCAGTTTTGAGAAGGTTATGTTTTGCTATTTGACTCCATAACTGATTTGACATTTGTTCATCTGGCTCTATGTAGTGTATTTTGAGTTACATATATATGGCTATAACTGAACTCTTCTACCTCTTTCTATTACTAATAATATCAACTTGGTTTCTGTGTACTCCATCTTTAATATCTATGTATATAGGTATGATTTTATTATAGGAAGACTTGTTGTGCTAGCAGTGAAGAAATAATAAGAGTCATGGAAATTAGACATTCTGTTTCATTGCTGGTCCATATTTTTATATTTTATTGTACTTTCTTCAATATTTCATTTTTTATAAGTCTGTCATTCCAGTTCCAAGCCATAAGCACAGTTCTGCTTGTATGTTCTATTAAAGTCAGACTGAAGTTGACCATAATATCAAGGAACTTCCTTTTCTTTTGCATCATTGGTGGAAAAAAAGAGTTGTACATTTATAATATTCCAGAGCGTAGGATTGGGGAAAGAATCCTGTTCTTTTTCACTTGGAGTGTACAAGGATAGAGTTCTTGCCCCAAGGACCTAAAACTGAAATGGACTTCCTTCAAATCTAAGTAAGGAATTTGAATTCATAAAATTGCATATTGCAACTACATAATCAGTTTTCCTGATGAGTGAGATTGATGAGAGGAAAACTACCATTTCTAGAAGCAGACAGGCAATTAGGAGAAAAATTAGCTTCAAATAACCCTCTTAAATCCTTACCCTAAATGACTCAAAGGTGCAAACAGCAGTGTCAGATGAACAAAGGCCAAATCAGTTGTGTCATAAAATATCAAAACATACCACCTTCTCAAAAGGGCTGGCAGAGAACCTAACTTTTTGTAGAAGCCACTAATGCTACCACTATTGTCGCATTTCCTGAAAATTGGTCTAACTCTTTGTAGAAGGACCCCAGACGCCAGTAAGATGTGTCTACTTGGTTAAATCATAACGGAGTTTGTATGTGTTGTGATCCACTTGCTTACATGTTAAAAGTTAGCTTTATTGTCTTTTTCTACTCAGAGTAAAAGATAAATAACATAAAGGTAGACCAAAATCATACACTATATATTAAAAGCATACAAGGATTTTTCCAAACTAGATTTATGATCCAAGAAAAATGTAAAAAAGGATCAACTTTTATTGAAAGTTATAAATTGTCTTAAGCAAGGAAGAATTCTCTGGAGGATTTTTCTCCATGGAAATTAAATAAAGCTCAACATAGAGACAGAGTTCACTGGCTCACTTGGCTAACACAACAATAATAAAAAAGCTTATAACCTGAAAAGGCATCAGAGTGCACAGATGCTATACAGTGATTTCAAAGGGTAAGAATAGAAATGGGGGGGGGGGTTTCCAACATGGGAAATATATTAGAAGAAAAGAAGTTTGAAAATTCTATACACTGTTTCATAGGATTCCTGAATGAGCAGGATTTTACTTGTTAGCAACTGCTAACTCATCCTTGCCAAGCAAAAAGGAAAAGATCTGGTTGCATAGTCTTCATTTCATTTCCATAACCTCTGTGATGATGGCCAATTCCCTTGTCTACACTGCCCTGATTGCTGGTGAAGCTAAGCCAAACCTATATTCCTTGCAGTGAGAGGTTTTAATTATGATCCATGGCAAAACCGATTGTAAACATAAAAGTGTAATAGAATCTTGTCATAGGTGGTGCACCGTATTTACACAGAATACACAAGTTGCTTGATTTCTAAATCAAAAGGAAAAGCTGTTTGTATTATATCAGCCCCTTAATCAGAAGCTTGGTCCTATGACCAACTGCACAACTGTTCTGGATGCCAGAGTACAGGACCCAGGACATGACAGCAGCATTATAAATATAATCTTGAAGAAATCAGTTGAAAAACCATATCATTATTATAAATGCAACATGAGAATTGAAGAGATTGCAAGTTGAGGCAATAAGGTCGGTGGAACTGACACCAGTGTTACTAATGGAGCTAAAGCTAATGGAGTACAATGACCCCAACCCCGGAATAAAAACAAATCAACACTCAGCAATAGCCACTGAATAGTAGAAGTGTGCTGCCACTATAATAGCATTTCCTAAAAATTGCTCTAAGGACCCTACAGGATGAACATCGTTGAGGGATCTGATCTGAAAGACTAAGACAAACTAAATGAAAACCAAATAAAAGTCATGGTGAGTAGAAGACAACTGAGAAGAAAAGTGGAAGATTGCTCTTATATTCTGCATGATACTAAGAAGGAAGGGTTTCTCAATAGCCTTTTGTGAAAGGGTGGAGTTTACTTATAAAGTACAGACACCACACAGCATAACAATGATCCTCCAATGGATTTTTCACAAGTGGAAAAAACCGAATTCCTTCTCTTTTTCTAATTTCAGTAGCTACCAGCCCTAATATAACCTTGGAAGTTGTGGGTGCGCCATCACTTGACACCTTCAAGAAGAGACTGGACTGCCATTTGTCAGAAATGGTGTAGGATCTCCTGCTTGAGTGGGGGGTTGGACTAGATGACCTATAAGGTCCCTTCCAACTCTGATTATCTGTTATCTGTTATGTATAATTTTTAAATAGTTTTGCAGTTATTCTTACAGTAATGTTGAAAATGCTTGCTTTTAATCTAATATTAGAATACCACCTGATACCTTTCAATTAACTCTTTGTGAATAATTTGTTTTGTCAACTTCATTACTGATATATCATAATGTAAACCTTTTGTGATACACAGCAATATAAATTTGCTTGCCAAAATTGCAGTTTGGATCTCATGATAAATGTAGTTATTAAATTATACACAGCCAGTATGGTGTTTGTATTTTATTAATGACTTTCTTCAAAATATGAAGGCCAGTTATAGATAGCAAACCCAGGTAATCATTGCTTATCAGGAAAGACTCAATCAGTGCTACAATAAAGTATTAATAAACAGGAAGAAAGTAATTATCTTTTGATGGATTGAGAAGTCAAAAGGTAAACAAATTGCTCTGGATACAAATTATCTGTTCATATTACTGATTATATTTCTTACCTAGCAACAACGTAGGTAAGCAAACATGTAAATAACAGTTTGGGTAAAAGAACAAATTGTTCCTTATCATATTATTTGATCCTTATATACAGTCATTATAGAGTTACATCTGTGGGGCGGGGAGGGAAAGGTTAGAACACCTATAAGGTCCCTTCCAAACCTTATTCTACATATGTATGTACAATATGCATATATGTATATATATAGAACATGTATGCTGTTCAGCTTCCTTCGGGTATTATCCCACATCATTGTAGTGCTTTTAAAGTTGTAGCAACGTTTCAGCAGAATCTCATCTGCCATCATCAGGCTTCTGTATGGAGTTTGTATGTGGGTCAGGCTATCACAGGCGTTGGTTTTAAATTTGAGGCTAGCCTACTGCTGTGCCAGGATGTTTTTTTCTACATCCTGATTGGTTGGGAGTCTTGGTCTGTGTTTATTGGACTTGGAGTTTGTTTGATTGGTGTTTCTGGTTTCTTCTGTCTGTTTTGTGGCTTTGATTGGCTGGCAGCACTGTGTTCCTGTATTGGAGGCTTTCAGTGCAGCTTGGCTTCATGTGAAAGGACGGCTGTTATCTATTAGGAAGCCAGGTTTCATCTGGGTGGCTGGTTGGGGTGTGTTTCAGCTGGAGGTATCAGAGGGAGTTTGTTTGTGCCCAGGTGTTTGCCTGGCTTGTGGTGTGGAGATCTTTCTATTTGAGAGTGCAGGCTTCCAAATGATTGACAGTCTGGTGGAATCATCTCTTCTATTCATGCTTTCAGGTCTTTTTTCAATGTCTATGGCTTCTCTGATGATTCTGTGGCTAGCCCCACAGAATGACTATCCACAGCTTCCAGGGGTAAGCTATTCTACTGATTCTTACTGTCAGGAAATTTCTCCTTAGTTCTAAGTTAAATCTTTCTTTAATGACCATCCACCGTTACTTTTTGTCCTATCCTCACATGCTTTGGAGAATATGTCAATCCCTTCCTCTCCATGAGAGCACTTCAAATACTGGAAGATTGTTATCATGTCACTCCTGGTCTTCCTCTTCATCAGACTAGACATACCCAGCTCCTTTAAGTATTTTTCACATGGTTTAGCCTTCAGACCCCTTATCCTCTTTGTTGCTCTTCTCTGTACTTTTTCTAAGGTCTCAGCATCTTTTTTGTGATCAGAATTGGACACAGTATTTCAAATGTGGTCTCACTATACCACTAGTGTGTTTGTGTGTATGTGTGTGTGCCAGTATAATATTAAAATTCCCTTTTCCCTCCTATGGGTGATCTATGTCTTCTTCAATCTCAGATCCTCTACCACAGGCTTAGGAGTTTGAGGGTTCTGTACAGGATCTTAGTTGTTCTTGGAGAGAGCTCTGAGATTGTTGCTGAGATCTGTTGGAGCCACTCTCCCGATTTACAAGTCACAGCTTTGAGAGCTCTTACTTCTATTGGCACCTGCTTGGCCTTTATTTTCCATATCTTCTCCAATTCCTTCTTGATGACTTGGAACTTCTCCAGTTTGTCATACTCTTTCTTCCTGATGTTGCTCTCACTTGGCACAATTATATCATCACCACTGTTTTCTAGTCTTTGTCTGATTGATTGGCCAGTACCTTCCAATAAATCTGGATCTGGAATACTCCCCCTTATTTTCCACAAGCTTCTGTGAGATTGCCATTTCAATTAGCCCATATTTTGTTCTGATGTTCTTGCACACAATATTTATTGATATGCCTATAACTCTTTTTGATACACTTATATCAAAATGAGCAATATTATAATCTATCTATATATTTAGCAGTGGTTAAACGTTTGTGGAGCGTTTTGAACTTTCAATATTTCTTCATAAATATGACCTAAAATGTTCGCTACACAAGTCCTAAAACAAAGCCAAAAGAACCCCTTTAAATAAAAGACAAAATGTAAAGAATTTAAAAAACGAGTCTTCATAAATGAAAAATGGTGGCATCTTCCAGAGTACTCTTGCCTATGCAAGGTATTTTAATTCTTTTGTGTTATTATCAACTTAAGCATTTGCTGTTTTTAATCTGTTTTTACTACTGTATGCAACCAGGAGTTGTTCCAAATTGGGCAGCTTTACAAATTTAAGAAATAAAACTTATTATGAATCAGAGTTAGTTGAATCCATCTTATTTACTAGAAATAGTAAAAGTGTCAATGCAACAAATAATTACTATATATTTTATTTTCTTATTTATCACTAATCTACTCAAAGCGATTTGAAGAAGGAAATTTTATAAGGAAGCATATTAATAAATACACTGAAATCTAGAAGTTAACAGGAAACAACCACACATGCACCAGGCGTTCCAGTAAATCCTTCATAAACTATGTATTTGTAGTGTTTCTGTAATTCTAAATAAATAAAATATCATAACAAATATTATAAATATCATATGGAATATCACAACAAATCCCATTTTACCATCATGAACAATAGCTTATCAGTATGATTTCTGAGTAAATATGAAATAAGCAGTGGTTCTGAACTACCGGTTCTGTGGGCGTGGCTTTGTGGGCATGGTGTGGCTTTGTGGGCATGGCAGGGGAACAAAATCCCCATTCACTCCCTATCCCACTAACCTGCTTTCCAGCTTCGTTCTTCTGTTCAGGGCAACTAAAAAGGACCCAGCTCATCAGCTGGGACTCGGGAGGCAGAGAATAGATGGGGGCAGGGCCAATCAGAGGTAGTATTTGCTGGTTCTCCAAACTACTCAAAATTTTCACTACTGGTTCTCCAGAACTGGTCAGAACCTGCTGAATACCACCTCTGGAAATAAGGAAATAAGAGACTGGCTTGTGTAAACTGCATTTAACTTTTCAAAAGAATAAATTATTCCAGGGAGACTTTTCAGGTTAAGATCATGCATATGATAGGGTGGAAGATATTTTTATCTATCTTCTTATTAAGAAAAAAATAAAAATTTCACTATAATGATAAGCTGTTTTATCTGGTCATTTGTGTTGTGTGTAAAGAGGGAGGCAGGTCACCTTCCTCTTGCCACGTGGTGTAGTCCCAATCTATCAGTAATTATTTAAATTGTTCTGACCTCGGCTTCCACGAACAGCACAAAGTTGAGTCCGCATCCTGATAAATTCCTTTTATTTGATTTACAATGAATTTCCTCTCCAATATTTCAATTTCAATGTGCAGGCTGCGGAGGCAATCACCCGCGGTCTGAATGCAGGTTCCTCAACGCAACATGCCGGGCTTGTAATAAAAGGGGGCACATTAAAAGGGTCTGCCACAACAAAAAGAGCTACAGTCCAAAAAGACGTGGCAACACCCCCCCCCCCCCCCAGACACGACGACAGACAAGCCGGCAACCGATGGAACCGAAATAAAAGAACCAGTGACAGAAAAGAAATGCATCAGACAGTCACCATCAATAATGCCAGGGCGGAAAACGGAAAGAAGGTTCGGATACAGGTGAGCATCGAGGGGAGACCCTGTGAGATGGAGGTCGACTCAGGGTCATTCTTATTGATTGTATCCTGGAATACTCTCCAGCGCCTAATTCCAAACATCAAGCAGAAAGAACCAAAGAAACAAAAACTTGTACTAAAAGAGTATCAGGGAAATTGAATCCCTGTAATTGGCCTTGGACATTTTTTAGTTGAATTTAAACAACACGCCAAAGTCTTGCCCCTAACTATCATCGACCGTGACTCTTGGAATCGCACCTCTTGGAATCGGGATGACCGGTATCAACTGCATCACTACTACCAACTGGGAGGAGAACCTACTCCACAAATTCCAAGATGTATTCAACGGGACTCTAGGCAAGTACCAGGGGACCCCAATCTCATTTAGCCTAGACCCAAAAATAGCCCCCATTCGCTTAAAGGCCAGACGCGTTCCATTCGCGCTTAAACCAAAAATTGACTAACAGCTGAATAAGTTAAAAGTGCAAGGGGTTTTAGAACCAGTCGACCACACCAAGTGGGAAACCCCTATTGTAACACCGGTAAAGCCAGATGGGTCAGTGCGCATCTGTGGGGACTATAAGGCAACCCTAAACCACACGCTCCAACAAAGCACATACCCAGTGACAGTAGTGCAACATTTATTGCACTCGCTAGGGGGAGGAAAAATATTCGCAAAACTCGACCTAGCACAAGCTTATCAGCAACTACCCTTGATCCAATAACAGCAGAGGCACAAACGATATTAACGCATAGAGGGGCATTCAAATGTAACTGCCTCCGCTTCGGTGTTAGTGTTGCCCCAGGCGTTTTCCAAAGCCTCATGGAACGCCTACTAAACGAAATCAAAGGTGTCGTCCCATACTTCGACGATGTACTGGTCTCAGCAAAACGCCAACCAGCTAGAGACCAGGCTAAGAGAAGTCTTAACACGCTTTAGAAAATCAGGCCTAAAAGTCAAGAAGGAGAAATATGAACTGGCCACTAACCGGGTCAAATTTTTGGGCTATTTAATCAATGAGCAAGGCATTCACCCAACTGAAAAGAAGGTGAAAGCTATCAAAGACGCTCCCAGACCAAGAAACAGAACCGATCTCCAAGCGTTCCTAGGCCTCATAAACTTTTACAATGTGTTCCTGCCCCATAAGGCGACAATAGCAGAACCCCTACATCGGCTGCTAGATAAAAAAAATGTTTGGACTTGGGGCCACCAGGAACAGAAAGCTTTCCAAGGTATTAAGGACCTATTAACGTCAGACACCGTTCTTATCCAGTTTAGCAACACCCTGCCTCTAATGGCCACCTGTGATGCTTCACCTTTTGGGGTCGGCGCCATCTTGAGTCACCAGCTTCCAGATGGCAGAGAGGCACTGGTCGCCTTTTACTCAAAGATGCTCTCCAAAGCAGAATGCAATTACAGCCAACTTGATCGTGAAGCCCTGGCAATAGTCGCTGGGGTCAAACAATTCCATGAATACCTTTACGGTAGACCCTTTTCTACTGTAACCGACCACAAGCCTCTCCTTGGAATCCTGGCGGGAAACAAGCCAACCCCGAACATTCTGTCTCTAAGAATGACAAGGTGGTCTGAATTCCTTGCTGCCTACTCCTACACGCTACTCCACAGACCCGGCAAAGCCATCTTGCATGCCGATGCCCTGAGCCGTTCCCTGTTGCCCATCACATAAGATGACCCTGCTCCAACTACCTCCACATTCCAACTTGAGACCTGCCTGGAGCTACCGCTGACTGGAGCCGACGTCGCGAGAGCCACAGCCAAAGACCCTTTGACAGCGCGCATACTGAACTGGGTATGTAAAGGCTGGCCGGAGGAAAATAAAAAAACTGAGACTTTTAAACCTTTCCATGCCAGACAGACTGAGCTGTCTATCAAAAGGGGTGCATCTTATGGGGTGACAGGGTGGTAATCCCAAGCAGCCTCCAAAAAACTGTTCTAGGCATGTTGCACAAGGGTCACCCGGCATCGTCAAAATGCAAGCCCTGGCCAGGAGTTACGTCTGGTGGCCAGGGCTGGACAAAGACATTGAATGCTGGGTTGCAACATGCCATGCCTGTCAGAAAGTGAGGCCTACCCTCCCATAGGCACCTATATGAGACTGGGAAACTCCCCAGGGCCCGTGGTCTAGGGTGCACATTGACTTCGCTGGGCCAACAAAGGGGAACACCTTTTTGATTGTGGTCGATGCGTATTCGAACTGGTTGGAAGTCCTCCTCATGGCCTCCACAACCACTGAGGCTGTCGACAAACTGTTTGCGACGCATGGGCTACCAGATGTACTGGTTTCGGACAACTTACGTTCTGCTGAAACGTTGATACAACTTTAAAAGCACTACAATGACATGGGATAATACCTGAAGAAAGCTGAACTGCATTCATATCTATCTATCTATCTATCTATCTATCTATCTATCTATCTATCTATCTATCTATCTATCTATCTATCTATCTATATCCTAATAAAATAAGTTCTTGTGTATGTGTATGTGTAAATGTCAGGAATCCTTGATATATAATCCCAAAAATTATTTGTGTGATTGCCATAATTTGGCTGTATCTGCCTAAAATTTAGAAATAGAATAAATAGTGTTTTTAGTTTATCAAATACATAAAAACTATGTTTTCATGCCAAGTTGGTTTGGCTTCTAACTTCTTAAAAGGTGGTATCCTCAAATAAGTATCCTAATTTAATTTGTTAAATTCTCAGTAAGCTTGAAGAAATATATTTCAATAGTTAACTAAAGCACCTCAACTGCCTTTCTGCCATCAAAGCTCCAAAACTATCGAGTCTCATCACTGTGTATCATTATGAATTGTGAAAGAACCAGCAGAGGGAACATGAATCACTAATTCATGGAAGTGATATAGCATCTAGTATTAACTGAATTTAAATTGCCAAATTAAGCAAAAATATAATAGTCATGCATAGAATGGGTGTTATTTTGAACAGCGGAGGTGGTATTCAGCAGGTTCTGACCAGTTCTGGAGAACAGTAGCGGAAATTTTGAGTAGTTTGGAGAATCAGTGGTAACCTTCCCCCAGGATTGGAGAGAGAATGGAGATTTTACAGTGTCCTTCCCCTGCCATGCTCACCAAGCCATGCCCACAGAACCGGTAGCAAAAATTTTGAATGCCACCACTGCTGAACACCATTTCTTCTTGTAGGCAAGGCAGGTCAGGAGTGGGTTGCTCTTGTCCTAGCTGCTTGGATTGAGTCTGTCTAAAAGGCTGATTAGCCTAGCTCCACCCACTCTGGGTGGCTCCTCCCAGCTTTTGGTGAAGCCATTACAACAGACAGGACTGCCTCTGAAAAAGACAAATAAAGACCATTATCAGGTCCCCCTCCCAACAGCCCACAGTACGGACCAGTTCCATCAGGGTGGGGCTGACCTGTCTTGCCTACAAAGAGAACAGGTGTTCAGGTAAGACAACACCCATTCTCCCATGTAAGGCTGTGACAGGTCAGGAGTAGGACATACCAAAGCTGGATTGTCCTCGGGAGAGTTTAAAACTGGTCCTGGTTCCCAAGCTCTGTGACAACTCACTGCAGAACCCTTCTGCCAAATGCAGCATCCACTGAAGCAAAGGCATCCAGATGGTAGTGGTGAATGAAAGGAGATGGGGATGTCCATGTAGCTCCCTGTAGACCTCTTCAATGGATGCCTGCATTGCCCAGGCCACAGTTGTCACCGCACTGCGAGTGGAATGAGCCGTAATACCTCTGGGTACCAGGAGGGAACAACTTGAGTATGCTCTGGATATACAAAACTTAATCCACCTGCTGACTGTGGATAGAGTTATCCCCCCCCCCCCCAACTAACAGGTTGGAAGGAACAAAAAAGGGATTTCATTCTGCGGAAGTCAGGTGTCTTTTTGATATAGACCTTCAGTGCCCTACGCACATCTAAGGTGTGCCAAGCTTTTTTTAAATCATGAACTGGCTTGGGGCAGAAATCTGGAAGTTCTTGAGACCCGTGGAACCAGTTCTGGAACCAGCCTCGTGGAACAAGGAGTTGACCTTGGGGATAAATGCTGGATCCAACCTCAAAACAACCCGGTGGGGATGAAAGATACAAAGATCTGGGTGAACTGAGAGAGCGACCAACTCCAATACTCTTCTGGCTGAAGTGATTGCCACCAAGAAGGCTACCTACAGAGTAAGTAGATGCAGGTTGGCCAATCCTAAAGGCTCAAACAGAGCTTTAGTCAGAGACTGCAGCATCTTAGAAAAATCCCAAATAGGATACCTGTGTACTACAAAAGAGAGAAGATTGGTCACCCCTCTGAGGAATCTACGGACTGTAGGATGATATGCGAAGGACTCCAATTTTCCACAAGTCAACACCGAAGAAATAGCCACCACTTGATGACAAGGGGTGTTGGGAAAAAGGCCCCTATCCAGTCCAGCCTGTAAAAATTCCAAGATGTTTGCTAAAGAGGCCTCTCAAGGCTGAATGTTTGATTTGGAGCACCAACGAGAAAACACTGTCAAATCTATGGAAGTGAGGAAGTCCCCCTGCTTAACGCTCTCCAGAATGAACTAGAGCGAATGCAATTTGAAATGCCTGTAAACTATAAATTTGTTGAGCCTTTTCAAGTCGATAATTGCCCTCCACCCCTCTGAGGCCTTGGAGTTGACAAAAAGTGTGGAATAAAACCCCATCCCCTGTTGGCCCTCTGGGAACTTTTGGATGGCTCTGACTTCCAGCAAGTGCTGGATGGCTGATTCCATGAGTCCCTTCTCACCTTATCCCTAGAAATAGGGCAGGAAATAGAGGAGTGGAGTAAAACTCTAGTGAAAGACCCAATGTTACTGTATTTAACACCCAGGCATCTGATGTAATCTTTCCTCATTTGTCAGCGAACCAAACTAATCATCCACCAATGGGGAAAGTCTGGAAGACATTAGTGTTGGCGACAGAACGGGTGACTTCCTCTTCCTCTAAAGGGCCATTTGCCCAAGAATTGCTGTCTGACCTTGCCTGAATGATCTGGAGGTGGCTCAGGACGTTGGTTGAATGCTAGAAGCTGGATCCAGAATCTGCCTGCAAAGACGGGCGTCTGAAGTATGGGCAGGTCAATTCTCTGACCTCTTGTACAGTGATGGAGGCACCTTCCTGTTATCCTTGGTTTTGACCAGGAACGGTTCTCAAGCTTCCCCCAAAAAGCTTGTCTCCTCACATAGGGGTCGATGCTAGCTTCCACTTCACCTTCCATAACCCTGCCAATTACGCAACCAACACATCCGCCTGGCTGCCATGGAAGAAACGATTGCTTTGGTGGCAAACCAGGCCCCGTGAAGAATGGCATCTGCTGTGAATTCAGTTGCCACTACAATCTTATTGAGATCCTGATGGGTATGGATGTCCATTGCAGGAATTCTCTCTTGTAGTTGCTTCAACCATTTTAGTGATGTTCTGGTGAAGAACAAGACTGCTGTAGATGTTTTGACTGCCCAGGCAGCTGCTTGGTGCAATCTCTGCAGAGACTGTTCTATCCACTTTTCCTCTGCCTTGAGGATGTCTTCTGGATCAGAAGGGTGGATGCCAAAGCTGCAACAGGTGCATTCACCATGGGCACTTGAAGGCTCTTGGTGAGCTTTGGATCAACATTGAAAAACCTGCAGTCCGAAGATAAGGGATTGGACCCTATAGCAGGAGACTCTAGATGCAGAAGGAGACACATGTTCCTGAATCAAGGAACCTCTGACAATAGAGCCTCTTGATCCTGGGAAGATCTCACTGAAACCTCAGATGCCACTGAAGAATGCCAGGCAAACTATGGATACCTTCAGAGATACCTTTCCTGGTAGCCCTGTCAATCAGGAGCTGTAGATTAACCGGGACATCTGGTTCCGGAGGCTCAGCAGGTCTACAACCAGCAGCAGTAGGTATAAAAGTGGCCTCCACTCCAGGCCTACTGTATTCTCGCTCTTTCCAAGGAACTGCTCTGAATCCCCCATGAGGATCACCATAACAACTTCCTCAGCCGAGGGATGAGGAGAGGTCTCCCTTCCGGCTGCATCAGGGGACCAAGTTTGGGCTATGGCCCTGGAGGAAGATCTATGGTCCTGATCCTGAATGTCAACCTCACTGTAATGAGAAGCAGGAGAAGTTTAAAGGTCTTTGGCATCTTGGCAATATGCTTTTCTATGGCCTTCTGATGCCTGGAAGCACCCTTCTCCTCCACCCTAGAGGCCTTTTTAGCTGGCAGCTTTCCCTTTTTGCTGCTTGAATCAGATGGAGTTGCCCTGTGGGATCTTGCTGCTCTGGAGGCACTGCTGCCACTAGGGGCATCTGTCATCTTGACAGCAGAAGGCCTTCTGGACTAACAGTCCTGTGCAAGGAGGAGAACACACGAAGGGTTTTTCAGTTATAAAAACCAGTGGATATCTTCTTTGTTTATCCCCAATGTCCAAGAACCACACTTCTTCAGTCCTATATTCAATAGGAGATTTTAACACCTCCTACTGGGACCAACTTCAATAGGAGATTTTAACACCTCCTACTGGGACTAATACCCATTGGGGCCTAATAGGCTTCAAAGATAGGGATAGGTACCCCACCGGAATGAAATAAATTAAATAGCGCCTACCCTTCGTTGTCTTCAGGCCCAGCAATAATGAAAGGCTGATGGCCTAGTGCTAGGCAGGTGCTGGAGTGGTGGAGGAGCAGGCCTAGCCTCTTCAATATGGCTGCTTCATGCCTAGAAGACCTTCAAAATGGCCGTCGCCAGCCAGGAGGAGAATCAAAATGGTCACCTGTGGCCACGAGGCTTCCTGCTTCACCGAGGAATCTCAATGGAGGTTCCCCAGCCTTTGGCAGCTCCCTGGATAGCAGGGCAGCTGCTGGGCTGGCCACTTGAATCACGGCTCTCCTCTTCACCGCGGAGGCTTGGAAGTAGTCCTGCGGCTCCAGATCGTGCAGGCCGATGCTGCCTGCACTCCAAAATGGCTGCTTGGTCCCTGCAGTTTCCTCTTCTCCGTGGAGGCTGAAAACGGCCCCGCAGCCCTCACCAGCTGCTCCAAGGTGGAGCAGCTCTCAGCTGTTACGCAGCTCTGATAAACAGCTGATAGTCAGAGCTGCATTTTTTTGAAGTTGGAGGCTTTTTTTCCTGATTTTTTTTTTGAGTTTGAAATTTTGCAATAGAAGCTGCCTTTTGAATTTAAAGGTAGGAGAGGCAGTGAATTGCATCCATCCTGGCTGAGGACTGAGTTGAAAGCTGGGAGGAGTCACCCAGAGTGGGCAGAGCTAGGCTAATCAGCATTTTAGACAGACTCAGTCCAAGCAGCTAGGACAAGAGCAACCCACTCCTGACCTGTCACAGTCTTACAAGGGGAAACTCCTAGTTATTTTTGTGATGCCTAAATTAAACTTGTGCAAATTAAACATGTAATTTAAGTTGAAAATGTAAAAATATGTTTTCAGAATGTAAATTCTGCAGACTACAGCTTGCTAGATTTGTATGAAAGGACAGTGTTTTTAAGATTTCTACAGAGGCGAACCATTTTCCATATCAATGCCAAATTCAAATTGAACCAATTTTATGTCCCTTTGGAAAAGCAATGCTACAAGTGTTGGAATGCAGGCAACGACAGGGAAATGTTACATTTTAAATAGGTTATCTTATGCATGATAAATAATCAATATAAAAACCAGAAAAAGGCTATTCAAGAATAAACCATATCGCAGCCTGTCTTAAACTAGGCAATGCTTCTAGAGATCACCAGTTTATGAAAAGGCTGTGTATAGCTTTTGACTTTATACCTGATTTATGGTAAAACAAGTTCTGTCCTATTTCCTCTATAAGTGCAACTGAGTCACCATTATCTGAATTCTATTGAGCAGCTTATAATAAAACATCATTTATTACATAAATAAAATATATTTATTGCTATGGGGTTTAAGTAACATGCAGGCAATTTTTAATCCTTAACAATATAGAATTTAGATCAAAATCTTTGGCTAGAGGTGTTCATTTCTATTACCATGCTACTGTAATCAGTCTAGAAATGTTTTCTTGGCAGCAATTTGGAAGTGATTGGCCCTTAAATTTCAACTGGGATTTTTTTTTTTTTTTATTTGCCAAGGCTAACCCTGGGATTTTCCAATCCTCCCATCTCAGTACTAAGTAAACCAAGCTATGCTTAATTTGCAAGCAGAAATAGGTCAGTCAGGTGCCCCTGTTTATGGTCTGTCCCAACATAAAACCAGGCAGTCATTATGTTAATAAAGTCCAATTTCAAATCTATTAGGAACACATTTTGTAATGCATGACTGAAATAATTAATCACATTTTGAATATAATATTTTATTTCCCCTGGCTGAATCTTAGGAGTAACTTAAAAATTCTCTTTCTCTGCTCTCTTTTCTCTCATTTAAAAAAATCCCTAAAGATAGATTCCTTAGGGTCAGGCATATTTTGTTTATCCAAATGCAGGCACACTTTTTTACACATTGATCTCTGAATCTCTTTGTTTGATCCCTGAACTGGAATTTCAATTATACTCAACTATCAAAACAAGGAATTTAGCCTGGAATATTCTTTTATTTGCACTTTGTAGATACATGCTTTTTATTTTTCTTACATAATATTTGATAGGCAATCAATTGCAAATCTATATTTTACACATTTTATCTGTGGCATAAACTGCTTCTGTACATCTGTTCTCCAATGGCTGGTTCACCTATCATACCAGAATTATGCTTGTTTGCAAATTCACCTGATATATTTTATTTCTGGAGTTCAGCCTTAAAAGTAGTAGCAAAAGGAGAAAGCACAGTAAAGGCACACATTGAGTCAGGGGAAAAAATAACTAATGTTGGAATTTATGGTTAGATTTCTATTTAATTTTTGAAAGACTCATTAGATAATCATTCTTTGACACTGGAAAAACCATGACTCAGTTTTATATTCTGCATGAGCTTCCAGCCAAACTTCCTTATCTTTAAAGTGAATTTACAGGACAGTACATTACATAAAATTATCACATTAACATATCACATTTTCTCTCTTGCTATTTATTAAATTCGGCTTCAGTTGTGTGTAACCTGACACTGAAAACAAATGGATTTTCTGAAGTGGTGCACACAGTAGAAGAAAAACTAAATGCAGATAGTCATCAATTCAACCACAATTGAGTTCAAAATTAATGTCGTTAAGTGAGACATTTGTTAAGTGAGTTTTGACCCATTTTACTACTTTTCTTGCCGCTGTTGTTAAATGAATCATTGCAGTTGTTAGGTTAGTAATTGACTTTGCTTGTCAGAAGGTAACAAAAGTTTATCACATGACCCTGGGATACTGCCACTGTCATAAACGTGAACCATTTGTCAAACATCTTAATTTTGATCACATGACTATTAGGGATGCTGAAATAGTTAAGTGTGAAATATAGTTATAAGTCACTTTATTCAGTGCCGTTGTAACTTTGAACAGTCACTAAACGAACTATTGTAACTTGAGAACTACCTGTATTATTCTGTGGCTTTTCCTAATAATTATTTCTCTAAGCTATGATGAAAATACTATTTTGTGAAATGTAGTTGGCCCTTTCTATCATGTCATCATACACAGTAATACAATATCATATGGCATATGCATAAATATGAAATGCAATTGAATTTATTGGTTTTCTTGTATTCTATAAGATATAAATTATTTAAATACTGAGGAAACTACTTGATTACTTCAGACATATTTAAATTTTAATGAAACACAGAATTATTTATTTTATTAAATTTATTTCCTGGTCATTATTAAAACATACTATAGATATCAGAGTATGTAAATTAATAATAATATTTAAATATGGCACTTTGATACTTACTGGTCCAGTGATACTTTATTTTTATTTTTTTTATTTATACACTTATAAATATATAAGTAATATAATACTTATTATTGTATTAAAATAAACTAATTGTTATGATAATGAAAGAGAAAAGAGCACATAAACAGCCTGAACAATTATCTTAAATACAGAACATCTCTCCCCAAAAAACTGAAAATGTCCTTGGAAACCTTTCTTCTTTGCTCCTTTAAGAGAAAGCTAGCTTAACACAACAAGCAACCAAGGAAAATAGCAGACAGGTATAATAGCTGTAGTGCATGTGATGTGACTGGATTAAAACCAAAATAATGTCTAGTTCGTAATATAATTAGAAGCAAAAAAGAAAGTTCAATGGTGAAAAGGTATATGAACTGTTGATACATGTAATATTGGAATTATGAAGGCAGGCAAAATTATTTTGTCAAAGCAGAAATCAAAATATTGACTTACAGAATAACAGAGTTGGAAGGGACCTTGGAGGTCTTCTAGTCAAACTCACTGCTTAAGCAGGAGATCCTATATAATTCCAGACAAATGGCTGTCCTATCTCTTCTTAAAAACCTTCAGTGGTTGCCTCCATAACTTTTGAAGAAAAGCCATTCCACTGATAAATTGTTTACACTGACAAAAAATTTCTCCTTAAATCTAGGTTGGATCTCTCTGTATTAAGTTTCCATCCATTTACTTCTTGTACCATTCTCAGTTGCAATTTTTTTTAAAAAAAGAAATAAAATCTTGTACGATGGGAATCAGCAACTCAAGTGAACCAGATTGGATCTTGTCACATCAAACAATCTTTGAAGATAATCTACTGAAGACTAGAATTGTAGAAGAAAAGAAAAGAGTAATCATTATTATTAACAAAAGAGTGTCAGAGTTTGTAGTTGGATATCATCACGACCCCATAATCCCTTGCAGGGTAGAGTCTGGGCAACTGAATGGAGCTCAGTGTTTACTGGCCGGATACCGTTCCTGTCGCCAGTGTGGAGGTTTTTTTAGCAGATATGTTTTCAGTGCTGAAAAAAAGTCTGCATTGCATATAACCCTGCAAAATAATAAAATGACCTCAGTTTAAATTCAAAGTATGCCAATGAATGTAACAGTAATCAAAGTCTAAGCTGCAACACTGTTGCAAAAAAAGTTGCACTTGAACAATTCAATAACAATTTGACAATCTGAAAAATGAGAGTAGATTAGAATGCTGGTGGAAGTAAAAGAGCATCTGAAATAATGGGAATATTTAATCAGGAGCAGGAGAAAAAATAAAAGACTCTTCCAAGAAAATTCAGTACGTATAGGTCAAACCTTCTTTCAACATCATGAAAGACAATTGTATGCATGGACATACCTGCATGAACAGCTTGGCAATTAAACTGACAATATACTCAGCATACAAACACAGTGAAGTGTATATTTAGTTAATAAAAACATCAATAACTTCTGATATGCTGGTGATAATACGTTAATTACTTGGAAGTAAAGTAGACTAGTGCAGGGGAGAGAGGAAGGACTGTAAAAGCCTATCTACTTAGTGTTAAAAAAAATAACTAAAATTATGTCAACAACAATGCTAATTTAATTCAAATAGGCATGGAAGAAGTCTAGTATCATATTTATATTTCTAGATTAAAAATTCATCAGGATGGTATAACTATAGCCTGAAAGGGAAAATTTCCTGCTACTTGGAAAAAAGACTGTAACACATATAATCAAAGTATGTAAGTGCAGAGACATTACATTAAAACAATGATACATTTTGTCAAGGCTCAAGTTTTCCCAGCTATAACATCTGGCAATGAAAGCTGGATCATCAGAAAGGCTGAACAATGAAATTTGTTTTGTGAAGCTGGGAAAGATTCTCAAGAATAACTTGGACTGAAAGAACAAACAACTCAATACCACATAAACCCAGAATAATCTTTAGAAGCACCAATAACAAAACTAAGACTTATTCTGGATATACAATGTAAAATAAGTCACTGGAAAATATCTTAATGCCTTGAATAATTGAATTAAATTGAAAAAGAGGCTTTTGAAAAGATAACACGGTTTATTACTATCATTGATGATACAATCATAAGTTTGGAAGAACTCAAACAAATAGTTATTGTATTGAATGTTGTTCTTTGGGCCATGAAGAATTGGAAGCAAATTAAAAAACAAGGTTATTTCCTGGCAGAATATTTTCCAATATTTTTCAAACAAGTTCTTCTTTATAACTCAGTAGGGATTATAAAGTATAATCTAATAAATATGAAACATAACCAATAAACTAGAATTCTTTAAAAGTTAGAAGGTTTTGGGTACAAACCTATACACTATCATAATTCAGAGAATTGTAAGGTTAATTACAACTGAAACCAAGATTTTCATTTTAGGATGGATAAGCAGCTGGAAAAAATCATGGAAGTTTTATATATGATAACTGTAGCTTTTTATATAGCTACAATGAAATTATTGTGCACATAAAAATGGAAAGATCTGGCAATAGCAACAATACAAAAATAGTAAAGATGATAGAACTGAGATTGCTTTGATGGCCAAATCATTGTTTGATTAGGGAAAAGAGATTATATATATTTATTGTACACTGAAAATGTCTTCTGAACTTTTATGTAAAACAAAAAAATGATTTATTATTTTTATTTTTTATTGGGTAGGCTAGAAAAAACAGTCACAAAGTATCTTCAGAAAATAAATAAAACAACTGTAAAAAGAAAAATCAAGAAAATCCAGTTGCCTTCTGAAAAAAGCACCTTTGGGACAACCGTGACCTGGATATCTAAGAATCTCTAAAGACTTAAAACAACTCTAGTTGTAACTGTTGTAAAGAAGATTGGAAACCAGTTCTTTGTAGCTTTTTTCTTTTCTTTTTTTCTTTTTTTTTGCACTTTAGCTTTCTCTTTTATTTTTTCCTTCTTAACTTTAGTTTTGAATTAATCTTTACTCTTGTTTTTTAAATTTTTAATAATATTATATATAAAAAAAACTAGTAAGAGAATATTTTAATATTAAACAACTGAATGTTCTCTTAATTTTGCATCCAAAAATAAGAATTTAACACCTTCTCTCAGAAGCCACATCTATGTATCCTGAGAGTCAAAATATAAAATATTCGTACTTTTTGGAAAACTTAATTGATAAGAATATAGTTTAGTTCAGTTATTCTTAACTTTTTCTTCACGGACCCTCTTTAAATACCTTCTGTGGCCATGGACACCCAAGACTTAATTCAATATTTAAAACCTAATATTTCTTAAAGCATTCATGGACCCATAGGCTGAGAACCAGGAGTTTAACTGATAAGAATATAATTACAGCAGACATTGTGTAGCCAGAGAAAGACAGATTTTTGTCTATTTTACTTCACAAATTAATGCTGTATGAGGGTTAGTGATGTGTTTAAAATAAATTAATGTGCATATTAAGGCACAAGGAACAGAGATTTTCTCCCAATGCCTGGAGACTCTGGGGACCAGGATGGCCTCAGTTGAAGAGTAGCAAAACTGAACAGCTTTGGGGTTTTAGACCTCCTAGTTCTGGAGACCATCCATTTGATTCTGGAGTGCTTGCATTGTCATAGACAGAAAGGATATGCAATCTGGGGTTCCCCTACAACTCAAGGCTCCTGCTTCAAGGGGAGGTGGTAGCCATGGCTAGCAGGGTTTTTGCTCTTCAAATGTGCCCATTCCTGGATCGGGAGGATTTACTCATTTATTCCATCATGACCTGATTGGATTATTGTGAATGGATTCTACATGGGATTTCCGTTGAAGAGCTGGTATAGAATGCAGTGGTGGTGGGGCCTGATTTTCAGTACATGTGATATAATTTATGCTCTTTATGCTTCTGGCTATAAAGCAAGGTGCTGATAAGTCATCTTTAAAGCTTTTCATAGTGCTGTGTTACTTATGGGACAGTCTATCCCCGGTTTGTTTCGAGTCATTTCATTCAGTCTAGCAGTATGCTCTGGGTCCCACTGGGAATAAGTGTCAGCTGGCAGGGCCAGGACAACAGCCATGTTTGTCTCTGGATATTACATTGCCCCTGCCCCTGTTGGCCTTCTCTCATGGCCCCCAGTGTAGGATGGAGACTATTTCTTGGTTAAATATCTAATTATGGCTTTTGTTTTTTTCTGAGTGCTGTTTTATGTTTTTTGTACATTTGGTAATCTATTTTTATATGGTTAGCTGTCCAGAATCATGTATTTCAGATGATAATGCGAAGTCAGCCAATGCAGTTTGCAAACCAGGATTTATATTATATTTATATTTTAAGATTGTAGTGTAGACGTAGCTCTTTTGAACCACGAAATAATCCATGGTTAAACAAACTATGTTGTAATACATGCATACCCAAACATAAAGTTGCAATTCAACTAAGCAGCCACTTGCAGATGGATATTGCAGATAACTTTTACATTAAGAACAGAGGTACATTTGCTTTGCTTTACATTTACTGTGATGGCTTTCCCTTATAATCTTGTTGTGGTATAGTTTCTTCCTTTTGTACTACTGGAAAAGTCTAATTGCCATGTTTTAAACTGAAGCTTCTGGTACAAGGGTAATTGTGGGCATCTCTGAGCAATTCTGATTGAAAGCTGGATGATTTTTTTAGTTCAGGAGTAAAAAAATCCTATCAATCTTAATCAGCATGACCAAATAATAAGAGTGACTGGAGCTGCAATTTAACAGATTGGAAAAGCTATATATTGTCCACTGCTATTTAAGGTGGAGTTAAGTGCATCTAATACACATGATACTTTTTGTTTTTGGATTAGGTTTTTTTTTTACATGACAATTTCTAGTTTCAGAATTCAGTGCAGATATATGGATTAAGTGGAACCTATTTTAAAGAACAGGACTATAAATCAAATGGTACTATTCCTGACAGCAGCCATTCCAAACTACCTTGTTCTCCTAACTGAACAAGACGTTTTCATCTAAACAACTTGTCCTGCAATAACCAACTCACTATATTTAAAATTGTAATTTCAGGATTAGTATGTTAGCTCCAACATTGACACATGACAGTCCCACCTACTCTTGCCTAAGATTTTATTATTAGTCTTCAATCTACTCTATAAGCTATAAAATTCCTTCCATATTTTGCAAAATGGCAATGAAAGTACAATAAGCTAGAAATAGTTATATGGCCACAAAATATTAGAATATTTATATGTTTCATCATATGCAGCGGCTCATTTACATAACCTACTTGATAAAAAGACTGTTCAAGAGATACTGTCAAGTCCCCCCTCCCTCCACCTGAGAACATATACCTAGATTGAGAGTGTTCATGGCTACCCATGCCTTCATCACCTCCTGGTTGGTTGGACCACTGCAAAGGGGCTGCCTATGAAGAGCATTTAGAAGTTGCAACTGGTCCAGAATTCAGTGGCGCGAAGCCTCATGTAATGGCTCTGTGAGCTTGCACTGATTCTCAGTGGTTTTCCAGATGCAATTCAAGTTGCAGGTTGTTCCTATATAGCACAGAGGCAAACTATTTGCAGAATATACACTGATTTCTGCTTATCCCTCCATATTTGACAGCATGGACATATTGCTGGCTCCCTTTTTTTTTTTTTTTTGGGAAGCACTGCTTTTTGATGGCTGTTCTCTGAAACAAATATCCCCCCAATATCCAAACTTTTCTTTTAACATCTGGCTTTTTCCCCAGGCATATGGAGGCACTCCTTTGAGTGCTTGTATTATGACTGGTAGTCATTCTATGGTGTGTTTTTCATGTTCATATTTATACATTGCGTACATTTTCACATTACATGGTTCTTCATCAGGTTGCCTTGCTGTTGTTGTTGTACATTGTTAGGCATACAAACAGAGTACCACTATTTGAGTTGGGTAGCCTTATAAAACCAAAAAATAAATCTAATAGGATTAATTAAATCTAATAGGAGGCAAACTCCGAGATTTCCTGAGATTCAAATGGGCCCCACCCAGTTGGTGTTACAAAAAGTTTTTAAAAGGACATTAAGTGAGACTAGTTAGGTTAAAAATGTATATTTTCTGAGGACTACATTATTGTGTAATAGTTATAATTAACTGGTGAGTGTGATTATTTTGGTTTTAATTAATGTTATTTTATTCTTAGAAGAGCCAGTTTGGAGTCGTGGTTAAGGCATCAGGCAAGAAACTGGGATATCACGTTCCTGGCTTCATGCTTTAGGCATGAAGCCAGCTGGGTGACCTTGAGCCAGTCACTCTTTTTCAGCCCTAGGATTTTTGATGGAGGCAAGAGCAAACCACTTCCAAAATCTTGCCAAGAAAACTGCAAGGACTTGTCCAGGCAGTCGCCAGAAGTCAGGATTAACTCAAAGGTACTCCCCACTCCCCTTATTAGAATCCACTCAGAATCATGGATGCTAGATGGACAGCCATACAAATTATTTAAACAATTAAATAAACATTTTAAAAAGTAATCATTTCAACAGGAAAACATATTCCATGAACAAACTACATATACAGGTATGCCAATTCCAAGATCATACTGAAGTACAGTAGAAATGGAACTATTACAAGCACAGAAACTTACAAAATAATAGAATTTGACAATTCCACATAACTCTGATTATATCTGATCCAAAAGAACTTTCAATCATAAAGTAATGATCAGCTTGAGACAAACGGCCCAAGAATGTCAGAAAGAACACAGTCCATCATTTGTAGCTTATGATGGCATTGCACTTTTTTTTTCCTGCTGTGGCCCATAATACTGTCTTCATCATATCCCTAGCCCATCACTGAGTTAAACTTAAAAATTTCTTAACTTGTACGTTGATGGGGTGTTCTTTCATCCCTGTTCCAACACTATCCATGGTAATCTCAAAGTCTATTGACGGTTGGGAAATTCTGGGAACTGAAGTCCAAAAGTCTTAAGGTTGTCAAGGTTGGACATTCCTGATCTATACTGTAATATCTATCTACCCCTTTATGTTAGGAAGATACATAATTTAAAATTTTGGTTTTGGGAAGGATATGGTTATACTTTTTTCAGATATCCTATTAACATTGCACTACATATCAGTAAAAAAACTGCATGGATTTTTGCAGGTTGCCTTAACAGAGTCAAAGGAGAGAATGGAGCACAACCTCTAGTTCTGAAGATTTTAATTACAAAGTCCCTAAAAGGAGCCAGCATTTTTCTGGTTAAACCAACAATATATAGTCAATATTCATATCACATGAAATAACTTTTCTTGGCTCAACATCTCTTATGATAATAGAAGCCTTGGTAACTTTAAATGTTTGCCCTGAACTGAAAGACTATAAGCACTCCATAAATACCCCAGATTAAGACTGATCCCAACATCAAATCCACTTAAAGAGATTTTAAGAATATTGTGGTTCTCAAAGCTGTAACTCATTGCTTTCTTCAAAGGAAAAATTGCTTTCTTGGAAAATCAGAAGAAACAAATAAATGAAAACATGAAAAATAATACATATTGTATCTGGTATTGGTAAGAATACCAATCGATAAGAATTGGTGAAGGCATATTGATAAATGTCCAAAATATGACAGAAGACATATCGATATAATTCATTCTCTGACTTTATACACAAAACATACACAGAATTAAATTTTCTTTTCTAAATTAACCCTCTTATTATGAAAGCAGAACTTTTCCTTCCTGAAAGCAGCATGCATTACTCTAAACTACATTATAGATTAAAGGAACTGTTTCCCACCCTTCTTACAGGTTTAATCATTTATTTCTTCAGTTTATATAGTGATTTGTTACTAAACAAGATTTAGCCTCAGTATGATTTAGATCAATTGAATATTTCTAGAAAGTAAAAAATGTTCCGTCTTACTAAAATAAACAGTGTAGCTAACAACAAGGAGAAAAATCACAATAGGCCAGCAATACAGTGTTTGGTAAACAGGAAACAAACAAAACCATATACCTCACTTATACATATCTTTATAGTAGACAGGTAACAAACATTTAAGCCCACTTCCTGGGACTTCACACAGAGTAACTTACATTAACAAGTACAGGAATATAGCTCCTAATCCATTATAATATATTTTGCTAGACAGAAATAACCTCTGCATATAAGAAGTTGATTATATTTTTTCAAGTTCACACTTTGTAAATATTATCTATATGAATTTGCCATTGTAAAACTGCAATAAAGATGCAAATGTTGCAATCTAGACAGAAACTCAGTTTTAAAACCCACATGCAGCAGAAATAAGGTAGTTTCTAATGTTGATGAAGATCAGCAGTTTGCATTGTAAGACAATACTGCTATTTGAATACATTTTAGTACATCTATCTTAAGTACACAATCTAAGCGAAAAGTTTGTTTTTTAAATGATGTGGACTAGTAATAGCATGCATCATTTTAAGAGTCATTTCCCTTTTCCGATTGAAAGGAGTACCTCTTTTAACCCAGCTGAAAAAACTTTAATACAACTAATTATACATCTATAAATGAACACTTTTTGAACAATTTAATTAAACCCATTAGCTGAACAGTCCCAAAAGAGGAATATTTTTTTCTTAACTACATCAAAATTATTAAGTTTAAGAAGACACACTGCTCATCTCAAGAAACGTTTACATTTATGGAGGGTGGGGGAACAGACAGACAGACAATGTAACAAAATCCAAGAAACAAAGTACCTGAACATTTTGTGCCATGAATTCTGATTAATAAATAGTTTTTCCGTATCTACTTAAGGACATGTGCTAATTGTACTTTCAATCATTTGTAAAAAAAAAAAAACAAATCAGACATTGTTCTGCTCTTAACATAGCCTTATGGCAAGCAATGATATAGCTAAACACCTTTCCATCTGCAGCAAGCATTGCATTATGGAAGCTTAAAGCCTTCTGAAAATAAACCAAGGATTGAAAGCAAACTGGTTCTTGACGATCAACAAGTTTAGATGTGAAGGAGTCACAGTTCAGAAGGGTAGCCACCTGCCAATGTTTACTGACTCTCATTCGTTAGGAACTAACCCCACCTCCAAAGTCCGCAAACGCCACTCCTCACACTGCCTTGCACTTAGAAGACCAATTTTTTCTCCAGGACTAGAAGGCACCAAACAGCATCCTTCACACCCTTTCCCCCAACGTCTCTTCTTTGAAGCCTTCTGGATCCCTTAGCCGTAGGCACAGTTCTGTCCACAGGCAAAAAACCGCGGGGTTCAAAAAACCCTCTCCCAGAAATCAGCCCTTTGGGGATGGGGCAAGAAATTCGGAATAAATTCCTCGAAGGAGAGACAACTTCGCCAGCCAGCCGAGGAAGGTTGCCATATAAACATCTCAGCTCTCTCTCTCTCTTTTTTTTTTTACTTTGCCTTTGCATACTGGCCCACAAGGGCAGAGGGAAAACTAGGAAGAGCATCGATCAAAGCGCGAAAGAAACCAGAGGGGAATGGAGAGGGTGAAGGAGAAAACGCGATTTTGTCTTGAGATCATCCATAACCTCACGACCACCCATCCCAAACCCCCAAGACAAGGGGAAAGCATCGGCTAAATGCTTCGTGGTCACCTGGACTGCTTGAAAGCGTTACGCGTGCCCCCCTCCACACGTCGATTAAGACGCTCCCCGTTCTCCCCGTTGCTTACTTTTCAAGCTGGGCGATTTCTTGCCCCTTCCCCGGCGGTGCGGACAGGGCAGCCTGCTGCTGCACCAGCAGCAGCCTGCAAGTGGCCAGGTGCCGCCGGTGCTCCTCCTGGAGCCGGGCGTTCTCGTGGTACAGCTTGGCCACTTGCTGCTCGAGCTCGTCTATCCGGAGCTTTTGCTTCTCCAGCAGCTCCTGCTGCGTCTCAATGATCTTGTTGAGTTCCTTGAGGTACTCCGCCGCCTTGCTCGGGTTCTCCGCCGGCGCCTCCATGGCCCGGCCAGCCCTGCGATCCGCCACGCACCTTCAGCGGTCCCAGGCGGTCTTGGGCACAGTTCCCGGGAAGGGAGGCAGGCAGGCAGCAGAACAACGCCCGGGAACTCAGCTCGAGCGCCGGTGTGGAAAGCCGGCGACCCCAGCGTCAGTCCGGTTGTCCCCCGCCCCCCCCCCCCCCCCCCACAAGACACACAAACACACACAATTGGAAGTCCGCTTCTCGGCTAAGGAGAACCGACCGAACTGTTCCTATTTCGAGCCGCCATTGCCCGCGGGGCCCTCTGGACTGTTTCTGACCCAGCCGGCCGGGCGTGTTGTTTCCTTCACCGAGAACGTCCCGCGACTCTGGCGCGCAGGTTTCTTTCCCGCCAGCCTTTGGCGAGCCCAGGGAAAAAGTCTGACCCGGCCAGCTCCGCAACCAGTTCCCTCACCTCAACCGCCTCTCGCGTTGACTCCTCCCGCTTCCTTTTTTTTTTTTTGTTTCTTTCTTTTTCTCCCCTCTCGTGCTCACGCAGGCGCTTTACCCCCCTCTCCTCCTCCTCCGCCGCCGCCGCCGCCGCTTCGGTTACTGGTCTCGTTTCAACCCCAACAGCCCCTGAATTCCACACGTCGACAACGCGCAAGGACCGGCGCAGAGTTTTCAAAGTGTCCGCTCCGTGCTGGATGTCGCGCCGCTTCTCGGGCTCGGGGAGGGCGGGGTAAGGGGAGGGAAAGAGAGAGAGAGAGAGAGAAGTGTTGGTGCGTAGCCGACTGACAGAAGCCGTTGGGGTTTGTTGCTGTCACCGCGGCGTCCTCTTGGCCGCTACGAGCTGGACGGTCAGACCAGCCACAGCATTTCGCTCCAACCCGGTCTCCGACACGCCATAAATCCCTTCCCCGCCGGGAAACCGGGGTGTGTGACGGCAGCTGCAGGACCGCTGCGAAAGCGGGAGACCGGCCAGGAGTAACCAGCACGTGGAAGCAAGGGAGTAGCCCCCCCGCCCCCCCCCCGCGCACCGTCCCCTCAGCCCGGCTCCCCTTTTGGGTGGGAACCGACGCGGAGCACCGCTGAATGACACCGTTGCCGGCATAAAGATGGGAATATCTGCTGCCGAAAAGGATGCCGCCTTCCTCCTCCTCCTCCTCCTCCTTTTTCTCCCACCCAGTTGCGAAGAAGGAAATAGCAAGGAACGCTTGAGAGCCGGGACGCGCCGCCAGGTGAGGGGGACGGTAAGGCAGGGAAAAACCGAAGTCCTTGCGGCTCGCCTCTTTTTGTTTTTTTTTTTGTTTTTGTTTTTGTTTGTTTTTTTTTTTTAAAGAAAGGTGGGTTGCGCTTCCTTTTGCTTGCAGCCTTCAGCGGTCTGACCCGCAACAAATCCGTCCGGCGGCTGAAATTTAGACCCTCAGCTCCCTTCTCCGTATCAACGGCGTTGGTGGCAAGCTCGCAGAGTTACACCTCCCTTGCAGCACTCCGAAAGGCTTAAAACACTCCCCCACCCCTCCTCCTCCACACATACACACGCCGCTGAATTTACTCCGGGGATTTCAATTCAAAGATTATTGCGTTTTCTAAGGGGGGAAGGGGAAAGGAAGGAGGAGCCTGAAAGGCGGAAACTAAAGCCCCGGCTGGCGCTGCCCCAGCCTCTCTCTCACTGCCCTTCACACACACACACCCGCCCCCCTTGGGAAAAGAAGGCAGACGGGGCTCTTTTGCGAAGAGCAAGGACTCTTGCCAAGAGTCGGAGCTGTTTGCAAGCATCGCCAGCCGGGCGCTCCAAGCGGCAAGCTTTCGAGCCGTATGCCTGCGGCCACGCTTCTTCCTCTGGCTGGCGACTGCGAGCGCTTGAAGAGGCAGCCGGTCTCCTTCCCGGGCAGCAGAAGAGCGAGCGGCGTCCTCCTCCCCCCCGGCGGGGGGGGGGGGGGGGGGGGGGGGGGGAGTGTCATCCGCGCGAGTTGCGGGCGTGGAACCTGTTGGAAGGGATCCAGGCGGCTGACCAAAGAGACGGTCTAAAGAAGGTGCCTCGAGAAATAAGGAAAGCTGTAAGTTGAGGAAATGGTGGGCGGGAAGGGGAAACGGGGTTGGCTTTCCTCTTTTCTCGACCGCTTCCCAGTCGCCTTTTCTCTTATTTTCCTTCCCTCTGCGTTCTGAAATGCGCCCTGACGCGCAACGGACTGCAGGGTGGCGTTTTGCTGCTTCGCCGGTTGTGCGGGTGGTTCCCAGACTGAACGACCGTTCATTTAACGACCCTTCAAAGTGAACTTGTGACCGTTTTCACAGTTTGCAGCAGCATCCCCATTCGCACGTGATCAAAATTCAGATGCTTGGCAACTGCTCCATATTTATGACTGTGGAAGCATCCCGAGGTTGTGTGGATGTCTCCCTTTTGCAACCTTCTGACAAGCAGAGTCAATGGGAAAGCCAGATTCACTTAACAGTCGGGTTACTAAGCATCAAGTGCAGTGATTCACTCCACAACCATGGCAAGAAGGGTCACAAAATGGGGGCAAAACTCACTTAAATGCCTCACTTAATGTCAAAGTTTGGGCTCAGTTGTGGCTATAAGTCAAGGACTATCCATTCTGGCCCTTGGTTTGTAAAGTCAGTTGCTGTGAAATCAATCTAGGCTGAAGTTTCTGCTAATGCTTGATCTAAAAGGCAGCTTGAGGGAAGGTTATTCAGAAAAGGTAAAAATGTGAGGCCTTCTAATAAAGGAACTAATAAGGGTAAAGGTTTTCCTCTTCCCCCTTCTGCCACATCCAAGGTACTTGGAATAGAGTAGACCCATCTAATAACAGAACTTCTCTGAAACAAATAGGCTGCAAAAATGCATTCAGTGTATCTGTGGTTAATGATTCTTCAAATTAGCTTTCCTGTGCCAAGAAAATTGCAGGACTTGTTGGAGAATCAGACAACAATTGAACAGAGAAAAAATAGTAATGGGACAGAGAGGTGTATCCTTAAAAAGTACTGTAGAGAAAGTTAGGAACTTGACCATCTAATTTTAACCGCTGTAATTATTATTTCCAAAAAAACAGGAATAAATCTTAGAAGTTTGAACAAATGCATCTTACTAAAACACATATAATAGAGGTATCCTGATAGATCCATGTATCCAGCTTAGCAGCGAACCAAATAAGTCTAAAATATGAAAATGATTTCACTATTTGGGCAACCAGGAATATTTTATTCTTCACCAGAATTATATGAAAAAGGGGGAATGTGGAAGGAATATCTAGCAAATATGAAAACTGTTGTCTGCATTTGTTTATATAATCTTAAGAATGAGATATGAGGGGGACTTTATAGATAGAATTTCTTGTCTTACAACTGCACGCAGGACTTTGAAATGAAGGAAAGTGCAAACAATGATAAATGACCCATGCTAGTCAAAGTACCAACCGTAATTTGAATGTTTACCTTCTCCCAAATTTCTATTCTAAAGCTATGAATAAATGCAGACACAGTGGATGCAATATTGTTCAGCTTTCCTCAACCTTCTGCTTCCTTTAATAATCAGAATGATTATGAGTTCTGGAGAACCTAACACTTCAAAGAGTATTTTGGGACATTTTCCTTTGCTTAGAGCTTTAAACTTACTATATATTTGTATGTGCCTAGTTTGTAGCTCAGGTATACCATGCAAATTCGACCAGTATCTTAAGCCCCTGTCACACTGCACCAATGGATGGAAAGAGGATGTAAAACGGTCAAAAAAGCTTGCCATCCATTGGTTAACGCGATGTATCCGTTCTGTACTCACTGCCTCCGTTTTGCTTCAACTCTATCCGTCCAGCATCCTTTTATTGAACTGCTCAAAACTTTTGAGCGGAAAATGTATCCAATGCGTCTGTTCTGCATCCGCTAGGCGTCCGCTAGGCATCCGTTCTGCATCCGTTACGCATCCGCTATATCCGCTAGGCATCCGCTGCGCATCCGCGCAACTCGCATCCGCTTGGACGCAGGGAGGAAGCAGAACGGATGCAGAACGGATGCCTAGCGGATGCAGCACGGAAACAAAGCATTTAAAATGGAAAAAACGTTCGCAGAGGGGACCTATCTCGGATATTAAGGTTGTCTAGAGGATGCCTAGAGGATGCAAAGGGACACCTAGGGGAAAACCTATACTGCCTATAAGAAGGGGGAGCAACACATCTGGATCTCACTTTCAGCCCAGCTGTGCAGACTTCTGCAGCCTTCATCTGACTCTTCCTCTTCCACAGCATCCAGTCATGTCCACCGTGGATCGTAACTCAGTCCTTTTGGCAGCCACCATCCTTCTGCAACAGTGCGAAGCCATCTACAGGCTCTGTGAACTCTACTACGGGAAGAAAAAGAGGCGGCCAAGAAGCGTCTGGGTACAAAGGTGGATTGGGAGAAGAGCAGAGGACGGACTGTACAACAAGCTGATGGTGGAGCTCAGGAACGAAGACACTCGGGCGTTCCAGAACTTCATGAGGATGCCTCCAGCCATGTTTGACGAAGTTGTGCAGGGGCTGACACCCAGGTTGACCAAGGCAAACACCAACTTCCGGCCCAGACTGGAACCTGGGCTCAAGGTGGCACTCACTCTGCACCACCTGGCCTCAGGGACCACCTACAGGAGCATGCAGTACGGCTGGAGGGTGCCACACAACACCATCAGCATTGTGGTCAGAGAAGTGGTGCAGGCCATCATCGAAGAATACATGGAGGAGCTCCTCCAGTGCCCCTCCACTGAAGAAGGATAGAAGAAAGTTGCAGAGCAGTGGTATCAGAGGTGGAACTTCCCCCACACCGTTGGAGCCATAGATGGCAAGCACGTGGCCTGCAAAGCACCACCCAAGTCGGGGTCCACTTATTTCAACTACAAGGGCTTATTCAGCATTGTCCTCTTTGCCATGGTCGATGCTGACTACAAGTTCATGTACATCGATGCTTCAGGCAACGGGTCATGTTCAGATGCCCATGTATACAACACCAGTGACCTCAAGGAGGGGCTGGAACGCAACCTCATCGTGGGCTTCCCAGATCCAGACCCCCTGCCCAACGACACACAAGATGTGCCCTACTTCATCGTGGGGGATGACGCCTTCTCCCTCAGAACCTACCTCATGAAGCCCTACACTTCCAGACTCCTCACCCGTGAAGAGATGATCTTCAACTACAGGCTGTCCAGGGCAAGGCGGGTGGTGGAGAATGCCTTTGGCATCCTGGCCAACAGGTTCCAGGTACTTCTCACCACCATGTAGCATCGCCCACAGACCATGAGGAACATCGTGGAAGCTTGCTGCATCCTGCACAATCTCATGCGCACTCGCTACCCAGTCTTGCAGAACAGGCTCGTGGACCTCCAACAAGGCAATGGGGACATGGAGCCTGGGGAATGGAGGCAAGGGCAAAACCTGATAGACACTGTGGATGTGCCAGGCCCCAACAGAGCTTCACGTGAAGGGAAGAAGCAGCGCAACCTCCTGAAACACTGGTGCAACTCCCCAGCTGGAGCGGTGGAGTGGCAAGACAGGATGGTAGATGCTTAATGGATGCTTCCTTCAGCCTGTCTCATCACATGGATGAGATTGGGCCATGTATGTTGGGTGGGCCTACAATGATCAGGGCATTTAATAAAGAGTTGTGTTTGTGTTGACATGTGTGGATGATTATTACATTATTATTGATAATAAAGGGTCATAGGTGTGGCACCTGGGAGGGTGGACCATACGGTCCCACTATGCTTGAACTGGAGGTTTATCTATCCCACAGCTATTACCCATTCCAAAGGTATCCCTGCCCACCCCACTGCTATCTTAACCCATCCCACAAGCATGCAAAGGCTTAAACCATTTCTAAAAGTTTCCACCAAGACTTTATTAAAAAAAGAAATGAAGCAAGTGTGTGAATCAAAGAAAGACTTTATTGAACAACAAGCTGTAAAAGAAAAATGACCCAAGTCAAGTGTCCAAATAAAGTCCACAGGTAGCCAGCCAGCCAGTCTCTGGCACTCCTTTTGGTCACTCGGAGGTGTGCCCAGACTCAGGGGTGAAGGGTCCAGGTGCTGTGGAGGTGGCTGGTGCTGGAGTGCTGGTCTGAAGCACCATTGGGGTGCCTGGCCCTGAGAGGACAACAGGTGACAGTGTGTTGAGGAAGCTCTCGGACAGCTGGCTCAGCCCCATGATGTTGAGAGCTCCTTCCTCCATGCCATGTGGTGCCAGCCCCAGGACCGAGGACAGATGTACTGAGGCCGGGCTTGGCTGTGGGGTGGAGGAAGGAGCAGTGTAGTAGAGCTGTCTGGTCTGCAGCTGGGTGAGGACTGGCGTTGGTGGCATTGGTGGTGTGGGCGGCATCGCTGTTGGCATCAGTGGAACGGGTGGCAACGGTGTCGCCCGAGGACTCTGTGCCTGGACTGGGAAGGGCTGCTGCCTGTGCTGCTGGACCTCCTGGTAGCCGTAGCCCTGGTAGGTGAGGGGCTATGGGAAGCCTTGGAATGGGAGGGACATCACCTGGGGTGGAGGAGCAGACCTGGACTGGGTGCGAGCAGGTTCCTCTGGATCTGGAGGGTTGTGAAGCAGCTCAGTGATCCGGTCCTTCACCACCTGGTACTGGGGTTCCGCCATGTCCCTGAGGATCTGGTTGACATAGGTGAGGAAGGGCTTGTGGTTGGAGGATGAGGAGTCGGTGTGGACCAGCTGAGAGAGGAGATCTATGCTGGTCCGGATGGTGTCCCTGATCTCCAGCAGGACAGTGTGGCTCTGCCCCTCCTGCTGTCTGGCTCTCTGCCTTTCTGTGGAGGTGGAGCTGGGGGGGGTGGATGCAGGTACGGCTGTGGTGGACATGCCGTCTCCTTTCTCCCACTGCACCAGAGAGTCCTCCACATGCTCCACCACGGTTACAACACCTGTCCGTGGGTTCTCCGCCATGGCACGCTCCACAGAAACCTGCCTGGAGACAGGGAATGACTCTCGGCCGGAAGAGGACTGGGTCTCAGCAGGCTGCCGGAGTGAGAGGGTAGTGAGAGGGGCTCCTGGTACTCCTCGGTGGCGGATCTTACCCTCCAGGAAGCTGCACCTGGCCATGACGTAGGTCTCTCTGTCTGTCAGCTTAACCGTGGCCTGGCCAGATTTCTTCAGGTGCAGCTTCCCGTACCAGGTGTGCATGTGTTTCCACCAGCCAAGGAGCACCTTCGAAGTGTAGCCCATACTCTCCACCTTCTCTCTCCAAGCAGCATGCTTCCGCTTGGTTTCCCTTTACAGCCGGTGTCCCTTCCACCACAGATAGTCATTCTCCCTCAGCCACTCCAGCACCTCATCCTCATGTTCCTCCTCAATGGAGTATTGCCTCCTCTCCCGTTGTCGCATACGCCTCTTCCTCCCTTTGGCAGGACCAGATGGGCCCTCATCAGAGGGGCTCCCAGCTAGTAGGGGCTGCTCCTCCACACCACCAACAGCAGCAGCACCAGCAGGATCATCATCATCATCATCACCAGCAGGATCAGCAGCAGCAGCAGTACCAGCACCAGCACCAGCACCACCAGCAGCACCAGTAGCACCTGCAGGATCAGCACCAGCACCAGCACCAGCAGGACCAGGATCATCAGCAGCAGAGTAAGCACCAGCAGCGCCAGCAAGACCAGGAGCACGAGCAGGATCAGGAGGACGAGCAGGACGAGCAAGACCAGGAGCATGAGCAGTACGAGCAGTACGAGCAAGTCCAGGAGCACCAGCAGGACCAGCAGGACCAGCAGCAGCTTCAGCAGAGTACGCAGCAGCAGAAGCACCACCGCCAGGAGCAGCTTCAGCAGAGTAAGCACCAGCAGAAGCACCACCGCCAGGAGCAGCTTCAGTAGAAGCTCCAGCACCAGAAGAGTGAGCCCGAGCAGCAGAAGCCCCAGCAGAGTCAGGAACAGGGGGCGGAAGGGTGGCCCTGTCCCTCTTGCCAGGGATGGCGGCAGGTTGCTGAGGCTTTTGCTTCTTCCCCATGGTTGTGGGGTTGCTGGCTGGCAGGGAGGCTGGCAGGCACCAAGGCTGGCAGGAAGGCTGGCAGGCAGGTAGGCATGAAGGCTGGCAGGAAGCCTGGCAGGAAGGCTGGCAGAAAGGCAGGCAGGCACCAAGGCTGGCAGGCAGACTGGCTGGCAGGGAGGCTGGAAGGCAAGCTGGCAGCAAGGCTGGCAGGCAGGCAGAGAGCAAGGCTGGCAGGGAGGCTGGCCAGGAGGCTGGAAGGCAGGCTGGGAGGCAGGCTTGGAGGCAGGCTGGCAGCAAGGCTTGCAGCAAGGCTTGCAGTCAGGCATGCAGGCAAGGCAGTCAATCCATCCGTCAGCAGGTCTTTCCTCCGAATGGTGATCTGCTTGGGAGCTGCTTCCCTTTATATCCGCGGGGCTTACGCAATGCACCCCCCCCACGCGCAATTAACGCTCGGCATCCGTTTGGCTTCCGCTGTGCATCTGCTAGGCTTCTGCTCTGCATCCGCTTCATCCGCTGTGCATCCGCTAGGCTTCCGCTCTGCATCCACTTCATCCGCTGTGCATCCGCTGTATCCATTCCGCATCCGCTTTGCTGAGGTCCCCCGGAAGCCTAGCGGATGTGGCATCCGCTCCCATCCGCTTCCATCCGCTGGGCTTCCGTTCTGCATCCGCTTTCCATCCGCTCTGCATCCTCCCCGCGTCTGTTCCTTTCCGTGTTATCCACTCCGGTTATGCAAATTTTTGCCCCTTTTGAGAGCAGATAACAACGGATGTTGCTCATCCATTGTGTCCTTTTTACTAACGTTTTGCATCCGTTGGGCAGTGTGACAGGGCCTTTAGAAGGAAGCCTGCAATCCTTTGGTACTAAATTTCATATTTCTGCCCAAAGACCCTTTTTGTCCTTGAGATCCATAGCAAACTGAAACACATTGACAGACTTGAACATTGGGAGCTATCTAACAAAATGAAATTCAATGTTAAGAAAAGTAAGATTCTACATTTCGGCAAGAAAAATAAAATGCACAGGTACAGTACATATGGTATCTTGCTCAATAGTAGAAACTGTAGTAGGATCTCGGAGTCCTAGTAGACAACCATTTAAATATGAGCCAGCAGTATGCAGTAGCTGCCAAAAAAGCCAACACAGTTTTAGGCTGCATAAACAGAGGGCTAGAATCAAGATCATGTGAAGTGTTAATACCACTTTATAATGCCTTGGTAAGGCCACACTTGAAATACTGCATTCAGTTTTGGTCGCCATGATGTAAGAATATGTTGAGACTCTAGAAAGAGGGCAGAGAAGGGCAACAAAGAAGATTAGGGGACTGGAGACTAAAACATGAATGGTTGCAAGAACTGGGTATGTCTAGTCTAATGAAAAGAAGGACGAGGGGAGAATGATAGCATTATTCAAGTATCTCAGGGACTACCACAAAGAAGAGAGAGTCAAGCTATTCTCCAAAGCACTTGAGGGCAGGACAAGAAGGAATGGATGGAAACTGATCAAGGAAAGAAGCAACCTAAAACTAAGGAGAACATTCTGACAGTTAGAACAATTAATCAGTGGAACAATTTTCCTCCAGAAGTTGTGAATGCTCCACCACTGAAGTTTTAAAAAAGATGTTGGATAACCATTGTCTGAAGTGGTGTAGGGTTTCCTGCATAGGCAGGGGGTTGGACTAGAAGACCTCCAAGGTCCCTTCCAACTCTGTTATTCTATTCTATTCTATATGCTGCCTGTTACATGTATCTTTTAAAAAATAAATGTGCAGGAGATGCTTCTTTCTTAATTAAATCAGCTTCAGAGGAAATTCTTAATGATAGTTGATAACCAGGTCCTTGTTCCAGGTGCCCAAAGACCTCATCTGATTGGCTGGTACCCTCTTCCTTATCCAGACTCTTCTCAGAACTTCCAGAAGAATTGTTTTAAAAAGTTTTCTACTGTGTTTTTATTTATTAGAAGAACATCTTCTAGGAATGTTATGAGGTGATGAATAAATTTTAAATCACTAAGAATATATAGCCAAGAGCCATGGTGGCACAGTGGTTAGAATGCAGTACTTCAGGGCTAACTCATTGTTCACTTTAGGAGTTCGATCCTGACTGACTCAAGGTTGACTCAGCCTTCCATCTTTTCCAGGTTGGCAAAATGAGGACCCAGATTGT
Source organism: Laticauda colubrina (assembly GCA_015471245.1). Taxonomy (NCBI): domain Eukaryota; kingdom Metazoa; phylum Chordata; class Lepidosauria; order Squamata; family Elapidae; genus Laticauda; species Laticauda colubrina. The sequence goes on along the minus strand of BLBF01000003.1, from coordinate 47,597,689 downwards.
TGGAGTCAATATGCTGACTCTGTAAACCGCTTGGAGAGGACTGTAAAGCCATGTGAATTGGTATATAAGTCTTAAGTGCTATTACTATTGAACCAGTGATTGAACCAAGTTTAAACAAAAGCTTTTACAGGTATTCCTCATTTGCAAGTACCTTGTTTGCCGAATATCTGCATTTATGAGAGTGGTGAAAAAATAACTTTTTGACCAATCCTCACATTAATGACTCATGTAAAGCAAAAGAAAGCTAAAGATTATGAGCACAATTATGATTTCATTTAGCAGCTGCCTTGCTGAATGACCAAGTAGGTGGTCCCAATTTACACTAAATGAGAACTATCTGTATGATAGTATTTGCTCATCCTCACCCCCTTTTTTTTCTTTAAATCCAAAGAGGAAGATATGTAGAAATAAATGGAACTATATATGCTGTATATTCTGATTTGTATTTGCTTTTATTATTTATTGTATACACTTTTGGAACTAAAATGTGTGTATATGTATATATGTCTCTCTCTCTCTCTCTCTCTCTCTCTCTCTCTCTCTCTCTCTCTCTGTGTGTGTGTGTGTGTGTGTGTATGTACACATACATGTATTGTTATTATCCAAGTACAGACATTTTCTTTTTGCTATCGCAAAACTTCTTTCTTAAAAATTATAGTTTCTGCAAAGCAGAGAGGAAAAGACTATTGTGAATATCGGCTGGAAGATTCGCTAAGATTCATTGCTTTGCTGGATGCTCCTGTGTCTTGTCTGAAGTGCTTAGACAGAGAAATTACAGTTCTTCCCAGGAGCTTTAAACAGTCTTCTCACTTTGTTGCACCAAATGAATTAAAAAAGCTTACTAACCAGGAGGGAGAGAAAGCATATTTATGGCATCAATGCCACATTCATGTTTTGTACAGCCAAAGCCAATTGCAAATTCTTTTTGAATAGAGTGACAACGAACTATCTTCGTCTAGTTGTATCAACAGGGAAATTTTAGCTGAAGCTTGCTTTAAAATAAAAAGCTTAAACTGTTGTATCTGATTACTTCTAGAAAGATATATCTTACCAGGCCTTCTGGTTTTCTGAAAATGTGCTTGCATGCACACACACACACACAAAGCAAGGGTGGGATTCTACCAGTTCCCACTGGTTCTAAGATGTTAAGAACTGGATGTTAAGATTCTGCCCAGTTTGGAGAAGTGGCAAATTGTGCCCCTTGCTGGCCCCGCCCCTTCCCCTCCTGGCCACTCGCCTCTGAGGAGGCTGAAGATATGTTGCTGGAGCTGCTGGGCTTTAAGCCTGGAGCAAGAATCCCTTTCTTTCCTCCCCACCCCCCTGTGCCTGTCCCATTTGGAAGATATTGAGTTAGTTTTGATATTGCTGACTTCCTCCTCCATGCTTCCTAAATGAGGTACATGAGCGGGAAGTGGCTGGTATGTGTGGGTGTGAAATTAAGCCTACTTCCTATAAAATCGATTCAGAAAACAAAGGAACAGTTTAATTCTGCTTCAGCCCAGATTGCTGGGAGATAAATTATTTAATTGACTAATTCACTGGAAATTGCTGTGTATGGCTTTTCATGGGATTTGGTGCTTATGATGGGCTATAAACAGGTAATACTCAGGCTTAAAATTATGTTAAGGTAGAAAGGCAATTAGATTTGCTGGCCTTCCTAGGTATGATTTTCTGTAGTCAGTCTCTGCTGCTTTACACTACTAATATAATTACACCAAATACCTATCTCTAAATTTAAGAGAGCGCTAACCCATGTTAATGGACTAGGAACAGCCATCCTGGAAGAGATATTGAGGGGGGGACTTTACTCTTGAAAGCTGTGTCCTTGTGATGAAGGGGCAGTTTATATTACATTTTATAGATTAATCCACCAGTAGAAAATAGGTAACATCCATTTGAGGTCAATCCATGCATTTAGTGAGTAGGAGGAGGCAATATTAAATCAGAGCCTTGGTACAAGGGGCAATCCAATAGAAGTGCCTTCATGGTTCTGTCCAAGCAGAGACAGGAGTGTGGTAAGTATGGAATCTTACTAAATCAATTCACGTAGAGATACAATGCTCAGTATCTTTAAAGTGATAATTCTTTAATGTTACTGACTTGGGAGTAATCAAATGATCAGGTTTCATGCTGCCTGGGGAATTCTGGGAATTGAAGTCCACATGTCTTAAAGTTGGTAAGCTTGAAAAACATTCAGAAATACAACTTCCTGCGAGCCTTATTTTCCTGCATTTTGGGAATCAGGAAATTATGCCTGGTTCAGTAGCTGGCATGAGTTAATTAAACATTGTGTGAAGAGTTCCTTTGAAACTATTCTCAACTATTTTCTAAGGGTGCCCAATAATTCCATTAGAAAATCTTTAGTTCTAATATGATGGTATGGGAAAAAGGGCATTGCTGCCATATTTTTTAAAGTGTCATATTCTGTAATCTTTGTCATTTAGAACTTCCATGATATAAACAATATGTTCCTTTTTTGTTTACAGGAAATATAATTTGATTGCTTGATTATGCCAGTTACTCTTTTCTATACTTTTAGTATCATAAATTAACGAAAAATCATAGATTTCCTAAGGTTGCATGGCTGGAACTGTCAGCCCCAAGTTATAAATGGCTACGCTACAGTTTTACAATATATTCAATGTTACATTTTATTCCATTGGTGCATTAAAGGTCTACTTGGAATGCTCCCAGTGGCAGAAATGAGATAGATTACTTTCTTTCCCAAGTTTTGTTCTTCTAGCTTCCAACAAGAGTTCCCAGAAGAGTTGAATAGGTTTCTAGCAGAGGAATGGAGGGGAGATGTGGGAAAAAATGAACACTAATTGATTGCCAATGAAAATGCTAGGTGGATCCAATCCCTAATATCATGCTCCTTGCTTTATTTTTAGCACTTCTCTAAACTTAGCTTCATACAACACGCTAGAAGATAATATGGTTTCTTGATATAGCCTAGTATTATGTGAATCCAGGCATTCTAATTTGTAAATCATGGCTTTTAGCTTAGCATGGAATGTGAAATCTATATCACACAAGTGGTTATACCTGGTTAAACAACCAGCAGTCAAGCACAGCATATAGCACAGTCTAATAGTTTGTAATATTAAGTTTATTTTTACAAATATCAATTTATTGCAGAGTTTAAAGAAAAAATAAGTATATAGAAGACAGGGTCCACATTTTATCCGATAAAACTGCTCTAAACAAAGGGGGACTTCATCAAGAATTGATATAGGAGGTATTTTTCCAAAAGAAAATTACAAGTGGACTTCACTCACTGACAATGAGAGCAAGAGAATAAGAAGATATCTCACAATCTACAACCCAAAACTGCCCTAGAGCCAAATAAACATGCTGAAAAAAGACAGTCCCAGTATATGGAGTAGCAGAGGTCATACAATTGCTATTTACAGGAGATAAAGTGGAAAATTATGGTCTTCATGGGCTGTTACTGCTACCATCAGAATGAAAAGAAAAAGAAAATATGGGTCATGTTTTTCAAAAGATAATTGCAGATCTTTCAAAGGCCAATTGTAATAAGGCTCTTGTCTATGAACCTATCATAGATGAGGACACTAACCTTGCTGGGCCCAGGAGGAGCTATCCTTCTACCTGATGTGTGACCATTAAGGTTTTGAGTTCTTGTATTAGCTAAGACCAGAATGCAGGTAGTGACTGTTGTTATCTACAAGTCTTTGAAGGCTCTCAAGACCCTGGTCCTCAGATAAGCTGATGTAAGATTATTTAGTTGAAACTGGGTTCTAAAGAATAGTTAAGATTGGTTGTACTGTCTTCTGGTATATTGTCTGCTCTGCTGCTCAGCATCATTCATGCTTGAGCTCTGGATTCCATTGCAAAGTTGACAATAGAGCGTCTGAGACTATTGGTGTTCAATTTGCTACCTGGCACCATTAAGTCCAGACCAGATCAGAAATTTCTGGCTTCCATGACAATCATGGACCTACATCAAGTCATCAGTGGCCTAATGCATACCAGTGTCATACATCAGACTTAGTGCCCCATCCCAGACAATTAATGGACTGAATAGAGTTTTAGGTGGAGTTTGCAGTCTTTCCCAAGAATCTGATGGGTGGCATGGATGAGATCTTGACTGTTGTCTGGAAAGAGTGGGTGGGCAGAGCTGTCGATCACCTCAGCCCTGTGTGGCTTCCCCCTGCTTGCTGTTCATGAGAAGATCTTGCTTTACTGAAGCGCTCTAGAAGAAAAGGATAGCTGGAGCAATGTTGGAGAAACATTCAGAACACACCTGTCTAAACACAGATAAGAGCTTACACGTAGATTTATTTTATGGCAAAAAGAACAGTGAAACATTAGCATTTCCCTGCTCTTATTACAGTCCTGATAGACACCCAGCAGCTATTTTTAGGATAACCATATTTCTTATAGGCAGGTCTGGACCCACTTTGAGGAATATTCTAGATTTTGGCAGATAAGTCACTTTGATCTGTGCTGAGTTGGATATTAACTGGCAGGTGAAGTCTGATTGAGTTACAAGAAACACAATCTGATTTGGGATGAATTAGAGGTAATGATTTTCAACAAAGTAGAGTTTGTGCTGTTAGTTTAGCCCTACATGCTGCATCCAGCCCCTTCCTAGCTTATTAAGACAGGCTGGCAGGCAGTCAAGAACTGGTGATCTTAGGGATGAGGGTGGTATGCCTGAAAAAGCTGTTATTGGCCAAACAAGTTTAGACACTATTGTTCTCTCCCCAATCCTCCCTTTTCAGGAATGGCTATTGATCAGATAATCAGGCTGCAATTAAAGAGGGTTTTGGGAAAACATGTTAGGGTTAGGATTCTAGACCCATTTTAGTCAGGTTTCAGTACGGAGACAACCTTGGCAATACTTGTTGATGACCTGTGGTAGACTGGGTTGGGCTGCTACCTCCACCTTTGTATTCCTTGTCTCAATCATAATATACTTCGGCACCAGCTCCACCAGGGACTGGAAACTGAGGGCACTTTCTCTTCCTTCCTTCATAGTCAGTTCCTGCCAGTATTGGATGTGGGAGATTACTCCCTAGCCCGCTTGTTTTCAGGATGCCCAGGCTTCAGTGCTTTCTCCATTCTTGTTCAACATGAATTTACTAGGTGAGGTCATTTGCCAGTTTAGGATCTGATAGCACCAGTATGCTGTTGATATTCAATTATATATTTTAACTCAGACTGACCACAGGCCAGCTGGGAAAAGTTGTTGAGGTTCTGTCCCAATGTCTGAATGTGAGGAAAATATTTATGGCTCAGTGTGGCCAAGAACAAATGGCTGGTGGCCGTGGGGCTTTATAGGTGGAGGATTTTAGTCATGGCAATAACACTTAGAATTATATACCACTCCATAGCGCTTTGCAGCACTCTCTTAAGTGGTTTTACAGAGTCACTATTGCCCCCAACAATCTGGGTCTTTATTTTAATGACCTTGGAAGGCCGAGTCAACCTTCAACCAGTCTAAAATGAACTGGCAGTGAGCAGAGTTTGTCTGAAATACTGTGTTCTAACCACTGTGCTCCATGGCTTTTGATTTTCCATCTTTGCTTTAAGATCGCATTAAAAATTTGGCTATTCCCTGAGGCTTTGGAGCAGCATGGATATATCATCATGTTTAGGATTTCTGGATTGATCTACTGTATATCTGAATTTCACTCTTGCAAGTGTCTTGTAATTTTTTGGGGGTGTGTGTGTGTTAATTTTGATTGAATTTCAATTTTCTCGTTTTTCTTTATTTTCTGAGTTTCCCAGTGTTAGAGTTGGGCAGGGTCAAAATCAAAGAAAGAAAAACATTACATACTTTGAAAAAAATTGGTTATGCTGTGGCCATGATTAGAAATTATAATTACTCTAACAAAAGACAAACTGCTAATCATGACCCTTTTAAGAAATTTCTAACCCTATCATGTTGACACCTTTCGGCTTTGAAAGATGGAAGAAAGAACATGAGTGTTATCATTCATTGGCCATGATTTCATCCTAACATATATGGAGAATAAAATAGACAAAGTGGAAGTAGTAGGAAAATTATTATATAGTATAATACTAGAATCTTTGATATCATGGTGAAATATTGAAACATGGATGGAAATTCCTTAAACAAAGAAATACCATAAACATAGTTTCAGACAGTTCCAGTGAAGTGGAGGGAGGGTTGGAAAAGCAACAACAGAGGAGGCTTATGAGGTTGCTCAAAAGATTTCGTAAAAATTTTAAAATCAGAAAGGACACATTAAGAGGTGGAAAGAAAAACAGGACGCAATGCAAAATGTATGCAGGAGCCTAGATTTGTAGAAATGTTACCAAAAAGGTTTTGTAGAAATGTTACCAAAAAAGCTAACGTTAAAACGTGATTGATTCTAAGGAATGGAAGATGTTAAGACCAAAAAGTTTCAAAATATTTTCTTCAAAATAAAAGGAAGATACAAGAATGTATACCAGCTGCTCAGAGAAAGCTCATAGAATTCTAAGTGATCACAAGCTGAATATGAGTCAGCAGTGTGACAGGCTGATAAAGTGGCAAATTTATGCTGCACTAGTATAAAGATATTTTCTAATTCATGACTAGTAATGCCATTGTACTACATTTTGCATCAGTCATAAAAACACGATGACCTGTTCTTGATGTCAGAATGACTCAGGAAAATTCAAACAAGCGCAAGTGCAAAAAAGAGGAATGGAGATGGATTCAAAAGACTAGAAAATAAGTCTGACAAAGAAAAATTGAGACACTAGAATACGTGTAACCTTGAGAAAATATGATTGTGGGAAAATATCACAGTGCTTTTCAAAGGTCTGTCCTATAGAAGATGGCCAGTGTAACTTTATTATCTTCCCATCATTTGGGACATGGAATCATGCTAAGTTACAAGAAGGCACATTCTGGTCTTTCAAAAAGAAATTATCTCATGATGAAAATAGTTCCATCATGAAACCAATTATCAAAGGCAGTTGCAGGGTCCCCTTCACTGAGTCTGTTCAGGCAGGTGCAGAACAGCTATTGGAAATGTTCTAATTTTCATTTCAAGCACTGACCAGGGATTGGACTCAGTGATCTAAATGCCCCACTGAATAAGTACCTCCCATAACTAAAAGACTTTAATTCAGGGCTTACAGTCACACTCAGTAAACATTGAGGTGGAATGGAAATCTAAGTGGTTGCCTGTTTGATCTCTTCTCCTTCTCCTTTCTTCAAATTACTTTTATTAGAGTAATATCTTAGTGAAATTACTATATGAGGGTTTGAGGATTACTAATAGTAATTATTGTCAAAGAACAAAAGCAGGTGAAAAATGTAAGACAAAGTGGGATACAGTTTTTGGTTATAATATATAGATGAAATAATGGAAAATATGTGATTGAAAGAATTAAAAATTACATTATGTTATAATCTTAAACATATTTTTTTTACAAAATGACGTACCCTTGGCATATATTACCAGAGAAAATGTCTTCCATGTATAAAAGCGGTTCAAATTTATTTTGTTGGCAATGTGAATAAGAAAGGACATTTTATCATGCTTGGTAGACATGCAAAGCTAGAAAGTTCTAGATTCAAATACATATACCAATTCAGAAGGATTTAAAGGTACATTTATTTCATTAAATGTATATGCCATCAATCTCAATCTGAAAAGCTACTCTAAAGGTTAACTGCATTTATTAACCCTATTTTATACATCCTACATAATAACTATTATTATTACACGTAGTAACCGCAAATATCATTATGTAATTAAAACCATGTAATAATTTTACTCAGAAAGTAGCTGAATAACTTTGTCACTCACACTCCTTTTTATTCTAGACTTGGAAGTAAAACAAAAAAAATCTATTTACACAGAACAAGCATGGTAGATTATGGTTCAAAACCTTCAAACCTTCAAGAAACCTTAATTGTGCAGTGGATTAATTTCAGAGGGTTCTGGAGAATTCTGCAGAACCAGTATCAGAAATTTTGAATAGTTCGGACAACCAGAAAATACCACTTCTGACTGGAGATTTTACAGTATCCTTCCCCAGCCATAACCACCAAGCCACGCCCACAGAACTGGTTGTAAAAAAAATTTGAATCCCACCACTGATTGATTCAGGCTAATACCAGTTAGCTGTTATCACTGTTAACACCAGTGATAACACCAGTTTAAATAACTATGTGCAAGTATTTCCAGTTTTCTGTTAGATATATTTGCATCTAAGCCTTGAACAGGGTAGATAATATTTGTTATAACAAAACCAAGTTCCAGGAATTTAATGATAAATTTCTGAACTTGCTGTTCATGGTATTTGGATTCTACCCTGTTTAAGTTGGAGCAGATAAATCATTATATTAGGGAAGCTTTTTATTTTTTTGTTTGGCCCATTGTGTATTCATACCGTGTATTCATGGACTTAAATTGAAAATCTAAGATATGGACTATGATAAGTGATATCCCTCACCAACTATTACACTGCAGATTGCTTTTGTGTAAAAATTTAACCAGTATAAAAATCTTGCCATGTATTCAGTTCTCTGTTACCTTAATTATTCACTTTCTCTCATACATCTAAAGTCAAAACCTATTTTGTGGTTACTGAGCGTCATCACTAATTCTTTTTTCTGTTTGACAGGAAATGATCTGATTATGCCCCATTACCTTAAAAACATTTGATTTCCCTATCAATATTTGTGAATGGCTCTCACTTCATAGAATTTTGAGAAAGCTTATTCATGTGAACCAGGAAATGACTCAATGATTAAATCTAATAAAGTGTCATATGGTAGAATACTAAATTGTAATAAAAGATTGTGCATTAAGAAAATTTGATGCAACATAACTCTAGCATGATGCACTGGGATTTAATTATATGAATCTATTAAAAATAACTTTGCTGTTATGGCTACTTTTTTCTAGCATATCAAGAAAAAAATATCTTCTGCTACATAAGGAGATACTCAAACAGAAAATAGAATGAAAGTTGGCCCTTCAATAAGGAATTACATAGACTGTGTTCACATGAAATTAGGCCCCAACAAAAGGACATAAAGCATATGCTTTAATACTTAGACAAGGCAATATAATTGATACAGTTAAATTCCATTTTAAAATTATAAAGATCGATTTGTGGAACGCTTATCACTGTTAAGATGTTTCCACATGCTTAAATTTTTGAAGTGATGTCTCCAAGAAAAATTCTCAGTTTCTTTAAAGAAATATACCATAGATTCTTTAGCACGGTTGTGGCATTGATGAGATAGGAAATATTATTCCCAGAGACAAGATGGAAAAAATGTTTCTTTATGGAATTGTTCATAGAAGTATAAATTAATTTTTTGCACCCAGTAATATAAAATTAATGTATGCTTATATAAGAGTTCCTTGACCTTTATTCCAACAAATCTCTCACAATCTGGAAATGGATATTTATGGTAATCTTATGCTTCTGCCTTTGGTTTCCGGCACCATTTAGTTAGTTCAGGGACTATTTCCCTCTGGTCAGATTGCCTCCTCTTAAATGCCTTTTGGTGCTGTCTGCTTAAAACATCAATGTCTGCTTTGCAACATAATGCTTCTTGCTTCCCTTTGACAGCTTTCAGATTTTTTACCAACAAGGTTTTCACTTCAGAGCTTTATTCCCTTCTTAACCTATTGCCAGTTGTCCATTTTTAAAAACTGTCAGTCTGAAATTTCTCCCCATAGCAACCATAACTAAAGTTGTTGCCAAGACCTAAGCCTAATATCAGTTTAAAAAAATTTCTTTAAAGGCAAACATTTTGCCTATTTCACGACATTATAGCCTGGGATAGACTATACAGAAAATACTGTGAAATGTAAAATGCCAGCTATAAATATTGTGTTCTTTCAGGGTTCTGCTTTTGATTGACTGTAAAGATCTGAATCTCACATTATAAAGGAAATTCCTGTTTGTTTAAGCTATTTAAATTGTAAAATGTATTGAATTCCTGCTGGAATTCAATACATTGCCTCACCAAAATAAATTAATTCAGAAGGAAAAATTGATAGGGGTAAAAAGGAATGAAATTTTAACATGAGGTATGATAACATAAGTTAGACTGATATATCATATATGCACACTGATATAAAATCAAGGCATTCCTTGATTTTAGTTTGCAGATACAGATTGAATTAAAGGCTGATTCATAGCAAATTCAGATTATGGATGGATGTTCTGTGACCCACAATTTCTAGCTACCCACTGATTGGTAACTCAGAAATGGTGTGCCATTTGTTAAATGAGATGGATTAAAAATTGTAAGCCAGAAGCATGCGGAAGTTTCAGAGACAGAAATTTCCAAACTCTGATTTTAAAACAAAAGGTGCAAATAATTTTATCTGGATAAAATTAGATGGCCTCGATAGATAATATTAGTTATCTCTAAATTGATAAATAGATAAATATACTTCACTCAAGGTACTGTGATTGGATCCTAGAATGTGCTGATCTTCAAATATAAATCTTCAGGAAAAGTACTTTGCTGAAGCAAAACTCAAGTGTCCCTATAGATTGTAGAACAAAGAGCAGAACAGCTGCGTTCTTTGCTTAGTTTGTGGAAAGTGGTTTATGCTCACATGCAGATATCATTTTCTTCAAAGTTAAAACATGTTTTGTCTATGTGTGTTGGGTCCATCAGCATTTGCAGTAGAGGTTTAATAGCAATAGCAATAGCACTTAAACTTATATACTGTTTCATAGTGCTTTACAGCCCTCTCTAAGTGGTCTACAGAGTCAACATATTGCTCCCAACAATCTGGATCTTCGATTTACCAACTTTACAAGGTTGGAAGGTTGAGTCAATTTTGAGCTGTTTGGGATCGAATTCCTGGCAGTGGACAGAGTAGCTTGCAATACTGCGTGGTATTCCTACTCCTGAGCCACCATAGCTTTTTTAAAAAGCAAGATGGTAGCCACAGAGCATAACTGAGCCGCACTTCTTCAGTATATGTGTTGGTCTTATAAAAGCGGCTTCAGTCTCACTCCCACAATGATTGTCTTTCCTTTTTTGGCACACACTCCTGGGACTCTGGTGGTTGAATTCAGATACAGGGTTGAAAAATGCTGAAACAATGTGACAGGTTTGAGTTTAGCTTTGAATCCAAGGCAAATAAGTTATTATTATAAGTTATTTTGGTTTATTAACCCTAATTTATGGTGAAGGTAGGCAACCTGCAGCCCTATCACACCACACACACACATATACATAAATATACCACACATACACACACATACACTTGTCCTCTTTTATTGGACAGCTTTTAAGAGCAACTGGCTGGCTATTGTTTCCCAGCTTTTTAAGGATGGCAGTAGTTTGGATTGCCTTAAAATTGAGAGGAAATCATGGTGGTGTGGAAGTGCTGCAGGAAATAATATAAGAAATGCATATTGTCAAGGAGCTTTGGTCCAGTTTTCATTTTAAACATGATATTTCAGTAAAAACAAATGCCTTCCTTGGATTCAATAAATCCATCCTAGATGAAGTAGGCAAATGATACACTAATAATATTAATATTTGAAGATGAGATCACACCATGCTCCTCAATTGCCTTTTATGCAATACTGTGAGTCATTGTTCAGTATTCACCAACTACAATTTTCATATGCCGAATACCCACTTGGGATACAGAAGGATAAAATAAAAGCAGGAAAATACTTTCACTGAACTGTAGTTGCTTCAGTATATATTGACAAATGGCATCAATGTGACTATGTTACTCAAGAAGAGTTTCTTTCTAACAAGAAAATTATACTGGATTGCGAGGTGCAGTGTTATACTTTAAAATCCAATTAATGTCTGCATTACTGAATTGATTAAAATATATTAATTAAACAGAAACCAGACAAATATATAGAGCCAGCCTGGCTTAGTGGTTAAGGAGCTGGACTAGAAGCCAAACATTGTTAGTCCTAGGTCTTTCTTAGGCACACAAACCAGCTGGGCCAATCTCTCTCTCCAACCCAGTCCATTTTACAAGAAAATAGGAGTCAGGATCTTTTTGCATGCCATCTTAAGTTGTACAAAATAAGGATGGGATATTAACATACTCATAAATGAATGTTTAGAACAGTGTAAAGCATATAATTTGAGAATGGGGATGGCAAAGTGATTTCAGTCAGAATTCAAATAAAACATGAGAAAACATGGATTCAATATCAGTTTATTGAATTCAAGATTTGGTTCTGGCCTTTGCCATCTACAGTATGTGCAGAAGAAATCTACGTCCATCTATGTCTCTTACTTTATGATGTAAGACCAATATTAGCCTGTTCATAGATTGCCTGGTAATTTCTTCTCTAATTTTTAAATAAATGTGGGAAATAATGACTGAGAATCTCCATAAACATGAAGCAATAAAACACATTAAATCTACATTGGTCTGCCCTTTCATCAAGCATTAGAGAAAACTGGGATTAACTTATCATTCTGGCCAGGCAGAATTCTTTTTCCCTCTCACCTATCATATATAAGAGAATCTAGAATAACTGAATGTATTTATGCGTATAGATTTTCATTGCCATGCAGAATTCCTGTTATTGCAATTCTGAAGAAATGTAATTCATCTGTAAAAATGTCAAAAAGCAATCAAAATGATGAGGGGCATGCAAAAATGCAGCTTTGTGAAGGGACAATGGAGGTGGTTTATGTAATTATGGTTGAGGTAGAGGAAAAAGATAGTATGGTTCTGGATGGCATTTGTTCACCATAAAAGTAAGAGAAGATTATTCCACTTACTTCTGGATATCCCACATGCTGAGTCTGATTTTCTTTCCTGATATGTTTAATAATTTGTTTGAAAGCAATGGGATTAAGAGATGGGAAACTGAGCAACATAAAAGTATGTGGCAAATTATAATGCAGCTGATTAAGTGGATGGGGTAAGAAAGCGTTCTCATTTTTATTGTGGACGATAAAAAATATTTCAGTCTGAAGAAAATGATATCCACTTACCTTCAAAAAGAAAAATCACATTTGGAAGGCTTCTATAATGGAAAGCTTTTCGGCTTTATCCCATCTTGAACAAATATTGCTGACATAATCACTAAATAATGTTTTAATTTTAATCTTACTAATATGGTGCAAACTAACTCTATTTTTAAAAATTAATTATTGACAAGTTTTTAACATTATTCATATGTCCTCAGTAGCTTTTGTTTGCTGTATTATAACTCTTTCATCTGAGATAAAGAGTGAATTACTTAAAACTCCAAATGTTTTATGTAAACTTCTAAAACAGCAGATTTTGCAAGTCATGAAAATGCTTCTTTCCTAATGACTGTAACTGGATCCAATTCATTTCTGCACCTGAATAGAACTGCAGTGACAGCAGAAGGTGTTGTTCTGTTGTTTAGTTTAATATGATGTATATTTTTCTTTCCCCAAAACTGCTTTTTTAAACAAGACTGAATAATTGATATATGTTTTGTGCCTAAAAAAGGAAAAATCTGCTAATACCACAATATACATTACAACTTTTGGGAACTGGTACACATATTCAGAAATAAATGTCATTTGTATTATAATGAATATATTGTAAAATATATGCCATTAACTATATTTATATATTTATAGTTTTGTATGAAAATTTTAAACAAAAGTTTAAAATGGAAAATGAAACTCGACATTTACCTTCTCATAGACTAGTATGATGCATGAATAACTTAATCAATGCAGTATCCTGATTCAAAATGCAGAATAGACTTAATTTAATGTGCAAACTCACACCATTAACTTAAAGATGACTACAAATTGATGTCAAAGCTACATATGTTTTCTGAATTCTAGGGAATTGTTGTCTAATTGAATCCAGTTATAGATGAGAAAAGATGTGGTCATAAAATGAGTATCTTCATTCTATTTTCATTTTCCCATATGCTTCAATGGGATAATATTAGGACAGCTAAGAATTTCACTAGAAAATCAACAAAGCTTGGTGAAGGGAGGAGAAATTGTTATAGAATTTGATCAAGAAGGGGATTACTCCAGAAATATTACAGCTCCCCTGAATCTCATAAAATAGGGTTGAAATTAAAGGGAGAATAGAAGAAAGATTTGCAGAGATGAAAGAAAATGAGAGAAGAAAACAATTGAAGATTCGATCAGTCAGTTGATAGAAGTGAAAGAAGTTAAGACAAAGTGGAAATTCTAGAATCAAGCTACCAGCACATAACAACAAGATGATGAACAGGTTTTAAATTGTTTCTTGAGAAAAAGTTGATCGGTACTGTACAGCATCTAGTATGAAAGTGTTTTGATATTTCAGAAAATGTTTTAAAGGATATGACCAGAATTGGAAGTGGTTTTATTAGCTGTCAAGTCAATCGAGGCAAAATAACTCATAATGACTAGCACAATCAAGATGATATATTATAGTATGTGGTATAGTATGTCATAAGAAGGTGAATTGCATGTTAGGGATTGAAAATAAACAACCCAAATTGTAATGCCTTTAGATAAATCAATTGCACAAATATTGTACACAGTTGTACACTGTTTTGGTCACCGCATTTAAAAAAGCTGGAAAGCTTGCCAAAGGAGGCACTCAAAATATTCAGGGGACTTGAACATCTTTATTATGAGAAAAAAAAATTGGGACACTTTATCTTAGAAAAAAAGATGTCTAAGGGGGAATACAACATGATTGAGATGTATAAAATCATGTGTCCTGCATAAGCTGTGCAGAGAAAACATTTTCTTCCTCTTGAAATAGGACCAGGGGCCATCTAGTGAAGTGTATTGGAAGATTTAAAACAGAAAAAAGAAGCATTTCTTCATGCAGCACATCATTAACTGTGCATGAAGTTATGAATACAATGGTTGAGAGACATTCATTAGCCTCATTTTAAAAGGGATATGGAGGGCAAAGGTAACAAGGAATATTGCTCATTTAAGATTCAGTGGTATTTTCAGCTTCTATTTAGGGTATCTGAACAGCAGTTACTGGTGAAGAACAATGGGGGATGAAACTTCTTTCCTGTTTATAGGTACATCAAAAGTGGTTTCCCTGTGAGAAACAACCATCAGTCTTGGATTGATCCAGCAGAGATAAGGTTATGTCTGAAAGTGCTGGATACCTGGAATAATAATCTTGATTTTTATAATGAGTTTATGAAGAATACAAATGAATTGGAGTGCCAATGAGAAAGAGCTTAAAACAACCTGCTGTATGATAAATAATATGAAATAATAGCTGAAATTGAGACTGTTCCATTTGAAGAAAATATGAGCAACTATTGTGAGCTGATATGAAAATACTGTAAGAGACCCATTATGTCTTTGGAATGTTGCATTCTAGTTGTCATACCGAACAAGATTTATATTTTAGTTTAGTAGCTGAATCATCAGTGTTAAATGCTGGTGTGATGGAATATAATGTAGAGTAGAAAAAAATGTCAGTATTAATAAACTGGTGACTATGAAACTACTGAAAAAAGAACAACTAAAACTGGAAAAAATATTCCCATATTTCCTTTCAAAAGCAGTATGGATAAAAGATTCTGGAAATCACCCAAATCTAATGCAAAATGAAGATATAATCATTTTATTCTTCGCAGAGTTAAATTATTGCTCAAGTTTAAATAAACATATAGCAATAGCACTTAAAATTATACACAGCTCCACGGTGCTTTACAATACTTTCTGGGTGATTTACAATGTCAGTATATTGCTTTCAACAATCTGGGTCCTCATTTTACCGAACCTGGAAGGATGGGACACTGAGTCAGCCTAACCACTGTGCCATCAGGGCTCACAAACAAACAAACAAACACATGAATGTTCCAAGAAATTTGTAAAGAAATTCTCAATGATAGATGATCAGTCAATCCCTGGGGAGAAAATAGTGCTTTTCATAGGGTTCCCCCCCCCCCCATATCATTCACAGACTGCATTTATTAGAGTTCTGCAATGCTTTGAATTCATTTTTCTAAAGGCCTTTTTAAAAGAGTGTAGGAGTGTTGATTTAGAATCTGTCTTTTCCTGGAATCATACAGTTGCAACAATATTTTCTATTTTTCTCAAGTTTTTCCTTATTTCATTTCTTCCATAGAATTACTTTGTTCAAAGACTCATTTAAGTTTACTTTTCTTCCCTTCTCAGTCTCAGATCAACAGTAAAACACCCCACTGGTTTTTAAGGGATCTTTTCCACCCATTTAAATTCATTTCCTTCCCTTCATATCAGCCAATTCTGAAAATTGCATTTGTTCAGTCCCCAAAGCAAGACAATTTCCAAAGTACTTGTGTTTACAGGAACTAAACAGATTGTGGAATATCTGAGAATGAAGACATAACAAGATCTTTCTGTCACTTGTTCTGGCAAAGACAAAGGGTTTTTTCTCTCTCTTTCTGGTTCCTGGATGGTTTTAGGTTCAGATGAACGTGGGAGGAATCCTGAGAAAACGAGGTGAAAAAATTGAATGAATGAATTGGTCAACTTAAAGGCAATTTAAGTTTAAATTTGCATAAACCTACAACATTTGAATATTTTCTGCCATAGAGGTAGACAAACATATTGATATGAGTTTCATAATAATCACAAAAGGAGTGGCTAATTCTGTATTAATTTGGATGTGTATTATGCTGCAGGCTCTGTTTATGTATACATTATCTGCACTACAGACTCAGAAAAGAAAGCATCTTGGGAAAAAGACCACCAGAGATACAAAATAACACTTATGCAATACTTGAAATTTTAAAGCAATTTCAGTAAATAATTGAGCTAATCTATTCAACAAACATGTAAAAAAGAAAAGTATGATCTATACATAAACACAGAGTCAGATGTTATATAATGTTTCAAGCATAATTATAATTGTTTTAGTGACATTTAGAGTCACATTTGGTATCATGTAGAAGCAGCTGAGATTACTCACCACTTGCAATAGTGCTTACTTGCACAAAAGGTAAGAAGAAGATATATTAAATAGCAGTCCCTGAACAACCTTGTGACTGCAAGCTATCATGTCCAGCCTTGAAATTTTGGCACTAAAATTCAAGAGTTCATAATAAGACTTCGGTAAGCTTTTAAAGGAATATAGCAATATTTTGGGAAAAATGTAAAAACTATAGCCTATTATTTATTTAGCATATGGCACCTTATCCATGGACTAGCAATACATATTAACATTTAATTAGATTAGTAAAACACAACAAAATATAAATGTTAAAAAGATATATGTTCAAATACCAGTGTCTAGACCCATGATGGCAAACCTATAGCATACATGCCAGAAGTGGCATGCAGAGCCATCTCTGCCGGCATGAGAACTGTTGCCCCAGCTCAGTTCCACTGCACATGCACACTCACCTCCCACAAGCCAACTGATTGTCAGGTACCTGCTGCGCATGTGTGTGGGGAGAACAGGGTGCATGCAGGAGACACATGCGCATGCACAGAGGGGCAGGGGAGCATGGGGGTCACATGGGGAGGGGGAGCGCAGGGAGTCATGCCTGCATGCGCAGGGGCATGGGGGGTCATGCATGTATTGCATTATAAGTGAAGGCATGAATGCATGCACGCGGCACTTTCAGCACGCAATGATGAAAAGGTTAGCCATCATTGGTCTAGACCATCTAACCATTGAAGTGCAGCATCCAGACCCTGGATTTTAATTCTAATACAAGATTCATTTTAGAACTTGATTAATATCATAATACCGTCTATTTGGGGTGATGTTAATCTTTTATTTTTGACTAGGCTCCAATTTATTGCAGCAAAGCTGTGTTTTCCTTTAACATATTACAGTTTTATATGTTTTCAGTATACATATTTGTATGCATCTGTTCGGTAGTTTTCAAAAAATTTTTAAAAAGGGAGATTATATGAATAAAATCCTGAGAAGTGATTGTAGTACATGTATATATGCAAAGATAGATTCTAGAACTGAAAAGTTAATATGTCTGAATGCTATTGGGGACTGGGTTAACCAAATTTTCTACAAAGTGGTAATTCCAAAAGCCATGGTGGTGCAGTCATTAATTAATTATTTATTTATTTTGTCAATTATAAGATAACAGGTATAAGTATTAACATAGTTATGAATACATGAAATGGATATAATAAAAAGAAAGAGAAACAATAGGACAGGGATGGTAGGCACATTGGTGCACTTATGCACTCCCCCTACAGACCTCTTAGGAAAGGGGTGGGGTCAATAGTAGTCAGTCTAAGGTTAGCTTTTGGGGTTTGGGGAAGAAACCACAGAGTCAGATATGTAATGCAGGTTCCAGACTAATGAGCTGTATTCAAGTATTGGTCGAGCAAATGTTTTGTATGCTCTAGTTAGTAGTGTAATATTACCAGAGAAAAAGCTATGGAAGATAAGGTTAACAACTCCTAACAACTTTTTGGCTATGTAGTTACAGTGGACTCTGCCACTTAGATCATTAGAGATGAGTACTCCAAGATCCTTGATAGAGTTTGGATCATCAGCAAGGTCTTGACTACTCAGCCTGTATTTTATTTTCTGATTTTTTTTGCCAATATGTAAGACAGAGCATTTATTTGTTGAGATTTGAAGTTGCCATTTGTTTGACCATTCTGATACATAATAGAGGTCTTTTTGAAGGATAGCAGTATTGTCTGTGGTGTTGCATAGCTTTACATCATCAGCGAAGACAATACAGTTGCTCTTAAGATGACCACAGAGGTCATTTATGTAGAGTATGAAAAGAGTTGGTCCTAGAACACTGCCTTGGGGGACACCGCTGATGACAGGTACAGAATCTGATAGGACGGTCGCAATTTTGACCATTTGTTGTCTGTTTGACAGGAATGCTTCTATCCAGTTATGCAGGTTTCCAGAGATACCATAAGATTTGAGTTTTAGGAGTAGTTTGCTATGTATCACCGAATGAAATGCTTTACAGAAGTCTATGTAGATAATTAGAGTGCAGTACTGCAGACTACATCTGCTGACTGTATACTATAAAGTTATTCATGACTATGCAAAAACTAGTTGGCCTTAGGGCAATTCTAGAAAAATATATGCTATCTTTGATCTAATAGACTTGCTGGTAGGGAAAATACAATTCATGATTCTAACTTGATTCATTTTCTAATGAAAATTTATGTAGCTGGTTTATAGGTAATTTAGCTGCTTAGGTAGTCACAGTTTTAAATTTATATTTATACAGAACCAGCTATAACTTAGAAGACTTCTGTTTATAATTATATCAGCTGCTTGGATATTACTAGTATTCTGACTGAAATTGGTCATTATTGGTTAACTGTAAAAATTCACTGTTATACAATTGAAAAGTGCAGACTGTGAGAAAATAATGTAGATTGGGCTTCTTTTGCAGGACAAATGGAGGATTCTGTTCATAGCACGTGCAAGATCCTTTTCTTTCTCACTCCAAATTCAACCAATTCATATTAAAAGCTAGCATAAACCTCTATCCTTCTTCAGACTTATCTTGTTTTTCAGGCTTATCTTGTTATTGCTCAGACATTTATCCATAAATAGAAAAGTGAAAATCAGATGCTTGTTTCTTCAGAGTATGGCATATCTGCCTTTTATTCATTTTCCGAAGCTGCAATCATCTGGGTCAGCATAATCATTTCCATGGCAACCATTGATGAAGATACATATCTTTTATCTTTCTGAAAAGACGAAGAAATATCCACGGAGGAAAAATGTTCTTGCTCTGTTTTAAAGTTTATTATCCAATCATCAAACATAAAAATGAGATGAAGAAGCCATAGCATAATTAGGAGACAAATTATGCAGTTTGTGAGTACAGCACAATTAATTCAGCATTTGGTAGAGGCTTTTTAAATATCTAACGCAAAATTTTTTTTAAATTGACCATTTGATGGTCATACTTTTATTTGTAGATGATTATGAGAAAAGGACAATTGGAAAATGAGATTGAATAGTATTGTTTATCATGAAAAGATTAAGGGTGACATATGGAACTTTAGATACTCTCAAACAAACCTGGATTATATCATTTTGTTTGTTGTGGCATGTTCATTGTTTCTCTGAATCACATCTGAGTACTGTGACATGAGCAATGATATTTCATGTAATGTAATCTTGATTGATACATAGGTAGTTCAGCTTGATCAATTTATTTGGAAGTAATTTCTACAAGGTTCAAAGAAATTTATTTATTCCCATAGAAATATGAATGGAATTGGTTGCTACCTCCTTACTTTTGTTCCATCCACTTACAAATAGTAGAAAGAAAGTAACTTTTTTCCAAACTGATTTAGAAGACATTTGTATCCTAAGAGCAATAAAATGCAGCGATAACCCTTTTCTTTTAATATAAAAAATTAAAAATATATTTAAAAAGTGAAGTGTCAAACTATAGGACATATAATAGCCAATTTAAATTAATTTAACAGGTAAATATTTTTTTAAAATCAATTACACTGTCTATTATGTCAGAATGAATATTTTGGGAATGATATTAAGTAGGATTTTAGTAGCAAATCTTTAAAGGAGTGTTTGGATTTGATGAAGCATTGATTGAATCACTTCATTGAAACAGGTTTGTAAATCAAGTGGGAGACCCACTTCAGTGCAGGAAATCACATCAAATGGCTGCGAAGAACTTCACAATCACATTGTATGATTTTCTCCTCTTCTGGAGTTGTTACAGATAATGTAGAATGTTGCAACTTCTGTGTATGTGAGAACCCTGGGTGAGGGTTGCATCACTTGATAGGTTCTGTGGGACTGACCTGAGGAAATGACAGATAGGCAGATAACAAAGTGATAAAACTATCAAATGTGCCGAGTGGCAAGGCTAACATTGCTTTAGGCCTCATTTGCTTTCTCACCTCTCAATGTCTTTACTGCAGCAAACACAAGTTTTCACTTTAGCATTCCATCAGCACACGAGAAAGTATATTTCTGTGTTAGCCCTGTCAACACAAGTTATAGTTCAGCTCAGCTCTCAGCATTTTTAATACAATCTCAGTGGTGATTACTCCACTATATAGTCGACTCCTGAACCAAATCTTACTTCCAAAGCTTTAAGGACTTTAAATCTCTCAAAGAATGGATGGATACTCAGAGGCAGTAGTCCAAACATTTACTATATTTTAAGAGCAGGGACGAGGAGAGTATATTTAACCCTTTACGCCTTACTTACATTTGGTTTTTTTTTGCTTCTGCTGCTTCTCCAGACTAACAGAGAGTTTTGCCATCCAATCTGATATAACTGAGTCCTACCTGAAGAAGTCAAGTCATGCCAATTGTCAATAGTCAGGATTTCTTGATCTAAAGCAACAAGGTCATACCGCATGAAAAAATCAGTGAGGATTTTTCCAAGTCTTGCCTAAATTGATAAATGTGTTTTGTACAACCTGGTATCCCCCAAAGACAGTGATTGAGAATGGCCCATGCTCACAACCAGCTATGCAATTCATGAAACACTTTGATAAGATGAAGAGAACAAGAATGAGTAGCATACATCTTCATTTACTCTTTGTCTTCTTCCCATGGTACTCTAGGCATTTCATCTCCTCAGTTCCTCAAAAATGCAAGGTGCTCATCAGGATTGAAACATAGTGAGCAGTCTATTCCAAGGTCTTTGTAACATGCTTGTTCCAAGCAGCACCCATCAGATTCTCAGCTGAAACTCCCAAGTTTTGATTAATCCATTAATCATCTGGAGAAGACTGTTCTAACAGGTCTTGTCCATTTCCTATTTGTGCATGTGTATGGGTGGGAGGCAGAACCAGTGATCCAAAAAGCAATCAGAGTGATCTGAAAAATAGCCAAGTTTGGTGTCCTTCACGTCCAGATGATATCACATTTTCCCAGAGACAAAACTGCTCTAGGATGCAATTCTGGGTATATTTTGGGTCTCAATGATTTGAGTCAGGTCCACAGTTGTTTTACCAAAAGGAGCTCTTTCTTTTTAAACAGCAACCTCACAAGCTTTACCCTCAATATTACAGCAACTTGCTACAGAAAATATCAGAGTCTTTGAAACAAACAAACTACTGTCATTTTATAGGAATGTAAGAAAATAATAAAAGCTTATTGGAATATAGGCAAGAGAATATGATATTTTGGATTTGTGATATTATGAAGAATTAAGCTGCCAAGTAAGGTGGCATCTTGACTTTTTCCTTCATTAAAACATTATGAGAAAAATATATGTTCAATTCTATTATGAAGTGTAATAGCAATAATATAATATCTTTATTGTTCACTTTTACCGAAATGTAATAGAGATGAAAAAATTGTTACACAATTCAGTTCAATTTTAATTCACAGCTTAACTTCCAAAACAGTAAAATCTCAAGTTACATCTGTCTGTCTATTTTGTCTGTGTGTCTTTCTGTCTGTCCATCTGTCTGTCTATCAAACATCCATCCATAATTAAAATGAAAAAGTACATGCTGGAAATACCAGCCTTAAAGCCAGAATAAAGTAACCAGACCTCACACTAGATCTTCTCATCCAAAGGTCTTTAAATGTCTTTTCAATATCATCAAACTTTCTTCATCAAATTTCTTCATCAAAGAAATGAAGGGGGAAGCTGACTCCAAAGTCACAAGGCCAAGTCCATGAAAGCCCAGATACATTCTGCTTCTGAAATGAGGAACAGAAGGATGAGCATGCTCAAAGGAAGAGAAGAGTTGTAAAGTGCAATAAGGGCAGACAAATACTGGAGGTTTTGTTACTGGAGGGCTGTTATATAAGGTCCAGTTGTTTGAAGGCTTTAGTTTAAACTGGGAGCCAGTAAAGAGTCCTGTGAATAAATGAAACATAGGAAGAGCGTGGAAGCCCCAGGACATCCTAAATGTTACTGTTCTGTTTTATTGTAAGGCTACATTAATACAATCTTACAAGCCTGAAGGTACAAACTTCCCACTGCTACTTTAACTAATTAAAGTGGATCAATACTAAGTTTCTTTCTCTGATTGTTAAACCACTGGGGATCCTCCTTCTCTTGTCTGATTGTTTTCTAAGCAGCATCTCTTCCCTTCATTCCCCAGAGCCATCCATACATTCTGTTACACCACCATGGTATGTGGCAAAGATCAATATTCACGGGCCCATTTATTGGAATCCACGGTGTGCCAGAGATTTCCAATACAAATAAAAGGAGTGTATGGTAAAATGCATACATTAATTATTCTAAAGTCAAAAAAACCCCAATCAAATTGTGATATGTAAATTAACTCCAAAGGGGAAAAATGTAATAGTTGTGAATGAATGGTCTGATCTTATAGAATAGGTATGATGAATAAATGCCTGTAAGCGAAGCTATGAGTTTAATTATGAGCAAATGGAAATCAAAAGCTATGAATTTATGTCATCTATATTGTTGCTGGTGAATCAAAAAGTAATCATGTTGCATGTTATGTCCTCCCCCACCCCTGAATGATTATAATATCAAACTACATCAACTATGTCAATCAAGGAGAAAAATAATTATGTTAAAATACATGAATGGATGTTTAGGAATAAGGGAGGCTCCAAATATTTGAAGATCAGAGAATGAATAAAATGCCAATTGGGGAATATCTGTTCTGAAAAAGTTATGTTTTGAATACATGGTCTGTTTTGAAAACGGGCACAAGCCTATTAGTGCATATACTATATATGACTAAATTTTAATCAAAAACTATTACTGAGGAAATAAATGAAGGTCACAAGGATACGAAGAGCTTCTCTGTATGACAGAGTTTATTATATGAAAGTGCCAGTAGTGGACATGGAAGAAAAAGCAATAACTGAAACAAAATAGAGAATAGTAGGTCTGCAAAAAGAAAAAAGATAAACATATATTTAAAAGTAATAGATGATTACCCTTACAGAAAGTAAAAAGTTAAAATAAGGAAAAGGGTCATGAATAAAGCTTGGGAAGGAGTGATGTGAATCAGATTGCCGCAGAAATATGTCTCTTTGTGTTTATGAAAAAGGGAACTTGTTGAAATGAAGAAATAAAAAACATGCATAATGGAATTATTCCTACAAACATGAGAATAAAATATTGTACAATACATTTAAAGAAAAAAATACAGGACTTGCAAAGGATATTTTTTTTTTCCATTTTATTATTTGCTTTGCTAAACTGTTTGAGATTTTAAAAAACTTTGAAAAAAACATAACCAAATGTTGATGAAAAATTATGGAATTAAATAAGGAACATCAGTCAAGTGAATGGAATTGTGATGCCCCCCGGGAGGGCATATTGTCTTGTGAATCACAAGCAACAAGACAGGTCAGAGACCCAAACCACCCTTATAGTAAGTTATAGTAAGCTACTAAGTGGAACCTGACAGTAGGTTTCATACAGAGGTGGTATTCAGTAGGTTCTGACCAGTTCTGGAGAACCGGTAGCGGAAATTTTGAGTAGCTCAGAGAACCAGCAAATACAATCTCTGACTGGAGATTTCACAATATTCTTCCCCTGCCATGTCAACCAAGCCATGCCCACAGAACCAGTAGTAAAAAAATTTGAATCCCATTGGTTTCATAGGAAGATTTTTCCATAGGAAAGAGAAAAGTTAAACTGGCAAGGCCAGATGGAGTCTTGTATGACATAATTGATATGATGATTAGCATCTAGCTGTCTAGGTGGAGCCAATTAAATTGCATCTAGACAGATTACACATATCTCTTTGCCAAGCAGTTTTAAAAGGGAAGTTAAAAGTCCCCCATTACTACAGTGGTTGTTTCCTGCATATCTTAGCTAACTTTAACAAAAAGTTAATCTACCTCCTCTACAGGGTGGCTTTTAGTGTACACCTATAGCCATGTCATTTCTTTTCCCTCTAATTTTCATTCAAATGCATTTGAGAAGGCTTTTATCATGGTTCTGTGTACTTCTGTAGTGGTATATGTTCAGAGCTTTGCAGCGTAAATTCAGCGCCAGAAAAATAAGCACAGATGGCTGATGCTTCATTTAATGTCTTTATAAACACATTAAATAAATTTTATAATAAAAGTTGTAGATTTCTCCAACATGGAGCAAACTCAAACAGAAGTAGACATAAGCAACTCAACTTCAGCAGCAACTCAAGAGCTCAGAAACAGACATCAGTATCACTGTAGTTCAGCAAGCAAGCTAGTTACTTTTCAATAGACAGACTCAGAGCTCAACATAGCTTCAGAGCTTCAGATCATAATATAGAGCCACACTGAGGCTACTTCTCATTTCAGTTTCCAGTCAGTCCTCATTGGCTGACTTATTTGCTATGCCTATTCATTGGCTGATTTTGTTACCATTCTCTATTCCAGTTCATGAATATACTCTGACATATAATGAAACAACTCCTCTTCCTTTGTTGGGTCTAGGTTTTTTGAACAGTTTATGTCCTTCTAGCAGCACATTCAAATAATGTGCATCTGCTCCAGCAGAAAACGGAAAGACGGAGGAAGCAAAACGGACATAGAAAGGATGTAAGCGGATGCAGCTTGCATATAAAGCATTAAAATGGAAAAAACGTTCGTATAGGGGACGTATCTCGGATATTTAGGATGTCTGGAGGATGTCTAGAGGATGCAGAAGGACACTTAGCGGAAAACAATATTTCCTATAAAAAGGGGGAGGAAATCACCTGGATCTCACTTTCAGACCAGCAGCCCTGGTGGGCAGACCTCTTCAGCCTTGCTCTTGCTCTTGCTCTTCCACAGCATCCAGTCATCTCCACCATGGATCGTCGCACACTCCTTTTGGTAGCCGCCATCATTCTACAACAGTGCGAAACCCTCTACAGGCTCTTTCACCTGTTCTACGCAAGGAAAAGGAGGCGTCCAAGAAGTGTGTGGGTCTGAAGATGGATCATGAGAAGAGCCGAGTACGAACTGTATGACAAGCTGATGGTGGAGCTGAAGAACGAAGACCCTCGTGCATTCCAGCACTTCATGAGGATGCCACCAGCCATGTTTGATGAAGTTGTGGAGCGGCTGAGACCCAGGTTGACCAAGGCAAACACCAACTTCCAGCCCAGCCAGGACCCTGGACTGAAGGTGGACTGACTCTGCGCCACCTGGCCTCTGGAACCACATACAGAAACATGCAGTATGTATGGATGGTGCCACACAACACCATCAGCATTGTGGTCATAGAAGTGGTGCAGGCCATCATCGAAGAATACCTGGAGGAGCTCCTCCAATGCCCCACCACTGAAGAAGGCTGGAAGAAAGTTGCAGAGCAGTGGTATCAGAAGTGGAACTTCCCCCACACCGTTGGAGCCATAGATGGGAAGCACGTGGCCTGCAAAGCTCCAGCCAACTCAGGGTCCACTTATCACAACTACAAGGGCTTCTTCAGCATCATCCTCTTTGCCATGGTCGATGTGACTATGAGTTCATGTACATCAGTGCTTCAGGCAACGGGTCAGCTTCAGATGCCCAGGTATACAACACCAGTGACCTCAAGGAGGGCTAGAACGCAACCTCATCATGGGCTTCCCAGATCCAGACCCCCTGCCCAATGACACACAAGATGTGCCCTACTTCATTGTGGGGGATGACGCCTTCTCCCTCAGAACCTACCTCATGAAGCCCTACACTTCCAGATACCTCACCCATGAAGAGAGGATCTTCAACTACAGGCTGTCCAGGGCAAGACGGGTGGTGGAGAACGCCTTTGGTATCCTGGCCAACAGGTTCCAGGTACTTCTCACCACCATGCAGCATTGCCCAGAGACCGTGAGGAGGATCGTGGAAGCTTGCTGCATCCTGCAAAATCTCATGCGCACCCGCTACCCAGTGTTGCAGAACAGGCTCGTTGCAGAACAGCACCACCAACAAGGCAATGGGGACATGGAGCCTGGTGAATGGAGGCAAGGACAAAACCTGATAGACACTGTGGATGTGCCAGGCCCCAACAGAGCTTCACGTGAAGGGAAGAAGCAGCGCAACCTCCTGAAACACTGGTGCAACTCCCCAGCTGGAGCAGTGGAGTGGCAAGACAGGATGGTAGATGCTTAATGGATGCTTCCTTGAGCCTGTCTCATCACACTGATGAGATTGTGCCATGTATGTTGAGTGGCCCTACAATGAACAGGGCATTTAATAAAGAGTTGTGTTTATGTTGAAAAGTGTTGATCAATGAATAAATTGTTATTGATAATAAAGGGCCATAGGTGTAGCACCTGAGAGAGTGGACCATACAGTCCGACTATGCTTGCACTGGAGGCTTATTTATCCCATAGCTATTATCCATCCCACAGCTATTACCCATCCCACAGGTATCCCTGCCCATCCCACAGCTATCCTTACCCATCCCACAAGCATGCAAAGGCTTAAACCATTTCTAAAAGTTTCCACCAAGACTTTATTGACTAAAAGAACTGAACCAAGTGTGTGAAGCAAAGATAACCTTTATTAATAACAAACTGTAGGACTTTATTAAAAAAGCAAAATGAACCAAGAAAAGTGTCCCAAGCAAAGATAAAATCAACAGGTAGCAACCCAGTCTCTGGCACTCTTCTCAGTCACTCTGAGGCGTGCCCATGGTCTCAGGGATGAAGGGTCCAGGTGTTGTGGAGGTGGCAGTGGCTGGAGTGCTGGTCTGAGGCTCCATTGGGGTGCCTGGCCCCGAGAGGACAACAGGGGATGGTGTGTGGAGGAAGCTCTCAGAGAGCTGGCTCAGTCCCGTGATGTTGAGAGGCCCTCCTCCATGACATGGGGTGTCAGTCCCAAGACCGATGAGAGATGTTCTGAGGCCGGGCTTGGCTGTGGGGTGGAGGAAGGAGGAGTGTAGTGGGGCTGTCTGGTCTGCAGGTGAGCGAGGTGAGGCGTCGGTGACATCTGTGGTGTCGGTGGCATCTGTGCCGTCTGTGGCATCGGTGGTATTGGTGGCATCGGTGGCACCTGTGGTGTGCGATGTACCTGTGCCTGGACTGGGAAGGGCTGCCTGTGCTGCTGGAACTCCTGGTAGCCGTAGCCTTGGTCGGTAAGAGGCTGTTGAAAGCCTTGGAAGGGCTGTGACATCACCTGGGGTGGAGGAGCAGACCTGGACTGGGTGGGAGTAGGTTCAGCTGGGCCTGGAGGGTGGTGCAGAAGACGTGTGATCCTCTCCTTGATCACCTGGTACTGGGCTTTGGGCATTTCCATGAGGGTCTGGTTCACGTAGGTGAGGAAGGGCTTTCTGTTAAAGGATGGTTTGTCAAAGTGTACCAGCTGAGAGAGGAGATTTACGCTGCTCTTGATGGTGTCCCTGATCTCCAAGAGGACAGTGTGGCTCTGTCCCTCCGGTATGGCTCTCTGCCTGCTTTCTGTGGAGGTGGAGCTGGGTGTGGGTGTGGGTTGATCTGTGGTGGCAGCGGCCTCTTCTTGCTCCAACTGCGTCAGGGGGTCCTCCATGTGCTCCAGCATGGGGAGTGTAGTTGTCGGGGAGGTCTCCATCATGGGGCGCTCCAAATATACCTTTCTGGACACTGGAGCTGACTCTTGGCCAGAAGAGGACTGGCTCTCTGTGGGCTGCCTGAGAGAGAGGGTTGACAGAGGGGCTGCTCCTTGGTGGCGGATCTCACCCTCCAAGAAGCTGCAATTGGCCATCACATAGGTCTCCGGGTCGACGGCCTGGCCAGACTTCTTCAGGTGCAGCTTCCTGTACCAGGTGTGCATGTGCTTCCACCACCCCAGGAGGACATCCGAAGTGTAGCCCAGGCTCTTCTCCTTCTCTCTCCAAGCTGCCTACTTCCGCTTGGTGTCTCGATAGAGCCTGTGTCCCTTCCTCCAGAGGTACTCATTCTCCCTCAGCCATTCGAGTACCTCCTCCTCATGTTCTTCTGCAATGGAGTACTGTCTCCTCTCCCCATTTTCTCACGAATGCCTCTTCCTCCCTCATCAGCAGGGCTTTGAGGTTCTAGGGGCTGGTCCACCACACCACCACCACCAGCAGCAGCAGCACCAGCAGCACCAGCAGAGTCAGCAGCAGCAGCAGCAGCAGCAGCAGCACCAGCAGAGTCAGCGCCAGGGGTTGGGATGGTGGTCCTGTCCTTCTTGCCAGGGCTGGCAGGAGTAGGCATAGGCTTCCTCTTCTTCTCCATGGTTGTTGGCTGAAGATATGTCTGGCAGCAGGTCTTTCCTCTGAATGGTGACCTGCTTGTGAGCTGCTTCCCTTTATATCCGCGGGGCTGACTCAATGAATCCTCCGTGCATGCGCAGTGAACGCTTTGCATCCACTAGGCATCTGCTAGGCATCGGCTAGGCGTCCGTGATGCATCCGCTGTATCTGCTCGGCATCCACTCTGCATCCGCTCCTGCTGCGCGTCCGCTTCGCTGTTCTCCCCCGGAAGCCCTGCGGATGTGTCATCCGCTTCCATCCGCTTCCATCCGCTAGGCTTCCATTGAGCATCCCTTAACATCCTTGCTACACCCTCCCCACGTCTGTTCCTTTCCATTGTTGTCTGCTCTGTTTATGCAAATTTGGGGCACTTTTGAGAGCGGATAACAACGGATGGAAAATTTGCTCATCCGCTGTGTCCTTTTTACGTATGGTTTGCATCCGTCGGCCGATGTGACCTAGCCTTTACATATTTACATTTGCAATGTTAGATTGGAAAAAGTGAAAGTAAATCATAGCATTTTTACTTAATAAAAGACAAAAAAGAGATATTTTTACACTATCTTTCATAAATTTCTAAGAACCAGCAAAAACCCCTGTGACATGAATTAAAAGTAATGAAATGCCTGGGGATGGAACTGAAATGAGAAATGCTCGAAGTACTGGATATATTTATATAGGGATCTTACCGGTGTGTTGAAAATAGAGTTGAAATTAATATTATAAGTGTTTGTATGTTGCTACTCCCAGAAAATGAAAATGAAACAATAAATGTTGTACCCATAATAAGATTGCAGAAGTAGATAATAAAACAGAAGAAGTATTAAATATGAATGAATCTTGCTTATTTATTTAATGAATTTGAAAACTGCATCTGCACTTAATGTTTGGTTAAGCACTATTGCTGCTTTGTACAAAAGGAAGTGTAACAACAATGAATGCAAAGACTCCAGAGAGATTAATTTAATTAGTTGAAAAGGTGTTCAGAAGAAATCTGATTGAAAAGGGTGTAAGAGATAACAAACATAATTTGTGAAGTGGTTTTACACTGAAAATGGACAATTCAAAGCAGATCTTTTTTCTTAAGCACATCACTAATAAATTTATGATGCTAAAAAATTTCTTGTATGTTTCTTGTTATAAGAGAAACTAATGATATTCCTATGCTTGGGAAACAGTTCACAGTTATGACCGGATGAAACACCCAGCAATCATTTTCAACCTTCCCTGCTGGCTTCCCTGCACACTCCTCACACATTCTTTCCAACCCATGCTTCTTACACATTTCCTTGCACCTGTGTGCACTCTTTATGACCCACACTATACACATCTGCACCCTTTGCATCCTGCCAGCAAGTGTGGCACCTCTTACACAGCCCTTTGCACCTTCACACACCCTCCCCACTGAATCTCCCTGAAATGCAAAGCATTCTAAGATGTTGATCATGATATGTAAAATACAAGTAATAATTTAAAAACTGAATAACTAAATACAAAGAATATAAGATACTTTTAAAAACTTGATATTAAACCTAATTAACTGACAATCCCACTCAAAGAAAACAACTTTTATTTACCGTTTATAAGCTCAGGAAAGCAGCCATCAAGGAAATGTATCAGGATAGGAAGAATAAGATACAACCACACACAAGCAGAGTTTCTACTATGCTTCAGATGACAAAGACAAAAATGTATCAGACAATTTCATGTGTAAAATATAATGGGAATATTCTTTCAGAAAAGTAGAATATGGTCGTTTAAGGATTAAAATATAAAAATCAGTATAAAAAGAGATTGTATTTATGGATCTTTTGAAGATGGTGCCACATATTCCATACGGCAATGAAACATTGAAGGTCAAGCTTACCATCAAAGGCTATTGATTAAAACGATATACCAACAGAATCAAGAATTCTGAGAGAACTTTCAGAATTCTTTTGAAATTACTTTATTCTTCAGAAATGTCCTGCTCATCAGATCAGGTTTTTTTTGTCCTTTTTCCAAATTCCTCATTTCATTTTCTCCTATCATTGTCTTTTAGAGCCTGAAGTCTTTTCAAAAAAGGAAAGTTAGGAACTTGTTAAGCAGCATGATCCGGCAATGGCTTTGAAAAGCATTAACTTTTCAACGGTGTCATTCTTTTACTCTTGAATTAATTCTGCTTCACAGAAGCAATCTATTTTTTTTCATAGACATAAACACAGTATATAAATACAGTTATGATAATTTTGTTAATTTATTGTAAATATCAGTCTTTTAAGCACTAGGCGAAACATTTGTAAGTCTGAAAAAACATCGGTTTTTACTTTTCTGAACATATTCTTTGGACGCCCATCAGTCATACATCCCATTCTTTTCAATGGGAACTCATCAGTTAAAGATTGGTGGAGTCTAGAAATAGAGCCTTCTCTGCGGTTGTCTTTGCCCTGTACAATATCCTTCCCCCTAGAAGTGAGAAAGCCCCCCTCCCCATTCTCTTGGTCTTTCAAAAAGGAGTTAAAACGTGGCTGTGCAGCCTTGGAAGAGTAGCTCAGAGGAGCAAACAGCTGTGGGGCTTGTTAGTGCCCTGAGAGTTCTTCCTTCACATTTTCAACTAATTTTTAACAGATTTTAATCATCCTTGCCTCCTTTTACATTTTAAATTTTGTATTTTTTTAATTTTTATAAGCTATTTTAATATTTTATTGCATAACGCCTGGAGTCTTCTTCTGAGGGGGATTGATGGTTGAAAAAATGTGAAAAATAATTAAGTAAATAAATTCAATTAACTCTGGAAAAATGTGTAAGACAACTTCAAATTCTACCTTCTAGTTCCCCTTCCCTTAGAACTCACAGCAATTCCTATGTGAATCAGAAATATGTTTTGGATATCAGTTTTTCTCAACAAGTGAAGCCCCACTGATTGTTATAGCCCAAGACTTTGAAGAAGTTTCTCTAGGATGTTGGCTTCAGGACACATCAAGCCAGGAATTATTTGAGGTTGATCAAATACGAACACTATTGGAACAGCTGGAGCCATCAGATTGGAATATATGGCTTCCAAACACTTAAACCTAACCATTTAGCTTTTGTCTGAAGAATTCTTAAGTTCATTCACTTTGTCATGTTGCATCTTCTTATTCCATAAATTGACAGTTTGTACTATCAACAAATTTTTCCTGATGTTCAGCCTATACCTAGCCCCGATGCTTTAATAGATTCATGTTTAATAGAAACATGTTTAGATAGAATTACTTGGATCTACCACATGTATAGGTAAAGTGAGTAAACTTACAACATTTGGCTACAGAAATATCGTTATAGGACTTAAATGAAGATGTCACTAAAAAAATTACTTCTCATAGTCCTTAGAAAATGTTATCTTACATGTGATTATCAATGATAGAAGAGGAAGAAGAAGGAAAAAGTATGCAACATCATGTCTATTTTATTAGATATTGCAGAAGAAGACACAATTTAGCAATTATTTTACTGTGGTTACAGCAGTCTAGTTTTGTCTTCAAATGAGTCATGTACAACAGATTGCTATTTGTCACAACTTGTTTTTAAAGATGTTTGTGGAGGGGGGACACTTAAATGCAATTCATTTAAGAAAAAGTCATTCACCTTCGCATCAGCTTTTCAAATTTTTCTTAACACATTTGCTAGTTATTAAAAATAGCTGAGAAAGGAGTGGCGCTTGTCATACATTTAAAAAATTCTTTTTCATAGGCAATTAATCTCTGTGACAGCAGCAGATGGAGTTGCATTTTTCAAAAAAAGAAATACATACATTAAAACTCAATCTGAAAAAAATATATACATGGCAGGAATACTAATATACATACACAACATATACTAAACACCTTTGTCTTGTTACCAGTTTATGTATTAATTTATAGAATCATATATCCAATTCTCTGCATGGGGTGGGAGTCTTCAGATCATTCCAGACAAATGATTCTCCAACCTTTGAAAATGTCTGGTATGGGACACCCATGACTCCAGGAGGCAGGATATTTCACTGCTTTTATTTGAAGTTATTTGGTTTATATATTGTGTTTGTGAGCAAATACAAAAATGAGTTAGAGCAAATGAAAGCAATTCATAGCAGGCCACAAAAGGGAGAAAGTTTTCTGTTGGAAAACTTTCCAAAAGCATATATATAATTGCATTAAAATATTAAAACATTAACATGATTTTAAAAAGATGATCGAACACAAGATTATTCTCAAACAAGATACAATCCCCTTATGAACTTATAAAGCTTTGGCACTACTAGGAAAAAACATAGCAAGAGTTCCAAAGTGGGGTTAGTCTACATCACAGGTTCCAAAATATTGCCCCATGTACACAAAGACAACATGGGATATTTGATTCTATGTTGTTTCAGTGTCATATTATTGGCTTTGTTTGTTTTCTTTCAAACCTCCAATCCATGGATTATTGGAGCACCCACTAAACTAATGTTTCTCAAATTCAGCAATTGTGAGATGGGTGGACTTCAACTCCCAGAGTTCTACAACCAGCCTCACAATTAACAAGGTTGAAAAAAAACTCCGTTAGACAATAAAAGCTATCATTTTTCCTATCATGAAGGAAGGA
This sequence comes from Laticauda colubrina, assembly GCA_015471245.1. Lineage (NCBI taxonomy): Eukaryota > Metazoa > Chordata > Lepidosauria > Squamata > Elapidae > Laticauda > Laticauda colubrina. Next base: position 47,564,107 of record BLBF01000003.1, on the reverse strand, counting down.
AGGAAGGGTGGATTGAAGGAAAGAGCCATTATTAACATAAGAAGACTTCTGCCTCTGTGAGAGATTATGGGGAAGCTGGGAAAGAAGAGATGGTGGACAAATCAGATAACAGTATATCTCAGAAATGACACCTTGGAGATTAGGAGGAAGATGGAGAAAACATCAGAATAGTCAAAGGGACTTGCCTTTATTAACTTCTTGAAAGTGAGGTTGCAAAATTCCTCTTAACATTTACAAGATTCTGCATTTTCCCAGACTAGCCTTAAAGATCCCTAACTGAAACCCATATTGTTTCTGCTTGGTTGGTCTTGCCCAGCTGCAGGGAGGTTCACCTGACTGGTGAACAGGTTAATTGCTGTGCCAGAATTCATGAACTGTAATTTCATTTTTATTTAAAATATTTGCTTTCACTTCCTATGAAAAGCAATTTTGAAACAGTTTACCGTTAAAATTACTGAAAATCAAAACTGAATTAATATATTATTGGAAGATTTAAGAGAATAAACTTATGTTTGCCTAGCTTGTGGTGTGGAGTTTTTTTTGTTTGAGAGTGCAGGCTTCCAAATGATGAAGTAAAAAATGAAGTAAAAAAGTGGGAACACACCTCCTCACTACTCCAACACATGAAAACCACAGGTCATAGCATCAACTTCAAAGGCACCAAAACCCTAGCCACTATAGAAAACCTGAGCCACAGAATTACCAGAGAAGCCATAGAGATTGAAAAAAGACCTGAAAGCATGAATAGAAGAGATGATTCCACCAGACTGTCAATCATTTGGAAGCCTGCACTCTCAAACAAAAAAATCTCCACACCACAAGCCAGGCAAACACCTGGGCACAAACAGACTCCCCCTGATACCTCCAGCTCAAACAATCCCAATCAGGCACCCAGATGAAACCTAGCTTCCTAAAAATTATAGCTGTCCTTTTACTTGGAGCCAAGCTGCACTGAAAGCCTCCAATACAGGAACACAATGTTGCCAGCCAATCAAAGCCACAAAACAGACAGAAGAAATTAGAAACACCAATTAAGCGGAACGCAGCAAATTCCAAGACCAATAAACACAGACCAAGACTCCCAACCAATCAGGATGAAGAAAAAACCATTCTGGCTCAACAGTAGGCTAGCCTCAAATTTAACACTGAAACGGCTGGGATAGCCTGACTCACAGACGAACTCAACACAGAAGCCTGATGATGGCAGATAAGATTCTGCCGAAACGTTGCTACAACTTTAAAAGCACAACTACAATGATGTGGGATAATACCCGAAGGAAGCTGAACAGCACATACATACATACATACATACATACATACATACATACATACATATATATATATATATATATATATGGATCTTTGGTTATTCGAGTTTTCTCCCACATAAAATTGGAAGCATCTAGGCAATGTTTCAATGAAGTCTCATTCATCATCTTCAAGCTTGTTTCTTCGGCTCTGTGCTTCTCAGAGTAATGTGAGGTTGCAGCTGCTTCTTCCTTTTAACTGCTAGTGGGGGTGTGACTTGATTGGGTGGGGGCTTGGCTGTGTTCTGATTGGCTAGGGGTGTGTTCTCATTGGTTGGGGGTTTGGCTGTGTTCTGATTGGTAGGGGGGCTGGCTGTGTTCTGATTGTCTGGGGGGGGTGTTCTGTTCAGGTGGGGGCTTGGTTGTGCTCAGGTTAGTCTTAATTGCTGGGGGATTTGAGCTGGTGAGCTGTGATCCTATTGTTTGGCTTCACATTCGTGGTCGTGCCACATCTTCATGGTGGGTGTCAGTTTGCTTCTTGTATGGGTCAGAGGGGTTTGAAGCGGGTAGTGGTGCAGCTGCGGTACGGCTTCTGGTCCGTGGTCGTGTCTCATCTTCTGTGTGGGTATGAGTCTTTTTTCTACGTGGAAGTGTGGTGGTAGCATCTTGTGTGGCACTCGTGGGTGTGGGTCTGGTGTCATTCTTCATGTTAGGTACTCGTTTATTAATGAGGGCAGGTTTCCAAATGGCTGGTAGGCGGGAGGTATCATCTCTTTTATTCATGCTTTGTGGGCGTTTTTCTATCTCTATGTCTTCTCTGATTATTCTGTTGTTGAAGTGTTCGGTTTTTGCGATAGTACTGGTATTTTTAAAGTCAATTTCATGTCCTGTGGCTTTGAGGTGTTGGACCAGGGAAGAGGTCAGTTCTTTTTTGATTGAGTTCTTGTGTTCTTCAATGCGTGCACTTATTCTTATGTTAGTTTGTCCAATGTATGTGGTGGGGCAGGCAGTGCAAGAGATTTCGTATACTCCTTGGTTTTCTAACTCGATTTTGTCTTTAGGGTTTCTTAGGATGGTGGATATTTTCTGTTTGTGCAGAATGCTGTTTTAATGTTGTGTTTTTGGAGGATCTTGCTGATTTTGTCTGTAGTGCCTTTTATATATGGGAGGAGTGCTTTGTCATTCTCTTGTTCTCTGTCTTGGCTTTTGGTTGGGTTTTCTTTTTGGATTAGGTGGGTAATCTTCTTTTTTGGAAATCCATTGGCTGTAAGTACATTAGTGAGAGTGTGTAGTTCAGTTTTTAAGTGTTGTTCGTCGGCTAAGCATTTTGTTCTGGAGATGAGTGTCTCGGCTACGGAATTGATATGTGCTGGGTGGTGGTGTGAGAGTGCATGTAGATAGCGGTTTATATATGTTTTCTTCTGGTAGATGGTGTGTCCTAGGGAGCCATTGGATTTTTTGTATACTAAGACATCTAAGAAGGGAAGTTGATTGTTGGCTTCTGTTTCCATGGTGAATGGTATTTTGGGGTGTAGGCTGTTGAGGTGTGTGAGGAAGTTGTTCAGTTTTTCTTTCCTGTGTGGCCAGATTATGAAGGTGTCATCTACGTATCTGAGCCAGAGTTTGGGTTTGTGATCATATTTTTCTAGAGCTTGTGTTTCAAAGTGTTCCATGTAGACGTTTGCGATGACAGGTGAAAGGGGTGATTCCATGGGTGCTCCTTTTATTTGTTTGTATTTTTGTCCATTGTAGGTGTAGTATGTATTGGATAGGTAGTGGTTGGTAAGATCTAGGATATACTTGGGGGGGTTGTATTTGTTTTGGATGGCTGTCAAGGCTTCTTTTATAGGCACTTGGGTGAAGAGGGATATGACATCGAACCTCACTAGTAGGTCGCTGGGTTGTAAGTTTTGTTTCTTTATGATCTCAATGAACTTGAATGAGTTTCTTACATGTGAGTTGATGGATTCTGCATAGGGCTGTTGTTGTTTGGCGAGAAATTTGGCTAGGTTTTTTAGAGGTGAGCCTATGGAGCTGACTATTGGTCGTAGTGGGGTTCCTTCTTTGTTTATCTTGGGGAGACCATAAAGCTTAGGGCATCTGGATGATTTTTATCTGGGTATGATTCTTTGCTGGGTTTCTTCGCTGATGGGGGAGGCTTTTATTTTGGATCTGGTGGTTTTTTCTAGGTAGGTGCTAGGGTCAGTGTTCAGGGTTTTGTATGTGGGGTCTTGGAGTAGGTTGGTTAACTTGGTATGGTAGTCAGATGTATTTATAACCACTGTCGCATTGCCCTTGTCTGCTGGTAGGATTATTATGCTGGTGTCTTCTTTCAGGTTAAGTAGTGCAGTTTGTTCTTCTTTGGATAAGTTGCTTTTGGGTGGTTTGCTAGTGCAGAGGATGTTGGTGATTCTGAGTCTGATTCTGTTAGCATCATCAGGGTTGGTTTTGGTCAGGCTGGATTCAATTCTGCATATGATGGTTTCTGTGGGGATGTGTTTGAGAGTGACAACAAAGTTGAATCCTTTCGAAAGGACTTTGGTTTCGGCTTTGGTGAGGATCTTGTCTGAGATGTTGTGCGCTGTTTGTTTCATGTGTGGCTGTGAGGAGGGAGGAGTTTGTTTCTGGTGTTGTTGTAGTTTTCTGAGTTTGTTGGTATGTGTGTCTTTCTTGAGGGTGGTCTGTGTTTCAGCTCTCCAGACAGCGAGTTGTTTGGATTTGTCCCAAAGTCAGGGGTGAATCTTGTTGCTTAGTCTGAGGTGAAGTGTGAGGAGTTCTTTGTTGATTTGGTCTTGGAGGAATCTTTTTGTGTGAAGTTCATTTCTAATAAGGGCCAATTCTGTTCTTTTTAGGATGCGTTTGGTGGCTGCTGTGTTGGTGTGGAATTTCAATTGGAAACTTATGAGGATTAAATTTTGATCTCAGCAGTTGCATAGGAAGGTGAGGTCACATAAAATGGAAGCTCTTTGGACTTCAAATTTTTCATAAGTCCTGGTCAGATGGTGGGTTTCCTCCCCGTAGAGGTGCAATATTTGTTTTCTGAGGTTTTCATGGGTATTTGTACGTGGATCTTTGGTTATTCGGGTTTTCTCCCACATAAAATTGGAAGCATCTAGGCAACGTTTCAGTGAAGTCTCATTCATCATCTTCAAGCTTGTTTCTTCGGCTCTGTGCTTCTCAGAGTAATGTGAGGTTGCAGCTACTTCTTCCTTTTAACTGCTAGTGGGGGTGTGATTTGATTGGGTGGGGGCTTGGCTTTGTTCTGATTGGCTAGGGGTGTGTTCTCATTGGTTGGGGGTTTGGCTGTGTTCTGATTGGTAGGGGGGCTGGCTGTGTTCTGATTGTCTGGGGGGGGTGTTCTGTTCAGGTGGGGGCTTGGTTGTGCTCAGGTTAGTCTTAATTGCTGGGGGATTTGA
>BLBF01000003.1:47539100-47559344 GCA_015471245.1 Laticauda colubrina | reverse complement strand
TATATATATATATATATATATATATATATATATATATATATATATTTCTTAGGCTTTCGCGGGTACTTACATGTGTGCTGTTTAGCTTCCTTCGGGTATTATCCCACGTCCTTGTAGTTCTGTTAAAGTTGTAGCAACGTTTCAGCAGAATCTCATCTGCCATCCTCAGGCTTCTGTATAGAGTTACTATACAACATTTTTTTCTCTTTCCTATCTTTTCTACATCCATATCTTTAAAGCTTGGTCATTTTAATTCAATCCAGAAAAATTCATAAAGCACTAACATAAATAGCAACACACTGAAAATCTTTAATCCCTTCAAACAGTATTGCAGAAGTTAATTTATCATTTTCCCTTTGTTTCTCCTCAAGAAGCTCTTCACAAGTTTAATACATACCAGAAACAACATCTGTATATTAAGCTTAATCAAACATTCAGAATCTGCTTCTAGCCAAATGGGTATAACTGATTTTAACATCAGTTTAAGTTAATGGTTCTTAAACAATCTTATTTATTTGTTTTTGTTTATTTTATTTGGTTTGTCAATTACTGACAAGATAATAGGTTTAAGTAAAAACACAGTTATGAATACATGGATACACATAAAAAAAAAAGAATAGGATAGGGATGGTAGGCACGTTAGTGCGCTGATGCACACCCCTACAGACCTCTTAGGAAAGGGGTGAGGTCAATTGTAGAGTCTAAGGTTAAAGTTTTGAGGGTTTGGGGAAGAAACCACAGAGTCAGGTAGAGTATTCCAGACATTGACCACTCTGTTGCTGAAGTCGTATTTCCTGCAATCAAGTTTGGTGTGATTAACCTTGTGTTTATATCTATTGCTTGCTCTTGTATTGTTTTGGTCGAAGCTGAAGTATTCATTGGCAGGTAGGACATTGAAATGTATGATTTTATATTCTATACTTAGATTGGACCAAAGGCTGTATTAATATCTCCACTGTATTAATATCAGATATGTAATATGGGTTCCAGACTGATGAGCTGTATTCAAATATTTGTCCAGCAAATGTTTTTGTATGCTCTAGTTAGTGGTGTAATATTACCAGAGAAAAAGCTATGTAAGATTAGGTTAACAACTCTTAACGCCTTTCTGGCTTTGTAGTTACAGTGGACTCTAGCATTTAGATCATTAGAGATGACTAATCCAAGTTCCTTGACAGAGTTTGGATCATCAACTAGGTCTTGACTATTCAGCCTGTATTTTATTTTCTGACTTTTTTGCCAATAAGTAAGACAGATCATTTATTTGTTGAGATTTGAAGTTGCCATTTGTTTGACCATTCTGATACATATTCGAGGTCTTTTTGAAGGGTAGCAGTATTGTCTGTGGTGTTGAATAGCTTTACATCGTCAGTGAAGAGAATGCAGTTGCTCTTAATAAGATCACAGAGGTCATTTATGTCGAGTATGAAGAGAGTTTGTCCTAGAACACTGCCTTGGGGGACACCACTGTTGACAGAATTTGATAAGACGCTCCCAATTTTGACCATTTGTTGTCTGTTTGACAGGAATGCTTCTATCCAGTTATGCAGGTATCCAGAGATAGCATAAAATTTTAGTTTAGGAGTATATTGTCATGTACCACTGAATCAAGGGCTTTACAGAAGTCTATGTAGATTGCATCTATTGCTTTGGCCTGATCGAGTTGTGTAGTCCATATGTTTTTGCAGTGTAAGAGTTGCAGATTGTTGGATAGTTTTTTTCTGAAATCAAATTGTTTATTAGAGAGTAGGTTGCTTGTCTCTAAGTGGAAGATTATGGATTGGTCAATAATTGATTCCATGACTTTACAGGTGATGCAGAATAAAGAGATTGGTCTGTAATTTGCAACTAGGCTGTGGTCTCCCTTTTTGAAGATGGGGATGACTATGGCTTGTGACCATAGTTTTGGCAAGGAGCTGGTCCTGAAAGATTTTTCAAAGATTATGCTTAGAGATTCAGCTATGGCAGTGGGTTGCTTTTCGAAGAAGTCGGCACATATTCCATTTGGTCCAATCGATAGAGATGGTTTTTGATTGCGTAGTACTTTTTCAACATTGTCTTCCGTAAAATCGATATGTATTAGATCATTGTAATTGTCTGTGGTTTGACGAGGAAATACTGGGCATGATCCATTGCTGTTTACAAATGCTGAGCCAAAGAATGTGTTAAAAGGTTGGCTTTAATAGTGTCATCATTGCAGTCTTCACCATTAGGTGCTTTCAGGGGTGGGATGGACCTTGAGTCTTTTCGTTTTTTGTTTACAAAATTGTAGAAAGTGCAGGTGGAATTGGTGAATAGAAGGTTTTTTTCTTGTTTAATGTGATAATTGGTGCATTCAGTTTTTATCTGGTGGCATAAATTTTGTATTGAAGCTTCCTTATTGTTTTGGGTAATCTGTTTTTTCTGGTTTTTGGAGTTGTTATTGGTACATATAGTTTGATGACTCTTTTCACTTCAAGTAAAAATATGTTGTCATGGTCTTCAACAGTATTGCATCCAATGAATAGAAATTGCCAATCAAGGGAGGAGAGATTGTTGTCTATCAGATCATAGTTGCCTTTTTTGAAGTTATAATTGGGGATGTGTTGATTTTTGTGTGGACGTATGTTTAGACAAAAGTCACTGTTGGAAAAGGGTTCTTTAATTTGTATTCTGTAAATTGAATTCAAACTATTGCAGAAGATGAGATCAAGGCAGTTGTTAAGTTTAGTGTTGTGGGTTACTGGTTGTTCCAGTCCTAGGTTTGTTATAGCATTGTAGAAGGTTTCATGTATGGGTTCAGTTTTACATTTGTTTAGGGTCTAGTTAATGTGAGGTAGATTGAAGTCACCAAGAAAAAGTGTGTGGGCAGGATGTTGCCCATGTTAGTTGTGAATTTAGCTTGTTTACATGTTCGATATCATAATCAGGGACTCTGTAACATAATAAGAATCAAAATGTGATATTTAAGGACAGTTTAGAGGCAATGGTCTCAGGAAGAGCAAGCTCCTGGGTAACTTGGATGTTTTTTAGATGTAAGGACTTTTTATAGAAGATAGCAACACCACCTCCTCTGCAGAGTTCACAATCTGACATGATAGTCTCTTACTGTGGTAATGGAGTCAGGGAGAGCTGCATTGAGCCATGTTTCACAGAAAAATATGATGTTGAATTTAGCGATATTTAATATAGTAAGAGAAGAAATTCAGGTATTTTATTCACAAGGCTTCTTGTATTGAGTAGCTTGTATTTAATGCCAGTTGTAGTTGGAATTGAGGTAATATGGGGCATGCGTGCTAGTTTTGAGTGATGGTGGGTTGGATGAGGTAGGGTTGATTTGGAGTTGTGGGTTTTGTGACTTACTTTTGATACAATCAGTGCAGTAGTCAATGTACAGATCTTTTTCTCCATTGTCTAGACATCTTTTGAGTTCATTGCAAAGTTCACAGGAGCGAATTCTTTGCAGTATGAATGAATCTGGTCTTGAGCGAAGTTTTTTGTGGTTGGGATTGGTTTTTGCAGTGGTGTTTATTGTATGAATGAATATGCGTTTGCTGGACTCATTTTTGCATACAACTCTACAAAATTTTGGGGCCACCGAGCCATCATTGTATTTGAACTCAGGGCCATCTTTAGTTATTTCAATGATATCTTTAATAGAGATGTTTGTTGTATTTGAGTTACTTATGATATTGTGAACTTTGCTGATGTCATCTGATTAGTTGGTGTCTTCAAGACCAAATAAGATGGCATTTGGACGTTTCTGATCACGTACCATGATATTTCTGATGAGTAAGGGGATATCATTTGTGGAATTATTTGATGGGATAGTATTTATTTGTTGTGGTGGTTTGGTGGTTATTTTTGGTTGTAGATGAGACTGTAGTTACTACCCAATTACCCCTTTCCCCAGGTTTGAATAATGTTATTATCCTCACTGAACAAAGCAAAAACAGACTTTGTTGTATTACACAAGCATCTCCCAAACTGGATTTTTGACTCACAAGCAAGCAATTATAAATTTGCTTCATTACCCCCAGGATATGCCCTGATTACCCCTTTGGCAGTAATTATGTACCTCCAGTCTAAGAATCCCCCAGTCTAAGCTCAAGCGGAATCAGCAAAGCAGAAGAAAAATTCAGGGAGGCCTGCAAATTCTTCTGCTGCCAAAACAATTAAAGGGAAAAGATAGAAAACATTGACGTATGTGGGAAATGTTCTTTTTTCCTTTGATGTTTAAGGAGCTATTTCCTTAAATCTGATCATAAACAGGATATGTTTGTGCTATGATTTGAAATAAAATGTAGGATAATTCAGCTATACCTAAGACATAATCTTAAAATGTGAGCTTATTTTTAAAACATATGTGAGGCTTCATTATTAGACATGTGAAGGGGTGGGGTCCCTATCTCTCCACATGAAGAAATAACACATGACAAATTTGAGCTGCCCCCTTCTCCTTCAATCACCTCCCAAATCACCAGGTTCCAGGTGGCCCCCTAATCACACCATCATTTTTGTTCCATCAGGAAAAACGCAAGGTAAACCGGGTTCCAACAGCAAATGTATTTATTTCACTATTTACAGCAAACGGAACGGTTTGGCTCAAGCTGCGGCAGCCTTTATATTCGGCTAGCCCGCCGGCTTGTAGCCAATGACATTTACTTGATTTTGCCGCCTTTCGGCGGTCCTCCTGGATTGGTTCTTAGTGAACCAATCCCGTGCAGGCCTTTCTGGCCAATCATATTTGAGGCATTTGGAGTATACCATTTTATACAGAACACCCCTCTCCCCTTAGTTTAGTCCTACATGGGTGACGTAGTCGCGCAGGTAGGTGGGGCTTCTTCTGACTCTACTGGACTTGCGCGGTTCATTTTCGCTGAAGATTTCAACTGGTTCGGATGGGGTTGCTGTCTCTCCGGCTCTTCTCCATGGAACCGCCTGGAAGGGTGAGTCAGCCATTTTGCTACCACTTGAGTTGCTCAGGCCGGTGGTTTTGCCGCTCCCTCCTGGCTTTCCCGGGCAGGTCGAGCTGGCTTGGCTGGCCCCTTCCAGGACGGGTTTCCCTTCGTCTGGATTTTTTCCGCAAGTCTCATCTAACCGTAAGTTTTCTTTTTGCTCTTTTTGATTGGTTAGATGTTCTGGATTTATTTTAAAAAGTTCTTTATTATTTTCTTGTATTTCCCCCCCCCCCTCTTTGGTTTTGTTTTCGTCGATTTTTATTATTTGTGGCTGTGTATTTGCATTTCGTTCAATATTTTGGGAACGAAGCTGGTCTATGTGCCGCTTCCATTCCCTGCCATTGTCTATGGTTAGGCGGTAGGACCGGGGGACTGTTATTTGTGTGATTCTGGCTGGAAGCCATAGAGGGTCCCAGGTGAAATTTTTTGCGTAGACTAGATCGCCGATTTCAAACGTGCAGGAACGGCTGGAGGTATCGGGGGGTCTTTCCAAAGTGTAATTTGGATGTAACCTATCTAATTGTGACCTAAGTTTTCTCCCCATTAACAATTCCGCTGGGCTTTTGTTAGTTACAGTGCTGGGGGTGATATGTTGGAGGGTGAGTAGATGGTTAATTTTATCCTCGATATCCCCGAAGTCCATTTTTTCTAAACCCTCTTTAGTAAACCTGACCATTCTCTCGGCCCTACCATTTGCTACCGGGTGGGCCGGCGTGGTTAGTGCATGGCGTATACCTAGGGAGGCTAGTACTGCTCAAATTGTATGGCGGTTAATTGGGGCCCGTTGTCGGACACTAGGATGTCCGGCAATCCATGGGTTGCAAATAGTTTGTTGAGTTGTTTAATGACCGCATCGCTTGTCGTAGATGACATAACTACCACTTCCAACCAATTTGAGTATGCATCTACAACAATCAAAAAGGTATGCCCCCTAGTAGGACCCGTGAAGTCAATATAGATCCGAGACCAGGGGCCTCGTGGGGTCTCCCAGTCCCTTATGTGCTTGTGGTGGGGAAGGCCTGGTTTTTTGACATTTATTACAAGTAGTAACCCAGTATTCGATGTCTTTATCTATACCAGACCACCAGACATAGCTTCTAGCAAGGCTTTTTATTTTTACAATACCAACAATAGCAACATAATTATGACAGTTCAGATAAAAGACTGAAAGTAGCTGAATGTGCAGAATTATTCACTTAGAAAGCAAAAATCAGATATATAGGTATAGGATGGAGATATTGGGCTTGGCAAAGAACAATGCCAAGTAAGTTGGTAATGAAATATGATTGTGGACATTCTGTGATGCCGCTGTAAATATCAAACCCAGCATTAGGCTACATCACACAAATATAATTTTAAGTGAAAGAAAAGAATGGTTCCACTATATTCTGCATTTGTCAGTCCCATCTCATGTAGTATGTTTAGTTCTTGACACCACTATTTCAAGTTTATTTATTTAGACAAAATCAAATATATTTACCGAAAGGGCAACAAAGATTACCAGCAGATTAGAAACTTTAGACCTATGAGGAAAGATTGAAGGAACTGAGTGTGTTTGGCCAGAGGTGGTATTCAGCATGTTCTGACCACTTCTGGATACCTGGTAGCAGAAATTTTGAATAGTTCAGAGAACTGGAAAATACCACTTCTGACTGGCCCCGCCTCCATCTATTCTCTGCCTCCTGAGTCCCAGCTGATCGGCTGGGTCTTCTTTTGTTGCCCTGCACAGGAGAACAGAGCTGGAAAACAGGTTAATGGGGTGGGGAGAGAATGGGGATTTTACAGTATCCTTCCCCTGCTATAGCCACCAAGCCATGCCCACCAAGCCACACCACACCCACAGAACCGGTAGTAAAATTTTTTGAATCCCACCATTGTGTTTGGCCTTGAAAAAAGATGATTGGAAGGGAGAATATGAAAGGATGTAGAAGAAACTCAAAACCTCATTCCATAATATAGAATATAGTAGAACACATTTATTACTGGAAGGCAGGACAGGAAACTTACTTTTATTGCATTGAGCAGAGGTATGGACTTCTAGCCTTTTCCAATGATCTTTCCCCACACAGTGACTCTATAATTGTGTAGAAATTCCAGTGTGTTGGAAAAGTATAAAAACCAGACAAAAGGAAAATGTTATTTGCACTATGAAGTCAGAAGTAACCATAAGGTACTTTATACAGAGGGAAGCTTACATGGAACAGCTTGGAAAATGTGAGTTTTTCTTTCACATGTGGGTGCAAAGTGAAGCTGCTAACTGATAGACAGAGGTTAGTGGACAAGATGGCTGAATTTCTGAGGGACTGTTTGTGGGGAACTGGGATGGAGAAGGAACTGGTGTATTTCAGCCAACAGAATATCATTTTATCCGAAAAAGATGAAAGATCTGATCTTGGTGAAGGATAATGTAGGAAACAGAATGAGAGCTGAAGGGCCCTGAGTTTGAAAATAGCTGATATCTACACATGAGGTTTAACATTTAATTGGTTTAACATTTATTACCAAAGGATTCTCCAAGAATCTGAAACAGATCTACTGCTATTTGCTACATGTACAATGGATTACAGTCTTCTACAACTACCTGTATAATGGGATTGTGAAGGTAAAATATTTCTTTTTTGTACACTGAGAATATTTGCACCAAGACAAATTCCTTGTGTGTCCAATCACACTTGGCCAATAAAATAATTCTGTCTTATCCTATTTTAAAATCAATTTAGAATGGGGAAGAAAAAACTAGAATTTGAAGGACTAGAGACAGGTACAAATCCAGAAACTACTATATGTTTTCTAAATTCAGGTTAACAAAGAAATACAAAGCACTTAAAACTAAAAAAAAGTTTAGTGGTTTACAGGAACAATCTGGAACATAGTTTAAGATAGGGATAAGAGTAGGATAAACAGTTTAAGGCTCTGTCACACAGCCCAACAGATGCAAAACGGACACAACGGACGAGCAAAATGTTCCATCCATTGTTATCTGCTCTCAAAAGGGGCAAAAATTTGCATAACCGGAGCGGATAACACGGACGGGGGAGGACGCAGGGCAGATGGAAAGCGGATGCGGAACAGAAGCCCAGAGGATGGAAGCGGATGAGAGCGGATGGCGCATCCACTAGGCTTCCGGGGGACCTCAGCAAAGCGGACGCGGAACGGATGAAGCAGATGCACAGCGGATGCACAGCGGATGAAGCGGATGCAGAGTGGAAGCCTAGCGGATGCCTTGCGTTAATTGCGCATGCGGGGGGGATGCACTGCGTAAGCCACGCGGATATAAAGGGAAGCAGCTCGCATGTGGCCAGCATTCAGAGGAAAGACCTGCTGCCAGATACATCGAGTCCTTGCCTGCCCTGCCTTGCTGCCAGCCTGCCTCCAAACCTCCTGGCCAGCCTCCCTGCCAGCCAGTCTGCCTGCAAGCCTTGGTGCCTGCCTGCCTGCCTGCCTTTCTGCCAGGCTTCCTGCTGCTGCTGCTGCTGATTATGATCCTGCTGGTGATGATGATGATGATGATCCTGCTGGTGCTGCTGCTGTTGGTGGTGTGGAGGAGCAGCCCCTACCACCTGGAAGCCCCTCTGATGAGGGCCCATCTGGTCCTGCCAAAGGGAGGAAGAGGCGAATGTGGGGACGGGAGAGGAGGCAATACTTCATTGAGGAGGAACACGAGGATGAGGTGCTGGAGTGGCTGAGAGAGAATGACTATCTGTGGCGGAAGGGACACCGGCTGTACAGGGACACCAAAAGGAAGCAGGCTGCTTGGAGAGAGAGGGCGGAGAGTATGGGTTACACTTCGGAGGTGCTCCTCGGCTGGTGGAAACATATGCATACCTGGTACGGGAAGCTGCACCTGAAGAAATCTGGCCAGGCCACAGTTAAGCTGACGGACAGAGAGACCTATGTCATGGCCAGGTGCAGCTTCCTGGAGGGTGAGATCTGCCACCGAGGAGCACCAGGAGCCCCTCTCACAACCCTCTCTTTCCGGCAGCCTGCTGAGAGCCAGTCCTCTTCCGGCCGAGAGTCAGTCCCTGTCTCCAGGCAGGTTTCTGTGGAGCGTGCCACGGCGGAGAACCCACGGACAGGTGTTGTAACCATGGTGGAGCATGTGGAGGACTCCCTGGTGCGGTGGGAGAAAGGAGACGGCATGTCCACCACAGCTGTACCCGCATCCACCACCCCCAGCTCCACCTCCACAGAAAGGCAGAGAGCCAGACAGCAGGAGGGGCAGAGCCACACTGTCCTGCTGGAGATCAGGGACGCCATCCACACCAGCATAGATCTCCTTTCTCAGCTGGTCAACACCGACTCCTCATCCTCCAACTGCAAGCCCTTCCTCACCTATGTCAACCAGACCCTCAGGAACATGGAGGAAGCCCAGTACCAGGTGGTGAAGGACTGGATCACCGAGCTGCTTCACAACCCTCCAGATCCAGAGGAACCTGCTCCCACCCAGTCCAGGTCTTCTCCTCCACCCCAGGTGATGTCCCTCCCATTCCAAGGCTTTCCACAGCCCCTCACTTACCAGGGCTACGGCTACCAGGAGGTCCAGCAGCACAGGCAGCAGCCATTCCCAGTCCAGGCACAGAGTCATCGGGTGACACCGTTGCCACCCACGACACTGATGCCACCGATGCCACCCATGCCAATGATGCCACCGATGACAGCGATGCCACCCACACCAGTCCTCACCCAGCTGCAGACCAGACAGCCCCACGACACTACTCCTTCCTCCACCCCACAGCCAAGCCCAGCCTCGGTACATCTCTCATCATTACTGGGGCTGACACACCATGGCATGGAGGAAGGACCTCTCAGCATCACAGGTCTGAGCCAGCTATCCGAGAGCTTTCTCAACACCATCACCTGTTGTCCTCTCGGGGCCAGGCACCCCAGTGGGGCTTCAGACCAGCACTGCAGCAGCAACCACCTCCACAGCACCTGGACCCTTCACCCCTGAGTGGCACACCTCTGAGTGACCATGAAGACTGCCAGAGACTGGGTGTGGACTTTATTTGGACACTTGACTTGGGTCTTTTTCCTTTTACAGCTTGTTGTTCATAAAGTTAATCTTTGATTCACACACTTGCTTCATTTCTTTTTTTTAATAAAGTCTTGGTGGAAACTTTTAGAATTGGTTTAAGCCTTTGCATGCTTGTGGGATGGGTTAAGATAGCAGTGGGATGGGCAGGGATACCTTTGGGATGGGTAATAGCTGTGGGATAGATAAACCTCCAGTGCAAGCATAGTGGGACTGTATGGTCCACCCTCCCAGGTGCCACACCTATGGCCCTTTATTATCAGTAACAATGTAATAATCATCCACACATATCAACACAAACACAACTCTTTATTAAATGCCCTGATCATTGTAGGCCCACCCAACATACATGGCCCAATCTCATCCATTCCCTTCATGTGAGGTTCTGTTGGGGCCTTGCACATCCTCAGTGTTTATCAGGTTTCGCCCTTGCCTCCATTCCCCAGGCTCCATATCCCCATTGCCTTGCTGGAGGTCCACAAGCCTTTTCTGTAACACTGGGTAGCGGGTGCTCATGAGATTGTGCAGGATGCAGCAAGCTTCCACGATCCTCGTTACGGTCTCTGGGCAATGCTGCATGGTGGTGAGAAGTACCTGGAACCTGTTGGCCAGGATGCCAAAGGCGTTCTCCACCACCCGCCTTGCCCTGGACAGCCTGTAGTTGAAGATCCTCTCTTCACGGGTGAGGCATCTGGAAGTGTTGGGCTTCATGAGGTAGGTTCTGAGGGAGAAGGCGTCATCACCCACGATGAAGTAGGGCACATCTTGCGTGTCGTTGGGCAGGGGGTCTGGATCTGGAAAGCCCATGATGAGGTTGCGTTCCAGCCCCTCCTTGAGGTCACTGGCGTTGTACACCTGGGCATCTGAACATGAGCCGCTGCCTGAAGCATTGATGTACATGAACTTGTAGTCAGCATCGACCATGGCGTAAAGGATGATGCTGAAGAAGCCCTTGTAGTTGAAATAAGTGGACCCCGACTTGGGTGGTGCTTTGCAGGCCACATGCTTGCCATCTATGGCTCCAACAGTGTGTGGGAAGTTCCACCTCTGATACCACTGCTCTGCAACTTTCTTCCATCCTTCTTCAGTGGAGGGGCACTGGAGGAGCTCCTCCAGGTATTCTTCGATGATGGCCTGCACCACTTCTCTGACCACAATGCTGATGGTGTTGTGTGGCACCCTCCAGCCGTACTGAATGCTCCTGTAGGTGGTCCCTGAGGCCAGGTGGCACAGAGTGAGTGCCACCTTGAGCCCAGGTTCCAGGCTTGGCCGGAAGTTGTTGCTCTGCTTGGTCAACCTGGGTCTTAGCCACTGCACAACTTCGTCAAACATGGCTGGAGGCATCCTCATGAAGTTCTGGAATGCCCGAGTTTCTTCGTTCCTGAGCTCCACCATCAGCTTGTTGTACAGTCTGTACTCTGCTGTTCTGGCTATCCATCTTTGGACCCAGACGCTTCTTGGCCGCCTCTTTTTCTTCCCGTAGTAGAGTTCACAGAGCCTGTAGATGGCTTCGCACTGTTGCAGAAGGATGGTGGCTGCCAAAAGGACTGTGTTACGGTCCACAGTGGACATGACTGGATGCTGTGGAAGAGCAAGAGTCAGATGAAGGCTGCAGAGGTCTGCACAGCTAGGCTGCTGGTCTGAAAGTGAGATGCAGGTGAGTTGCTCCCCCTTTTTATAGGCAGTATAGGTGTCCCTTTGCATGCTCTAGGCATCCTCTAGGCAACCTCTAGACATCCTTAATATCCGAGATAGGTCCCCTCTGCGAACGTTCTTTCCATTTTAAATGCTTTTTTTCCGTGCTACATCCATTCTGCATCCGTTCTGCATCCGTTCCGCATCCATTCCGCTTCCTCCCTGAGTCCGAGTGGATGCGAGTTGCGCGGATGCGGGACGGATGCCTAGCGGATATAGCGGATGCGTAACAGATGCAGAACGGATGCGTAGTGGATGCGTAGCGGATGTAGAATGGTTGAATTGGATACATTTTCCGCGCCAAAGTTTTGAGCAGCTCAAAACTTTCTGAGCGGATGAAACGTCAATAAACGGATGCTGTATGGATAGAGAGGAAGCAAAACGGAGGCAGTGAGTACATCGTGTTAACCAACGGATGGCAATCTTTTTTGTCCGTTTTACATCCTCTTTGCATCCGTTGGTGCAGTGTGACGGGCTTTAGGTTAGTAAAGTGATAGAGAGACCTATATGTATCTTTAAAGCAGTAAATAGAATCCATTGAACATGAAGCTTCTACCTACTCTTTTGACCTGTTAGTGTCTGAATTATCCCAAATCAACCTGTAATTCTTTGGCTGGTTTAATCATTTGCATTTGAGATTTTTGGTAGTTGCTTCTTTCTGATTAGAAGAAATGATTCATTGCTTTTTTTACATAGTACATTCACTCGTATGATTCTGTAACTATGGTAAATTGTCCATCTATTTTGTTCCTAGTAGAAAAGAAGTAGAAAGCATTCATTGTTACGTTTTCCTCATTCTATAAAGACAAAGCTTTTCTTTTTTTAAAAAAATGAAGTTATGTAAGCTAATACAAATGCTTCCCTTGACATTAAAGACAGCTCTAATGGTTCTATTTATACTACTGTATGTGAAATCATTTTGGTTGCTTCAAAGGGAGTCTAATGCTCAGAGCTGCCAGCAATCTGGCTGACATTTCTTGACCTGGAAAGGAGGGCTTGCATGTCCCTTATATGAGAAGCAATTATCCATTTTGATAACGTAGCCCATAGCCAAATCAATACAGCAGGACTTGGTCCTAGCCAAGGGTAGTTCCTATGCAACCATTTAAATCTGTCTCACCCACAGGAACACACACACACACACACACACACATGCACACACACACACACACACAGCAGAACTGAATGTCATGCAAATGGAAATATATTAGTATCCTCTATTTTTTCCACCTCTTTGCCCTGAAACTCTGTTCTGGATCTTTGTGGACTATGTGAGAGAAAAATCAATCATTTCCTGTTCCATCATCAGGGATTTCTTCCATTGACAGAATATACCATTTGATTTGGCTCTTAGTTTCTCTGGATGAGGGAATGGGCTACACTTTATGGGCCAATGATATCTTAAAAAGCTAACTCTATGAAAATTGGAAAAAATAGAAGGTCATTTTTGATCTCCTAAAACCATAACAGAACTGTGTACTAATAGTTTATCATACTTATTACTAATTAATCATTTTAAGGGGGCAATGTTATACATGGGTGAAATTAGCAACTGGACAAAAGAAGGATTCTTGCTACCTTGCTGTTTTGCTTGACTTTGCAGTGAGCATAATTTGCATTAGGATGAGACAATTTGGAATCAGCAGCAGAACTATTCTTATCTCTCTGAATATAACATAGATAGCAGTTCTTGAGAATGAAGTAGTTAAGTAATACCTGCATAAAAATAATTCAGAGATGCTGTCTGCTTTGAGAATTGTTAGAATTATCAATTCTACCATTTGCAAACTCATACAAAATACATCGTGTCCTATTTTAGTAATATGCAGTTACATACACTGCACACACTATAATATGCATTAATACACACTATCTATGTTCACACTTTCGATCATCAATAGGCCCCAGAGAAGCCTCCAGGACAGATTTCTGGGTCGTGCAAAGTAAGAGAGAAGAAGACAATAAATATTGGATTAGCCCTTTATCAGGAAAATTAATACTTGGACTCTGTTTCTGTATAACCGCAGACGTCTAGCCCTTCTCTTGTGGCTCAAACTGTCCTCTGTTTATCTCTTTAATGTCTTCTACATGTAGAATGGGTGGAATTCAATATTTTAGAGTTGGATACTCTGTGGCATATGCCTAGTTGCTTGAATGACTTCTTATGTTGTTTATTTAAATATATAACACAACCTACATTTCAAGATTATAAGAATCAGGAGTCACTGAAATGAGTAAATTGTGAATTAAAGTATCTTTAAAACAAGTTTGTTAAACTTGGCAACTTTAAGAAGTGCGGCTTTCAGCTCTAGCTAGGGAATTTTGTGAGTTGAAGTCGACACCTCTTAAAGTTGCCAAGTTTGAAAAACACTGTTTCAAGTTTCTAAAGCCCATGTCACACTGCACCAACGGATGCAAAGAGGATGTAAAATGGACAAACAAGCTTGCCATCCGTTGGAAAACGCGATGCATCCGTTGTGTACTCATTGCGTACATCTTTCATACGCTCTATCCGTGAAACATCGGTCTACTGCTATTTCATCCGCTCAAAAAGTTTTGAGCTGCACAAAACTTTTTGAGCGGATGAACCTTCCGCCACTTATGATCTACATCCGTGACACATACGGGCAACAAACGTTCTACGTCTATTGTCATCCGTTAGACGTCCGATGTATCCTCTCAGCATCCTCTGGGCATCCGCGCAACTCACATCCACTCCAGCGGAAAGAAGGAGGAAGCGAAAGGTACGCGGAACGTCCACACAGCGTGAGTAGCATGGACATAGAAAGGATGAAAGCGGATGCAGCTCGTATATAAAGCATTAAAACGGACAAAACATTCATATATGGGACGTATCTCAGATATTTAGGATGTCTGGAGGTTGCCTAGAGTATGTGGAAGGACACCTAGCGGAAAACTGACATTTCCTATAAAAAGGGGGAGGAAATCACCTGAATCTCACTATCAGTCCAGCAGCCCTGGTGTGCAGACCTCTTCGCCTTGCTCTTGCTCTTCCACATAATCCATTGATGTCCACCATGGATCATCGCATACTCCTTTTGGTAGCTGCCATCATTCAACATCAGAACCAAGCCCTGTTCAGACTGTTTCACCTTTTCTACACAAGGAGAAGAAGGAGACGTCCAAGAGGTGTTTGGGTCTGAAGGTGGATTGGGAGAAGAGTGGAGTTTGGACTGTATGACAAGCTGATGGTGGAGCTGAGGAATGAAGACCCTCGTGCATTCCAGTACTTCATGAGAATGCCACCAGCCATGTTTGATGAAGTTGTGGAGCGTCTGAGACCCAGGTTGACCAAGCCGAGCACCAACTTCCATCCCAGCCTGGCCCGTAGACTGAAGGTGGCACTGACTCTGCACCACCTGGCCTCTGGAACCACAAAGAGAAACATGCAGTATGCATGGAGGGTGCCACACAACAGCATCAGCATTGTGGTCAGAGAAGTGGTGCAGGCCATCATCGAAGAATACATGGAGGAGCTCCTCCAGTGTCCCACCACTGAAGAAGGCTGGAGGAAAGTTGCAAAGCAGTGGTATCAGAGGTGGAACTTTCCCCACACCGTTGGAGCCATAGATGGGAAGCACGTGGCCTGCAAAACCCCACCCAACTCAGGGTCCAATTATTTCAACTACAAGGGCTTCTTCAGCATCATCCTCTTCGCCATGGTTGATGGTGACTACAAGTTCATGTACATCGATGCTTCAGGCAATGGGTCAGCTTCAGATGCCCAGATATACAATGCCAGTGACCTCAAGGATGGGCTGGAATGCAACTTCATCATGGGTTTTCCAGATCCAGACCCCCTACCCAATGACACACAAGATGTGCCCAACTTCATCATGGGTGATGACGCCTTCTCCCTCAGAACCTACCTCATGAAGCCCAACACTTCAAGATACCTCACCCGTGAAGTGAGGATCTTCAACTACAGGCTGTCCAGGGCAAGACGGGTGGTGGAGAACGCCTTTGGCATCCTGGCCAACACGTTCCAGGTACTTCTCACCACCATGCAGCATCACCCAGGGACTGTGAGGAGCATCGTGGAAGCTGCATTGCTGCATTCTGCACAGTCTCATGTGCACCCGCTACCCAGTGTTACAGAACAGGCTTGTGGACCACCAACAAGGCAATGGGGATATGGAGCCTGGTGAATGGAGGCAAGGACAAAACCTGATAGACACTGTGGATGTGCAAGGCCCCAACAGAACTTCACATGGAGGGAAGAAGCAGCGCAACCTCCTGAAACACTGGTGCAACTCCCCAGCTGGAGCAGTGAAGTGGCAAGACAGGATGGTAGATGCTTAATGGATGCTTCCTTCAGCCTGTCTCATCACACTGATGAGATTGTGCCATGTATGTTGAGTGGCCCTACAATGAACAGGGCATTAATAAAGAGTTTTGTTTATGTTGAAATGTGTTGATCAATGAATAAATTGTTATTGATAATAAAGGGCCATATGTGTGGCAGCTGGGAGGGTGGACCATACAGTCCCACTATGCTTGCACTGGAGGTTTATCTATCCCACAACTATCCTTTCCCATCCCACAGCTATCCATCCTTACCAATCCCACAGCTATCCTTACCCATCCCACAGCTATCGATCCCACAACTATCCTTACCAATCCCACAAGCATGCAAAGGCTTAACCCTTTTTAAAAAGTTTTCCCCAACACTTTATTAAGTAAAAAAAATGACCCAAGTGTGTGAAGCAAAGATAACTTTTTTAATAACAAACTGTATGACTTTATTAAAAAGCAAAATGACCCAAGTAAAGTGTCTTAAGCAAAGATAAAATGAACAGGTAACAACTCAGTCTCTGGCACTCTTCTCACTCTGAGGCGTGCCCATGGTCTCAGATGTAAAGGGGCCAGGGACTATGGAGGTGGCTGTGGCTGGAGTGCTGGTCTGAGGCGCCATTGGGGTGCCTGGCCCCGAGAGTACCAGAGGAGATGGTGTGTGCAGGAAGGTCTCAGAGAGCTGACTCAGTCCCGTGAGGTTGAGAGGCCCTTCATCAAGTACCTGGGATGTGAGGCCCAAGACTGATGACAGATGTTCTGAGGAAGGGCTTGGCTGTGGGGTGGAGGAAGGAGGAGTGTAGTGGGGCTATCTGGTCTGCAGCTGGGTCAGGTAAGGCCTCTGTGCGTCTGTGGTGTGCGATGAACCTGGGCCTGGACTGGGAAGGGCTGCCTCTGCTATGGGAAGTCCTGGTAGTGGTAGGCTTGGTAGGCGAGGGGCTGTTGAAATCCGTGGAAGGCCTGTGACATCACCTGAGGTGGAGGAGCAGACCTGTAGTGGGTAGGAGCAGGTTCAGCTGGGCCTGGAGGGTGGTTCAGAAGAGCTGTGATCCTCTCCTTCATCACCTGGTACTGGGCCTCGGGCATGTCCATGAGGGTCTGGCTCATGTACGTGATGAAGGGCTTGCGATTGGAGGATGGTATGTCAAAGTGGACCAGCTGGGAGAGGAGATCTGTGCTGGCGTTTATTGTGTCCCTGATCTCCAAGAGGACAGTGTGGCTCTGTCCCTCCGGTCTGCCTTTCTGCCTGCTTTCTGTGGAGGTGGAGCTGGGGGTGGGTGTGGGTTGGTCTCTGGTGGCTGCTTCTTCTTGCTCCACCTGAGACAGGGGATCCTCCACGTCCTCCGGCACGGGGAGTGCAGATTTTGGGGGGGGTCTCTGTCGTGGGGCCCTCCAAAGACACCTGCCTGGACAAGGTAGCTGTCTCCTGGCTGGAAGAGGAGTGGCTCTCTGTGGGCTGTCTGAGGGAGAGGGTTGACAGAGGGGCTGCTCCTCGGTGGCAGATCTCACCCTACAGGAAGCTGCACCTGGCCATGACATAGGTCTCCCGGTCAGTGAGCTTGACAGCGGCCTGCCCGGCTTTGAGGGCCTTGGGGCTGGTCCATCACAACAGCAGCAGCAGCAGCAGGAGAAGCACCAGCAGCAGCAGGAGAAACACCAGCAGCGCCAGCAGGAGAAGCAGCAGCACCAGCAGGAGAAGCACCAGCAGCACCAGCAGGAGCAGCAGCAGCAGCAACACCAGGAGCACCACCACCAGCAGCAGAAGCACCAGCAGCATCAGAGTCAGCACCAGGGGGTGGGATGGTGGTTCTGTCCTTTTTGCCAGGGCTGCAAGGAGTAGGCACAGGCTTCCTCTTCTTCCCCATGGTGTTCTCTCAAGATGTCTCTGGCAGCAGGTCTTTCCTCTGAATGCTGACTGCTTGCGAGCTGCATCCTTTTATTTCTGCGGAGCTGATGCAATTCATCCTCCCTGCATGCGCAGTGAATCCTTTGCATCCGCTACGCATCTGGTATGCATCCTATAGGCATCCGTGATGCATCAGCATCATCCGCTACGCATCCGCTCCTTCCGCTACACGTCTGCTTCACTATTCTCCCCCAGAAGCCCTGCGGATGTGTCATCCGCTTCCATCCGCTTCCATCCGCTAGGCTTCCTACGAACATACGCTTTACATCCCCGCTACATCCTCCCAACGTCCATTCCTTTCCGTTCCTTTCCGTTCTGTTTATGCAAATTTGGGGCACTTTTGAGAGCCAATAACAATGGATGGAGCCACCCCTGAAATTTTGCTTGTCCGCTGTGTCCTTTTTGCGTATGTTTTGCATCCGTCAGCCAGTGTGACCTAGCCTTAAGGAAAATTAAGGGCTTCCAACCAGACTTTGGGTACTTTCATACACAATATCTGCAAGGTTCCCAAATCTCAACTGAGCAATTAAGCCAGTTGTACACTAGAAATGCTAAATGTAGAGTTCGAAGAAAATTCTTTTTTTACTGATGGAATCTCTTACCTTATAAGTTTTTTTGGATCCTGGCTTTTTTTCCACCACATAAGTACCTTCACAATTTTGTTAACAAATATTTGAAAATACCACTAATAGCAGTAAAAGAGAAGCATCTTGGGAGCTTTACGAATCCTCATAATCAAGACCATTCCATTTTTTGCTTTTTTTACAAGGTGTCAAATAACACCTACAACCAGGATGAGTGGTTTAGTTCCATCCCACAATGATCTGATGGATTTACTGTACTATTAGTAGTATCAAGGAAAATGCTATATAACATTGGAATTGGGTTGGAATAATGAATAATCATCATAAATGAGTGATTGGAATAATGGATAATCATCAAAACTCTACTTTCTTTTCCTCTGATTCATAGCAGCTTCAAATTAGGGCCACTCTGAGAAAGCCATGTTTGGGTCAAGTGAGAAGAACTCTCCTACCATCTCCAAGTCTTCTCTTACATGTTGGTCCATGGAATGCAAATTCAATAGGTTTTATTATAAACTTGTGATAGACTTCTTCTCCAAGATTGTCCACTTGCTCTATGTTCAGTGTTACTGTCACAAATGAAATTGCAGTACTACTATTCTTGAAACACATCAATTCCCTGAAAGTATCATCTCAGAATATGACTTTAATTCATAGTACAGTGAAATCCTTTTTGCCTCAAAGGTCTGGGGAAACAATGAAATGATGCAACCCTGCACTTAAAAAATAAAAGCACTCAGCTAATTTGAAAAAGCTATCTGGATGATGAAAGGAAAACAGAAACTAAAAAAAATATTTTTGCATTTTTTTAGATATAGGCAGAAGTCTTCATCACTCTGCTATTTTAATATTGATAGTAAAGGAAAGATCTTAGAAGCTCTAAAAGATCAGGCCTGTTATTGCCTCAACTGAGAAGACATTTCCTTGTCTGCAAAGTAGTGGATGAAGTACTGCAGTTTGCCTGTGTGGAAGGAAATGGATCCAGCTGAAACAGATAAAGGTGTTAAGGGAAAGGTTGTTTTCAGACAACAGCAGAAAACATACCTGTGGGTCGAAGTTGGGATAGGATGAGTAAGAGGCTGACATTGTCACTTTCAAGAAAGTGACAGACATCTCCTTCTGGTAATAGGGGCAGAGAAGTCTGAATTCTACTTCAAATGAATTCTACATAAGGCTGCCAATTAGATTTCATAAAAATTCTTATTTTTTTTACTTTACTTATGCCTTCCTTTCATATCAGATCCATATCTTGATCTACATATTTTCTGGTGAGCTTTTCTGTGCTTTCCCATATGTTTTCAGAACATACTACTTCTAGCACCTTATTTCATTTTTTCCTAAAAGTCTTACATCAATAGGAATAATGCATTAAGTATGCAAGAACAATGTACTGAACAGTCTTATGGTCCTGGAATTAAATTAGGGATAAGAAAAGCCTTCAAGACCTTTTCCCCTTGTATATTTTCTGGAAAGACATGGTTGTCAACTGTTTGAAGTTATCATGTCAGTGAAGAATGACAGTCCAAAAATTTAACGGGGGGGGGGGGGGGGGGGGGGGGAGCCAGGTCTTCAGTGCTTTTGGAAGGCTGGAAGGATACAGGGTTGCTGTACTTGGGGTTACAATGACAACAGTGACTGCCCAGTTTGCCATTGCTAAGTGATGTGATATCCTACTTTATGATCACGTTGCATAGAGTACAATAGAATAGAATAGAATAGAATAGAATAGAATTAGAATTAGAATTAGAATTAGAATTAGAATTAGAATTAGAA
>BLBF01000003.1:47345624-47539090 GCA_015471245.1 Laticauda colubrina | reverse complement strand
TAGAATTAGAATTAGAATTAGAATTAGAATTAGAATTAGAATTAGAATTAGAACAGAACAGAACAGAACAGAATAGAATTCTTTATTGGCCAAGTGTGATTGGACACACAAAGAATTTGTCTTGGTGCAAATGCTTTCAGTGTACATAAAAGAAAAGATGCATTCGTCAAGAGTCAAGAATCATCAGGTACAACACTTAACAATAGTCATAGGGTACAATAAGCAATCAAGTCATACTGGGAAAGAGTCAATATAAACTGTAAGGATACAAGCGACAAAGTTACAATCATACAGTCACAAGGGGAGGGGAGGGGAGATAAGGAGTGATGAGAAGATTAATAGTAATAGTAATGTAGACTTTATAAATAGTTGAACAGTGTTGAGGGAATTATGGAGTCTGTGTCTGTCTTGTTGGATTGCAGAACTAAACCAGACAGTTATAGAGATGCAGATGACAGACTCAATAATTCCTCTGTAGAACTATCAGCAACTCCTTGGGCAGTTTGAGCTTTCTGAGTTGGCACAGAAAAAACATTCTTTGTTGTGCTTTTTTGATGATGTTTTTGATGTTAGGTGTCCATTTTAGGTCTTGTGACATAATAGAACCTAGAAATTTGAAGGTCTTTACTGTTGATACTGTATTGTCTAGTATTGTAAGAGGTGATAGTATGGGAGGGTTTCTCCAAAAGTCTACCACTATTTCTATGGTTTTGAGTATGTTCAGTTCCAGATTGTTCTGGTTACACCACGAGGCAAGTTGTACAACCTCCTGTCTGTCAGCAGATTTGTCATTATCTCGAATGAGACCAATAACTATTGTATCATCTGCAAACTTCAGTATTTTAACAGATGGATCATTTGAGATGCAGTCATTGGTATATAGGGAGAAGTGGAGAAAGCATGCAGCGGGGGGGGGGGGGGGCTGTGCTAATTGTATAGGTATCAGATGTAATTCTGCCTAGCTTCACCTGCTGCTTCCTGTCTGTTAGGAAGCGTATGATCCACTTACAAGTGTATTCAGGTACCACTAACTTGTTTAGTTTAAGTAGAAGAATGTCTGGAATGATGGTATTGAATGCTGAACTGAAGTCTACAAAGAGGACCCTTGCATAGGTATATGGAAATTCAAGGTGTTGTAGGATGTAGTGCAGAGCCATATTAACAACATTATCTGTTGATTTATTTGCTCGGTATGCAAACTGCATAGGATCTAACAGCAGATCCGTGATGGTTTACAGGTGGGACAGCACAAGCCTTTCAAAGGTTTTCATAACTACAGATGTTAGAGCAACTGCTCTGCAGTCATTTGGTTCCCTGATGGAGGGCTTCTTTGGCACTGGTATGATAGTAGAACATTTGAAGCAAGGAGGAACATAGCGCATTTCTAGTGATTTATTGAAGATTCAGGTGAAGATGGGGCCAATTGGTCAGCACAGACTTTTAAGCAAGAGGTTATCTTGTCTGGTCTTGGTGCTTTTCCTGGCTTTTGTCTGTGAAATAGATTTTGCACTTCTTTTTCTATGATCACCAGAGATTGTGAACCCAATGGGTTGGGTTCAGTTGTAAGAGGCTTGGCTGTTGTTGGTGTGTTTGAGATGGGGTTGTGGAGATAGGTGGCTGTAGTTTCCTTTCAAACCTGCAGTAAAACACATTCAGGTCATCTGCTAGTTGTTGATTGATTTTATTATCCTGACTGATGTTTTGTTCAATTCTCAGAAAAAGAAGTTCCATGTAAGCTTTATCATTTAGTTCAGGCTATAAATCCTTCTTGACAGTTATGAAATATTTGCCAAAGGGTTAGAATGGAATTGTATACACCAATTTAACCATTCTAAGTCGATGAAAACATAAATTCATGGAGAACTTTAATTAGATAATATAAGAATTTCAGACCTTATTGATCCTGCGTGATTTTAGATTGAGAAAAGATATAGGAAGTTCACTCTATTAGTCTTAGATAACTCTTCCATTGTTACTTTTCTAAAGATCATGAATTAATTCTGCTCCAGCATTGTTCTTGATCCCATGTCAGCTGAAACTCAGTAAATACTTTAAATTTTATTACCATGGGATTCTTAGGTCTTGAGGAAGGGATTCTTTCAAAGACAGATGTTACAATTTGACTAATAATATCATTTTATTTTGAGGTTATCCAGGCCAATATATCTTTTGAAATTATGATGTATTTTCTTTGCAATGATAAATATCCTAAACATGGGAGAGCTGTTTTTCAGTTCACTGTGACTTTCATATGTCAGTATCTTTTTAAGAAAGTGTAATGGGGTGATGTTTTACTGTACAAAGTATAGTATACTTACATCAAATGTACTTTCTAGTTGGAATTCCACCCACCTTGCAACAGATACTCCATAAGAGTATCTTTAAACATTGATATACATTAGAATTGAGACACTATAGTAGTACAGTTGCATCAGTTTAGAATTAAAATAAGAATAAATATTCTAGTAATTTATTAACATTTCAGCCTCTTTCAGTATATTAATTTTCATAACAGTTTGTACCACTCACAAGGTGGTGTATCTTTCCTTATCTGAAATCTTTAGTTCCCTTCAGTATCCAGTTTTTGAAATCAATAAATTATTTATCTATGTCTTATAAAAAAACAAAACAGAATATATATCCTATAATAAGCTGTTTGTACTTCATAATTAATTCCACTTCTGGGGAAACCTAGGAAAATTGAAGATGGCTCTGTGAGAGCAGAGTTAACGACTGCAATGGAAAGAAGAGCCAGTGAATGAATTGGGTACTTGGAGTCCTCTCCAGATTAAGGAAAGAAGCCATGATTCCCCATAATGCTTCCTTCAAAACAGTAAAACAGTGGTTTCCAGCAGGTTTGACAGCTCTGGAAGTCAGGAGAGTCAACTTTGCCCAAGCTGTGGTTCAGAACTTTCAAAGAGCCACAGGATTTGCCCACTTCCTTTCTTAATCACTTTCATTTGAAAAGGCTTGTAAATTGCTGTATGAATATTAAAAAAAACTTCAGAAGGACAGGTTTTATTATCCTGACTGATTTTTCTGTTCAATTCTCAGAAAAAGAAGTTCCATGTAAATTTAAGAATTTAAGGGAAACCTTTTGTTTTTAAAACAAATAAATAAGCAGTGAAAGGGTGATTAGTATGTTGATTTTAGAAAATTTTAAAATGATCTAATGTGGCAAATTGGCTGGATGCAAGATCATGAAATAATTATGACTACTTCTTGTGGTTTATTTAAATCCTATTAAAAATATATGAAGATTTTTAAATTAAGTATAAGAAACCTTTTCCTGGGAAAATGTGGATTAGAGAAAAACATCATAAAAGGAGATTTTGATGCCTGGTTACTAGAGGCAACCAGAAAGAACTGAAGATTAAACTTAAAAAAGACCCACTTATACAGAATGGAGAAAAGTATTTTAACTCTTGAAGAATTCAAAGATATTTGGCAACAACATACTTTTTTTTCAGATTGTTCCTATGAATATGGCTTCAAAAGAGAAAATAAACTTAAAAATCAGGCTTTTGGATATGGATTTAAAATTGATAGGATACAAGAATGATGTTAAGACAGACTAGAAACTGGGAGGTTATGAGCTAAAATCCTTCCTTAAGCATTAAACACCTTGGACTGTCAATATATCTTAGTCCAACTTACCTCACAGGGTTCTTTTTGCAGTAAAAATAGGAGGGACGAGTACTAGGTATGTTTTCTGCCTTGAGATAATGTATAAAAATAATAAAAAATAATAAAGGAAGGATATATATATATCCTATATATATATAAATAAAATAGATAAAATGTTATATAGGATTTATAAATGAAACCAGTTGATGCTTTAACCAAATACATATTGACTCTGAACAGTGATTTGTGCAGATTTTAATTATGAAGAGTGATTTGGACAACTTATTTTCATCTTTAAAAAGAGATGTGTTATACTTAAGATGTTCTTGAAAAAAGATAGAGAAAATGAAATCAGGTTCTGGAACAGTAGTCTTCAATATACACCCATTCATTTAGTGACTGAAGGTTTTTCATTTTACATTTTTTCACCTGATATCTTCAGACTTGTCCTTCTGAAGGCCTCTAATATCTTAGTGGCAGTTAAGCAATTTATGAAATTTGTCACAAAGTGCGACTTGTGAAGTCAGTGTTCTTCAAAAGTTTCTGGTGCTAGTAGAGCTGAAGATAGAAAGATTGATATTTAGGGAAATTGAGGTTTGTGTGCAGTGTAGTCTTATCACAAGCTTACTTTGAGTTACTTTTATGTAAACATACATGTAGACTATATAGATGGTGCAATATGCTGATTCTATAGGAACTGAACAGCTAAAGGATGCATTTAGTCACTCTGCATACATGTCAACATTTTCATATCCCATTTATTGCACATTAATAAAACTTTGGTTAGGTATAAGGAAGGAAATAGTTTTTTTTTTCCCCAAGGAATTAGTACCCTTCAGAAGTTGAGGATCATGAAAGTTGATGTTGAGTACCTCGTGCATGAAACCTGCACTAAAGGACAAATCTGAAAGTGGGATCAGATCTGTTGTATGTGACCCAGGCACTTTTAACATGTGAAGGCAACTTATGTTGCATAGCATATTTTGCTCAGGTCAGTTCAATGAGTAGTCCTTAATGGGTCAAAGTCTACATGGAGGGAAGTAAGCAGTGGGGTGCCACTAGGTTCCATCTTAGGCCCAGTACTCTTCAATATCTTCATTAACGACTTAGATGAGGGAATAGAAGGGGAACTTATCAAATTTGCAGATGATACTAAGCTGGCAGGAATAGTAGAAGAACCCTAGAAGATAACCCTAGAAGATAGACTCAAGATCTAGATTGATCTTGACAGACTAGAACACTGGGTCACATCTAACAAAATGAAAGTCAGTGTAGAGAAAAGTAAAGCCCTACACATAGGCAAGAAAAATCAAAAGTATCCATATAGACTGGGTGAAACCAGGCTCAATAGCAGTAACTGTGAGAATCATGGAGTCTTAGTGGACAACCAGCTAAATATGAGCCAGCAGTGTGCAGCAGCAGCCAAAAAAACTAATGCAATCCTAAGTTGTATTAACAGAGGGATACAATCAAGATCGAGGTATTAATACCACTCTATAAAGCCTTAGTAAGGCCACACCTAGAGTACTGCATCCAGTTTTGGTCACCACATTATAAAAAAGATATTGAGACTCTAGAAAAAGTACAGAGAAGAGCAACCAGGATGGTTAGGGGACTGGAAACTAAAACATACGAAGAATGGTTACAGGAATTGGGCTTGGCTAAGCTAGTAAAGAGAAGAACCAGGGGAGACATGAAAATGGTCTTCCAATATTTGAGGGGCTGCCACAGAGAGGAATGGGTCAAGCTATTTTCTAAAGCGCCTGTAGGCCAGACAAGGAATAATGGATGGAAACTGAACAAGGAGAGATTTAACCTGGAAATAAGGAGAAACTTTCTGACAGTGAGAACAATTAACCAATGGAACAGCTTGCCCTCAGAAGTTGTGGAAGCGCCATCACTTGAGACTTTCAAGAAGAGATTGGACTGTCATTTGTCAGAAGTGGTATAGGGTCTCCTACTTGGGCGGGGGGTTGGATTAGATGACCTACAAGGTCCCTTCCAATGTTAATTATGTTATATGTCTTCTTTTGGAGTATGCTTTTAACTAGTAAACTTATTGTTCAACTATATTTTTGTAGCATCATTGCCAAAGTTGGCTTTCAAATCAGAGAATGATTGAAGAATAACTAAATACTGAAATATAAGTTTGGCATACGTGAAGTCTTCCTGAAAGAATGTTACAAGAATGCTTCTGTTTTTATCTGTGAAATGTCATTCTTTGAAGATATAACCATATATGTCAAAGAAACAAATTCTTAATAACCATGCATCATGAGCTGTAAGGTTTGTGTGGGAAGCGTTAAGAGAAAAATAAGTGACAAATCACAGAAAGCAAGTAGTTAGTTACGTGGTCACTAAATGCTTGGAGTGTAGTTGAAGAATAACAAAAGAAATTTGTATCTTGTAAGCTGTGTTCTATCAGTATTTTTTTTTTCTTGAGAGCTTATAACAATCCTTCAGAGGTACTTATTTTACCCTGAATTCTAGCTGATCACAACTCAAGAGCACTTATGTGCAATTCTTTATTGAATTTATTGTAAAAACACCAAAATTGAGAGAGTACGTTTGCTAAGAAAAAAAACTCTGTACATTGTGATATGTGTGTGTGTGCATAGACGCCAAATAACCAGATAAGTGGTTATTATCTGCCAATAAGTGAATATGGTGCATTGTGATTTGAGAACAGCAACATGTCAGCTTTCACTAATAGTGAAGGAAAAATGAAATCTGATGAAGATATTTTGTCAAACAACACGTACAAAATCAACACTGTACAGATTTACCCCAGGAATCCTGATAAAGCAGCTTTTGTTTCCCAAAATCTGGAAGACCAGGAAGACAAGTTTTAAGATACTATACAATTGAGAAATACTGTGTTTCTATTGGATTGTACATGACAATCTGTTTGCTGATACAACTTTATGTGAAGAACTCCACCAAACTGAGGAACTGTTTCGAAAAAGGTTTAATTACCAATGTGTTTTGCTAAGATACTACTTTAAAAAAATATTCTAGCTAAGAGTTACAGTACTTTCCATCTCATACTACCGATCTGCTTGGATTTTTAAGGATACAGTGCATAAGTGACAGCCAGTTTAGTGAAATGGCTAGACAGCATGCTAGAAACTGGGATGCTTTAGCCCTGTTTAGGCATAAAGCCAACTGTTTGACTTTTAGGTCAGTCACATTATTTCAGCCCTAGGAAGAAGGCATAGGCAAGTATGTTGCCAAAAACCTGCAATAAATTGGAGATTGTTGCCAGGAAACACAGGTCACTCAAATCTCCCATGCACCTGCACACTCATACAAAATGAATAGTGGTCTGGGTAAAAGGCAATGATCAATGTCATTTTTGTAGTCTGGTCCTCTAGAAGAGTGGCGATTGGTGCATCATTTTATCAGTACAGTATTTTAAGAATACCTAGCAAGGTAAAGTAAAAGACAACTGTGGAACAGCTTCAAACTGGTTTTGAAAAAGCCTAGAGTAGTTGCTATGTCTGCGTGGCATGACAGCAGTGTTCCAATATCTCAGGGATTGTCACAAAGAAGACAGAGTCAAGCTGTTCTCCAAAGCACCTGAGGGCAGGACAAGAAGCAACAGGTAGAAACTAATCAAGGAGAGAAGCAACTTAGAGCTAAGGAAAAATTTCCTGACAGTTAGAACAATCAATCAGTGGAACAACTTGCTTCTAGAAGCTGTGAATGCTCCAACACTGGAAATTTTTAAGAAGAGATTGGATAACCATCTGTCTAAAATGGTACACAATTTCCTGCCTGAGCAGAGGGTTGAACCAAAAGACCTTCAATGTCCATTCCAACTATTCTATTCTATTCCTATTCTTATTCTGCCCGATTCCTATTCTTCTCCAGTTTATTTTCTGTGAAGTAATGGGTTATAAAAATGTGAATACTGCTTCAAGAATTTCAGATAATATAGCAGTGACACCACATAATCTTTTTCTTGTGCTCCTTTAATCTTCTATTTAGGATACCTTTCATTTATGTTAATATGGTATTTGGAAAGATGGAGAGGACCCATCAGCAAGTGTTACAACAATATATTAGAAGATGTAAAGAACCATATTTCCCTACAGAATAATTTACTATAATAAAAGCCAGTATTAATATATTTAATAATTAAAACATAATAATCTCACCTTCAAGCAGTTTATTTGTTAAAAACATCTTTTTATTTGTGCAACATATCAGAAATATAGAAAAAATGGCCAATCTTTTTAAATAATAAACACAGTCAAAAACTTTATCAACACTGGAAGTTTTAACTTCTATGAAATGTCTTCATAATTCTGTGTTCATATAGTCCATTTATACATTCACAATTAAGCAGACTCAAAATCACAATTCTTACAGTGTTAGAATAAGAGAACATGACCAACTGGGGGAGGGAAGTACAGTTTTAGTGGCAACCAAGGCTCACCTAGGTGGAAAGTTCTTACCAAGTGATATGGAAGATCCAGGTCAGCTGGCACCATTTTGTCATATGCTCAATCCACATTTTATTGCTAAAAGAGTTTCTCACTTATCATCTCACAGCTGAAGACTTATCCCATCACCACACACATGCATTTGGTCTGATGTGAGTACCAGGTAGATGACCAGCTTTGCCATCCTTTTTTGAACCTATCCAATACTTTTTTCAGAATCTTATGCTAAATAATGCAAAAAAAAACCCCAACACCATGATAACAGATTGTGTTTTATAATACAAATCAATATGTTTAGAATATTCACTTGGAATAGTTTTTCAGTTGTAATCATATAATTGTAATGTTAAAGCTATGAAAAAGGGGTCCTTTGTACTTCATAGGCAATATTGTTTTCTTGTAGGTTAATATTTGCAATCTTTGGCCCTATAGAGTGATGATGTGTTGGTTCGTCTTTTCTTTTTTTCTTTGCTTTTGGGTAATTCTATAAAAAACAAGCCTCTGTGGAACATGGTTTTATAAGTCACATTTTTTCCTGAGCTTGTTGAAATTCTTTACTACTGTAACTGTCAGCATGTGTCATATTGCAGCATATTGCTGCAGCCAATGGGTGGAAATATGCAAAAAGAAAACAAACTGACAACAATAGCTGAGAAAAAAGTCTTATTAAAATAATGTTTATACTTCAGACGGTTGGCTTCCGAAAAGCAAATTTTGTCTGAGTTACCCATACATGTTCCGATTTAAGATCTAATATAATTCCTCTTGTTGAGTAAAATTAGTTTGCTTAGTATTAATTGTACCAGCTATGTCAGTCATCAGGATATCCATACAAAACTCCTACACTAAACTCCTTTCTGAAATGAGCAATAACTCTGACTTCAGTGTAAAAGGTAGCATTCACATTAACTCAGTTGTGCAAAGATAAAGTTCCCTGATCCAAGTAATGTTTATAAGTCACCAGTTGCATATGGAAGGTCTGCTGAGGTATTTAATACTACTAAAACACATAAAATGCAATCTTCTCTTTGTTAGGCTAACAATATTTTTAGGGAAAAATGATTAAAATAACTTTTTTTTTAAAAAAAAGCAGTTTGCTATAATAAAGGATAACAAAAAATTGTGCAGTATCACCTGATTGAAACTATATTGATAATTTTATGAGAAATTAAAAGAATCCCCGCTCTCTCTTCACACACATACACACAGTCCCTATCCAAATACCTACCTAGCCTTCTTTTGTTAATATAAATAGGAAACATAGCTATTAAAGCAAAACTACTTCCTAAAGCCAGCAACTTGAAATGCTAGTACTAAATAGTGCAAAAAAGGTATCAGTGCAGAACATTTCATCCCTGAGCCTCAAAAAATAAAATAATATAATATGAATTCAAACTAACACAATTTTTCTTGTTCTTTTATGTTGGGGTTTATCTTTTCATTATGTCTCTGATATCAAGCCTTCTTATAAAATCATAATTTCCACACAGATGCCACCACGCATGTACAGCAATTTTAAATTCTAATCGAAATTAACTGAAGCAGATAGGCAGAGTGGCTCAACATAGGTACTGACTGAATTTTCTTCCCCTTAAGGTTATCATGAATCTGAAGAAAATTTTATAAACCAAGGCATTACATATTATGGTTCAAATGTCCACATTACTTAAAATTAAAACATTGTTTTTGTCAAAAAGATTTTCATTGTGAAGAATATGGTGGACTCCATAATCTATTGGGAGAACTCTTTTGTTGACTTGAAGATATAGGGCTGAAGGAAGTTGTAGGACTAACAGGAGTTCCGATATCTGTAAATAAGCAGAATGATGAGTGTGCATCAAAAATGCTTGACATAACTGACTGTGATATCTGGTTCAGAACAATTAAAATGTAGATATACAGAAAAACCGTGTCACTACAGTCCATGGATAAACACTCACCAAACTTTACACTAAACTGCAAACATTTGTTTTTAATCTGAAGAAAATGCAGACGTGGAAGGCCTAACCCAGAGCAGGTTTAATGTCTGAACTTGAACAATTTAATGATTTTGTGTGAAGAATTGTCCTCCACAAGATGACCTCTGTACCCAAGATCTATCTGCAGCAAACAGCATTTATCAAGGGCCAATGGCTTATCTGGAGTGGAACATCCACAGCGTTTACTCTTCCCAAAGTAAAGCAGTCAGATAAAGCTCATGTTCAAATGTGGCATTGATATTATCCATTTTGGCCTTCAGGCAAATAGAAGCAAACAACCACTGGGAAAGTATGATGAAGTGGGAGCCCACAGTAGGCAATGCTCTTGGTATACATGTGTCTCTCTGTGATATTTTGATATTTTTCTATCTTATTTCAGCATCCCTCCAGAGAAAAGTGTGATGTCCATTCTCCTGAATATTCAGAAGGCCCTTAAAAGGTGGATTTGTTCCCAGACCTCGATTTGGAGTGCTGGTGGAACCACAGTTATGCTTTCTGATTGTTATGGCTGCTTTTTAATCTGGAGTGCTGTGTTTTGTTATTATAATAATAACAATTATAATAATATCTATAACAAAATCAATTTAAATAACAATAATGAGCAGTACAACTCTTTTCATCCTATGCTTACTGTCTTTACATGAAATCTCTACCATTTACAAGTAGAGAGGTTTTAAGTCCCCATTTGGCTCTCATTTGTTTTTTCTTTATACCAATTTAATGTGATCATCAACTCAGGTTAAATATGTACATGACGATAATGCAATTTCTTAAATTAAATTATCTTGTAAAGTAAAACTTTATGTCAACATTTAGCTCCAACTTTAGGTGCAATATTATTAATTATCATGTTCCTTGTAGAAAAAAGTTTAATGAATATTATGCTTACGTGGTCTTTGAGGACTCGTCTTTGTGATAAAAGCTGGATGTATTTGCTGTTCGTTTGGTGAGAAAAGAGTATAGTGCACTAAAATACATAATGGAACAAATATATAAACTTGGTTCTATTTAAAATTACTACTTATTTTTTAATCTGATAGTAAATACTTCATATTTCAATTGATATTCTTACCTATGATCATAACAGCCATTCCAGCCAAAAGCGCAAAAGCCGTAAAAAAGATAACTTGATAGGAATCAAGAAAGTGTTGGAATAAACTTGTATTATCTGAAGAATAAAAAAGGAGGAAATGTTGATTTTAGTCTTTAAATTGTACTCTAGGTGTTTTTTGCTTTAATTTATTACTTTTTCTCATATATTTTTATCTAATTTGATCCAATCCAATCTAATCCATTTTCAAACCATGTTCAGAATTTTCTTGTGAAAACTCAGTACTATTAAAAAAAAACAATAGCATCTTTATGAATTCTGAAATAGTGGACATATTGAAAAATCATTTAGTAATAATAATAATATATCTATGTCAACAACAGGTTATCGTAAAATTACAAATGTTATCAAGTGGTTATAGTGCTGGTGAGACTGAGGATCAGTTCACCCTCAACCATGTTAACTCACAGTCTGAATTTGAATTAGTTACTCTTTCTTAGTCTATCCTAAGAGCAATAGTGACGCAGTGGTTAGAATGCAGTACTTCAGGCTACTTCTGCTGACTGCCAGCTGCCTGCAATTTGGCAGTTCAAATGTCACCAGGCTCAGGGTTGATTCAGCCTTCCATCCTTCCGAGGTCAGTAAAATGAGGAGCCAGATTGTTGGGAGCAATATGCTGATTCTGTAAACTGCTTAGACAGGGCTGTGTACATAAGTCTAAGTGCTATTACTATTCTATCTCACTGGATTTTTGTTGTGGGGAAGACCTGGAGGACAGACTACTATGAATGCAGCCTTGACCCTCTTAGCAGAAAATAGAATATAATAAATAAATGAAACATATAACTTTGTGGATAAAATATTCCAATCCAATTCTAAAACAAAATCTCAGAATACATGAATATTTTAGAGGAATAGGAACTTACATTTCACTGGCAGAGTTCTGTCAGACACGTAAGTAATTGTCACAGGGATAGCGAGAGACTGCTCCGTCATTGTGCTGGATATAGTAAGTACAGTATTTAAATTTGTTTTACTTGCAATTTCTGGGTCTGATAAACTCACAGTGTAGGTTACATAACTAGGCAAGCCATAGAATCTGTCTTTCTCAAAAACCACCACCAGAGGTGAGCTGGATCTCACCTGTAAGATAAATATTTGGTATCATTTACCAAAAGCATAGTTTCCCCTAAATTCATATATGACACACTATTTCAAAGAATATGTTCAATCAAATATGTCATTTAATTTCTGATTTATTTGCAAATTGCTTCAATATGATCATTTCAAAATGGAGTTTTACATTTGGGTATGATGCCATTTTTCCTTTAGCAAAAGTTCATTATAGAATATTAATTGATCAGTTACCTGGGATAACTAAACTGCTAGTGATAATTAATTAATTACACATATAAAGTTGGACTTGGTCTTTTATTTTCAAAGCTTTTAAACAGTAAATCTCTGTTAGATGGCCTAGAATAATCAAATCACATTAAATTAAGAGAGAAGGCATTTACTTTTTTATTAATATAGAAAATTTATGTGGGTAATCATCTTACTTTGAATTCTGGATGATTAACAACAATCAACAAAAACAATCTCATAACACCTCTGTATATATCAAGTGGAAAAGAATTAAAATAATCATAATACAATAACAGAGGCACCATATAATAGATTCAACACACAAACCACACTTATAGTGAAATATTAAATAATGAGATGAAAGCCAGAAACCAAATTATTTAATGAATGTTTTGATCTTTAGTGGCATCTCTAGATGAATAGAATACACCTCAAAGAATTGGCAAATTTAGTTTTACTAAAAGCAGGCAATATGAATAAATTATTACTTTTTAAAGGCTGGTTTCTATCCGTGGCCAAAATCCAATTTGCTTTAAATTTTCCTCACAGCTAAAATATTCATATGCTTTATTTAATCAATTTACTACCATTTATATCTCACCCAGCTCTAGAGATTCTGACTCTAGAGACTACTAGGTGGTTAGTATTTAAATAAAAAATAATTCACAAACCAACAAACATATTGACGTAAATAGGAAAAATACAAACAAAGGTTAAAAAAAACACAAGTCTACTTCACAAAAGTTAAAGGAGAAATTGTGTTGAAACTCACTTCAAGATGTTTAAGAACTTCAGCAGCTCCAAAGATCTTCACGTTAGAACTTGTGTAATGATTAGTTAGGATAAATTCAGTTTGATTAGCATAGAATCCTGGATTAAATGGCACTTCAATGCTAATTTGCTCTAAGGAATGGCTGCCTTGGAGAGAAGGTGTGATGGTGATGCCAGTTTTGCTCATGGTGAGTTGTTTTAGCTGCTTGTCAGCTAGTCTGAGCATTCTGATGGAACAAGTATACTGTCCTTATAAAAGAAGACCAATCTGAATGTTAACATCTTTCTACCTTCTCATTTTGTATATTTTTTTATTGCTGAATATTCTTCATGCTAAGGCTAATGTCACTTAGAGGTAAGTGGCAATTGTAATGATGATTGGACAGCATCGGTAGGATGGCACCACAAACAATATTATATTTACAGTATAATTGCTAGATGACCCTATGCATTCACAGTGGGAGGAAGAGGAAGGTGACAAATGATGTGATTTACATAGTTGCATCAGAATCATGATAAAATTACATAATGTCAATTTGATAACATTATGATCTATTTGTCACAATGTTGGCACTATTATGACAATATTCATTCTTTTAAATTTCATTGAAATATTTTTTTAACATGCAATTTTTAAAAAATTTATTTTGAGCAAAAATGGAAGAAATAGATGTTTTGTCAAGATTACTTACTAGTCTTGATACCAATTCCAATACTGCCTTGATTATAGGCCAACTGGTTTAGCATTTTCTATCTTTATTTCCACAGGCTGTTCATAATTACTTTATTACTTACTGTTTGAATTATTTTTGCTCTCAATTAATGACCTTTTATTAATTTAACAGGAGAAATAGCATAAGATATGTATCAGGAATCCAAGAGTGATTCTGAGATTCTTAACACATAAAGTCTACCATGAATTTCTCTTATAAGAAACATTGTACTAATTTACAAAGCCAGCACCATCGAATAACCATTTACATGGCTATGTATAGGAAAGTTAAAGCAATTTTGCTGGAAAGAATGCAAATTGTCCACAGAACTGATTTTTTGTGCCAAATCTTTATTTTAAGCAGAACTGAGAAATAAGTTCAATGAAGCGGAAAGTGTTTTCAAGGTTTAAAACCTTTTAAAGATTTTTAATATGCCATATCCATATGACAGGTTACAAGTTGCTGCACCAATTTTGCTAGTTTAAAAGATTAGGCAAATTCCTGAAAGACAGTTCTATGAGTAAGCATTGCCCATTATACTCAACTGGAAACAAACAATGTAGCAAACTCTGAATATTCTCTTTCTTTTCTCATAAGATTCTCAATCTAATGACTACCATTAGAATTCATAATTGCATTCTTACTATGGTTTTATCCTTTTATCTTACCTAAAGCTGTATCAAACATGGGTTCAGCTGCAACAATTTCAGAAGCTTGGAAATCAAAAACGTTGTTGAAATTAAGCTGACACTTGACCATAGACTGAGGTTTCATTTTTTCAATTACTTCATTTTGGGCACTTGAGCATTCTCCTAAGAAAAATTGAATAATAGAATTGACAAATTACATAGTTCCACAGAAAGTAGGCATAACACACATATTATTTGAATGTCAATTATGTAAGAAAGAGATAAGTATTGTAGATTACACATTAGATAAACAACTCACTGGTATCCTTTTATTAAAACCACATATTTCATGTGCAGTCAGAATTTAAAAACTACATATCTTATATGGCACTTTATTTGAATAAAATGGTTCAGTTCAGACTGCATATGTGCATCTAATGGGGTAAATTGTATGAATGACACAGAAATATGAATTGCATTCTTCATTCTTTTTTTTAAAGAAAATTATTTCGTTTTTATATATGGTCTTATTTAGCTTGTTTTTATATTCTGCATTTTTATAGTGCCAAATGGCTAATCAACAATGAACTATTGAAAAAATATAAAAGAAAAATATATTCAAGAATAAGCTGTAGCAAGAAAAGTCATTTCATGCAGCAATTTCAGAATTTTTAAGGGTACCATTGATTAGAGCAATAAGACTTAAATGGACAAGCTTTGTTTCCTAGGTTCAAAGCACTTAATAAATTTTTTTTTATAACAATATT
Source organism: Laticauda colubrina (assembly GCA_015471245.1). Classification (NCBI taxonomy): domain Eukaryota; kingdom Metazoa; phylum Chordata; class Lepidosauria; order Squamata; family Elapidae; genus Laticauda; species Laticauda colubrina. The sequence goes on along the minus strand of BLBF01000003.1, from coordinate 47,523,740 downwards.
TGTTGAGAATGAATTATGTATAAAGCATTGCCAGGTGATAGGTCATATTGAATGACATATAATCTCACTTTATTTAAACTCTGGATAAAGACATAGTAATCAAGAAGTTAGAGTATTCTATGGAAGTCTCATTAATGTGTTTTTCAAAGGTTGTCAAGAAGATAAATTGTGTCATTTATTATTGAATTGTAATGGGACATTAGTTCTTCTGAAAATAATAGATCAGAAACTGCTGAGTGTTCTGCAATGTGCTGTTGAAAAATATACGTACTTATAAATCATTCAGTATTTATGTCACAAAAGATATTATTTATATCAAAATTGAATCATAATTTGAGCATTATCAAGGATGAATTTAGCCAGGGCATATACACTTAGATTTTATCTGTATTAAATAGGCACGCCTAACCTGTGGCCCAGGACAGCGACTAAACAGTCACACAAGATCGTAAACTTTTAATATAATTATGTGATTTATGTGTAATAACTGTGTTATATATTTTATATGTGATCAAGGCAAGTCCTCTTCACTTAGTGTGACTCAGGCAAGCCAAAAGGTTAGATGCCCATGGTTTAAAACATATGTAATTATGATTTTAATTATATTCTCTACCATTTGGTAAAGGAACGTGTCCAAGTAAGTAAAATTTCTGCCTACATAGGGAGCTAATTTACTATTTGTTCAACTTATAACCAGATTTTTCAATATACCTTGCATAGACTACAATTCAGTGGGGACTTCTACACAATATTGGACTCTTTGTGGCAATGAGTTGGTTACAATAAACATGGCAGATATACCAAGTTATTTCAAGTTGGAATAAATGTATATTAACATTGATCTATAAAACATGTCCATAAAAATATCATATAGACTTCTTATTTCTAGTTCTTCCATACATGTTGAAGTACAGTTTCCAAAATTTTCATCTTGCTGGATCCTAGAAGCTAAAATTCAACCCATATGAAGATAGTAGTTTGGGAAAGACTGCTCAAATGGGTGTCCATAATTAAACATTAGACTTGATGCAGAATAATTAAAAATAGATAAAAATATTGATTGTAAATGTAAACTTAAGTTTAATAAATATACCTTTCAAATTTTTACTTCTATCTCCAATTTGAAGTATAACATTTGTAGCGTCCTGAAGATTTGTTTTCATTCCACTTACATGTGTTGCCACAATCCTTTTAGGTTCATTAATTAACACCTAAAGGGGAAAAATATCACATAATGCTCAGTGACAATTGTTTGGATGATTTTCTTTTGAGTTTAGAGATCATAAATCTGGCCACTTGGGTATTTTCTGAATTAGCCTGTATCTCACTTTAATCTCAGTAGTATTACAAATTTAAACATGCTGCCTTATTATTTAGTTTAAACCTTTGAAAAAATTTGCATCAAACAAATCATGGTTACCATATAACAATAAAACATTAACAACAAAAACAACACATGCATGGGCACATACACACACAATTGCCTGTTTTCTTGCCATAATTTTCATAAGTAGTTTGCCATTGCCTTCTTCCTAGGGCTAAGAGAGAGTGGCTGGCGTAAGGTAACCCAGCTGGCTTGCGCCTCATAATCTCCTGGTTTCTAGACTGGTGCTTTAACCATTACAGGGAACTAACTGTATTTTATATATTAAAACATTCTAATTTATACTCATGCTCTTGACTTCTATTCATTTTTCAGCTATGTTGAAATAACTTAAGCTAGTAGTTGTTAAACCCTTTGACTCAATTATCTCTTTTCCTGATGTTGGATTGGATTACTTACTGTCTGAATTAGTCTCACCAACACCTCCCCCCCTTTAGACTGTTGTTTTAGCCAAGCATTTCAGCCATGGCAGTCCCAAACTGGATCATTGACTCACAAACAAGCAATTACAAATTGCTGCATTACTCCAAGGATATGCTTGGTTTCTCCCTGGGGCGTAATTATCCCTGTTTAAGAACCATTGGCATAAACATTAATTTCTTACAATTTTCAGTATCTCTTGCTCTATGGATGTATTCAACATATCAACTCTTATACTATCTGTCCTAACATGCCTTTCTCTCGCACACAAAATCAGAATTTGAAAGACATAACTACAATCCTGTTGGATATGTGATTTCGAGTAATCCTCAATTTACTATCACAGTTGAGCCCAACATTCCCATTAGTAAGGAAGACAATTGTTAAGAAAGATGCACCCCGTTTTATGACATTTTTAACCAAAGCTGTTACGTGATCATTGTACTTATTAAACAAGTCAATTGTTAAACAAATCTGACTTCTTTCATTGACTTAACTTGTCAGAAGCTGTCTGAGAGGGTTATAAATAGTGATCACATGACCCTGGGACAGTGCAATAATTGCCAAGCACCTGAATTTTTTGTCATGTGACCAGGGAATGCTGTGAAAATCAATCATAAGTCATTTTTTTCAATGGCATTGGAATTTTGGTCATTAAATGAATGGTTGTAAGTCAAGGAGTATCTGTAGTTTGTTCTCTATAAACCATGAGCTTTATTTTTAATTTGCCATCTAAGAAAAATTGTAATGAACCATATAGTTTTGTGTTTCAAATAGAATTTGTGTAATAGGATTTGTGTTACCGTACTAGATTATGGTCATGTCTTGTTTCATCTGGACTCTTATTGATTCATCTACTGTTGAATTTTGTGCAATAGGACTAACTTCGAAGCAAGTAAAAAAGGTTTAACAACAATTATGTCAATCACCCTAATAACTGGTAGAACCAGTCCAAAGCGCTTCCAATGTCTTTTGGCTTCCAACTAAATCCAATAAACATTTCAAGTAGATCTTCTTAACATGCCCACTATCCTGAAGAGTTGATGTGCTACTATCAATCCAAACATAATTGAATGATAAGCCATTCATGAGAATGGAGAACCTCAGGTATTTCCACTCATAGAGTACCTCACCAATTAAAACAAAATAGCAAATTGAGTAATTTGGATAAATTTACATTTTTGCTGACTATTTCAAACAAACTAGCTTCAAAGTCATTTCTTACATTCCCAGTGCAGGTAGTCTCCAACAAAAATTATAGGAAAGTTTAGTCAGGGATTTTGGTACGCTTATGAGTTAGTAATGTATTTACAGAATTTCCAATCAACTCTTAAGTCTCAAGATGCAGATTCACACACTCAGCATGAAACAATTCTGTCACAGGAATTAAGATATTGTTCTTGTAGATCACAACTACATTTCCCCACAGGCCTCCTGCAGCCAGATTGCTTAAGAAAAATTAGATGAGAAGAAATGCCAGTTATCTATAGCGCTGAGACATTCCCATAGGCTGGAAACTGATTAGGATGCCTTCAACTTTTAATCTTTAATATATTTCTGCCAATATTAAATCTTCTATTTCTCAAAACTATTATTGTTGCCACTCTAAATTCCATGTAGCAGATCCACTTTGCCTGTCCTCCATACAGCAACATGAATTTTTAATAGATCAAAAGGACATCATTTTTCTACTCAAAGAACATCAATATAGGAAAGCTCTCAGGAACCCTTATCTTGCCCTCATATACACTGGCCTGAAGTCCCAACCAAGTTCTAACTTTAAGTCCTACTTCCAGTTGGTCCATCTTTCATCAGGTGGCCAAAGTGAGATCTAAACTCCTCTCCTAGCAATTCCTGGATCCCACCTAACAACAGCTCTAGTTCCTGCACACATATTGAAATACTGCTCTTCGGGTGTTCAGCCCTTTGCATCTTTTGGCTCCAAAGTGGTTCTTCCTCGAAGAGACACTTCCCTTGAGGTTTCAACCCAAGTCATTCTGCCTTAAGCAGTTCTCCTAAAGAAACAGCAAATAACACCAAACATTCTCATGAAGAGGCCTTCAACTCTGGTTCTGAGCTGGCAAGCAATAAAGCTTCAGCTTCAATCTCCTATTTAGTTCTAATGACTCATTCTATGCAGATGAAGTGACCTATGTTTTGCTGGTTGATGTTTCAGGAGATGCTGATGCAGAAAGATGGATGATCCATGCCATGAAACCAGGTACATTCTCTGCAGAGTTGTCAGCAATTGTTTGATCCATGAATATTATGACTTACTCTGCATAGATTGATGCAATTTGTGATTTCACATTGGCTCTTGGTTGGTCCCAAATTAATATTAATGATCCGTTCCTCTGACTTATTGCTGTGTCATCATGGTGGCAGCAAAAATCATTGGCAATCTATGACTAATGGTTCTTCTACAAATCATGAAGTTCCACGAGGAAGGATGATGTCTCTTCAAACAATTCGTTGCAATTCTAGGATTATAAATGATTCTTTTTTATTTTAGGACCTATAACCTCTTTGGCATGAGCCAAATAGTAAGTAATTTTAAGGTATTTGCTATTATAAATATTTTATGCCACCCCTTACAGGGTTGGCATAAATATTTCAGTTAAAACATAAAAACTCTAAATATACAAACCCAAATAAAATAAAAGTGTAATAATGATGAATTTCAGAAGTGACTTACCTCCCTATATGTCTTACACAATCCAGATAGGTCATAATATATTATAACACTTCCAGAGTTCCTTGCTACAGCTACTCCGGCTTTTGAATCAATCTGAAGAATATTGTTTGAACAACTCCAAGTTCCTGATAAACCTATAAAAAAGAGTATTTGTAAAAATAATCATACCGCAACTGCCGATCATAACATTTAATTATTTTCCACAAAAGTAGTATCTCTCATGGATATATGCAGGTTTTTAATAACAAATAAATGTTTGTAATATATTGTTTTTCTACTTTTATAAATTCAGTGGTAGCATTATGAATATTGTCTTAAAAATTGAATAAGCATTCACAAATGCACATACCACATTACAAAAATCTTTCTTTTGGAATATAAGTAATCTGATCCCTACCATGAACCATTCCTACCTTGAACCATTCACAGAATAGTGCTTCAGGATCTGTGTCATACCTATTTCTTTATTGTTTCTTTATTATGCTACGGCCTAGGAAAAGCACTTCAATCCATTGCTTTATTCAGCCAGCATGTGAAATCTGTCACGCTGAACAAAAGATTGCTTTGCTCGTAATGACTGTGGCTTTAATATTTATTTGAGGGACTGCTTCTTTCTGATTATGTCTGCCTATGTCCAGCAGAACAGTCCCAATTACTAATGAGTTATATCTGGCAACACCCAGGAGAAATATCTTTTCTCTCATGGCATCTATCCCTGGAACATCATTCAGGAATTGTCAGTCAAGTGAGATTGACCCTTTTTATGCCAGAAATCCCTTAAAATGTGGCTATATCAGCACATTTGAGAACCTGATGAAAATGGAGAACTTGTAAGATGGCTATACTATAATAATATCAAGATGTTCTCTCCCAGTCTTGTTAGTTAGTACTTTTTATTTTTTTCATAATAGTATTCATCCTTCTGAAAGCAGTATTTTTGTACATAGAAGCACTTTTTCTTCTGATAAGCAGACACGAGCCAATGAGATCCAATCTTGCCCAATCCTTTGTTTGCTTACACCTATTAGACAGAATTTTGCCAGACTAAAGCAAAAATCTTCTAACTTAATATCTCCTGGGAGATTGTCGAATATGGCTTCTCCGAACCTCTTTCCATTTCATCCCTTCTAGCTTGGGACTACACACTCTCTTGATCTGAATCTCCCTCTGGGAAAGCTCCGAATTGGCCAAATCCTCCCTCACTGCTGCTGCAAGTGCACATTTGATCACACAGATTGAGCAATGAGTGCACAGAATTATCTTACAAATAAGAAATCCAGTTGGGCAATATTAAGTCTTGCTTTCATTCATATTTTCATATCTGTGCATTAGTTCTTAGATCAATTCTACAGAGGTTATTAAAAAAGGATCAGCAAAATATCCTTAGTATTTATAAAGGGATGCATTACCAAGTATAAAAGCTATTCCGAATTTCTTTCACACACAAATTGTATCAAATATAACTTTAATATATGTTAAATTTTGAATATGTGCCTTGCATATAAACAGAAAAAGATTCAATGACAACTTAGTCTTTTTTTAATTCTCCGTTAATGCCAATTATTATTCAAAATCATCTTACCATCTTGGTTTACCAGTGAGGAGGTTAAACATATGACATCACCTACAATAATATTAGTGAGCTCAGGGAAGATGGCATGTTGGACAGGAAGAGGGACATAGTCTGCAATATTGTGTTCCGCATCCCAAACCTTAAGCAAACTTAGTCCAACATTCATTGTTCGAAGTACCAAAGTATTGTTAGAGGTCCCTTTCCCAACCTGTAAAAAATCATCTCTGTAGAAAAAAACAATTTATTAAAATAAATAATAAATTAAATAAATAATTATTAACAGTCAAGAGAACAGAAGTATGAGAATATCATAGATCAGGGCTGTCAAACTCCAAGCCAATGGGCCAGATGTGTCAAGTGCTGGCCATACCCACACCCGGTTTAGCAAAGGGGGAAAATTTCCTATACATCATATGCCGCCATCGTGATGACGTGAGTTTGACACCCCTGCCATAGATACAAGAGGATGAAAAGTTAGATTATACCTGTCTAATGTGGTTTGGAAATATTTTTCATTTGTTCCCAGAAGGCCAATTATTAAGATAGTTTTTAATTCCAGCACGTACAGTGTTATACACAAATTCAGCATACCATTACAGAATGTTTACTGTATATAAATACATATAGGATCAAGTATCAGTCATATGTTAATTACTTGTTTGAGGCCACTTACAGGTTATTTGTCTAGGTCCACTTAGAAATGACTGACATACTTGATCATGTGCTTTTCCTGGAATACTATAAAACAAATGGGATTTATTCCAGCTAAATGAATTTAATTACTATTAAAAGAAACTGGCATGAATTTTAACACACAATGCTGTTGCATTATCCTGATATACATGATTATGTAAATAATCTTGAAAAGATACTTTGAAGTGCATGGTAGTCTGAATATAACATTTGCCTACAACTCTTGAGAGTAGCAGTAGCTTTCAGCTGCTCTTGTGGTTGCCAAGTGGTCCTAGGTAAACATGAGGCTGATTTAAACACTTTAATGACAAGTGCTACATTTATTTCCCCATACTCCAAAAGCACTTTTCTGAAAATAAATCTAAAGCACTGTCTGGAATATGTTTTCTACCCACCAATCTTGTATGGCTCCATGTACCCTATCAATATGTTAACTGTAAACTACATTCAACAGTTTCATCCAATTCATGGATGTTGGCCATATAGTGATACAACATGAGTATATATACACTGTTCTTCTGATATATATCAAGCACCTGACAATTGCCATAGAACAATCAAACATCAGGTATCATAAATGATAATTAAAATGTTCTTTTTCACTGTGCATCTTCACATAGAGGCTAAGTAATAGTCAATCTGAAATGCTTTAGTAATGTTCCCATAATTTATGACAATCAAATGCTAATCAAATTACCTGTTGATTGCAAAGTGAAGCATGGAATTTTGTGAGTGGAAAGTATCACCATAATTGTCATGGAAGTGGATAGTCAAACTCAAAGTGATGCCCAATGGTAATGCCATTAACGGTTCATGATTTTTTATATGGAAAATATGGTTCATGGATATTCTCAGATAGGAAATAGGAGCTACCTGCATGACACGTTCAGTAAAAAGTTGAAGGTGAAATCAGTTTTCCTGTTGCTCAAGATACATGTAAACAGTTATACTGTATATGATTGTCTGGATTACTTTCTACCCTACTAATAAACATGCTTTTGATCTTACTTGATTGTTTGGGATTTTAACTGTGTCTCTCTGAAGTGTGAGCTGATTGAAGGAAGTCCAATTTTTCTGACTGATGTGCAGCAAAAAGGCATATATCCCATCATGTATTTAGAATCCAGGGCAAAAATATATTTCCAACTTTTGATAGGGTAATTACAACAACCAATGCAAATAGTTATACTACTTGGTGCCTTTTTATAACACTTAAAGTCAAGTGACTGAGATAGCCACCTCATTCTATCCAACTACTTCATTTGTCCATATTTTCACCATTTAGGGATGTTTTCTCAAGAAGCACTTTTCACTTTCTTCAACCATTATCTGCAGAAACGCTACAGAAAATAATATCAGAATTAATTGCACTAAACTTTTAAGTTAAGGAGTTGCAAGTGTTTTATGAAAGGTCAAGTTTGTTTGGAAATGTGAAAGACCAAATTAGGAACAAATTATGGAGAAAAATCTGTCACTTTGGTTTCTAAGGGTCAACACGACCTCATGGCAAATAATGAATCAATGAATCAATCACTCAATCAGCATCATGCAATTATATTTTCTAAACTCTGCTCATCACTACCAAATTATGTATTTTTACAAAGTTTATATCAGAGAATAAAATGAAAACAATACTTTGTCATCCTGTTTAAGTGATTCAAAGCTTCAATTATTTTCTTGAGCTGGAGTAATGGAAATTTTAATTTTAAATATAGCAAAATGCCTTCAGCAAGTTAGCATTCTGTTCTCACTGAAAGGAATTGAAACACAGTACCTTGACAGCAACAACAAGGGTCTGATTGATTCCAAATGATTCTTGGGAAATTATTTCTATTGTTGATAATCCAATCTGAGAATGAGAACTAAGATGACCACTTTCATCAATTTCTACCACAGGAACCTTGTCTTGACTGTCCAGTACACGGTAAGTTAGAAAAGTGGCTCCATCCCTTGATTTTTAAATAAATAAAAAATAAGGAAATAAGCTGGCAGGCTGTAGATCTCTGAAACTCAAATGCTAGAATTCAAAGAGTAATTATACAAGATACATTCCCATTTCTTAGCACATTGTCTTGTTCTTATGTATCTCCAAAGCATTGAGTAAACATATTTCTGTGCTACCAGATTCAAATTTTGGGAATTTACCAAGCATAATTTGAAACACACACAGTACATTTATTTTTTACCAAGTCTCCTTGTAAGTTACTTTATCTGAGGGCCTTTTTCCATCTCCATCTAAACACCATATTAATATGTCATGAAAATATCTTTATTTTGCTACATATTAATGGCATTACCTTATTTTGTCCCCAATCCATGAATGTGGCCATCCTTCTCTCTCTTGATTTTGAAGTGTCCCATTAATCTAGTAGCAACTAGCAATTTTATCGAGAAATGTAATACTGGTTACCAGCTTCACTGATTTCAAAAAAGATTGGATCAATTCATGGAAATCAAGAGGATGGGAATTTTCCTGGAGACTAGTGGTCTTTCTTGAGTGGTTGATTGGCCACTGTGAAAACAGATTACTAGTCTAGGTGGGCTAGGGATCTAATCCAACAGAGTACTTCTTATGTAATTATGTCCAAGAGAGGATATTCTGATGCTTGTGGGTGATTATTTTATGGTGGAATAGTCTAGTAACTCTGAGGTGGATGGAACATGAAGTCTACTTCAGACATGGCTACTGCTGGGCACTTTTCTTTTGGCACTGGTCTATTTTTCTTCCAGCCAGGAAGAACTGGGCAGAACTGCCAGATGCCCAGGCTTTTGTAACTAATCAGCAGCTGATTGGTTTGTTTACTTACCTGTTTGTTTGAACTTTAAAAAAGGAGTTTGTTGACATTAATATCTGCTCTACTTCTATTCCCAGGATAACCAGTTTCTCAAACACCTAGAAAACAAAAATTAGATAAGTTATCATATAAATAGGTATTAGTGTTATCTTCAAATACTTGGATAATAAAGAATGGAATGCACTTTAAAATGAAACACACACACACACATATACACCCATCCACACACACACACACACACACACACACACACACCTACAAAGATTTAATTCAGAGTCATAACAGACAAAATATATACTAGGTTTGCAAAAAAATATCCCCTAAACTATGATTAACCTCCCAAATTTTATAAGTTGCAAAGTTTCACAAAAATATTTTTTGTTTTTCTTTAGCAAGCAGTTCTGGAAACCAGAATCCCCATCTTTGGCAATAGCCTGAGAAAAGTATTAGGCAAAGAAAATAAAACTATATGTGTTCTTGTGCATATTGCCTACTTCCTAATATTTATTCTGGGAAAATGTAGAAGCACTCTAATATTTAAGTGAATCTGTTGTATATACCATAAAACCTCTTTTGAGCTAAATAGTGAGATAACGTTCAACACAATAAAAATGATCCCACTTTGTTTTTATTTTAGATGTTACACAGGCATGGAAAAGCAACAGTGTGCATCTCTACAGAGTAGAATGAGATACACTTCATTCCCTGGTGGGGATTGTGAGAAAATCTGGGAATAAACCAGAAAGTATGCACAACAGGCTAAAGCAGGGGTTGCCAACCTTTTGGACCTCAAGGACCACCAAACTCATAATTTTAAATACCGTGGACCACTAATATGAAATTTGACTGATGGTGGCTTGATGACGTTGTGTTCTGACCCAAACCTTGCTCCAAGGAAGCAAACATGAAACAGAGGTAACAGCAAAAACTTTTAATGATTCTTTATGAATTCTGTTCCTTTGTGGTTAAAAGGCTGTTTCAAACTAATTATCTCGGATAAGAACAAACCTTGCCAAGGTTGTGCAAAGCTGCCAAGAATACTAGATAAAGTTACTAAGAAATATTTCAAACACAAAGAGTCTCCAAACACAACCAAGATACTCTGAATGTCCACAAGACTTGAGTGCAAAAACTTCTTTGTTTCCTGCAAAGAACTCTGGTTTTTCAGTAGGCGTTTATCTCTTAAGGGAGGGGCCATTACCTTGCAGCCTTACTCCTGAGTCACCCATGTTGCTGCAGTTGATCTTTCCTTTGAGCAGCCCTGTGCACTGGGCGCACTGGGCACAGGCTCTTTGGGGACCTCTTTATCACTGCTGCCAGCCTTCACAAACTCCGAAGGCAGCACTCCACACCCTGATGGTCCTGGCCCCATTCCTTCATCCCACACAGGCCCCTCATCTGAGTCCTCACTCCCCGAGACCTCAGCTGTCGACACCTTCTGCTGGTAAACCACAACATGTTGGTGGGGAAGTCAGTCCCATATTCCAGAGCTGCAGTAATCACAAGACTGGTCCTTTGATCATCCCAGAGCAGCTGCTCCAACACCTGGGTACACCGGCCTGCCATAGACTGGAGGAGCTGCTCCAGGATGACCAAAGGACCAGTCTTGTGACTACTGCAGCTCTGGAATATGGGACCAACTTTGCCACCAATGTCAGCAGCCACCCTGGGGCAGATTTCTTTCTCCCGCCATTGGTCTTACCTTCCAGTTCCAGCTCACATTGCTCTATTCAAGGTACGATTTGCATTTGGCCAAAGGGTGGGGGCCAGTGGATGGGTGGCCATGTGGGCAGCACAGCCTTGTGTTCCTGCACAGCCTGGATTAATTGCTTTGGGGGAGACATTTCTCTGCAGACCACCAAAATTTCCCCGTGGCCCACCAGTGGTCCTTGGCCCACCAGTTGGTGGCCATGAGCTAAAGCATAATCCACCAACTTAGAATTTCCCGGATATATCAGGACATTGTATTGCCTGGCAATGAACTCTGGAAATTGCATAGATGAAAGGTGATAGACTAGAAGTCATGAATTAAAGGAATTTCACTTCCAGAATATTTTATGAAGACAAATTTGATCAATGGAATGTAATAACACTATGAACTTTGCAAGGTAGACTTCCAAAATGAAAAATCAGCATCTAAATGGTTGGTACTTGGGGAAGATTAAATAGGAATAGCTAAATTGAATCTGACTCAACAATTCCAGTTGTATTGACCCTATTTATTGCAAAAATGCTTCTTGCTATCAGAATCTTACTTAGATACATCATTTTAAAATCCCAAGTAACAGTATATATTAAAGTCCTTTTCAAACCACATGTACCCACTAGGCAGAATGTAAAACATCATTTAAACATTTAGTTATTTTTATTTATAAAAGCCTCTAAGGCAGTAGTCCTCTTGCAAATAATTGTGTCGGATATGGTCAAATATGGTGGTGTTTCTGTGTGCATATACACATGTAAGCTTATACAGCAATTCTTTCACTTGTATTTGTTTTTGACACATACTGTAGCCGTTATTATTCTGACTGTAGATGCAGTCTTGGTATTTTGTATGTAATCAACATATATAAACAGAAATTTTGTTTCTTATTATTTATTAAGCTTAATTCCCAGGTTTGTCATGATATCATAGTAAAAACAAAGGTAATATTAGGCAAAGATCTGTACCAGAAGTCCAGGTTACCCTACTGCCTGTCATTAGAGGAAAGAACATTTAATTTTTATTCTGTATTCAGTGTCCTTTTGTTCAAGTCTTACTGGGATAAGAATTGGATTGGTAATTGCCTAATATAAAAAGTGTGTTCTTTAAAATAATTCTGTTTAAACTTTTGAACATATTTAAGACCTCAAACTATTCTGTTTATACCCCTTCCTAAAGTAACTACTGTACTTCAAGAAACTGCCAGTTACTATGTATCCAAGAAAAACATTATTCCATCTAGATAATTCACATGCATGTGTTTCAACCCTGTGATAATACGCACTAATTGTTCAGTTGAAAGAAATTATTCAGAATATATTTAATCTTTATAGCCAACTTTAATTATTCAAGTTCTTTAGCTCAGAAAATGCCATTCATTTATTTTAGGGTAATCCTAAACACAATTGCTTCTAATTAGATTCAATTAAATCAGTGAAGTTACATTACAGTAACTCTTCTAAGTATATCTTGACTATTTTCTAAACAGAGCTCACAATAGATACAGTTTATTTTAAAATTGGAAAGTTCTTGCTGATATTGTTACATTAATTGTGAATCTTTGAAACATGAATTTTGTAGCATTGTTCTGATACAGAATGATTATACTCTTCTCTGTGTCTACCCTATATCAAAAGAAACAAAAAATTCAGTACCAAAAGAAGTAAATTTTGAAAATTGCAGAGCATTCAATTTTTAAAGTTGCATTTTTTACTTAATTTTATTTGTATTTCTTCTAATCTGAGAAAGCCAAGACAGCTAACTATTTCTAGATGTATAGCTCTTCTGGCTTTTGATATTAGATTAGATGTTAGATATACTTTTCAGTTTCTCATTGAAACAAACAAAGTTTTGGATTCTCATAGCAATGCAGGTAGTCCTTGACTTACAACCATTCATTTAGTGACTAAAGTTACAACAACACTGAAAAAAACTGACTTAGGACTATTTTTCATGTGAACATTATAGCATCCCCATGGTCATGTGATCCAAATTCAGGTGCTTGGCAACAGGCATATATTTATGAGGGCTGCCTTGTCCTGGGGTCAAGAGATCACCATTTGTAACTTTCCCAATCAGCTTCCAACAAGCAAAGTGAATGGGGGAAGCTTAATAACTGCACGTTTCACTTAACAACTGCAGTGATTTGCTCAATTACCTTGGCAAAAAATGTTGCAAATGGGGCAAAACTCAGTTAACAGCCATTTACTTAGCACTGGAAATTTTGCTGGTAGGTTGAGGACTACTGGTACTGATTTGATGAGCAATACCAATGTGCATGTTTTCTTCCTGTGATTGTGCAAAATCATTCAGTCCTTCATTTGTGGTACAGGCACATAGTCTCTTTTTTCAGACTGATTTTAGCAACTTTCTATAAACAGCTATCGATCATTCAACAACAGAATGCCCAGTGGGTTACCTGTATTTGAATTTCATCTGTCAATTCTTTTGCCATGTTTGAGAACTGTCCAGCTGAAGGATCAAGGACTTTCACAACAACCTTCAGCCCCGTTTTCCCTTTCCCTTTCCCATAAACATCTACTGCAAAATTATTTTCCACCGAAAGCTGAAGGGAAGCCTGAAAGGGAAAAACAAGTGTTAATTGAGGCAGTGGTAGAATTTTATTCATTATCTCAGGGCTGGTGCTCTTCCTTTCTATTAAAAAAATATTAGCCTTCCAATCAGAGGTGGTATTCAGCAGGTTTGACCAGTACTGGAGAATCAGTTGCAGAAATTTTGAGTAGTTCGGAGAACCGGCAAATATCACCTCTGATTGGAGATTTTACAGTATCCTTTCCCTGCCACGCCCACAAAGCCAGGCCCACAGAACCGGTTGTAAAAGTTTGAATCTCACCACTGCTTCCAATATTTTATGGTCTGACAAAAGAGATTTATTAGAAACCACCCCAGGATGCACATAAGAATCACAGAATCAAAAGAAGCTTCCTGCTCATGTAGGAAAATCCTTATTACAGCAACTCTTATGGTTATCTGGAGATATTATCCCCAGATTTCTCCCTTCTGTTATATTTTTTGTGGATGGCAGTTTCAATACCTTAAGATGCCAAGGTGGGGAAGACCACCTATTTTATATCAAAGCAGGTACAATATTTTATATATCCAATGCTGAAGAAGACAATTTTGCCCCAAATCACACTCTATGAAACATTAATTCCAGCAAAATTGTAAAAAATTAAATCGTAATATGGAATTAGCATTTACCTCACTGAATTTTGACTTAACATCCAAGATATCCCTCGTGGTGACAGACCAATAAAATCTTAAGCCTGGCACTGCATTTCCAAATGAAAAAGGTGTCTGATTGCTAGCAATCCCCATCACATATACTGGCATCTGGAAAAAAAGAAACAATGACTAAGAAAATCTTTTCTCCTTTTCAAGGACATTTTTTTTAAAAAAGGAAAAGATTAAAATTAAGTAAGTATTAAAGTGCTACATTGAGGGCCAATCATATTTGACTATTGCAGCTGCTCCTGCAGTGGAAATAATGTTATACTTTGATTTACCTGAGTTCCAGTTTTCATTCGAGTAATGGATGCATGGATTCTGACACCTTCAAGCTGGATTACCTCAACTTCAACTTTATCCTAAAGGGAACATAAGCAAGTATACCAATTCAATTAACTGTGCTGTATGTGTGCATTTTCTTTCATATTTGTTGCCATTCACCATCTGAATCTAAACATTAGAAACAGCATTAATTATTTATTCAAAGCCACTCCAGCTAGCCTGACACCTAAGGTAACTCACAAAAATTCAAAATTACAAAAAGTAAATGTATGGCTAAAATCAACCAATCAATTAACCAATATAAAAATAATAAACCCAAATTATATAACATAAAAGAATGAAAAGAACAACCAAGAGAATCAAATAATTTATTCTAAGCTACAGAGATGCTTGATATAGGTAAGTGTCATTTTTTCCCCTCTGGGATCTTGGGAATTATAATTTCCTTTTTGAAATTAAAGTAGAAACACCTTGTATTGTTAATCTAAAGGGTGGGGTTTGATTAGATGGGATTAGCAGTTTCAGTCTAACTTAATTTTTTTTAATAGCTTATTTCTGCACTGAATTAGAAAAACAGTAAAAGACTTAAAGCCTAAGTGAGATAACAACACATAATGGATGAAATTTCAGATGTGATATATAAATCAGGGCACCAAATAAAAACCAAATGACAGATCATAGCCATGTGTATATGAAATCTTTGCTCATCAAAATCTCGCCAAGCAAAGCAATACATAAATAGAAGATTTATTTGAAAAGTATATTTAAAACTGGGTAACGGATTCATGAACACAGACTTGTTTAGAGTTTTCCATCTGTATTTAGCAGAAATAATAGTAAACAATATTTATGGACAAAACAAGTACAGATAAAGAAGTGGTTGAAATAGATCTTTAATTTGATGTGTGTGAGAGGGAGGGAGGAGAGAATTGCCAAGGTCATGGATTTACTCATCTACACTTCATTTTGGAAAGGGAATAAATATTGATATAAAGGTAGGATTGCTGTTCAAATAAAATGAGTAAAAATTGCAACTCACTAAACATTATTTTCATGAACTGCAGCACATTGCACTGTTAAAATATAAAATCTATGAGAAGTAATTATTTATCATACGGCTAATAACAGTGCTATATCCCAATAATCAAAGTTCTCACAACAAATTACAAAGCAGTTAAAAAAGAGGAAAAAGGAAAAACAAAATAAAAAATTAGAGTGTCTCTTGTCCATGATCCTGGAATATATTTACTGGTTTGGTACAATTCATTATGGTTTTTATGCTTTAGAGATTTAGCATAAAAAGTCGTAAGTACCATTCAGAAACTGGTAAAACAAATAATATGTTGTCTAATATAAAATAGACTGCATAAGAAAAACCAGACCTAGTGATATACAGTGCTGGTAGTCCTTGCTACATGTGCACGTATTAAGATATTACCTGGGATGCAACCACAACCTTGCCAGCTTCTGCGTGAACTGCTTGAACCATTCCCAGTATGGTACTGTTGCCCACTGCTTTGCCAATTATAAAGCCACTGTTGTTTACGGAAGCAATGCTGGGATCGTGGATGGAAAAGATTATGTTGAACTGAGGCTGTGGCCCTCCCTCAGAAGTAATCTGTGGTTAGTTATTTAAAAAATAAGAATTACTTTCTCATTTGTTCTCAATTTATAATTTGAATAAGATCTGGTAACAGGTACTAACATTCTAATAATACAACAGATGCAAACTGAGGTTGCTAGTGATAAAAAGCTATTTGTCATTACATTGTTCTTTGAAGAGGACAGAAGAGGAAAAGGCACATTATTAAGCATATAATTCATCCTCACCCAACTGTATAGTTTGTAGGCTCTAGGTCTCCCCCTTTTATGTGATGCACTGAAAGGTTGAGAATGAATATAAAATGCTTGTATTTTTCTTTTATTTACCTGGATATATACTTTCAAGATCAAAATAATTTGCTAAATTTCTCGTATGACTTTTCTTTTCTTGTAACATTCCAATCTACAGATAGTCCTCAACCACCGCAATTGGGACCAGGAACTAAGTGAGGTGGTAAAGTGAAATGCCATGTGATTGTGCCAAATTTCATTTCTGTGAGTCACCTGCAGTCATTAGTGTGATTTCACGTGTGATTTATGACTTTTTGCTGGCTTCCCCGCTGACTTTTCTTGTCAGAAGCTGGTTCTGACAATCATATGATTGCGGGATGCTGCAACCATTGTATGTGCATGCTGACAGCGAAGCAGCTGAATAATGATCATGTGGCTGCAGGGATACTCTGACAGCCACAATTTTGAGGACTGGTCATAAGTGTTTCTTTCAAGTGCCATCTTAACTTCCAACAGTTGCTGAACTAGTGGTAGATAAGTGAGGACTACCTATAATTATTGAATAGTTGTTGGAATGTATTGAAAAGGTTTTCAACAGTATTTTAAGTTTGATGTGTGTGGACTCTGAGGATAAATCTGGAAATGATGAAAAAAATTTTTTAGCTCTAACATTGCCTTCTAGTCATTGTGAAATTGCTCTCTATTGAGCATTCAGTTTAAGAATTCTGGAACCTATAGTAGCCAAGCATTTAGAAATTACCAAATTGGGTAAAGTTGCTTCAGATTGGGAAAACCACACATTGAGGAATAAGGTTAAGATTACTTTCTACTCATGCATACATTAATGTTCCTTTTAGTAAATAATTAATTCAGTATAATAATTAAAAAACAACTTACTTGAATCACTGCGCCTATGAGTAAGGTGACCTTTTTTGGTATCAATTTAAAAGGAGGAAATACCTAGAAGTAGGACAAGAATTAATGTTTATTTACAAAGTTAAAATTCAACTATTTGGAACAATATATGAATTTTCATTTCAATGTACCTTCTTGCTCTATGTGTTTCTTTTTGATTTTTCTTTTTATAGTGCCTTTATTTTGTCTTTTTAAACTTCTGCACTCAAAGCAGTTTGTCTTTTCTCTCTTTTGTCTTTTCATTAGTTTTCTCTTACATTTTCCTACTTTGAAAAGCACTTTAGTGTTTTTTTCCCCCTTGTTTGTGGCCATGTTCTGTCAATGCCACTTCTTGTTGTCAACTTTTATTTTATTTTAAAGTTATTTTATTATCTAGCAATTACCCTTATTCTATTGCAATAGCTTTGGAGCTTGAGCATTTTCATGGCATTTATCTGATTATCTAATCCTCACCTTCTTTCTGAACTATTAATTCAATTGCATTTTCCCTCTACTTTCTGCTTGTTCTCTCCACCCTCATCACTGCCTAACATTTAGTCCCAGGCCCTCCTCCTTTGTTTGGATAAGTGCAAAGAAAGCAAAAGAATCATCCAGACTCTGATACTTACTAACATTAGTAATCATTAGTAACATCTTTCCTGATTTATCAGGCTAAGTGCATAGCATTATCACATCCATATTTCTGCCTAATGATACTGATATTTGTCCATTAAAATAATTTTGCTTTCAGATTTTAAACTCATTTTGAGCAATGAGCTTTTCTGGCTAAGAAGCATCATTATAAAAAGTCACCCTAAAGCATTAATAGCTAACAATGAATATATTTACTTCAATCTGCTGTGGAAGTGAATAGATCTTTTCACCATATCTGTCAGTGACAACTCCTGTAACACTAGTTTGACCTATAGCCATGCCTTGCACAAGAAAAACAGCTGTGTATTCATCAGAAGTTTCACCAAGAGCTCTGCAATAATAAAATGTATGAATTAGTAGACATCTGAATGTGCTTTAGAAGTACTAAAGAGCAATTGCCTCAATTTAATTCAATACAGAATTTTCAGTCGTGTCCATTTGCAATTATGAATTGATAACAGTGAGAAATATCAACAAGACTATGTGATAAGCTATATAAAACAATGTAAGACATAGAAGATAACAAAAATATATAGGTAGCCCTTTCTTCTTTTATGGTTAAGCAAATTATTGTGTGACTCTTAAGCAAGACATTAACTGTGTGTGACTTGTTTTTCCTGCCAGCTTCTCCATCAAGTCAGCTTGTCAGAAGTCAGCTAAGAAGCACTGAAATGATGATCATGTGATCATGGAATGTTGTGAGTCATAAATATCCACTGTTGTATTTCTACAGTACTTAAAACAGAGTATAACAAATGAACATAGCACTTACTTTAAGGAAATAATCTGAGCTGCTGCTTTTACTGTTAAGTCCATGAATTTGAAGTTTTTACTATGAAAGTATTTCTTCGAAGCATCCAGCACTCTGACATAGGCTTTAACATTTTTGCCAATTTCTACCTACAATATATATTTACAGAGTTTTCCATTTCAATTCAAGCAATAAATTTATTTATCTGTAGCTTAAAATATTGTACACCATGATCAGTCCCCGAGTACAGAATTACTGCAAAGTGATTTCATTATCTCTTAGCAACTGTAGATTGCAATCAAACTTGCTTCTGTATCAGCTTTCTTAAATGTACTATATCTACACCATTCACAGCCAGTATAATCCCCAGTTACCATTCTAGAATAAGCTATGGAATAAATCAAGGCTGTGCAACTCCCCAGTCATAATGTGATAAAGGCACTATTTTATTTATTTACTATATATCCCTTTGTTGTTTTTAAAGTCAAGGCAGAGAACATAAGAATACGACTTCCTTCTCCTCTGACTGAATGATGAGGGATGTCTTTCCAAGAAAACCATTCCCATCCCTTTTTTAAATTAACTCTAATTTGTGCTATCAAAATTCAGGTTATTTTGGAGAGGTTATGCAGATAGGTTAGGGGAGAGCAAAATGAGTTAAGTCTGCTTCTAAGCGACCTTCAACTTTCATCTCCGCACTTAAGTGTACACATATCTAATCCCCTCTGCCCAAATATGTTACATTGTTAGAATTGGGAAGGGCCACAAACTGAAATGCATGGTCAAGTTGCTTCTTATGCCAATGTTTAAGCAATATAACTTGCCAACATTTATTAGAAGTTTATTAGACTTAGCTGTTGGGGAAAAGAGAAGAGATGGGATTCAAATTTTTTAACAACCGGTTCTGTGGCATGGCTTAGTTGGTGGGCATGGCTTGGTGATCATGTGGCTGGCTGAGTGTGGCCAACTCAACATCACTCACATTGAGGCACACATCTCCTTGCCTGGCCTCTCATGACTGTGGGGATGCTGCAAGAATCGTCAGTGTGAAAAATGATCATAAGTCACTTTTTTCAGTGCCATTGTAACTTTGAATGGTCACTCCACACAAGCAAAGTACCAGCAAAGGAGGAAAAAAAACTCCAGAGAAGTTCCAGAGACAGGAAGTCTAGTCCTACCAAGAATGTAATAAGAGTTAATAGAGAGGCAGTTTCTGTAAGCAACACCAGAATGTTTCCTTCCTGCCTTCCTTATAGGATTAGGCCAGTAATTTCTTCTAACGACCAGTTCTCTGAACTGTTTAGAATGTTAACAACCAGAACCTGTAGAATCCCACCCCTGAAAAAGAATATCTATCTATCTATCTATCTATCTATCTATCTATCTATCTATCTATCTATCTATCTATCTATCTATCTATCTATCTCTTTTTGGCAGAATGTGGATTCACCTCACAATCTCTGCACAAGAACTGGAGGTTCTCCATGACTTTGTGTACCTAGGCTCAACTATATCCGACACTCTCTCTTTAGACACTGAGCTGAATAGACATATCGGTAAAGCAGCCAGCACATTTTCCAGACTTAGAAAGAGAATATGGCTTAATAAGAAGCTGACAAAATATACAAAGATTCAGGTCTATAGAGCCTCTGTCTTGAGCACTCTTGTACTGCAGCGAGTCTTGAACCCTTTATGCATAGCAGGAGAGAAAGTTGAACACCTTTCATATGTGCGGTCTCTGATGTGTTCTTGGCATCACCTGGCATGACAAAGTTCCAAATAACGCAGTCTTGGAATGTGCCGGAATTTCTAGCATGTATATACTATTGAACAGCGATGTCTATGCTGACTTGGGCATGTCATGAGAATGACTGATGGGTGGATTCTGAAAGACCTCCTGTATGGAGAATTAGTGCAGGGAAAAAGCCATACAGGGAGACCATAGCTGCAATATAAGGATATCTGCAAGAGGGATCTAAAGGCCTTGGGAATGGACATTAACAGCTGGGAAATCTTGACCTCTGATCATTCAGCTTGGAGGCTAAAGACACAGCATGGCCTTCTCCAATTTGAAGAGACACTTGTTCAGCAGGCTGAGGCAAAGAGACAGTCCTGGAACCAGCGAAATCTGGGAGCCGGACAGGTGACAGACTGTATCTGTCCTCAGTATGGAAGGGATTGCCACTCTTGAATTAGTTTTTTTAGCCACACTAGATGCTGTTTTAGGACCTCTTTTCAGAGCACGATACCATAGGCTTTTGAGACTGAAGGATGCCTGTGTGTGTGTGTATGTATACACACACACATACACACACATCTAATTGAGTATAGATCTGTTAAGTATTTTAGACACCTTAGAAAAGTGTTGGTTGCTTATCAGTGGAACAGAATATGATCTAGAAGTATTCAAAGTACTCTCAAGTCCTTGGTACCTGCTGAGCTTGGCTGTTTTCTTGCCAACTTTTATTACCAAACTAGATAACAGCATAAACTGGTAATGAAATGTCTGCAAGAAAACAAGCAACCAAGCTCAGAAAGCACCAAGGACCCCACAGTTCAACCCTGAGCTACAAATATTATCTTCTATCAGTATTCTTAAATGTATTCCTTGGAGCAAAATAAATCATAAATGAAACTCCAACCCCTTGCCTATAATGAATTGATCTCGAAGAATCTTTGAATAGAATATTTTATTGTCTCAGTAAACAGTGTAGCAAACCATTCATTTAGAACTGAATACTAACCTTATCAACAATTCCAACATATACTTCTTGTATATTAGAAACATACACATCAGTTTTAGCAATGCTGGAAGATGCAAGACACAAGTCATGTATCATTACAGATACTGACCCTGGATATAAGGGATAAATCTAAAATAAGGAGAAGAAAATGGAATCATATGTTCTTAATTAGTTATTGTGACTATTCTTTACTTAAAGCTATTGTGCTTTAAGGAAATAACAAATGGTAAATAACAGTGACAAAAGAAAATTGTGTAGTTAAGATTAAGGAGGACATTTTTCCACAGAAGGAGAAGATGTTCTTTCCAAATGAAGTTTTAAAATATACTTGAGGAATCTAATTTCACAGAGACAATAGAAACAGCCTGCAGGTAACAACTGCATTCAGGTGCGTCCAATGCAACTATTAGCCTCCAGTCTTGTACTCTTTCTTTGGAAACAGGAAGCAAAAAACAAAACACAAATCTTGGGGAAAAAGGATCTTATAAATAAGTCCTTAAAAGGGAGTACACAGACTGAATTTAAGGAAAAAAGAAAGCATCTATACTGCTGAGTATTTTATTCTGAATGACACCACATAAACTGATGGCAGTTTATGTTCTTGAAGAACAATTTCACATTTCAATGAAAACTTTTCATCACAATGGCTTTTTGTTGCATCTCACAAGGTATTACAATTTTCTGTAAACGTCTTCAACCCATTTCTTTTAGCTTTGGCTGTCACTATCTTTGAGGTCACATATTTTTTGAAACCATTTAAAGCAGACAGCCTGTGAAAGTGACAATTTGTAAAGGGTTTAGTCTAATTTCATTACTTAGACTCAGGGAACTTCAAATGCCATACAGAGCAGTGAGATTTATCAATTGATTTAGCTTTACAATATTTCTATTTCATACTGCAAAATATATTATCTCCTGGAGCTGCTCACATCAGCAGAGACAAGGCTGATTTCTGCCTTCAAATATAAAACTTTTCACACTCATCCACATGTAAAACAAGTTATACAAATGAGGGAAAAATATGAAAGGACAGAAATTAATTTGATGAATGTCAGACTGAATGGTAAATTGTTAGTTAATTAATTGGTGTTTACTCAGTATGATAATTGTCACACTCAAGACAGAATTTTACTTTGATGAATATAAGTTTAACTTGAGCAAAGTAAATATATATGGAATATAGGTGAAGGCCCATCAGACCATTAAGATACTGCCCCCATTTACCCCCAATAGGGGTATGTGTATATGTGTGTATGTGAGTGCGTGTGTGTGTGCATGTGTGTGTGTGCGCGTGCACTTTCAAGTCTTGACTTCTGGCAATTACTGGCATAAGCACTTATAGTTTTCTTGGCAACATTTTTTTTTGGGGGGGAGGTGATTTGCCATTGCTTTCTTCCTAGGGCTGAGACAGTGTGACTGACCCAAAGTTACATAACTGGCTTCATGCCATAGGAAGGACTAGAATTCACAATCTCCTGTTTTCTAGCCTGGTACCAACTAGATCTAGCCTGCTACTTTAGCAATAGCAATAGCACTAGATTTCTATACTATTCCATAGTGCTTTACAGCCCTCTCTAAGTGATCTATGGAGTCAGCATATAGCCCCCAACAATCTGGCTCCTCATTTTACCAACCTTGGAAGGATGGAAGGCTGAATCAGCCATGAGTTTGTCAGGATTGAACTTCTGCCCCTGCAATATTGCATTCTAACCATTGCACCACCATGGCTCCTCTTTAAGAATGTTTTCCACAGAGTTTTCTTGGAACAAAGCAGAACAGACTTATGTGTCTTATTGTCCTGACCTAATTAGACTTGAAGGACTCTTATTCCATGGTTTCTGTAAGTTTTTGTATTTCTAAGATCACTTGAGTTAAAGTTCTTCCAATATACTTTACAAAAAACCAGAGGATTTTCAATGGTCTTTTTCTCAAAAGAAAAAATAAATCATTTGCATCATAATACTTACCAGAGCAATGTCTTTACCTTCTTCATATACTATTTTAACAATGTCAATAACACTGGTATTAATAAAAAAATATCCAGAGCCCCCATTAATAATCAGTTCGGCCTGTGAAGAAAAGCACATTTTAGAAAATTCACACTGAGATAACAGTTATTACCCATGTTTCCCCGAAAATAAAACTGGGCCTTATTTTCTTTTGATCCCCAAAATAAGCAGTAGGGTTATTTTCAAGGAATGTCTCATATTTTTTCCATGGCAGGGCAGGATGCTGCATGGCACAGTAATGCCACCACCACAGCAGAAGGGATGGAGCTGTTCCCCATGCCCCACACTGGCTTACCTCAAGACCTCCTCAGCCGGGCCATCCACACCCCAACACCCACTTCACCTCGCGGCCACAGCACCTACATACCAATCGACCTCCTGCTCCATTGAGACCACAAGCAAACAGAAAAAGTGGGCTGAGAGCCATGTGGGCTCCTGCTGGATATGGTTGCCAGTGCTTATGCCACAAGGCAGGTGTTGGGACATGGATGGCCTGGCTGTGGGGGCCATGAGGTAAGGCAGTGCGGGGAACATGGGACAGCCTCACTTCCCCCACTTACCTCATTGCACTATGAGCAACCAGACGAAATGGACAGATGGCAGACAGCACAGGCTGTTAAGTAGGGCTCATTTTGGGAGTATGGCTTATATTAAGCACATGTATAAAACATGCTAGGCCTTATTTTTGGGATAGGCCTTATTTTGGGGAAACGGCACACACATACATATACAAACATACAGACCTACCTTAACTGTCTGATGATTATAAATAGTCACTTCTTTAGGACTCATTTTAACATCTTCCACAAGTATTAGTTCAATACCTGCATTTACAGGTAAAAGAGCTTCATACTGTAAAGAGGAAGCAAGAAAACAAAGCAAGATGGCTATTGAAGATGATAACAATATGGAAAAATGATTTAGAAAAGTAAGCTAGAATGGTAGCATAGGACTCAAGCTAGGGAGATTGTATTCATGTCCATCCTCAACTATGGAAGCCCATTAAGTAACTTTGTACTAGTAACACTCTCTTAGCCCAATCTATCTCACATATTTTTGCTGTAGGAAAAATAGGAAGGAGTGCTGTGGACATCAGCCTGAATCTTGGAGGAAAGATAGGATATAACTCTAACGAATTAAAAAATAATGAGGGGAACCTCTTTGAAAAAAGTAGATTCTAGAATGTGTGGTTCTAGTAACAAGTTCAGCATTCCCAGATATTTATTTTCACAAAACATGAATTTGTACATTTATATTTATGAATGCCAATGTATTTTGATATGGTCTCCAGAATAATCCCAACCATCATCTTATTATCAATACAACAATACATCAACGATGAATATAGCTTGTATTTTACCAAATTGTGTTAGCTAACTCAGCTTCATGAAACATTAATCTAATTCTAATTTCTTATTCAAATTTCTTGTTTTTTTCTCTATTTTCTTAATTTCATGATATCAAAACAATAAATGCATAGTATGACATCAGAATGAATTTCTCCTATATTTTGTTATATATGAATAAATGACACTGAATTTCTATCAGAGCTCAAGGGAAATAGGTGATTTTAAGATGTGAAAAATAATAAAATAAATAAATAAAGAAGCATAATAGCTGCATAAATTGGTTTGGTAATAAAATACCAAAATACATTTATATATATTATTTAAATAAATAATTAATTGAATTTTCTGTTTATATATTTGTATTGAAGAATACAAGCCTTGGTGTAATAGCCAAATATATTTCAGTAACAGGGGAGACAGGTAGCATATCAATTTATAAATTATTCTTTTTAAAAAATAATTTCTCTAAGTACTATCATAATTATTTTCTACTAAAGTAAACTAACAATATAACAAATAATGGAGAAACTGTATGTCAGCCATTGAAGACAAGCTTTGCATGCAAAGTGTTCCAAGTTTAAGACCTTGAAAAATCATTTTCATTTTCAACAGTACTGAGCAACATGAGCACCTGACTATTATAAGGTTCTTTTCAAATTTTTGTTATTAGAGTCTGGATATATCATTAACAATGAAGAATGGATTTGGGTTATCAATTTAAGTTTACTCTACACTATACCTATTCATTATTTTGTGCCATGTAGGATGGAAGTCCTACAATTCACATAAATTGGAAAATTATATCTAATGTTCTTCAAGAAAAAATTATAATAAGCAGGAACCTGGCCTGTTGAAATGTTAAGTAATAGTGATCTGATGGTTATCCCAATTTAGTATTTTCAGTGTCTTCCCTCTTTGTTTCAACCTGAGAACAAAGAATATGGATACAGTTCGTTTCAATATATTTTCTTGAAAGATTAGGCATGCCAATACATTTAGGGAAAATATATGCTACTGCTTAGAGGCATGACATTACTGAGTCTTCAGTAACAAATGTTACACCCTAGTTCTACAATAACGTTGTATTCAAACTTAAATGCACTCAATATAATTAAATGTAAATATTAACTGCAGGATCCGATCTGGGTTGGTCACTGGGACCAGAGGTTTAGTCTTCTGAGCTTTTGTACGTGCTGGAGCCCATCCTCAGGGAATTCTTCTCTAGCAGAATGTGTTTATTTGCTTTTCATTCATTATTAAGTCTGCTTCTTGGCTTGATGGCTTATTTTGTTTGTTCTTAAATTTATTTCTCTTTTATTTAAAATTATGTTTCTTTAAATTTATATAGCATAACTCATTACACTCTAACACTGTTGAAGAAAAAAATAGCCAACTCTATTACAACTTGTGATATGAATGATGCTCAGAAGAAAAGAGATAATTGCAAAGTTCTGCAGGTTTCACAAAATCGCTTTGCAGAATGTATTTACAACTTTTGAGAATTATAATTAATTTTTTATATGTAAAAATTCAAATTGAACAATTTATCCTTTTCCCCAATAGAAACAATATTTTCTTTATCAATAGCTGAACAAGTAGTTCTCAACTTACAACAGTTCATGTAGTGACTGTTTTAAGTTACAATGGCACTGAAAAAGTGACTTATGATCGTTTTTCATACTTATGACCATTTCAGGATCCACATGGTCATGTGATCAAAATTCAGATGCTTGGCAACTGACCTTTTGAGACCTTCTGACAAGCAAAGTCAATGGGGAAGCCAGGTTCACTTAACAAATGTGTTACTAACTTAATAACTGCAATGATTCTCTTCAGGTAATAAATATGGGGCAAAATTCACTTAACAACTGTCCCACTTAGCAATAGAAATTTTGGGCAAAATTGTGGTCGTAAGTCAAAGAGTATACTGCTTATGGTTAACTCTAAAATTACAAACAATCAGTTTTTTGACAATTGAACCGTCTACAGGTTAAACCTGCATTTACAGTAAAATATGCAAAGAACAATTTGGGGGCTACCAAAAAGAATAATGACGAAAGGGAGGAGGGATTTCAAAGCTAGAAAATCCATTTTAGCATTTTATTTTACTTCTAAGGATCTGAATTATAATACTTCAGAATGATGGTAAAATACAGCATATTAATGCTGCATTATGAAATGGATATAGAAAATATAACTTATTGGGGTAGTAATCTGAAGGCATAAGGTATTACCGGTTTCTTTACTTCATTGGTAATCAAATGAATATGCTGATAGCCAACTGCAGTAGCTGATATTATTGTTGCCCCTGGTTTATGATGAACTAAAACAGTTTGCAGACCTAAAAAGGGTAGAGAAAATTGGAAAAGCAGTGAGTACTTCTGAATAAACCATTGGAACACAGGACCGGAGCAATAAAGTAGCCTCTAAAGTTATACAGCCTCACACCCTGCCCTTCCATTTTTTAATATCCTTACAAAAATATGATAAAGTTTCATTCCAGGAAGCAAGGGTTGGTAGTGATGGAATAACTAGTATTAGTATTGCAAGGAAACTGAATGAATATTTTAAAAAATGTGAGGGAACAGTACCTTGCATTTTCTTCTGACTGTTTCCGTGATCTTTCATAGACAGTTCCATAGGCATCATGGCCTCTATGCTAGCTAGTAAATGGTTTGTTGATTCCCAGGTTATAGTAAGAGAACTAAAATTGTCAAATTTATGCCCCTGATGATCATAAACATCTAGCTCCAATACTGGATTGCGGAAAATGGAAATAGGAACCTAGAAAATAATTATTTTATTTATAAATATGAAAACATATTTCAAAATACACATGCACCTGAGTGCACAAAGATTAAAAACAGGCCATATTCTGTTATATTGAAAAAACTAGATCTTTAAATACTTCAGCAGGATTTTGGAACATAGCAGTAGAAAGGCAGCTTTCCAATGCAATTAAGATATCGAAAAGGCATCTAACTTGCAGAAGAGCTGAGGCAATTCTCCATATTACAGTTTTCCTTCTGCAAGACACCTCCCATTTGCTCCATGGAGTTCCAGATTTAAGATGTGAAGGTGCAGAGGGCAAGGAGAATCAGATCCACAGGTATGGCTGGAACAATTGAACGAAATGATTTGATACCCCAGGTCTTGTGAATAGGGTTTTGAAAGTTCATCATAAAAGTTAACCCCAACCCTGTTCAAAGGTATCATGGTGGTTTATGGTCAAATCATTTTCCTGAAGGCAAGTTCATGAAGTTGCTTCTCTCAATTCTTAATCTCCCAGGATATTTTCTACCACCATGACTTATTTTTCTCCAGGGCAATTGGGAGCCCTCTAACCAAAGCATTGAACAAAACCATTATCATTCTATTTATAAAATAAGTGTTGGCTCTTCTGTAAAGGCTAGGTCACACTGGCCGACGGATGCAAAATGTATGTAAAAAGGACACAGCAAATTTTCCATCCCTTGTTATCCGCTCTCAAAAGTGCCCCAAATTTGCATAAACAGAGCGGACAACAACAGAAAGGAATGGACATGGGGAGGATGTAGCGGGGATGTAAAACGGATGTTCGTAGGAAGCCTAGTGGATGGAAGCAGATGGAAGCGGATGACACATCCACAGGGCTTCCAGGGGAGAACAGCGAAGCGGATGCGTAGCGGAAGCAACGGATGCATAGCGGATGCGTAGCATATGATGCGGATGCATCACGGACGCCTATAGGATGCATAGCGGATGCAAAACATTCACTGCGCATGCGGGGAGGATGAATTGCGTAAGCTCTGCGGATATAAAAGGATGCAGCTCGCAAACAGGTCACCATTCAGAGGAAAGACCTGCTGCCAGAGACATCTTGAGAGAACACCATGGGGAAGAAGAGGAAGCCTGTGCCTACTCCTGCCAGCCCTGGCAAGAAGGACAGAACCACCATCCCACCCCCTGGCGCTGACTCTGAACCTGCTGGTGCTGCTGCTGCTGCTGCTCCTACTGCTCCTGGTGTTGCTGCTGCTGGTGTTTCTCCTCTGGTGCTGCTAGTGCTGCTGGTGCTTCTGCTGCTGCTGCTGGTGGTAGTGCTTCTCCTGCTGCTGCTGCTGTTTCTCTTGCTGCTGCTGCTGTGGTGGACCAGCCCCAAGGCCCTCAAAGCTCTGCTGCTGAAGGCCCTGAAGCCCCTGCCAGAGGGAGGAAGAGGCAAGGCAAGGAGAAGGGGGAGAGGAAACAGTACTCCATTTCCGAGGACCATGAGGAGGAGGTGCTGGAATGGCTGAGGGAGAACGAGTACCTGTGGAGGAAGGGCCACAGGCTCTATCACGACACCAAGCGGAAGCAGGCAGCGTGGAGAGAAAAGGAGGAGAGCCTGGGCTACACTTCAGATGTCCTCCTGGGGTGGTGGAAGCATATGCACACCTGGTATGGCAAGCTGCAGCTGAAGAAATCCGGGCAGGCCGCTGTCAAGCTAACTGACCGGGAGACCTATGTCATGGCCAGGTGCAGCTTCCTGGAGGGTGAGACCCGCCACCGAGGAGCAGCCCCTCTGTCAACCCTCTCCTTCAGACAGCCCACAGAGAGCCAATCCTCTTCCAGCCAGGAGACAGCTACCGTGTCCAGGCAGGTGTCTTTGGAGGGCCCCACGACAGAGACCCCCCGACAGCTGCACTCCCCGTGCCAGAGGACGTGGAGGATCCCCTGTCTCAGATGGAGCAAGAAGAGGCAGCCACCAGAGACCAACCCACACCCACCCCCAGCTCCACCTCCACAGAAAGCAGGCAGAGAGGCAGACCGGAGGGACAGAGCCACACTGTCCTCTTGGAGATCAGGGACACAATCAAAGCCAGCACAGATCTCCTCTCCCAGCTGGTCCTCTTTGACATACCATCCTCCAATCGCAAGCCCTTCATCACGTACATGAGCCAGACCCTCATGGAGATGCCCGAAGCCCAGTACCAGGCGATGAAGGAGAGGATCACACCTCTTCTGCACCACCCTCCAGGCCCAGCTGAACCTGCTGCTACCCACTCCAGGTCTGCTCCTCCACCCCAGGCAATGTCTCAGCCCTTCCACGGATTTCAGCAGCCCCTTGCCTACCAAGCCTACCAGTACCAGAACTTCCCACAGAAGAGGCAGCCCTTCCCAGTCCACACCCAGGTTCATCGGATGCCACAGACGCCTCAGCTGACCCAGCTGCAGACCAGACAGCCCCACTACACTCCTCCTTCCTCCACCCCACAGCCAAGCCCTTCCTCAGAACATCTGTCATCAGTGTTGGGCCTCACATCCCAGGTCCTTGAGGAAATGCCTCTCAACCTCACGGGACTGAGTCAGCTCTCTGAGACCTTCCTGCACACACCATCTCCTCTTGTACTATCGGGGCTAGGCACCCCAATGGCGCCTCAGACCAGCACTCCAGCAACAGCCACCTCCACAGTCCCTGGCCCCTTTACATCTGAGACCATGGGCACGCCTCAGAGTGACTGAAAAAAGTGCCAGAGACTGAGTTGTTACCTGTTCACCTTATCTACCTTATTTTTGCTTAAAGACACTTTACTTGGGTCATTTTGCTTTTTAATAAAGTCATACAGTTTGCTATTAATAAAGGTTATCTTTGCTTCACACACTTGGTTCATTTTTTTTACTGAATAAAGTGTTGGGGAAAACTTTTAAAAAAGGGTTAAGCCTTTACATGCTTGTGGGATTGGTAAGGATAGCTGTGGGATGGATAGCTGTGGGATGGGTAAGGATAGCTGTGGGATAAGGAAAGTTGTGGGATGGGTAAGGATAGCTGTGGGAAAGATAAACCTCCAGTGCAAGCATAGTGGGACTGTATGGTCCACCCTCCCAGCTGCCACACATATGGCCCTTTATTATCAATAACAATTTAATCATTGATCCACACATTTCAACATAAACAAAACTCTTTATTAATGCCCTATTAATTGTAAGGCCACTCAACATACATGGCACAATTTCATGAGTGTGATGAGATAGGCTGAAGGAAGCATCCATTAAGCATCTACCATTCTGTCTTGCCACTCCACTGCTTCAGCTGGGGAGTGGCACCAGTGTTTCAGGAGGTTGCACTGCTTCTTTCCTCCACATGAAGCTCTGTTGGGGCCTTGCACATCCACAGTCTATCAGGTTTTGTGCTTGCCTCCATTCACCAGACTCCATGTCCCCATTGCATTGTTGGCGGTCCACATGCCTGTTCTGCAACACTGGGTAGCGGCTGCACATGAGATTGTGCAGGATGCAGCAAGCTTCCATGATGCTCCTCACGGTCTGTGGGCGATGCTGCATGGTGGTGAGAAGTACCTGGAACCTGTTGGCCAGGATGCCAAAGGCGTTCTCCACCACCCGCCTTGCCCTGGACAGCCTGTAGTTGAAGATCCTCTCTTCACGGGTGAGGTATCTGGAAGTGTAGGGCTTCATGAGGTAGGTTCTGAGGGAGAAGGCGTCATCACCCACGATGAAGTAGGGCACATCTTGTGTGTCATTGAGTAGGGGGTCTGGATCTGGGAAACCCATGATGAGGTTGCGTTCCAGCCCACCCTTGAGGTCACTGGTGTTGTATATCTGGGCATCTGAAGCTGACCTGTTGCCTGAAGCATCGATGTACATGAACTTGTAGTCACCATCAACCATGGCGAAGAGGATGATGCTGAAGAAGCCCTTGTAATTGAAATAATTGGACCCTGAGTTGGGTGGACTTTTGCAGGCCACGTACTTCCCATCTATGGCTCCAACGGTGTGGGGAAAGTTCCACCTCTGATACCACTGCTCTGCAACTTTCCTCCAGCCTTCTTCAGTGGTGGGACACTGGAGGAGCTCCTCCACGTATTCTTCGATGATGGCCTGCACCACTTCTCTGACTACAATGCTGATGGTGTTGTGTGGCACCCTCCAGGCATACTGCATGTTTCTGTTTGTGGTCCCAGAGGCCAGGTGGCGCAGAGTCAGTGCCACCTTCAGTCCAGGGTCCAGGCTGGGACGGAAGTTGGTGTTTGCCTTGGTCAATCTAGGTCTCAGACGCTCCGCAACTTCGCCAAACTTGCCTGGTGGCATCCTCATGAAGTGCTGGAATGCACGAGTGTCTTCATTCCTCAGCTCCACCATCAGCTTGTCATACAGTCCAAAATCTGCTCTTCTCCTGATCCATCGTCGGACCCACACAGCTCTTGTACGTCTCCTTCTCTTTGCGTAGAAAAGGTGAAACAGTCTGAAGAGGGCTTGGTTCTGGTGTTGAATGATGGTGGCTACCAAAAGGAGTGTGCGATGATCCATGGTGGAGATCAATGGATGATGTGGAAGAGCAAGAGCAAGGCTGAAGAGGTCTGCACACCAGGGCTGCTGGACTGAAGGTGAGATCCAGGTGATTTCCTCCCCCTTTTTATAGGAAATGTCAGTTTTCCGCTAGGTGTCCTTCCACATACTCTAAACATCCTCCAGACATCCTAAATATCCGAGATACGTCCCATATACGAACGTTTTGTCCGTTTTAATTCTTTATATATGAGATGCATCTGCTTCCATCCTTTCTATGTCCGTGCTACTCACGCTGTGTGGACGTTCCGCGTACCTTTAGCTTCCTCCCTCTTTCCACTTTCCGCTTTCGCGGATGTGAATTGCGCAGATGTCCAGAGGATGCCGAGAGGATACATCGGATGTGTAATGGATGATAACGGACGTAGACCGTTTGTTGCCCGTATGTGTCGTGGATGTAGATCGTATGCGGCAGAAAGTTCATCCGCTCAAAAAGTTTTGTGCAGCTGAAAACCTTTTGAGCGGATGAAATAGCAGTAGATGGATGTTTTACGGATAGAGCGTATGAAACATGTACGCAGTGAGTGAGTGAGGATGCATCGCGTTTTCCAATGGATGGCAAGCTTTTTTGTTCATTTTACATCCTCTTTGCATCCATTGGTTCAGTGTGACATGGGCTTAAGCAATTCTTATAAAAATATAGAACTGGGAATTAGCTTGTACCAGCTTCCTCTCTGCCTGCCCTGTCTCAGTAAAAATGCATTGAATTAGGCAGATCAGAAATGAGGGTAAGCACCAAGGGAAGTACAGTATTTAGTGTTACCGCTTTCTCTTCCACCAATTCATACCTACCCCTTGTTTGTCCTGATGAAGGAAGGGACAGGAAACATCCATCTCAGGATCAGCAGATACAAGTGCCAAGGAAAACCGAGAAGGAGTGGCACAAATCAATGTCACATCAGCTGACTCAACAGCTGGAAAAGGGTTGGTTACAGTGGGCTTGTTGCCAATTGTTAGTGAAATTATCTGCATAAACATTGGTAAGAATAAATAATAATAATAAAAGTTTGTACATCGCAAAACACTTCTTTTTTATGCAATACTGTTTAAGACAAACCATTAAGGTTGAGTATTTGTTTCAGTAATAGCCTGAAATGTTGACAAATAAAGATATGTCATTCTGACATTTATTTTCAAAAGTAGTTCTAGTCCATTATCAGAGTGCGACTTTATTGCTCCTTTACCCACTACAACACTGCAAAATAAAATTATGTTTTTAGGATTTTGAAACAGATGGCCGATCTTTATGAAAAGAAGGGGCATGTGCACATATTATTGACTGCTTCAAGAAACACTGTCTTATTACTGTATTTTAATGATAGAAGGTTTTTATGGGCAGAAGTAATATTCTCATATTTACTGTTGATTCCAAGTAAATTTAGATTATATGAATACTTGAGGTAAAGTTTCCATAAGGTTCTGTTGCACAAAATACATTAACAAACTAAAAAAGAAGTTTAATGCAGCAAAATGAGAATGTTATAAAACTATTTTCTTTAGTATTTTTTAATTGTTGTATTCATGTCTAATACCTGACTTTTATCATCACAATTTGTTGAATGAATCATGCTAAATTGTTAATAAGAAAAAAGCTTAATTTTTCAGGAAAAAAATCTTTTTGATGTTACATTTCCAGATTCTATTAAAGTTAAAGATTGTGTGCTCAGATAATCATTAGCTTATTCTATTAGATTTTATTTTTTAGACAAGTAATAATTATGGATCAGTAAAAAACAGTGAATGTCAGGTTAAAAAATGTATCATTCTTATAATAAGGTTAAATTATCAGTGATAATGACCAGAATCTATAATCTTGGGTTTTTGTGGATGTATCTGACTCTGGCAGCATAAGAAATGGTTTTTGAACACATGTAACTTCAAAAATTTAAGAGACTATAATTTTTATGAAAGTCTTATCCTTTTAGGATATAACTGCCTACATTTCCTTCTATCTCCAAATCTCAAGTCCTGCTCAGTTGCCTCGTAGGGATGTTCCTGGAAGAGCTGAGTAAAGAACACTAGGAGTGAATGACAAGAGTATTCCCAGCACAGTTACTCAAGGCATGAAAGTAATCCTTTCCCAACTGAGGCAAGCAGACATTTATATTAGGCAAAAATGATTGAAGAAGATGCTGAAGGAGAGTGACCATTTTACTGATAATGGCAGACACATCCTTTAATAATGAACAGGAAAATGCAATGATAAAGCTTTCCTGTATTTTTGCAAGAAAATCGAATAGAAAGGAAGAGTAAGAAGTTGATTATACAATCCAGGTGATGCTCTTCTCAGATTGGATGGCACTCAAAATGCTACTGAGAAAGAATTGAGAATCTTCTGGAGATAAAATGTCTTACATTATGGCTACATTTAAGTTGTTTGCTGTCTAGCTACTAATGTTACCATGCAGGAAAAGAAAATCTAAAGCTGAAAAGACACAATTACATGGAACAAGAAGTGTGAACATTGGAAAATGAACATAGTGAAAGATAAAATATCAGACAGACAGTAAAAACTGCCAAGAAAAGAAAAGCCTAGTCAAGAAAGATAAAGTTTTCAGGAAGGAACTGGATTTCATAGAGCTGTTAGAAAAAACAAGTAGCACTATTATAATGACATCTCTAAAAATACTGCAGATTGAAACAGACATGGAAAAATTTTTCCCAGCAAAAAATATCTCAACTCCCAAATAAGTTTAACCTTCAAATTGCTATGCCAGTCAATAGTATTTGATTCAAAGAAGATCAAAGAAAGATGGAAGTCTTATAAACTTATATACAGATACTGTATATACTGTATATTCTGTAAAGTAGAAATGGTCAACATCTAAAGATCTAAACATCTAAAGAGCTTAGAACAGGGTCCCCACTCCCCAGCTGCACAAGCAGTGGGAGAGCACGTTTGCATGCGCGGATCCACTTACATGAGCGACTGGTGCTCGTACTTGTGTGTGAAACTCCATTTGTATGAGTGGTATGGGTGTGCACTTGCTGCTTGTGCAAATAGACCTGCATGCACAAGTGCACACAACCACCACTTGTGCAGCCCAGAACCATCTCCTCTCTTCCTCACCCTGACAATTCATAAAGCTGGGAAGTTGGGGACTGCTACCATAGAAGAAGATACTTATATGACAGAGAACTTAAGAGTTCCTATAGTACTAGATGGTTAGGAAACCATTCTGGTCACTAACAATATGAAGGTTATAAGATTTAGGCCTATGAGCAGGATCCTACCCATGGGGTGCTTAGATCTGGCCACCCTGGAAACAGCAAAGGATTGGCCCGCAATGCCTAGGCCACCAAAAACGGAGCTTGGGAGGACAACACAAGACCCTCCCAGGCTCTGTTTTCAACCTCAATGGCCTACCCAGGTTCTGTTTTTACTGGCAGAGGACTGCAGAAGGCCATCATGGCTGAAAACAGAGCCTCAAGAACTGAGGTCAGGCTGGCCATGCCTATTTTGGCCACATCTACCCCCCTCCCCAAGGTCAATCAGAAGCTGATGAAACCCTCAATGAATTCAAGTTTGACACCCCTGCTCTAAAGGTTCTAATCAATCTATGTCAGCAGACCTGGAGAACAACACAGTGACCAACAGATCAGTCCATATAGGACTCTTAAATTCCCTTTTGGGGTAATTATTTAGTACCCAAAAAGGAAATGTAAGAGTGTGTGGAAACTATCATACAAGATCCTTGATATCACATGCTAGCAAAATAATATTTGGGTTCATCTAAAAAAAGGCTTTCAATCCTACATGGAAAGAGAGATGCCAGATGTTCAACCTGGTTTTTAAAAAATGCTGATGCTGATATGCACTGGATAATTGAAAAAAAATCAATCAAGCAAAAAAGTTAATTTGTGCTTCAGTAATTACAGAAAGATATGTGATTATATAAACTGTGTCAGGCAATAGCATGTGAGAAGAAAAACTGGATTTCAAAATTTTTCATTGTATTCACACATATATACAGAATAGAATATGGCAAAACAGACTAGGTCAGGGTTAGTAATGGAGCCAGATAAGGCTGTATATTCTTTCCTTGTTTGTTCAGGCTTCATGCCAGAAATGTATATTGAGAGTCTGTGAGTTTAAGAAGATAAGCATGGTTTTAAAATTGAAGGAACAAACATCAAGAGCCTGCACTATGCTGATAAAAAAATTCTGATAGATAGGATAATAGGTAGGATATATAGATAGGATAATTTTTGATTGCATTCATGCATATTGATTTGCAAAAGTGTGCTATTGTATCTGAAGCATTAAAACTTAAAAGTCATACCTGCAATTTTTTTTTAAAAATCAGTGAACAAATTCAAAAGTTAAATTGTTACATTAAGTATTCAGGGAAGATTTTTGTTCGTCCTTTGTGAAACTAATCATTATGTTATTACTTTTATATTTGTTTAAATGTCTAATAATCTGAAATATGCTTTCAGATTTTTTTTCTGCTGCTTTTTACTCTTATGAGTCTTGAGGAATAATGTGTAATATAATAAGTAATTACATTCAGTCAGGAAACACACACACTGAGTTAAAGCATTGGCACTTTTCATGATATAAAATCATTTGTAAATTTAACAAAATTTAATTCTTATGAGTTAAACAGCATAAGGATCAGCAACTGATTCATGCATCCAAATGTCATAATAGTTATGATTATCCAAGGTAACTATTAAACACCTTATTTCTTGTATCGGCTGTTAAAATAAACCACTCAATTCCTCTCACCTAAAAAATATAGCAAACTTTAGAATCAAAATTTGTCTCACTCACATGATCCCCAAGGGCTTTACATGTTGCTCTAACCCAGTGCTGGAAATAATTCCTAGATGTAGCTGGTCCTAGTAAATGTAAGCCAACATTTTCTGGATATTCCGTATTGGTATCTCTGAAGAACTTAGTTGGCTCTTGAATCCATGGTCTGGGTCCACCTTCAAAGAGGATATCTTTAGAAGAACCCAAAGTTACCAAAGCAGCAGAAATAGGATCAATAATCTAGGAGAGAAAATGATAATGATTCAGATCATGATAATATTATCAGAAATTTTGTCAGAAATTTGACCCCAAATTGGGCACATTATATTTCTGAGGCAGCGCAACCACCATCTAGAACAAGAGATGGAAGGTCCTCAGAACCAGGAGACTCAGAGCCAGAGCCACTCAGTTTTACGAGATTTGAGTTGAAACATGTTGTTCCTTAGCCAGATCAAAATAGCTTTCAGACACCAAGACAGGACCTCCAAAATATCAATCAGATAGTCTGGGATGGAGATTCATAACTGAGTATCATCTGCATACTGATGAGACCGAGCTTGAATTGGTGGATGATTCCACCTTGTGGCTTCACGGAGATGTTAAGCAAGAGAAGAGATCATACTAAACTGTGCAGCATGCCGCATAACAAGGGCTACTGGATGCATGTCTCCTCTTCCTATCAACAGCAACTGGACTGGCCCTGGAGAAAGGAAGACAACCAGCATAGTACAGTGCTGGTTAACAACAGCCAGAACCAATCTAGAAAGATGCCATGCTGAGAGATCTTTATCATGCTTTATCATTCAGTTGTGTACCTATTCCACTTGAAGGATTAGAAGCAGATGTTCCAGTTTGCTTCAGAGAGGCATTTTGATATCAGCTCAAAAAACAAAGCATCCTCTGAAATATTTCCATATTGAATAATCTAGGTTTGTTGGTTGTCAGCTGTTTCCAATGTGTTTTTGCTCACCAACACTAATGATCAGATACTTTTTGTGCATGCTCAATTCTTTTCTTTAGGATTCTACTGTACAACACTTGTAATTCAGGCAAAGGATAATTTTTTCCAAGATAATTAATAGATTTGGTAACCTGTCTGCAGAAAGGAATCACATGAGAGGAAATTCC
This sequence comes from Laticauda colubrina, assembly GCA_015471245.1. Classification (NCBI taxonomy): domain Eukaryota; kingdom Metazoa; phylum Chordata; class Lepidosauria; order Squamata; family Elapidae; genus Laticauda; species Laticauda colubrina. Next base: position 47,485,506 of record BLBF01000003.1, on the reverse strand, counting down.
AGCATGTTTTGTTATTTTGCTCCACCTTTCTATAAACAAAATTATTATTTTGTTGTTAATTTTGTTTGAATATTCTGTACTCAAATTAATGGGAGTTATACTCAGGGGGAATTTTTCCAGCTACTTTCAATAAAGTAAATATTTCTAGCGTTTCCTGAAAACAAAATTCTAGACATATATAAATAGCAGCATTTGATGATACACACCTTCATAAAATAAGGGAACAAATAGCCATAAAAGCAAGCAACTGTTTCAAGTGGAGTAGCTTAAACTGGAGGACCTGGTGTGAACTTGCATTTGGTTTTGGCAAGTTCCAATTATTAGAATACTAAGCTGTTATAATTGTTTTTAAACAGCATTAACATTTTGATATAGTTATACACAATACAAATTAGTAGGTGATTCAATTAACGTCCAGAATCTCAGAGAATCATGACGAAAATAGGATATGTTTGGCATGTTGAGTTTTTTGTAAAAAATATAATAAAAACAGGATGCAAATAAAAACAAACAAACAAATAAAACCTAGCTGGAGAAGACTTCTCATCTAATCTTACAAAAAAAGTTCCAGGCTTTATTTTTATTTTAAATACTACGACATGTGTATTTTATGAAAAATACACATGACTAAAAGTCATGGTATAAATTTTAATAAATATTTCTATTCATTAAATTTTATTTTATGTTCTATTTTATTCTATTTAATTTTTTTATTGTTTTTAATGTATTAAGGTTAGTTAATGTTGTTGCTTATTTTGTTATGGAGGTGGTTGTTTGATTTGCTGTGCAGCCTTGTGAATTTCTTAGAGAAAAGACAATTCAGAAATATGAAGGAATAATAATAAATAAATACCCCTGCAGTCTTATAAGCACATACTGAGGATAATAGAAACTTCCATAATCTGATGTTTCACGTTCATTTAATTCCAAGCAAAAGATCGGCCATTACATTTGTTTAGTTCACTTGTTATCTTAAATTAGTTCATACTGTATAATCAACATATATTGAAGAAAGTATTTATCAGAATTAGAAAGAAAGCTTTATTAAACTGAGGCTTACTTTTATTGGCAGGTAGGCTGCTATGGTAATACTGGCACTGAGGTGAATATGGTCATGGGTATAACTAACAACAAGTGAGGAATGCCCTTGGGTTTCAGCTTTAACTCTGATACCACTGCAGTATTCAGAAGTCGGCTTAAGTCTTCCTGTTTAAAAAAAAAAACCACAATAGAGCATAACATGAAATAATATTTACACTAAACTTTTAAATGTTGATTTAAAACTTGCCCATGCTAATAAACATATGATTATAAGTCAATGTACAAATAAAACAAATAAACAAAAGGCAAAATAGCCAATTGCAGAGAATAAAATAGAACCTCTGTCAAAAAAGATACTGAGTTTGTCTGGTTAACATAATGTAGTAATCATCATTACAAATTGATGAAATAAGAAGTAAATAAGAACATTCCAATGCCAAACTAACCACAGTGTGCATATGAACACTCTATTGTCTAAAACATTTGAAGGAATGATGTCATTGATTTTTCTTAGAAGCTTCTAAATAGGACTTTTGAAAGGCATCTTGTATAGAAAGAGAGCCCTTCTATTGTGCTGCTCACAGTGCCAACAAAATCTGGCCTGGGTGGCAGGGGCATTCCTGGAGCAGATTTTGGGAAGATATACAGGATGAATAATAACAAGAGAAAGCTTTATTCTTCAAGTACACAGGCACTCTGAAAACTCTGTCTCTAACCAAAGATTATTTTACTTGTCTCTAAAAGATTTCCTAATGGAAAAGTGATTATGCAAAGTCCTTATTTCAGGTGCGCCCCCCCCCCCCCCCCGCTCTCATATATATTGGGATAGAGAAAACAAAAAAATATTCTCAGTTATTCTTGGCCGGATCTGACTTCTAGTTTTATTTGAAAAAATAATAATTGCCTAAAAGTTTTCAGAAATATTAAACTATATTAAATATTAACTGACAAAGGATCAGCAACAAGACATGTAGGAAAATGTTCAACCCAAGTCCTAAGTGGATAAGTAATACTTATTTAAACCTACGAGAGGTATTTTATGAATTACTATAACAGAATCATTTTTGTTTTGCATCTTAGACAAATTTTATCCACCCCACTGATATATGCTTAATTATGAGATAAATATATATAATGTATAAACTATAATATTAAACATTTAAAAGCATTTACTATCAATAAAGGAAATAATTACGATATCAGGAAGGAAATTTGTCCATTTATTTAAACATTAAATTTTATTTTAAGTTACCTTGAAATGGACTGAACACATCGTGATTTTCAATGTTGACAACTAAATCAAATTGTGAGCAATCGCTTAGAGTGACCACCTCATTGGTTTCCTTGTTCATTACACCAATAATCTTCAGAGGCAGGTCCAGTGTCTGGCCTACATGTGCTTCAACTGGACAAGGTGTGAACTTCATATCACTGGGTTCTATCACATAAACCTAGGAGACAAAAATAAAGTCAGACACAAGATAAAGACTGAGATGCAAATCTTGAATTGGAATTTAGAAACAAACAAACAAAACCCAATCTAATTAAAACAAATTTCATTTTAATTGCTTGAACATTAATGGCACAAGTTCATAGGTTGATTTATTGATTTGGAAGCAGCCTATTTCAAACTGTCAATCATACTAAATCACTTTGTGTCTAGTATCTATATTAGACAATATCTGTAGGGTGCCCATCTTTATTATTTTGCCAGCCTTCAAATCAAACACTTCAGAAAGCCCTGGTTTGTAACACAACAAACTTGGTTTGAGTGGCAACTTACAACAGATTGTTATGTGCAATCACTAGTGTGTTTTCTGTGGCATCTGTATGAAACTGTTACCTCAAATACAGGGGTAAATCAACACTTGGTTTGCATTTATTTCTTTATTATTGATAAAGAAAACATCACAGATGGATGGTAACATTTCATAACAACTACAGGATCAAAGATTTTCATTTGGCATGTCTAATTTTCGAAGCCATCTGCTTACTGCTTCAGGTTAAATTGTAGACCATATGGTATGGTGTTAAAATTGTAATCCTTGTGGAACTTATACACTACTTGCATAATCTGATAATCAAGGTCAGCAGGCAGATGCTTTGTTCAAGCAGAAAATGCAAAGTGTGAGCCATTTAAAATCTTAAACTGAAGATGTTAGTTTAATTTAATATTAGTTCTTTACAAATACAAGTGGGGTAAAGTGCACTCCTATTGCCATGTGCTCTGAATTCTGAGTCTGAAAGTAGACTTTTAATTAAACACATCATTTCTGAACCTTCTGGAAAAAAGTCACATTTGCTGAAAGTTTTTGAAGCAACAGACATTTAGTTGAAATTTAGAAGGAGAGGACTGAATATAATATTTCAGTATTCAAAAGGGACATGTGTAGTTGACTGGTGTGTGTGGGTGCAGAAAGCATGGCATTATTGATCAGGTATTACATTCACCTGCAACTTCTGAATCTGGGGCAGAGATTTATAAGGTATATTATTTGAGAGAAGAGTAGATAATTTGGTGGGTCATTCCTGTCCCCAAATAAGATTTCAAGTAAATCCTTTTATATGTTTAGCCTTGGATTTGAATTCTTGGCCATGATATTTCACATTCTATGTTTTTTTTTAAACTTGTTCTCAACAGTATGGAATTTTGTATGAAGTCTGCTTCTGAAATACTTGCATTTACCTGTAGCTTTAAAATATTCAGATTAGACTGATGTTCTTTACCTTATATAAACAGTTCACCTAGAAATTAAACTGCCAAGGAAAATTCATCATTAAAGGCCTGGTCCTACTGGCCGACAGACACAAAACATATGCATAAAGGACACAGCAGACGAGCAAAATTTCGGGGGTGGCTCCATCCATTGTCATCCACTCCAAAAAGTGCTGAAAATTTGCATAAACAGAACGGAAAAGAACGGAAAAGAACCGACGTGGGTAGTATGTAGCGGGGATGTTAAATGGATGTTCATAGGAAGACTAGTGGATGAAAGCAGATGGAAGCGGATGACACCTCCAAAGGAGTTCCGGGGGAGAATTTTGAAGCGGATGCATAGCGGAAGGGGCGGATGCATAGCGGATGAAGCGGATGCATCACGGACACCTATAGAAAACAAAGGGGATGCCGTGCGGATGTATATCGGAAGCAAAGCATTCGCTGCGCATGCGGGGAGTATGAATTGCGTCAGCTTCGTGGATATAAGAGGATGCAGCACGCACGCAGTCAGCATATAGGAGAAAGACGTGCTGCCAGATAAATCTTGCAGGAACACCATGGTTCGTCAGTCAGGCAAGAAGAGGAAGCCCATGCCTACTCGTTCAAGCCCTGGCAAGATGAAGAAGGCCAGAACCAGCATCCCACCCATTGGCACTGACTCTGAAGCTGCTGCTGCTGTGGTGGACCAGCCCCAAGGCCTTCAAGCCCCTCAAAGCCCTGCTGCTGAAGGCCCTGCTGCCCAAGCCCCTGAAGGCCCTGCTGCTCAAGCCCCTGAAGGCCCTGCTGCTCAAGCCTCTGAAGGCCCTGAACAATCTCCAGAAGGCCCTGATGCTGAAGCCCCTGAAGCCCCTGCTGAAGCCCCTGCCAGAGGGAGGAAGAGGCAAAGGAAGGAGAAGGGAGAGAGGAAACAGTACACCATTTCTGAGGAGCATGAGGATGAGGTGCTGGAATGGCTGAGGTAGAACAAGTACCTCTGGAGAAAGGGCCACAGACTGTATCGGGACATCAAGAAGAAGCAGGCAGCTTGGAGAGACAAGGCAGAGAGCCTGGGGTACACTGCAGAAGTACTCCTTGGATGGCGGAAGCACATGCACACCTGGTATGGCAAGCTGCATCTCAAGAAATCCGGGCAGGCCGCTGTCAAGCTCACTGACCGGGAGATGTACGTCATGGCCAAGTGCAGTTTCCTTGAGGGTGAGATCCGCCACCGAGGTGCAGCCCCTCTGAGACCCCTCTCCCTCAGACAGCCCACAGACAGCCAGTCCTCTTCCAGCCAGGAGCCAGCTACCCTGTCCAGGCAGGTGTCTTCAGAGGGCCCCACAGCAGAGATCCCCCCGACAGCTGCACTCCCCATGCTGGCGGACTTGGAGGATCCCGTGGAGGATGATGCCTTACTGTCACAAATGGAGGAAGCAGCAGCCACCAGAGGCCAACCCACCCCCACCCCCAGCTCCAGAGGATGCAGGTAGAGAGGTAGACTGGAGGGCTAGGACTACAGTGTGCTGTTGGAGATCAGGGACACAATGAAGACCAGCACAGAACTTCTCTCTTAGATGATCCACTTGGACAGAGCATCCTCGGGCCAGAACACCATCATCACCTACGTGAGCCAAACCCTGAGGGACCTGCCCGAGACCCAGTACCAGGTGATGAAGCAGAAGATCACAGCACTTCTGCACAATCCTCAAGGCCCAGATGAAGCTGCTCCTACCCAGTCCAGGTCTGCTCACAGCCCTTCCACGGCTTTCAACAGTCCCTCATCTACCAAAGCTACGACAACCAGGACTTCCCACAGCAGAAGCAGACCTTCCCAGTCCAGGCCCAGGTTCATCGGACGCCACAGACGCCAGTCCTCACCCAGCTGCAGCCGAGACAGCCCCACTACACTCATCCTTCCTCCACTCTACAGCCAAGCCCGTCAACAGACAATCTGGCATCAGTATTGTGCCTAACATCTCAAGTCCTTGATGAAGGGTCTCTCAACCTCATGGGACTGAGTCAGCTCTCGGATAGCTTCCTGAACACACCACCACCTGTTGTACCCTCGGAGCCAAGCACCCCAATGGTGCCTCAGACCAGCACTCAAGCCACAGCCACCTCCACAGTCCCTGCCCGCTTAACAGCTGAGACCATGGACATGACTCAGAGTGACTGAGAATAGTGTCAGAGACTGAGTTGTTTACTTGTTAAGTTTATCTTTGCTTAAGACACTTACTTGGTTCATTTTGCTTATTTAATACAGTCATAAAGTTTACCTAAGAAAGTTTATCTTTGCTTAAGACACTAAATACAGTTTACTTGGTTCATTTTGCTTATTTAATAAAGTCATAAAGTTTACCTAAGAAAGTTAATAAAGGTTATCTTTGCTTAAGACACTTAGTTTACTTGGTTCATTTTTTTTTACTTAATAAAGTGTTGGTGAAAACTTTGAAAAAATGGTTAAGCCTTTGCATGCTTGTGGGATAGATAAGGATAGTTGTGGGATAGATAAACCTCTAGTGCAACCATAGTGGGACTGTATGGTCCACCACCCCAGCGATCCAGATGATTTCCCCCCCCTTTTTTTATAGAAAATGTCGGTTGTCCACTAGGTGTCCTTCTACATACTCTAGACATACTACAGACATCCTAAATATATGAGATACATTCCAGATACAAATGTTTTGTCCATTTTGAATACTTTATATACGAGATGCATACGCTTGCATCCTTTCTATTTCCGTGCTACGAATGCTGTGTAGATGTTCCACGTACCTTTTGCTTCCTCCCTCTTTCCGTTTTCAGCTGCAGCGGATGTGAGTTGAGGGGATGGCCAGAGGATGCAGAGAGGATACAGCGGATGTTTAATGGATGATAACGGACATAGAACGTTTGTTGCCCGTATATGTTGCGGAAGTACATCGTACACGGCAGAAAGTTCATCTGTTCACAAAGTTTTGTGCAGCTCAAAACTTCTTGCGCGGATGAAATTGCAGTGGACGGATGCTTGACGAAAAGAGTGCATGAAACACGTATGCAGTGAGTACATACGTGCATAGAGTGCATCGCATTTTCCAATGGATTGCAAGCTTTTTTTAACGTTTTACATCCTCTTTGCATCCATAAGTGCAGTGGGACCAGGCCTTGAGGAACATCCCTACTTCTTGACACTACAAGAAGTACCATAAGCCTTCTCTGCAGGTCAGAAGATACATTTTTACAAAATTAGTATTCTTTACCTTCATTTCTCCGTGGTGTAAAGGATTCTGAACATCTCTGGCATGAATGGCACTGACACCAATTTCATTCTCAGTTGTCATTACTCCCTTAATTGTAATTGAAGCAACATTTTGTTGAGATGAAGTCCATGTAAAATTTCCACTCCCACCATAAGCCTAGGTTCATAAAAGAAAAGCAAATTAAAACATTAGCTTTATTAATCATTTTTAAAATACACCTCTGTTAATCATTTAACTCAAATTAAAGAGAATACTATGGAGTTAGAATGCAGTATTGCAGGCTAATTCTGCCCATTGCCAGGACTTCAATCCTAATGGACTCAAGGTTGACTCAGCCTTCCATCCTTCCAAGGTTGGTAATTGTTGGGGGCAATATGCTGGCTCTGTAAACTGCTTAGAGAGGACAGTAAAGCACTATGAAGCAATATATGTACTATGAAGCTAAGTGCTATTGCTACACAAATGTCCATTTCTTTCTGAGCATGTATCAAAATAACACCCATTACTGCAGTATAATACTGCTTTTCTTTTTATCAGAAGTTGTACACTGCTCAAAAAAATAAAGGGAACACTTAAACAACACAATGTAACTCCAAGTCAATCACATTTCTGTCAAATCAAACTGTCCACTGATTGACAATCAATTTGACAATGCTGTTGTGCAAATGGAATAGACAACAGGTGGAAAGCATAGGCAGTTAGCAAGACATCCCCAATAAAGGAGTGGTTCTGCAGGGGGCGACCACAGACCACTTTTCAGTTCCTATGCTTTCTGGCTGATGGTTTGGTCACTTTTGAATGCTGGCGGTGCTTTTACTCTAGTGGTAGCATGAGACGGAGTCTACAACCCACATAAGTGGCTCAGGTAGTACAGCTCATCCAGGATGGCACATCAATGTGAGCTGAATGCGAGGTAAGAAAGTTTGCTGTGTCTATCAGCATAGTGTCCAGAGCATGGAGGTGCTACCAGGATACCAGAGCATGGAGGTGCTACAGGCCAGTATATCAGGAGACATGGAGGAGGCTGGAGGAGGGCAACAACCCAGCATCAGGACCTCTACCTCTGCCTTTGTGCAAGGAGGGACAGGAGGAGCACTGCCAGAGCCCTTCAAAATGACCTCCAGTGGGCTACAAATATGCATGTGGCTGCTCAAATGGTCAGAAACAGACTCCATGAGGGTGGTATGAGGGCCCAAAGTCCACAGGTGGGGGTTGTGCTTACAGCCCAACACCATATAGGATGTTTGGCATTTGCCAGAGAACACCAAGATTGGCAAATTCGCCACTGGTAGCCTGTGCTCTTCACAGATGAAAGCAGGTTCACACTGAGCACATCTGACAGACGTGACAGGGTCTGGACACGCCTTGGAGAACATTCTCCTGCCTGCAACATCCTCCAGCATGACCAGTTTGGAAGTGGGTCAGTATTGGTGTGGGGTATTTCTTTAGGGGGCCTCACAGCCCTCCGTGTGGTCACCAGAGGTAGCCTGACTGCCATTAGGTACCAAGATGAGATCCTCAGACCCCTTGTGAGACCATATGCTGGTATGGTTGGCCCTGGGTTCTTCCTAATGCAAGACAATGCTACACCTCATGTGGCTGGAGTGTGTCAGCAGTTCCTGCAAGATGAAGGCATTGATGCTATGGACTGGCCCGCCTGTTCCCCAGACCTTAATCCAATTGAGCATATCTGGGGGATCATGTCTTGCTCCATCCACCAATACCACGTTGCACCACAGACTGTCCAGGAGTTGAGGGATGCTTTAATCCAGGTGTGGGAGATCCCTCAGGCTACTATCCGCCACCTCATCAGGAGCCATGCCCAGGCGTTGTAGGGAGGTCATACAGGCATGTGGAGGCCACACACACTACTGAGCCTCATTTTGACTTGTTTTAAGGACATCACATCAAAGTTGGATCAGCCTGTCGTGTTTTTTTCCACTTTAATTTTGAGTGTAACTCCAAATCCAAACCTCCATGGGTTGCTAAATTTATTTCCATTGATATTTTTTGTGTGATTTTGTTGTCAGCACATTCAACTATGTAATGAACAATGTATTTAATACGAATATTTCATTCAGTTCAGATCTAGGATGTCTTATTTTTGTGTTCCCTTTATTTTTTTGAGCAGTGTATTTATTAATACATCTCTAAAACATCTCAGTACCAATTGTCTCCAAATATGTTGGATAATTTGAGGGATTTCAATAATTAATATCTATAGTCAACTGATTGCTTCCTAGGCCAGCAAATAAAAGAACCAAGTGATAGGAATGTCACAATTTTTAGAAGCCGATTAGTTTCCTTACAATGAAATCTGGAGGCAGTCAACTGAATTATTTTGTCTCACTGCAACTAACATGTCTACTTCTAATGACAGAAATTATTTGGAAATATAAATGCCAAAGGCACAGAGAATGCCAAAAGAAGAAAACTGATTTCTTCCTAACATGCTACCTTTATTTTATCCCTATGGGAAGATTAGCTACATATATACATGGCTATTGAAATTAATCAGAAGTCAGAAATTAATCAGAATCACTGATAACAGTAAAGAGTAACTGCATTTATTATGATTCCCACAGAGACTTGAATAGTATCATCGATATTTCCAAAGGTGTATCATAATTTTCAAAGGCTACCAATAAAAGAAAATTTACTTCTTTTCAGTTTTTCTAAAACTTTTTCAGGTTGAAAAAGAAAATGCAATATGTTCCACGTTATAACCTATGAATACAGAAAGATGGGTTTGCTTGCAAATTAAGCAGCAGGATAGCTCTTTCTGATGCAGCTATCGGTGATCTTTACCATCTGTTTCAACTCTGTAGTTGCATAAAAATCGAGTCTGAAAAGCATCTAGTAGAATCAGCTTAGGTATCACATTGCCAATATGAATATACAATCTACATCAATAATAATAATGGATAATAATAAAATATCTCCATATTTTTTGCTGGCATGACTTCCCCTCCGACTTCCTTCCTGCCGTACCTTTCTAATGCTCCACCTATTTCTTCCATGTGGAGGGCCATATGTGTGGAAAGGGCTGCACGTGAAGTCTAATTAGTCATGGAATTATTCTCAGCAACTTTAAGTTACATACAGCAAAGCACAGTAAAAAGCTAAGTGTGGAGTTTCTTTTTAAATATAAACTTTATCCTTTCTTTTCCTAATTAATATAACATGCTACATCTAAAACAATAATGATGATCAATATTTCATTATTTGCCAAAATATTGCATTAATCAGATCATTCTACAAGTAATTTCTTCATTATAATGACTGACCGTTTCTAGCATTAGTAGCTGAAACAGGAATAAAATATGATCTTTAAAGTTATTTTAGAATAAACTGTGGTCCACCTAGTCCAGCACTCTGTTGCCATAAGCAAGGTTTCTCAGATACTAAGTTGCTTAAAGTGCACCTGTTAATAGTCGTGACTTGCAGATTTCCTTCTGAATTTGTCTAATTGCCATTTCCATTACAATAAGTCACCAGGCTAATAATAAAGATTTACTATGGAATTCTTGGTGGTCTTAGTTGTTTGCTTGCAGATATTTCATTAGCTGACCAAATAACATTATCAGTGCTAATGATTGTGGAATTTGTTCTATTTATATGCAGCAGCTTGCCCTACCAATGGGCATCGCTGGTTTACTATTTGTTAATTGCTTAAGATATCATTTTCTGCTTAATTGTTTGTCTCCTGAGTAGTTCCTTGATGAGAGAATTGTTTTCTATTTTAGAGAATTTAGAGAATTGTCTGATATCAATCCCTGCTTATCTGGAAATTGGCTGTTGAAGAGGTGTGTTCTGGTATGTTTGTCATCGGCTTAGGGTTTTTTTAATATTTCTTTTGAATAGTATAAAAATACGGTTTATCATAATGTGACTATTGATGGCATATTTTGTTTTAGTATTCCAAGAATTTCCTAGTGCTTTTGGATTTAGTTTGGCCGAGGATGCTCACAGTTTCCAAGGTGAATGGATGGGTTTATCATGGTTCTTAGTATGATTAGACCTGCCCATGTATTATTAAAGTGTTTTCATCATGTCTTCTAACTGCTGGTTGGTGTCAGTGAATTTGCCCTGCTAGTCTTCTGCCTGCCCTTCCTCCATAGTGACTCTTACAGGGCTTACACCCTATGTTGTAGATGAATCCTGTTTTTTCTTTTGGGGCTGCTGGCTCTTTAAGCTTAAGCCCCTGTCACAATGCACCAACAGATGGAAAGAGGATGTAAAACAGAGAAAAACACTTGCCATCTGTTGGTTAACATGATGCTTCCGTTTTGTACTCACTGCATACGTTTTGCTTCCTCTTTATCCGTCCAACATCCGTCTATTGATGTTTCATCCACTCAGAGGATTTTGAGCTGCTCAAAACTTTTGCGCGGAAAATGTATCCAATGCGTCCGTTCTGCATCCGCTAGGCATCCGTTACGCATCCGTTCTGCATTTGTTACGAATCCGCTATATCTGTTAGGCATCCGCTACGCATCCACGCAACTTGATCCGCTCCAGTGGTAAATGGACGCAGGGAGGAAGCAGAACGGATGCAGAACGGATGAAAGCGGATGCAGCTCGCAAAGAAAGCATTTAAAAGGGAAAAAACATTCGCAGAGGGGACCTATCTCGGATATTAAGGATGTCTAGAGGATGCCTAGAGGATGCAAAGGGACACATAGTGGAAAACCTATACTGCCTATAAAAAGGGGGAGCAACTCATTTGGATCTCACTTTCAGCCCAGCTGTGCAGACCTCTGCAGCCTTCATCTGGCTCTTGCTCTTCCACAGCATCCAGTCATGTCCACCATGGATCGTAACAAAGTCCTTTTGGCAGCCACCATCGTTCTGCAACAGTGCGAAGCCATCTACAGGCTCTGTGAACTCTACTACGGGAAGAAAAAGAGGCGGCCAAGAAGCGTCTAGGTCCGAAGATGGATTGGGAGAAGAGCAGAGTATGGACTGTACAACAAGCTGATGGTGGAGCTCAGGAACGAAGACACTCGTGCATTCCAAAACTTCATGAGGATGCCTCCAGCCATGTTTGATGAAGTTGTGGAGCGGCTGACACCCAGGTTGACCAAGGCAAACACCAAGTTCCGGCTCAGCCTGGAACCTGGGCTCAAGGTGGCACTCACTCTGCACCACCTGGCCTCAGGGACCACCTACAGGAGCATGCAGTACGGCTGGAGGGTGCCACACAACACCATCAGCATTGTGGTCAGAGAAGTGGTGCAGGCCATCATCGAAGAATACATGGAGGAGCTCCTCCAGTGCCCCTCCACTGAAGAAGGCTGAAAGAAAGTTGCAGAGCAGTGGTATCAGAGGTGGAACTTCCCACACACCGTTGGAGCCATAGATGGGAAGCACGTGGCCTGCAAAGCTCCAGCCAAGTCAGGGTCCACTTATTTCAACTACAAGGGCTTCTTCAGCATCATCCTCTTCGCCATGGTCGATGCTGACTACAAGTTCATGTACATCGATGCTTCAGGCAACGGCTCATGTTCAGATGCCCAGGTATACAACGCCAGTCACCTCAAGGAGGGGCTGGAATGCAACCTCATCATGGGCTTCCCAGATCCAGACACCCTGCCCAACGACATGCAAGATGTGCCTTATTTCATCGTGGGGGATGACGCCTTCTCCCTCAGAACCTACCTCATGAAGCCCTACACTTCCAGACTCCTCACCCGTGAAGAGAGGATCTTCAACTGCAGGCTGTCCAGGGCAAGGCGGGTGGTGGAGAACGCCTTTGGCATCCTGGCCAACAGGTTCCAGGTACTTCTCACCACCATGCAGCATCGCCCACAGACCATGAGGAGCATCATGGAAGCTTGCTGCATCCTGCACAATCTCATGCGCACCCGCTACCCAGTCTTGCAGAACAGGCTCGTGGACCTCCAACACGGCAATGGGGACATGGAGCCTGGGGAATGGAGGCAAGGGCGAAACCTGATAGACACTGAAGATGTGCAAGGCCCCAACAGAGCCTCATGTGAAGGGAAGAAGCAGCGCAACCTCCTGAAACACTGGTGCAACTCCCCAGCTGGAGCAGTGGAGTGGCAAGACAGGATGATAGATGATTAATGGATGCTTCCTTCAGCCTGTCTCATCACACTGATGAGATTGGGCCATGTATGTTGAATGGCCCTACAATGATCAGGGCATTTAATAAAGAGTTGTGTTTACGTTGACATGTGTGGATGATTATTACATTATTATTGATAATAAAGGGCCATAGGTGTGGCACCTGGGAGGGTGGACCATACAGTCCCACTATGCTTGAACTGGAGGTTTATCTATCCCACAGCTATTACCCCTCCCAAAGGTATCCCTGCTCATTCCACAGGTATCCTTGCCCATCCCACTGCTATCTTAACCCATCCCACAAGCATACAAAGGCTTAAACCATTTCTAAATGTTTCCACCAAGACTTTATTAAAAAAAAGAAATGAAGCAAGTGTGTGAATCAAAGATAGACTTTATTAACAACAAGCTGTAAAAGAAAAATGACCCAAGTCAAGTGTCCAAATAAAATCTACAGGTAGCCACCCAATCTCTGGCACTCCTCTTGGTCACTCAGAGGTGTGCCCAGTCTCAGGGGTGAAGGGTCCAGGTGCTGTGGAGGTGGCTGGTGCTGGAGTGCTAGTCTGAAGCCCCACTGGGGTGCCTGGCCCCGAGAGGGCAACAGGTGACGGTGTGTTGAGAAAGCTCTCGGACAGCTGGCTCAGACTCGTGATGTTGAGAGCTCCTTCCTCCATGCCATGGGGTGTCAGCCCCAGTACTGACAACAGATGTACTGAGGCCGGGCTTGGCTGTGGGGTGGAGGAAGGAGCAGTGTAGTGGGGCTGTCTGGTCTGCAGCTGGGTGAGGACTGGCGTTGGTGGCATCAGTGTCGTGGGTGGCATCGTTGGTGTCGGTGGCATCAGTGTCGTGGGTGGCATCGGTGGCATCAATGGAACCGGTGGCAACAGTGTCGTTCGATGACTCTGTGCCTGGACTGGGAAGGGTTGCTCCCTGTGCTGCTGGACCTCCTGGTAGCCATAGCCCTGGTAGGTGAGCACCTGTGGAAAGCCTTGGAATGGGAGAGACATCACCTAGGGTGGAGGAGCAGACCTGGACTGGGTGGGAGCAGGTTCCTCTAGGTCTGGAGGGTTGTGAAGCAGCTCGGTGATCCGGTCCTTCACCACCTGGTACTGGGTTTCCGCCATGTCCGTGAGGGTCTGGTTGACATAGGTGAGGAAGGGCTTGCGGTTGGAGGATGAGGAGTCGGTGTGGACCAGCTGAGAGAGGAGATCTATGCTGCTCCGGATGGTGTCCCTGATCTCCAACAGGACAGTGTGGCTCTGTCCTTCCAGTCTGGTTTTCTGCCTTTCTGTGGAGGTAGAGCTGGGGGTGGATGTGGGTAGGGCTGTGGTGGACGTGCCGTCTCCTTTCTCCCACCGCACCAGGCAGTTCTCCACGCGCTCCACCATGGTTACAACAGCTGTCCGTGGGTTCTCTGACGTGGCACGCTCCACAAAAACCTGCCTGGAGACAGGAGCTGACTCTCGGTCGGAAGAGGACTGGCTCTCAGCAGGCTGCCAGAGAGAGAGGGTAGTGAGAGGGGCTGGTGCTGCTCCTCGGTGGCGGATCTCACCCTCCAGGAAGCTGCACCTGGCCATGACGTAGGTCTCTCTGTCCGTCAACTTAACCATGGCCTGACCAGATTTCTTCAGGTGCAGCTTCCTGTACCAGGTGTGCATGTGCTTCTACCAGCCGAGGAGCACCTCTGAAGTGTAGCCTAGACTCTCCGCCTTCTCTCTCCAAGCAGCATGCTTCTGCTTGGTCTCCCTGTAGAGACAGTGTCCCTTCCGCCACAGATAGTCATTCTCTCTCAGTCACTCCAGCACCTCATCCTCATATTCCTCCTCAATGGAGTATTGCCTCCTCTCCCGTCCCCGCATATGCCTCTTCCTCCCTTTGGCAGGACCAGATGGGCCCTCATCAGAGGGGCTCCCAGGTAGTAGGGGCTGCCCCTCCACACCACCACCAGCAGCAGCAGCAGGATCATCATCATCATCATCATCAGCAGCAGCAGCAGCAGGACCCAGGATCAGCAGCAGCAGAGTAAGCACCAGCAGTGCCAGCAAGACCAGGAGCACGAGCAGGACCAGGAGCACGAGCAGGACGAGCAAGACCAGGAGCACGAGCAGGACGAGCAAGTCCAGGAGTACGAGCAGGACGAGCAGGACCAGCAGGATGAGGAGCAACTTCAGCAGGGTACGCACCAGTAGAAGCACCACCGCCAGGAGCAGCATCAGCAGAGTAAGCATGAGCAGAAGCACCACCACCAGGAGCAGCATCAGCAGAGTAAGCACGAGCAGAAGCACCACCACCCTAAGCATCATCATCAGCTCCTCCAGAAGCAGAAGCAGCAGAAGCCCCAGCAGAAGCAGAGTCAGGGACAGGGGGCGGGAGGGTGGCCTTGTCCCTCTTGCCAGGGATGGCAGCATGTTGCTGCTTTCTCTTCTTCCCCATGGTTGTGGGGTTCCTGGCTGGCAGGGAGGCTGGCAGGGAGGCTGGCAGGAAGGCAGGCACCAAGGCTGGCAAGCAGGCACCAAGGCTGGCAGGGAGGCTGGCCAGGAGGTTGGGAGGAAGGCTGGGAGGAAGGCTTGCAGCAAGGCTTGCAGGCAGGGCAGGCAAGGCAGTCAATGCGTCCGGCAGCAGGTCTTTCCTCCGAATGGTGACCTGCTTCCGAGCTGCTTCCCTTTATATCCGTGGGGCTTACGCAATGCATCCCCCCCGCATGCGCAATTAACGCCAGGCATCTGTTAGGCTCCCGCTGTGCATCCACTTCATCCACTGTGCATCCGCTATGCATCCGCTTCATCCGTTCCGCGTCCACTCTGCATCTGCTTCATCCGTTCCGCGTCCGCTTTGCTGAGGTCCCCTGGAAGCCTAGTGGATGTGCCATCCACTCTCATCCGCTTCCATCCGCTGGGCTTCCATTCCGCATCCGCTTTCCATTCACTCTGCGTCCTCCCCGCATCCGTTCCTTTCCGTGTTATCCGCTCTGCTTATGCAAATCTTTGCCCCTTTTGAGAGCGTATAACAATGGATGGAACATTTTTCTCGTCCGTTGTGTCCTTTTTACTAACGTTTTGCATCCGTTGGGCAGTGTGACAGGGCCTTTACTCAGAATGTTTTGGAGGGCTTTAATTGGTTTCTGTATTATGGAGATACAACAGTGTTTGTAGAAGGTTTTTTGGTTAGTTGTTTCTGAGTTGCTTCTGATGTATGACTGTGTTCTCTTTTTCACACCTTAAGTTGGTTTTGTTGCAGTGGTTTGAGCAGTCAGATACTTTTTTGATAAAGTTGTATTGATATCCATTGTTGTAACATGACTTTATAGGCAGTTTCCTTCTTTCTGTTATTCTAGATTGCTGGGTGCATTTGCCCTTATCTGATTTACATTGCAACAATACAAGTACAGTAAACAACACCCTGCTATGCTGCCTCATGATGATGGAGGTTTGTTCCTGGAAAGGATGGTTGAAGAACACTGGGAGTTACATCCAAAGTACATATTTTCAACATATATTTCGCTCAGATGTGAAAATGGCTAAACCAAGTTGGTACCTATATTAGGAAGCTGTGATATAGGACAATGCCAAAGGCAGTTGATCACTTTAGTGAGTGTGGCTGAGGCATCAATTCATACTGTGTGGAAAAAGATCCTGATAAACTACTACTGTCTTTTTACCAAGAAAACCACATGGATAGAAAATATTAAATAATTGACAATATTATGCTGGATGATAGTTCTCTCAGGTCAGATGGCATTCAACATGCTACTGAAGAGAAGTTGAGGATATTTTGGAATACTAATAGGGTTTATGCTTGGCTGGATTAAAACCTTTGAAATATCTAGTTGCTGATGTTGCCATTCAGGGGAAAAAAATCTGAATCTGCAATGAAAGAATTAACTTTGGAATATGGAAGTAGGAACATGGTAAACCTCTATAGTGAAAAATGACATCATCATCATCTTCATTTAACAACCCCATAATTCCTTCTGGAGTGGAGTCTCGGCAACCGAATGGAGTTAGCAGTGTGTTTTATAATGGCCGGATGCCCTTCCTGTAACCAATGCAGAGTTTTGTTCAGCAGCTATATTTTCATTGTGCCCAGAGAGAGAAATATCTGCCTCCACCTAGGATTGAACTCACAGCCTCCTGATTATGGGGTGAGAGCTCCACCTGTAGGCCACAACACACTCGACAGTGAAAAATGACATGAATTCTCTTATTTCCACAAAGGTCATCTTCTGTATTTTCTACATGAAACCAGAGTTCTCACTTAAGGCTCAAAGGACGCATTATGTGGAAAACGTAACTCTCTGGAGATGGCTGTAATGTCAAGGATGATGGAAGGAAAGAAAAGAGGATGACCAGTAACAAAGTGGTTGGGTCATTTATAATGATTTTATTGCTGGAAGACCTGGTGGGCTAGATTAGGAGCAGATTATTTCAGAGAATATTCACGTGATTACTAAAGGTTGAGCCTGACTTGATGGCACATTATCAGTCAGTAGAACAAATAAGGAATTAAAGATCTAAAACAGCATACACTGTCTGAAAATCATAAATAATCTTCCACCCAAATAGCAGACAAGCATAGCTTAGTTTTTCCTCCTAAGGAAATAGCTCTATTTATTCTTTCTATCCTTCCTGTATCAATTTCTATAGTATTATGCACTATGTTTTAAGTTGGAATCAACCACCTTATTTTTCTTTTCTTCCTAAATATTACCAATATAAAAATTATCTTTTTACAGGAGCTACAATTAATAACAGCTACAAGCCATGGTCAATTAGAAGAACTGGTCGATGTGAAAATGGCTATGTTCCTATTAATGAATTTGACATGTAACTCTGAAGTGCAAACATTCAACTGATCTTCACTGAGTCTTTCAAGAATGCAATGCAATGCAATCTTGTGGAATTTACTCAGAAATAAATGAGGCATTAATTACTGGGCTTATTCCCAGCTATTAATTAACCAGAACTGCATAGTCTTATTCAAGATTATTTTTTTACATCTTTAATTAGATAGACTAACCAAAAAAGAACCACCAACTTCTGTGTCAACCAGCTTGACACTTTTTTTAAAGCATGTTTCACATAGATATCTGTTTTGAAGAAAAGCATTTCAGTCATAGCCAAAGGATTAATCTTTTTGTGAACAATTCAAAGACTTTTAAACTTGAATTGAGCTAACTTTAAAAAAAATCCTTGCATAACAGAACTTTCTTGAAGAAAAGCACTTCTGTGAAATAAAAACTTATTCTTAAAATTGAAGAAACATGAAAAGTACAGAAGAAACAGAATGGCTGGAAGAATATATAAATACAACACAATATTATAACAAAAGTGGGGGGCGGAAGAATAGAAGTGTCAGGTTCTAGGCCAATTCTTCTTCCTTTGGGAATGAATACAGAGGTAGGTTTAGGGAACTAACTAGTACCTAAGCAAGTTCTTTTTTATAATTGTCATTTGCTTTTAAATTTTTGTCATTTTTATATTTGAAATTTCTAGCAAAATTTCTCATTTGCGGATTACATAAGTTTAAAATATTTCTAAATTATAAGTTAAAGTAAAATGAAGCTTTTAAGGACAAAGGTGGGAAACTACAAACAAGTAATAACAAAACCGCATTTCCCAATAGAAACAAGATTATAAGCCATCAATTTAATAGCATATACTGGAACAGTAATGGATCCAATTCCTAAGTTTGCTATATTCTGTTTTTAGATGGCTTTAATACATACCAGGATTCTATACTGATATGCTCCTGCTTTTGCTTGCCATGGAAAGGTCAATATGCTTGGTTGAAGAACAATGGGAGCATAGATATCTACTTCTTGTTGATTCTGTGCAGGAACAGAAAATGTGTGCACACCTCCATCCTAATAAGATAAATATGCATTAAATAAATATTTTAGTTCAGTGCTTTTTAAAACCTATTTTTATTGGGTAAGGTGCAATATGCAGAGAAGCACAGGGCTCCTTCATATACTTTCCTCTCTCCTCCCTGCCCTACTTCAACCCTTCATTTATAAGAGAGTTCCACAAAAAGAACTTGATTCCTAGAGATTGCTCTCCTCTTGTAGGGCCATCAAGGATACCGAGTGGAGCAACTGGCCAGTTTTAAGTTTCTGGGTGTTACCATAAAAGAGGATCTGACTGGGTGCTCACATTGCAGCACTGGTCAAAAGGGCCCAGCAGAGATTATACTACCTGAGACTTCTCAGAAAACAACAACTGAATGAAAAACTGCTGGTGACCTTCTACCGTTGCACCATAGAAAATATCTTAACTTACTGCACCTCTGTATGATTTGCCAATTACACAGTGGCAGATAGAAAAGCACTCCAGAGGGTGAACCTCATTGCCCAGAAGATCATTGGTTGCCCTTTCCTCTCTTTGGAAGAGCTTTATAGCTCCTGCTGCCTTAAGAAAGTTCAAAACATTCTCAAAGATCCATCTCATCCTGGGAAACCTTTTTTTGAACTATTACCATCTAGCAGATGGTACAGAATATTAAAAACAAACACAAATAGGCTGAAAAACAGCTTCTATCCCAGGGCAGTAGCTCTTTTGAATTCTGCTGTATAGTGCAGTATAGGTGTGGTGTCCGGGGTGGGGGTGTTGGTTCAATTTGTGGAGGGTGAAGGATGCATGTTTGTGTTTACTGTCATGGTCATGATGTGCACTGAAGATGTTGTTTGATTTCGTTGTACGAGGTGCAATGAAAATAAAGTAAACTAAACTAAAGTCATAAGAATCTTGCGGAGAGTCGGTCATAAC
The DNA here is from genome assembly GCA_015471245.1 of Laticauda colubrina. Lineage (NCBI taxonomy): Eukaryota > Metazoa > Chordata > Lepidosauria > Squamata > Elapidae > Laticauda > Laticauda colubrina. The sequence continues at coordinate 47,465,674 of BLBF01000003.1, read as the reverse complement.
TCTGAACAGTCACTAAATGACTAGTTGTAAGTTGAGCACTTAACCACATTGGTTCCAAATGTGTAAATGAAACTGACCAAGATTTCACCTTGAAAAAATGTTGAAAGTAGGTTTTCCTGTGTGGAATGGGGAGAATGCCATCCACCATAGAACTACTGTATTTTAATGGGAATTGTACAAATACTTTTTATACCTCAGAAATGTACAATAAATTATTTATGCACATGCATGCACATGTATAACAAAGAATTCTTTTTAACCTTCTGTTTTCCCCAGATTGCTAAATAAATCACTATAACTATAATTATATCCTTAAACAAAGTATTTGCTACTGTTGGTGAGAGGCAGCAATTTCATTTCTTTATAATCCATTTTGAATATATTGTATGTAATATGTAATATATTACAAATTGTAATTCTGACAAAATTCATGAGAATAGTTTTTATATGAGTATTTTTGATTTGATTATATTTTAAATTTAAACAAGTAAATTGACTAAATCTGGTAATAATTAGTAAAGTAGTCTACTTATTAACTAGATAAGGTTCACATAAAGCCACTATTTTCAAGCATCATACCTGATCTACAATAGATATTAGTTTAGCATCAAGAATAATATGTCCTTCTTTTATTGCTTTTACATAGTGATATGAACCATTCAGAGAAGATCTCACAACTTCAAAATATTCTCTTGAGAAGTACATATCAATTCTGATGTTCTGAAATTTAAAAAAAGAATAGTTATCAAATACATTTTGAATACAAGCATATCTTAATAGAAATACCATTAATATAATCTGATGGAAAAATATGTGCTTTAAAGCAGTCAGATGGAATCAATTTTTCTAGTTTGCCTTTTTTTTCAAAATAAGTTGCATTATGTATATTGCGCTTCCGTAAGGAAATCAAAATGAAAGAAGAGGTAGTGGTACAACTTCTGTTATTATCAAATCCATCCTGAGTTGTAATGATTACCATGCTTTTTAATGTGCTTGCAGTTTATCTTTTCTATGATTTGCTCTATTATTTCTCATTATGATATTATATTATATAAATATTATATCTCATAATATTTCGATTATGTCTATACTGACATCAGTTCACTCTCTTGGCATATGAGACAATATTTTCCCTCCTTCAATCATCCATGGTCTCAGGTATCTCAAGACAATGAAAAGCTTGAAAAAAATGTAGCAAGCGAAGTAAAAATATAGCAAATGTAGAACCATTCCAAAAACCTAATTAACTGCTATGATGCTCAACATAAGGTCACACTGCCTAAATCATACTTTATCAGAACTACATGTAACCTGCTATTAAGCACACACTAAGAAATTGAGATTTTTACAGGACAAATCTTGTAAAAAGTTTGTGCCCTATAGTTTTATTGAAAGACTTTTCATTAGTACTTTACTTTCAATATACATATGCATAAATCTGTTGTCAATTCAAAATAAAAGAACTATAAAATGGCCACTGCCATCCTGAACATTAATAAGCCAGAATAAATGTCAGTGTGTTATATCTGCTTAAAAGGTGTGGACTTCTGCTTTTCAAAAGATGATCTATGATCTTAATTTTCCTAGAAAATTTTACTGTTTCCATAAAACAGTGCAACTTCTGTTAAAAAATGCAGTACGAAAGGCCAATTTTTAAAAAGCAAAGAGATTGCTTCAGGGTGGGGATTACAAGTTATAAATTGTTTCTCATTTGAACTAATACCAGTTTCTTTGTTCACATGGTATTTATGTTTTCTTTTCATTCTAATCTTAATAGTATTCCTGACTGAAATGTCTCATCCTTATCATTATACTGTATACATGATATGATTTTTCAGAAAAATGCTTTTTTATGTTTCCCTTACCTCAGATAAATACACTTTATTGCTTGATTTGTCATATACTTCAATAGTGATTTCATAGAACCTCTCAGTTTCCAGCACCCATCTCTCACCAGGATGAATTGAAAATCCTGCACAGCAAAAGCACTGAAAGTTGTAGTCACAGAATACTTACTTGATCAAAGCACATCAGAGTGACATAAAGTGTGATTCTATATAAACTTTTCCATAAGGGGGAAATAGGTGATTACTGAACGATATATAAGATTACTGGATTTTTAATGGGAAAATAATTTTCTGCTGAACAGTCAGGTCACTTGGAAAAGAATTGAAATGGAAATGGGCTGGTCACATAGCAAGAAGAGCTAATGGCAGGTGGACCAAGACAGTCATAGAACGGATCCCATTTCAAAGAACTCTGAAGAAGGAGATTAAAGATGGAACAAATATAAAATGGATTGCACTTTTGGACAACCTCTGATATAATTTATGATAAGCTGTCCAAAACATGCAGTGATAAGAGCAAGCAATATTTGAGTTAATAGCCCCTCTCCCTCTGAAAAATGTAACAACGTGAGTAGTCAATTTAATAATAGTAATAATAAAGTTGCAAAAACTGCTGAAATCATATAAAAGACAAAGTGATAGGAAATGAAGAAGCTAACGGGTTCTGGGACGTTAGAATTCAAACAGACAAGCACCTGCCACATAATATCCCAGATTTAACAATTATTGATAAGACGGGCAAAAAGTCAGTACCTGGAGACAGGAGAATAGAAAGGAAAGAACTATAGAAAATCACAAAACACAAAGATCTGCAAATAGACATAAAGCAATTGTGGGAAACGAAAGCAAAGTATAGTATAAGTATAAGGAGTATAATATTAATAGGAGCCTTGGATGCATTTCCAAAACATCTGGAGCACTACTCAAACACCATCAATCAGATAATTCTGCCATCAGATAATTCCAAAAGGCAGTTTGACTTGGAACAGATTACATCCTGTTTAACATCATCAAACAATACCTGCCTTTCCCCAAGTCATTGGGAAGGGCTCAATAGGTGTACAAAAATGCCAATCCACTCTAAACATCTGACTGACTGTGCAACCAATCATAATGATTTTAATTTCTATGCCACACAGCTCCCAGTAAGTCTACAAATTTATTAAGGACTTGGCAATATAAGTATACCTTTGTATATGGAATGAATTAGCTTTGGTTATTTAAAAAAATTGTATGAAGTTGTTTATTTCCAAAGTCAATTAGCACTACTTACCTAGGTATCCTGGGTCCACAACAAAAATGGTGCCATTGGGTAATTTAGAAGCTCCTTGCATAGATACACTTAAAAATCAGTTAAGGATCCAAAAGTTCGACAGTGATAACAAATTAATATTGTTATATGAATAAAATTAAGTACCTAATTTTTAATATTAGAAAGAATCAAAGAAGTCACACTGAAAATTTTGTTACATTAACACCTATTATATTCTTTGCTGTTTGAACAAGTCAAGAATATTGCTACTTAATGAGCAGCAGGACTAGTACAGAGTATCCTGGAAAGATAGTGGCGTCTAAACACAGGGTGGCCAATTCAATGGTCATTCATTGTGCATAATAAGAAACACACAAAAAGGATATTTTTGTGGGAAAGTACAAGATTTGCCTGTCCCCGCTGCAATGCAGTAACTGTGCATGTTGCCTGATCCAATCTGGCAACTGGCCAGGCTGTATCTCCCCCAGGGCTGAGTGTGCTGTTCTGAAGTTGTAGCACATATTGATCAGAAGGCATGATTAGTTCTGTCCAAAATGCAAGAGAACATTAAGAAACAATCGAACCAAAAAAAAGTGTCACTGAATGCTTCCAATAGAAAAAAAAAGCAACACAGACAATGCTTTTGTGCTCATCAAAGTATCTTTAAAAGAAAAACACAGCATAGAAATGTTTGCTTTGTAATATAAAATATCACTTTACCTATTTACTTATAAAGAGTCAGAGTACAAAGTTACATAAAAAAGCAACAGAACAGTAACCAATTTTCTTACAGCTGAAATCCTCATTACTAAAGCTTTAGGAAGATAAAAAAAAATGGATTCACATTTTTTAAAAAATAACTTTTATTGTGATAATGTTGCTAATATAGGTGGTTACTTTATTCAGCCTCTAAGAAAGACTTGTTTCATTTATGTTGGCTTTCTGTTCCACAAAGCAAATCTCTTCCATCCTTTGGCACAAAAAATGAGTTCAATTTAAGCTTTTAGATATAACAGCCAAAGTAAATAACAGAAGCTAACTGGTGGTGACCTGATGTGGTTTTATTAATAAACTAGGAAGATATGAATATAAATTTTATATGAATTTATATCAATGGATATGGTCCAATCAAATGTATTGTATTTTAAATCAATGGAAAACATTTAAGTGATGAATTATTTCTCCCAGTGATTTGGAGGTAAATTAAGTTATCCTAATCTGATTTAGTCAATATTACTTGTATTTTTAATTTTGTCTCAGAAGTACTTCTAAATCTTGAAAATGGGTTGAGGTTTCTTAACATTAATTCATTGATGATATTTCTTACTATTTTTTCCACTTAGCATATCTTCTTGTAATTTATCATTTAAGAAAGTTTAACTTAAGAGAGAATCAGGAACTATAAAAATTGAGTCCAAATAGCAATTGAGTGAGACATTTTTAATTTTGTTTTACAACCAAGTTGATGTTTCCAAACGAAATGGCATAGATGTTGCTGGCTTTCTTGAAACAGAACAATCTCTCCTGACCTCATACATATTTTCCACGAAGCTCCTTTGAATAGCAGAGTGGAGAAGGATTGAAGATTACAGTATCAAAAAGAATACTTGAGATCAGATAGGAACTGAAATATGAAAATGTTGCTTCACTGACTCTTTAGAAGAAAAGGCCAATAACATGGTAGGAATTTAATTTTAAGCCAGAATATAGAGTTCAGAAGTGGGTCTATCTTACCCTACCCTAAGTAACGAAGACATAATTATCAACAAGTTAATGTTATTTTTGTTTGTCTTCTCGCTTCCCTACCCACTCCCCATACCCACCATGGACTGACATTTGCAGCAATTTACATGGGCTGACATTTGCAGGTTTATATGATGAAATTTAATTGAAGCATTCTTTTAACTCTCAAAATGCATTGATCAAATATGTGTTAAACTAATTATTAAAGGGGACAGAAATCTGAGTAATGATTTGTAGACTCTGTTATAACTTTATTAACTTAAATATAGTTGTAACATTATATAGATCTGCAGGAAATATGTGTAAAATATTACAACTGGACAAATGACATACAGACCTGTCATTTTCTCTCGCCTAATTTTCATGACTTTGTATTGCACTGACATTCCTACCAGTAGATAGACATCATAAGCAGGATTTAAAATGATGTTTTCCAAAATAAATAATCTGACTTCAGCTCCAGGCACATGCTGTTGGTTTAAAGAAGAATTTAATGAAAAGAAACAATCATAAACATACATTTTCAAATATGTAATATTTATAAATATTTAATTCACAAAAAGTAAATTTTGAAAATACAAAGTTGCCATATGAAGTTACTACTTTTCTACCACTACTGTAAAGTTACTGCTTTAATCAAGAGTAAGATCAGCTCCTATGATTTTTGGGAAATAAATATTAACAAAATGAAATTTTAAAAATCTGCTGTATGTTTTGCATGGTACAATGGATATAAACTGAGAATTTCTAATTACTACAGAACAGCAGTGTGCGTTTTGTGCAAAATACAACATGTCATCTATGTATGAACTGTTCATATAAGAACAAATTTCAGTCATTATTATATATTCATTTATTATTGTAATAATGATTTCGTGGATGTAGTCCTTATATTTGTGATTTCATTCAATTCAGTTGTGGAACCTGATGCAGAATGGGGTAATTGGGGGTAAAACCTGATTTGGGGTGAAGATCATCTCTACTTGTCCCAATAGTGACGGCTTTCCAGAAGCAAACACGGGTCTTTCAAAGTAATTTTTTTAAAACAGAACGTGTGGTTTTCTTAAGATGACACCATGTCAAGAATTTTTCCTTGTGTTATTAGATTTTTAGGTTGTATGTGGTGTGATTGTTATTTATACTTCCTACTGTAGAGTTTAAATTTTTTATTCTGGATGTTTTATATGTTTCTTCATAATGTTAAGAGTTTCACACCTGCAGTGGTTTTTTAAAAAAAATAAATCAAACATTTCCTGCTCAAAATTATCTCCAGAGCTATGTTTCTCATATTTAACATGGAAGCTCTGTATTTTTGGGGAGAGCTTTTTTCATAGGCTTTTGTGGTATTTTAAAGTAAATGTTTTCATAACACAAATATACAAGACAATTGCAAAAGTAAAGATGTAAATTCTAAGGAAATTTACATTTACATGAGGAAAACCATACAAAGTTCCTGAAAAGATTCCAGAACAAATTATAAAATGTTTGATCAGAAACCACTTGAGAATCAGATTAGATTTACTAATTAGCTTAGATCTGTCACTGTTACTTATCTTTAATTAATTTGAACAGTACTCTGAAGGAATGCAATGGACAGTTCTACCATTTATCCCTGCCCAGCATAATCTGTAATTTTTAGCCACCAATGACATAGGCTTCATCAGTGGAACAGCTTTTTCAAAATTACAGATGTTACTTCATGCACTAGGCCCATTCCTAGTAATTAAATGTTAAAAAGAAAAGGACTTTAAGAAAGACAAGAAAAATACTCAGGGATTAGAATGGGAATGTTCAACCCAAATGGGATCCTCCTGATTATGTTGTACAAGTGTCAGAGCTACAAAATCAGTATTTGCTATAGATTGTGTATTTATCTGTGAAGTGTTGAAAACTCAGAGGAACTACACTTGGAAAACAATGCTTTTAATTTGCGATTTTTAATCTTTAAAAAACAGGAATATCACAACTAGCTCTGTACTCTATTTACAGTATAATATCACTTACTGAGCAAATTAATTAACAGTGACAATTAAAAGCATTGTGGAGAAAAATAGCAACAATGAAGTCTGAAATAATTTGTGTTGTTATTTCTGGATCTCCTCTAATTCTAAAAATTAGCTTGCAGGTTCAAATAACTGAAATGAGCAAAATAAATAAACAATCTAGCTGTAATCTACCTGTGGTTGATAAAATTCCAAAGCTAGACCACTCTTAACAAGTTACTGCAGTTTTCTTTTCTGCTTGAAGGCCTCAAGTAAATTAAAACTCAACATTCCTATAAGAAATTGAGTACATGTTTTAAGAAGAATCAACTTTTAACTCTGAGATTTGAAGATTAGACTGGATTTGACTAGAAAAATATTGTACCTGTTTAAGTATAAGATTATTTACCCTTGATAATGTTATAGAGAAGACAAGAATATTTTGTGAACATTTGTGCTTTAGAATAATGACCTACTGGGATGTTAAGATATTTTATAAATTGGTGTAATTTGTTTAAATTTAGAGCAATTAATTTTCCCAAGGGGTCACATGAGAACTGGGACTGTTGTAGAGGACTGGCCCAACTGTACTACCAAAGTGTGCTGGCCACCAATGCCCACCCACCCCTGCCACCACTGCAGGTCTGATTGAAAGCTCCTGTGAGTCAGATGTGGCCCGTGGGCTGTAAAATGCCCAGATTTGACTTAGCAGGAGGTAGTTGTATTGTTAATATCTCCATACTAAAAGGAAGTTAGAGGTTATTTTTATTACATTTTCTTGATGCATATTTTTTGTCATTTTAATTTGCTTTGTTATTCCCTTTTCTTTTTTCCCTTCATGTTAGTTTGCGCTTGAATGGGTGATGTTGAAATGTAATAAATATATTTCAAGAAGTTGAATGAGGTGAAGAAACTTCTTGCATGAGAAGCAACATTCCATCAACACACAAAACTATATTTTGTTTCAGTAGGGTTTTTAAAACAGGAAAAAGTTGCTTTCTTCACAGTATGTCTGTTTACATATCTTGCATTCATAGTCTTTTATTATATATGTATATAATATACTGCATTCATGGAAGTACCCGCAAAAACTTATATATATATATATATATGTGTGTGTGTGTGTGTGTGTGTGTGTGTGTGTGTGGTTTTTTTTTTAAAGTTTTCGCGGGTACTTACATGAATGCACTTTAGTTTCCTTCGGGTATTATCCCACGTCATTGTAATGCTTTTAAAGTTGTCGCAACGTTTCAGCAGAATCTCATCTGCCATCATCAGGCTTCTGTATGGAGTTTGTATGTGGGTCAGGCTATCACAGCCTTTGGTTTTAAATTTGAGGCTAGCCTATTGTTGTGCCAGGATGCTTTTTTCTTCATCCTGATTGGTTGGGAGTCTTGGTCTGTGTTTATTGGACTTGGAGTTTGTTTGTTTGGTGTTTCTGGTTTCTTCTGTTTTGTGGCTTTGATTGGCTGGCAACACTGTGTTCCTGTATTGGAGGAATACTGTATCAGGCTGCACTGAAAGCCTCCAATACAGGAACACAGTGTTGCCAGCCAACACTTTTTATCAGCCAACTAACAAACATATGCAGGAAACAAACAACAATAGTTATAGGAGTCTTCAATTTTCTTGATATCAATTGGAAAACTAATTCTTCACCGAATGAGAAATCAAGTAAGTTTCTAAACAACCTAGCTGACAACTTTGTTGTCCAAAAGGTAGAGGGTGAAACTAGAGGGACAGCCATACTGGACTTAATTTTTACAGAGAAGAAATGATAGAGGGAGTTGAAACTGCAGGAACCTTGGGTGAGAGTGACCATGTTATGCTAGAATTCAATATAACACAAACACAAGGAACAGAATATAATGACACCAGATTTTAAAAGAGCTGATTTCAATAAACTCAGAGAGAGCTTGGGAAAAATTCCATGGATGAAAATCCTAAAGAGGAAAACAACTCAAGAATCTTGGGAAACTCTAAAAAGTACGATCATAGAAGCCCAGACCAGCACAATACCACCGAGAAAGAAAAACAAAAAATCCAAGAAGAAACCAGCATGGCTACACAAAGATCTCTTTGGCAAATTGAAAGAAAAAAAGGACAAGTACAAAAAATGGGAAGAAGGACGTACAACTAAGGCAGAATATCAGCAGATAGCTAGAATCTGCAAAGACGAGGTCAGGATAGCAAAGACTCAGAACGAACAAAGACTTGCAACAAAAGTCAAAGATAATAAAAAATGTTTCTTCCAAAATATAAATAACATGAAAAAAATCAAGGCAACAGTTGGTCCACTAAAGAGAGAAGATGGCAAGGAAGTAACAGGCAACAGAGAGAAAGCAGAATGCTTAACTCATTCTTTGCATTTGTCTTCACGCAAAAACAAACTATAGCTCAACCCACCAAAAACATAACTGTAAAAGACCGACCAGAAATAAAAGTTAAAATAAGCAAAAAAATAGTGAGAGAACACATGTCTGATCTTGATGAAAACAAATCATAGGGGCCTGATGGATTACATCCCAGAGTTTTAAAGGAGCTGGCAGAAGTCATCTCAGAACCACTGCACCATATCTTTCAAAAATCCTGGAGCACTGGGGAACTACCAGAGGACTGGAAAAGAGCCGATGTGGTTCCCATCTTCAGAAAAGGGAAAAAAAACAGACCCAGGAAACTATAGACCAATCAGCCTAACATTAATACCCGGGAAGATACTGGAAAAGATAATAAAAAAACATATCTGCCAACATCTAGAAACAAGTGAAGTAATAACTAGCAGTCAGCATGGGTATGTTAAAAACAGATCATGCCAAACCAATCTTATTTCATTCTTCAACACAGTGACTAAATTAGTAGACCAGCAAAACGTTGTGGACATAATATATTTAGATTTCAGCAAGGCATTCGACAAAGTAGACCACAACCTACTTCTTAGTAAGCTAGAAAAAAGTGGAATAGATAGCATCACCACTGGATGGATTTGCAACTGGCTTGCAAACCGTATTCAATGAGTAGTCCTTAATGGGTCTAAGTCTACATGGAGGGAAGTAAGCAGTGGGGTGCCACAAGGTTCCTTCTTAGGCCCAGTACTCTTCAATATTTTCATTAATGACTAAGATGAGGGAATAGAAGGGGAATTTACCAAATTTGCAGATGATACTAAGCTGGCAGGAATAGTTAACACCCAAGAAGGTAGGCTCAAGATCCAGATGGATCTTGACAGGCTTGAAAACTATATCTAACAAAATGAAATTCAATGTCGAGAAAAGTAAAGTCCTATGCTTAGGCAAGAAAAACCAAAAGTACCCATATAGACTGGGTGAAACTGGGCTCAACAGCAGGAACTGTGAGAGGGATCTTGGAGTCTTAGTGGACAACCAGCTAAATATGAGCCAGCAGTGTGCAGTAGCAGCCAAAAAAGCTAATGCAATCCTAAATTGTATTAACAGAGGGAAACAGTCAAGATCAAGAGAAGTACTAATACCACTCTATAAAGTCTTAGGAAGACCACACCTAGAGTATTGCATCCAGTTTTGGTCACCCCATTATAAAAAAGATGTTGAGACTCTAGAAAAAGTACAGAGAAGAGCAACCAGGATGATTAGGGGACTGGAGACTAAATCATACAATGAACAGTTGCAGGGACTGGGCTTGGCTAGTCTTGTGAAGAGAAGGATCAGGGGAGACATGATAGCAGTCTTCCAATATTTGAGGGGCTGCCACAGAGAGGAAGAGGTCAAGCTATTTTCTAAAGCACCTGTAGGCCAGACAAGGAATAATGGATGGAAACTGAACAAGGAGAGATTTAACCTGGAATTGAGAAACTTTCTGACAGTGAGAACAATCAACCAATGGAACAGCTTGCCCTCGGAAGTTGTGGGAGCACCATCACTTGAGACTTTTAAGAAGATTGGACTGCCATTTGTCAGAAATGATGTAGGGTCTCCCGCTTGGGCGGGGAGTTGGAGCAGATGACCTACAAGGTCCCTTCCAACTCTGATTATCTGTTATCTGTTATTTATCTGTTAACCTTCTCTATAATAACTTTTTTATTTGTGGACCTTCTCGTCAGTCTTGGACAAGTTTGGGCAGTTTTCTTGGCAAGATTTTCAGAAGTGCTTTGCCATTGCTTCCTCCCAAGGCTTAGACGATAACTGGCCCAAGGTCACCCAGAGGGCTTTCATAACTAAGGTGGGACTGTAACTTGTTAGATTGCAGTTTCTAGTTTGGTACCTTAACTACATCAAACTGACTCTCAGACTCCTGTATATTTGCCATCCATGCTTCCTTTTGAATTTTGCCATCTTTATAATATAGGTATTGTTTTGGTGCTGATATGCAAACTATTAAACATACTGTGCAAGATTGTGCAAGACATGTGTTCTCCGGTTCCCTAGAAGATCCTCACAAAGCAATGCCAGAAGTGGGATCACCTGGATAGTTGAACTGGACACTCAGTCATATGGCTACTGCCATACCACTGTAGAAGTTTATATATAATTGTTTGTGTGTGTGTGCATGTGTATGTGTGTTTACTTCTATTTTGTCATGTTCTCATCATGCACTAAATAATAATAAATCTATCTTACAGCTATAATGCTAATGGGTATGACTTTAGTTTCATCAAATGACTGTAACCATAAAGGAAGAAAATTATTGGTTGGGAAATGACTGATAAATGTCGCACCTAGAAGTAACTTACCTTATACACAGTTTCCTCTAGTCTTGCTCTGAGTTTTGAACTGCCTGTTTTCATTCCAGATACTAAAACAATATCTCCTTGTTTTGCAACTTTCTCCATCTCCAATATATATGAAGGTGGAATATATGTTGATTCAGAAAATTTTAAAATTCTGTTAAAATGTTAATTACATTAGATATTAATATTATTTCTTTATAAGGTTGATAAAGCTGTTCCTTCCAGGAACTATAATGATAAATAAACATTGTACAAAGCACAATAGAATAAAACACAACATAAATGCAAGCAGTAGCAAACATTAATGAAATGGAATTTTTTTCTACTGTAGCTGATTAATCATCAAATAAGCCTTTCAGAAAAGTCTGGTTTAACTATTCCACAAAAGACCATAAGAATGCAGCCACAGTTACCTCAAGTAACTGTCCCAAAAGAAGGGAGGCAATTCACTTGAATGACCTCTCTTGTCATACCTGCTGATAAAATGGTACATTCAACAGGCACTCTCTTTTCATCTGGGTTGGATGGACAGAATATACTCAGAAATACAATGCCTAAGAAACCTGATTCCAAACCATGTAGTCATTATGGAAAGCTGTTTAATACTTTTAAATTATGTTACATTATCTTGTGTTTTATATATCTACCTACAACATAACAGATGCAGAAGACTCCTTGGTGTTTCTAAAAATTCTTTTGAATATTACTTCAAGAGGAAGATGAACAGGAAAAAGAGAAATATAGTTTGATTTGATCAAAAACCAGGTTATTTTAGATGTCGATGAAAATATATTGAAAATAATGTCCACAGGCCCAAAATAAACTAGAAATAATCAAATGGAATTTAAAGTTCAGAGTGGTATATCACATTTATTTGGTAATTTTTTGGACTTGATGAAAATTTCAAAGATGCTGACTTCGCTCCAAAATGTCCACTGGTTGCTAATTGACTTCCAAATAATAACTTCGTAAATCCAATATGATCTGAATGATGGCATCACTCTTTTCAAATGTTAAAATATCCAATATCCTCAATGCTGTTGCCAAAATACATATTTATTTATTTATATTTATTTTATAATAACTAGCTTTTAACTTTCATTTATTCATCTTTTTATCCAATTTAATTCTAATACATCTCTTCTGATATTTTTGTTTTTTTTAAGTGTATGTTAGCTAAAAAAACTAACTAACAGTACTTATTTTAAAATCTTATAACTAAAATGCTTCCAAAACTGCTAGAGGTATAACAAAACATCAAAAGGCTCAAAAGAAAAATACTCAAATAGTAGTCAAAAATATTGAAACAGCATTTAAAACAAATGAACCTAAAGATGAAGCTAAAATATTAAAAAATCATTTAAAAATGTTTGTCTCTTCTATGAGGAGAATGTAAAAATCCAATGGAATTTTATACAATTTGTACAGTTAATAACCATGAACCTGATGCAAGATAAATGCATGAATAATTGGGACGTCAATAGAGACTCCCGATTTTGTAAATTGGTTTTGTAACAATTTGCCTGGCTCTGGCTGAAGCATCTGTTTTGATCTTATCTGGAACAAGATGCACTGAGTATAGTCATTGATACATCTCTCAACTAGATTGTAATTTGCTTTACACAGGGTTGCCCTTGAAACAGATTGTTTCTATCCATCTGATCATAGAACAAAATTATTATTGTCATATTTCACTGGTAATATATGAGCTGCATTGACTACCAGTATTTTTCTAGATTCTATCCAGGTGCTTGTTAACATTTATAAAGTCCTATATGGTTTAGGATCTTCAAAATATTTATTCAAAATTGAATCTGCCCACTCAATAAGTCTAAGTAGAATCCCTATTGAGATAGCTGCGACAGCTGTACAATAACATCATAAAAATCGATAAATACAAAAATCCAGAAATGAACAGAGTCAAATTAGATCTCATACTTATAGCATAGAATATTATTCCCCCAAAGCTTTAATATATTTCCAAAAGATAATGGTAGAAGGGCTCCTTTTGCGGATAAGATATTTTACAAGAGGGGAGCTCCTGTAAAGAATGCCACTTCTATGCTGCCTCCACCACACACACACACACACACACACACACACACACACACACACACACACGCTGTATGTGTGTCACTAGAATGGCTTTTTTAAATTACAGATAATCCTTTACAGTGCTTTGTTTTAGAATTTTCAATGTAACTACAGTATATACCAACTGGACAAGTCTGAGTACTTTGCATGAAAGCAATGGCATAGCACAATTAGTTAGAACCAGACAGATGAGACAAGTATATTCTCATGAAAGGTCTATAGTCTGTTCTTAAAAAACCCTTTGGCGAGCCATCCCCAAATATCTATCCCATGCTGGAACTGCAATTAATTACAACTGTGGATTAGTAACATCAACTATAATTAGATTAGTTAACTGGCCTTTAATAAAATGTTCAAAAGACTAACATAAGGAGGCAAGGAATAGTAGAGTTAAATATAGCGGTAATCTGGGAATGCACCTGTAGAACTCTAGAAAAATAAATATTTCCTGCGTATCTTTTAAACAAATATTCTTGTAAAAGAACTATATCTGAATATTTTAAAAGCTCTAGTTTACTGCAATTCTCTATCAGAACTGAAGAAGCTTCTTCAATGAGAAGTGAAACATCTTCAAGGAAAAAACAAAGACAATCCAGTTGCCTTTTGAAAAAGCACCTTTGAGTATTACCATGAACACATATACAGATGTGCATTATAGCAAAAGTTGTGGGTATCTAAAACAAAGGAAAAAAATGAAGGGAAAGAAGAAAGAGAATAAGACTGAGTTTTAATCTTTATGTGGGTAAAGGAAGAAGCTAGTATAAGTATGACAGTATGCAAACTGTCTAGCCATTTATCTAAAGTCTACATTTATGCACATATTAACAACTGAATAAATTGAACTTACTGTAGTGCATTATGGAAATCTGAGAATTCGTTAGTTTCAGAGGTTTTCACAATGGTCCACTCAAAAGGAAGTCCTGCCAATGTGCTAAAAGTGTTTCCTTTAAATAATTTATCAAAACAGTTAGAATAAAAAGAGTTTTCCTTCATTTGTAAAATTATCTGCACAACCACAATGTTTGGGAATTACAACAAATATAAAGCAGAACTGCACACACATAAAATGATCAGGTAAACTCATTTCAGGAGTAGATGGCAACATGACTAAGTGCAATGACCTGGGGAAAGAGTAATACAGGCATAACACAATTCATTTATGTCATAGAAAATATGAATTCATATTAAATATTGTATAAATATAATACAAGGAGTAAATATTAATATAAATATAATAAATGTATGTATATCAGATACATAACATGAATTTTTTTTTAATGGAAACATTTTAAATAACAACAAGGGAAAATTAGAAAGGGGACAGAAACAATTTTCTTTTAGTGATATTGTTAATGCCCCATCAACCACAGAAAGTGAAATTGCAACTGATCATTTTCATTTTCAAACACATTTTCTATTCAATAGAATAGTAAATGCTCCCAATCTGATTGCAAACACCAAATGATCAAATATTATGATCCAATGCATATATCCCTCTGCAACATACATTTGGCTTTTAAAATCCTAGCAATATCCCTATTACTGATAAGAAACAGTTATGCAGAAAGTGCATTTACTCTAAAGATAAATGTTTAATGTTTTTCAACTTCATCACAAACATCTCAGCACAAGTTGCCACAATAAATTTTAGGAAAATTCAAATCTCTGATTTTTCATGATATAAACCATCTTCCTTCAACTTTGTCTGGAATAAATACATAGAATTTTCTATCCTGGAATTCTGGAAGTTAGTTTTCCTATGTATGGAGGATATTTATAAACATTCACTATGTGTCACTTCCTGATTTTAAGGAAAAATAATTTAAAAGCATTAATATTTAATAATATAGTACAGGGTGTTCAACCTTGGCTATTTTAAGACCTTTGAACTTCAACTCCCAGAATTCCTCAGTTTGCATGGTTGGCTGGGGTATTATGGGAGTTGAAGTCCACAGGTCTTAAAGTTGCCAAGGTTGGATCCCTCTCATATAATGTATCATAGAGAAAAGATATTTCAATGAGTAAATGGTATGCAAAGTTGCATAATAATAATTCACTATTTTCATGCCATATTGTTTAATACTACAAAAGTAAGACAAATTTTTCTTAAAGAGTATAACTGATATCGAAACAAAAGCAAGTCAGCAATATGTAAATATGCACATGAAAAAGCAAAGTGATATCCTTCTATGGATTTAAATAACACATTTGATACCTTCAGAATCTCTGGCTTGAATTTTCAGCTGCAGTGGTGAATCCTCAAGATACAATTCCTTTGTTGTAGATACTATGTTAATAGTATGAATAACATCCACTATAGCATCACAGCGAAGAACCTGGCCAGTCACTTGTTGAAAAAAGAAGAAAAAATTGTTTGTGATCCAATGAACATTGAACTTTAATATAGTTGGCAGTTTGGCACCCCATTCTGTAATGCACTACCTCTAGATGTTTAGAACTATGACTATGACCTAACATGTGCAGGAATTTTGTCCAGAATTGCTATATAAGAATAATCTTATCCCAAAGGTGCTTTTTCAGGAGGCAAGTGGACTTTTGTTTTTTTCTTTGAAGACGTTTCTTTTCTCATCCAAGAAGGTTCTTTAGCTCTGACAGGATAGTGGAGAATGGAAGCTTCTTGGATTGGAAGGGAAACGTCTTCAAAGAAAAAAACAAGGCAGTCCAGTTGCCTCCTGAAAAGACATCTTGACCTGGGTGACTGAGATTCTCTACAGACTTTAAGAATAATCTTACATTGCAACAAACTGAACTGGGAGCATGCAGGAAAGTGTAGGTAGCATGGCTTCTTCAAAACTGCTTCTAGCTGTGTTTTGATGCATGAGCATGCACACAATTGGAAATCACTAGCAAAGCAATCACAGATCCATGGCTTCTTTTATAGTCCAAAGATGGCACTTCATACATGCTGCTAGATGTACAATACTGAATCTACCTTAACTTTGCCAAAGTTCAATCCCACTGGTATCATGGCTTCCAGATTTTGAATCTGTAAGTTAGCCCATTTGAAGTGTCAAAAAAGGCTGCCCTAAGATTCACCATTTCATCCAAATGGTTGCAAACAATCAAGCAGACACAAGAGTTTTAGTAGTATACAGATGTAGAAATCCTAATAAAATCTTAATAGAGAAGAAACAGACAGTACTTACAAACATCTTCAGCCAAAATAATACTTGTAAGCCGTGTTATTTGTGATGATCTGGCTTGAATAATAGCCTTCTGTGAACACTGAGGGTTATCTTGTTCTATAGCATCTATGCTGGCAACTTCTGGTCTGGTGGAAGACCTGTTTAAAAATATTAAAAATATTGGAGTTATAAACCAATTATAACTGCTAAAACCCTTTGCATTCTAATCCTGATAGCAAAGACTTTTGGAAATTGAAAATTCTATGATGGTGAGAACAGCTATTACAGCTAGAATGAAGAGAGCAGTCAATTGTCATTTCCACCGATTAAGCAATGAATTACTAAAACAAGATGTGCCCATTTTTCATGTTCAGTTAACAGCTGTAAAACATGAGGAATTTTTTTATATATTCTGATGCTTTGTGAAGCAGTTGTGAAAAAGTGATTTGTGCAAAGTACGTTAATGAAATTGGCATAACAAGCAGTCCTCACTTAATGAACACAATTAGACCTCTAAGTAATGTGTTGTAAATGTCATGTGATCACAATATATCTTTTGATGTTAGCTCCAGCTACAGTCATTAAAGAAATCACTGTGGGTTAAGTGTGGTGTCATGCAACTGCAAATTGCAACTTCATGTGCTTGCTTCTCCCATTGTGTTCGGTTGGTTGGACCTGGCTGTGAAGGTCACAAGTAGTGATCACGTGAGAGTTGTGATTATTGTAAATATATGCTGTTTGCCAAATGTCTGCATCAAAATCCCATGGCCATGGGGATGCTCTGATAACTACGACTTTGAGGACAAGTTATTAAGTCTTCTTTTACAGAACTATTGCAACTTTGAATAGCTGCTGAATGTTGGTAAGCGAGAACTATCTGTATTGCACAAAAAACCCTTTTGCTTCATTCAGAACAAAACAACTTTACTTGAAACTTTCTGGCAAGTCATTTCAAGCTTAGTCTGTTCTGATGAAGCAACACTTGAAATAGCTTTAGGTTATGCATTTCATCAGAACAAAATTCAAAACGTTTCAAGCATTCCCACCATAGTCAGCTCCTTCTTTATTTTTCATTTCAGAAACACATAGAAAGATAATCCATGCTAAGTACTATAAAATACAGGTAGTCTTTGACTTACAACAATTCATTTAGTGACCGTTCAAAGTTACAATTGAAAAAAGGGACATTTGATTGTTTTTCACACTTAAGCCCCTGTCACACTGCACCAACGGATGGAAAGAGGATGTAAAAAAAGCTTGCCATTTGTTGGAAAACACGATGCATCCATTGTGTACTCACTGCATACGTTTTTCATACTCTCTATCCGTCTAGCATCCGTCTACTGTGATTTCATCCGCTTAAAAAGTTTTGAGCTGCACAAAACTTTTTGAGCGGATGAAGTATCCAACGCGTCTGTTCTACATCCGCTATGCATACGGGGAACATCCGTTCTACGTCCGTTGTCATCTGTTACATGTCCGCTATATCCACTAGGCATCCGCTGCGCAACCGCGCAACTCAAATCCGCTCCAGCGGAAAACGGACACAGGGAGGAAGTGAAACAGACGCGGAACGGACACACAGCATTTGTAGCACAGACGTAGAAAGGATGAAAGCGGATGCAGCTAGGATATAAAGCATTAAAACGGAAAAAACGTTCGTATAGGGGACGTATCTTGGATATTTAGGATGTCTGGAGGATGCCTGGAGGATGCGGAAGGACACCGAGTGGAAAACCGACATTTCCTATAAAAAGGGGGAGGAAATCACCTGGATCTCACTTTCAATCCAGCAGCCCTGGTGTACAGACCTCTTCAGCCTTGCTCTTGCTCTTCCACAGCATCCATTCTTCTCCACCATGGATCATCACACGCTCCTTTTGGTAGCCGCCATCATTCAACACCAGAACCAAGCCCTCTTCAGGCTCTTTCACCTTTTCTACAGGAAGAAAAGGAGGCGGCCAAGAAGTGTCTGGGTCCGACGATGGATCGGGAGAAGAGCGGAGTTTGGACTCGATGACAAGCTGATGGTGGAGCTGAGGAATGAAGACACTCATGCATTCCAGAACTTCATGAGGATGCCACCAGCCATGTTTGATGAAATTGTGGAGTGTCTGAGACCCAGGTTGACCAAACAGAGCACCAACTTCCATCCCAGCCTGGACCCTGGGCTGAAGGTGGCACTGACTCTGCACCACCTGGCCTCTGGAACCACATACAGAAACATGCAGTACGACTGGAGGGTGCCACACAACACCATCAGCATTGTGGTCAGAGAAGTGGTGCAGGCCATCATCGAAGAATACCTGCAGGAGCTCCTCCAGTGCCCCTCTACTGAACAAGGCTGGAGGAAACTTGCAGAACAGTGGTATCAGAGGTGGAACTTCCCACACACCATTGGAGCCATAGATGGCAAGCATGTGGCCTGCAAAGCTCCAGTCAAGTCAGGGTCCACTTATTTCAACTATAAGGGCTTCTTCAGCATCATCCTCTTCGCCATGGTCGATGCTGACTACAAGTTCATGTACATCGATGCTTCAGGCAACGGATCAGCTTCAGATGCCCAGATATACAACGTCAGTGACCTCAAGGATGGGCTGGAACGCAACTTCATCATGGGCTTCCCAGATCCAGACCCCCTGCCCAACGACACACAAGATGTGCCCTACTTCATCATGGGTGATGACGCCTTCTCCCTCAGAGCCTATCTCATGAACCCTACACTTCCAGATGCCTCACCCGTGAAGAGAGGATCTTCAACTACAGGCTATCCAGGGCAAGACAGATGGTGGAGAACGCCTTTAGCATGCTGGCCAACAGGTTCCAGGTACTTCTCACCACCATGCAGCATCATCCACGGACCGTGAGGAGGATCATGGAAGCTTGCTGCATCCTGCACAATCTCATGCGCACCCGCTACCCGGTGTTGCAGAACAGGCTTGTGTACCACCAACAAGGCAATGGGACATGGAGCTGGTGAATGGAGGCAAGGGCGAAACCTGATCGACACTGTGGCCCCAACAGAGCTTCATGTGAAGGGAAGAAGCAGCACAACCTCCTGAAACACTGGTGCAACTCCCCAGCTGGAGCAGTGGAGTGGCAAGACAGGATGGTAGATGCTTAATGGGTGCTTCCTTGAGCCTGTTTCATAACACTGATGAGATTGTGCCGTGTATGTTAAGTGGCCCTACAATGAATAGGGCATTAATAAAGAGCTTTGTTTATTTTGAAATGTGTTGATCAATGAATAAATTGTTATTGATAATAAAGGGCCATAGGTGTGGCACCTGGGAGGGTGGACCATACAGTCCCACTGTGCTTACACTGGAGGCTTATCT
This sequence comes from Laticauda colubrina, assembly GCA_015471245.1. Lineage (NCBI taxonomy): Eukaryota > Metazoa > Chordata > Lepidosauria > Squamata > Elapidae > Laticauda > Laticauda colubrina. The sequence continues at coordinate 47,445,570 of BLBF01000003.1, read as the reverse complement.
ATCCCACATCTATTACCCATCCCACAGCTATTACCCATACCACAGGTATCCCTGCCCATCCCACAGCTATTACCCATCCCATAGGTATCCCTGCCCAGCCCACAGCTATTACCCATGCCACAGGTATCCCTGCCCATCCCATAAGCATACAAAGGCTTAACCATTTTCTAAAAGTTTCCACCAAGACTTTATTAAGTCAAAGAAATGACCCAAGTGTGTGAAGCAAAGAAAAACTTTATTTCTAACAGTAAAGTGTAGGATTTTATTTAAAAAGCAAAAGGAACCAAGAAAAGTGTCCCAAGCAATGATAAAGTCAACAAGTAACAACTCAGTCTCTGGCAATGTTCTCAGTCACTCTGAGGCATGTCCATGGTCTCAGGTGTAAAGGGGACAGGGACTGTGGAGGTGGCAGTGGCTGGAGTGCTGGTCTGAGGCGCCATTGGGGTGCCTGGCCCTGAGAGGACAACAGGAGATGGTGCGTTCAGGAAGTTCTCAGAAAGCTGGCTCAGCCCAGTGAGGTTGAGAGGCCCTTCATCCAGGACCTGGGATGTCAGACACAGGACCGATGACAGATGTTCTGAGGCTGGGCTTGGCTGTGGGGTGGAGGAAGGAGGAATGCAGTGGGGATGTCTAGTGTGCAGCTGGGTGAGGTGAGGCATCTGTGGCATGCGAGGAAACATCTGTGGTGTCGGTGGCATTTGTGGCGTCTGTGGCATCAGTGGCGTTGGTGGCATCTGTGGCATCAGTGGCACCAGTGGCACCAGTGACATTGGTGACATCCGTGGCATCAGTGGCGTCGGTGGCATTTGTGGTGTCTGTGGCATCGGTGGCATCGATGGCACCTATGGCGTGCGAGGAACCTGTGCCTGGACTGGGAAGGGCTGCCTGTGCTGCTGGAACTCCTGGTAGCCATAGCCTTGGTAGGAGAGGGGCTGTTGAAAGCCTTGGAACGGCTGTGACATCCCCTGGGGTGGAGGAGCAGACCTGGAGTGGGTGGGAGCAGGTTCAGCTGGGCCTGGAAGGTGATGCAGCAGCGCCGTGATCCTCTCCTTCATCAGCTGGTACTGGGGCTTGGGCATGTCCATGAGGGTCTGGGTCACGTAGGTGAGGAAGGGCTTGCGGTTTGAGGATGGAATCTCGAAGTGTACCAGCTGAGAGAGGAGATCTGCGCTGTTCTTGATGGTGTCTCTGATCTCCAGCAGGACAGTGTGGCTCTGTCCCTCCGGTCTGCCTCTCTGCCTGCTTTCTGTGGAGGTGGAGCTGAGGGTGGATGTGGGTGGGTCCCTGGTGGTCACTGCTTCTTCTTGCTCCATGTGTGTGAGAGAATCCTCCACATCCTCCGGCATAGGGTGTGCAGCTGTCGGGGGGGTCTCTGTGGACACCTGCCTGGACACGGTCGCTGTCTCCTGGCCAGAAGAGGACTGGCTGTCTGTAGGCTGCCTGAGAGTGAGGGCAGACAGAGGGGCTGCTCCTCGGTGGCGGACCTCACCCTCCAGAAGCTCCTAGTCAATGAGCTTGACCGCAGCCTGGCCAGACTTCTTCAGGTGCAGCTTCCCGTACCAGGTGTGCATATGCTTCCACCACCCAAGGAGGACATCTGAAGTGTAGCCCAGGCTTTCCGCCTTCTGTCTCCAAGCCGCCTGCTTTCGCTTGGTGTCTCGATAGAGCCTGTGGCCCTTCCTCCACATATACTCGTTCTCCCTCAGCCACTCCAGCACCTCCTCCTCATGCTCCTCTGCGATGGAATACTTCTTCCTCTCTCCCTTCTCCTTCTCCTTGCCTTGCCTCTTCCTCCCTCTGGCAGGGCCTTCAGCATCAGGGCTTTCAGGGCTTTGGGGCTGGTTCACCACAGTAGCAGCAGGAGAAGCAGCAGGAGAAGCAGCAGGAGAAGCAGCACCAGCACCAGGAGCAGAAGCAGCACCAGCAGCAGAAGAAGCAGCAGCAGCAGAGTCAGCGCCAGGGGGTGGGATAGTGGATCTATCCCTCTTGCCAGGGCTGGCAGAAGATGGCACAGGCTTCCTCTTCTTCCCCATGATGAAGATGTCTGTGATGAAGATGTCTGTGATGAAGATGTCTGTGATGAAGATGTCTCTGGCAGCAGGTCTTTCCTCTGAATGGTGACCTGCTTGCGAGCTGCCTCCTTTTATATCCATGGGGCTGATGCAATGCATCCTCCCCGCATGCGCGGTGATCCGCTACGCATCCGCTAAGCATCCACTTCATCCACTATGCATCCGCTCTTTCCGCTACGCGTCCGCTTTGCTATGCTCCCCCGGAAGCCCTGTGGACGTGCCATCCGCTTCCATCCGCTTTCATCCGCTTGGCTTCCATTGAGCATCCGTTTTACATCCGTGATACGTCCTCCCCCCGTCCGTTCTTTTCCGTTCTCTTTATGCAAATTTAGGGCAGTTTTGAGAGTGGATAACAACGGATGGAAAATTTGCTCGTTTGCTGTGTCTTTTTTACATACGTTTTGCATCCGTCGGGCAATGTGGGCTGTTTAGGACTGTTGCAGCATCCATATGAACAAAATCTGGATACTTATTTGTGAAGGTTGCATTGTCCTGAGGTCATGTGATCACTTTTTGAGACCATCTGACAAGCAAAGTCAATGGGGAACCCACTTAATAATTACATTACTAATTTAGTAACTGCAGTGATTCACTTAACAACTGTGGCAAGAAAAGTCATAAAATGAGACAAAACTCACTTAAGGCCCGGTCCCACTGGCCGATGGACATGAAACGTATGCATAAAGGACAAAGCGGATGAGCAAAATTTTGGGGGTGGCTCCATCGTCATCCGCTCCCAAAAGTGGTGAAAATTTGCATAAACAGAACGGAAAAGAACAGAAAAGAACGGACGCGGGTAGTATGTAATGGGGATGTTAAATGGATGTTCAACAGGAAGCCTAGCGGATGAAAGGAAGCCTAGCGGATGAAAGCGGATGGAAGTGGATGACACCTCCAAAGGGGTTCCGGGGAGAATTTCAAAGTGGATGCATAGTGGATGAAGCAGATGCATCACGTACGCCTAAAGGAAAGAAAGGGGATGCCGCGCGGATGTATATCGGATGCAAAGCATTCACTGCGCATGCGGGGAGTATGAATTGCATCAGCTCCACGGATATAAAAGGATGCAGCACGCAAGCAGTCAGCATACAGGGGAAAGACGTGCTGCCAGATACATCTTGCAGGAACACCATGGTTCGTCAGTCAGGCAAGAAGAGGAAGCCCGTGCCTATTTGTTCAAGTCCTGGCAAGGTGAAGGTGGCCAGAACCAGCATCCCACCCGCTGGCACTGACTCTGAAGCTGCTGATGCTACTGCTGCTGCTGCTGCGGTGGACCAGCCCAAAGGCCCTCAAAGCCCTGCTGCTGAAGGCCCTGCTACTCAAGCCCCTGAAGGCCCTGCTGCTCAAGCCCCTGAAGGCCCTGCTGCTCAAGCCCCTGAAGGCTCTGCTGCTGAAGCCCCTGAAGGCCCTGCTGCTCAAGCCCCTGAAGGCCCTGCTGAAGCCCCTGCCAAAGGGAGGAAGAGGCAAGGGAAGGAGAAGGCAGAGAGGAAACAGCACACCGTTTCCAAGGAGCATGAGGATGAGCTGCTGGAATGGCTGAGGGAGAATGAGTACCTCTGGAGAAAGGGCCACAGACTGTATCAGGACACCACGAAGAAGCAGGCAGCTTGGAGAGACAAGGCAGAGAGCCTGGGGTACACTGCAGAAGTACTCCTTGGATGGCGGAAGCACATGCACACCTGGTATGGTAAGCTACACCTCAAGAAATCCGGGCAGGCTACTGTTAAGTTCACTGACCGGGAGATGTACGTCATGGTCAAGTGCAGCTTCCTGGAGGGTGAGATCCACCACTGAGGAGCAGTCCCTCTGAGACCCCTTTCCCTCAGACAGCCCACAGACAGCCAGTCCTCTTCCAGCCAGGAGCCAGCTACCCTGTCCAGGCAGGTGTCTTCAGAGGGCCCCACAGCAGAGACCCCTCTGACAGTTGCACTCCCCATGCTGGCGGACTTGGAGGATCCCATGGAGGATGACGCCCTGCTGTCACAAATGGAGGAAGAAGCAGCAATCACCAGAGACCAACCCACCCCCAGCTCCAGAGGATGCAGGCAGAAAGGCAGACTGGAGGACCAGGACCATAGTGTGCTGTTGGAGATCAGGGACACAATGAAGACCAGCACAGAACTCCTCTCTCAGCTGGTCCACTTGGACAGAGCATCCTCAGGCTGGAACACCTTCATCACCTATGTGAGCCAGACCCTGAGGGACCTGCCTGAGGCCCAGTACCAAGTGATAATGCAGAAGATCACAGCACTTCTGCACAACCTTCAAGCCACAGCTGAAGCTGCTCCAACCCAGTCCAGGTATGCTCCTCCACCCCAGCCCTTACATGGCTTTCAACAGCCCCTCACCTACCAAGGCTACGAGTACCAGGACTTCCCACAGCACAAGCAGAACTTCCCAGTCCAGGCCCAGGTTCATCGGACGCCACAGACGCCAGTCCTCACCCAGCTGCAGACGAGACACCCACTACACTCCTCTTTCCTCCACCCCACAGCCAAGCCCGTCAACGGACAATCTGTCATCAGTCTTGGGCCTGACATCTCAAGTCCTTGATGAAGGGCCTCTCAACCTCACGGGACTGAGTCAGCTCTCGGATAGCTTCCTGAACATACCACGACCTGTTGTACCTTCGAGGCCAAGCCCAATGGCGCCTCAGACCAGCACTCAAGCCACAGCCACCTCCACAGTCCCTGCCTGCTTAACAGCTAAGACCATGGACATGACTCAGAGTGACTCAGAATAGTGTCAGAGACTGAGTTGTTTACTTGTTAAATTTATCTTTGCTTAAGACACTTTACTTGGTTCATTTTGCTTATTTAATACAGTCATAAAGTTTTCCTCAGAAAGTTTATCTTTGCTTAAGACACTAAATACAGTTTACTTGGTTCATTTTGCTTATTTAATAAAGTCATAAAGTTTACCTAAGAAAGTTAATAAAGGTTATCTTTACTTAACACACTTCGTTTACTTGGTTCTTTTTTTTTACTTAATAAAGTGTTGGTGAAAACTTTGAAAAAATGGTTAAGCCTTTGCACGCTTGTGGGATAGATAAGGATAGTTGTGGGATAGATAAACCTCCAGTGCAAGCATAGTGGGACTGTATGGTCCACCATCCCAGCGATCCAGATGATTTTCTCCCCCTTTTTATGGAAAATATCAGTTGTCTGCTAGGTGTCCTTCTACATACTCTAGACATACTACAGACATCACTAGGTTTCTGCAAGAACAATTTCATTTGTTTTCTTTTGCAAAGATTTCTTTGACCACTATACCTATAGGTTTTAACACACCATTCATGGAGCAAATTTAAACAATAGAATTGACATGTTATATTTTTAAGTGAGCCTGTTTAACAAGCAAGCACAGCAAAAGCAGCTATGTTGATTTGCTAATGTTTTCTTGTACAATGTGGTGATTCCAAGTGAAAAACCTGGCTACTAATACTTGGCTACTAATCACTAACATTACAATGACAAAAAATGAATGTCCATATGGCTCAACAACCAACCCAATCATAGTCTTTTCCATGTGAAAATACAATTTGAACTAATTCAAGAAAGGTTACAGAATGTTCCTTGAATTTAAAAAAACAGCACCATCAAACAAACATTATACTAGTGTTCTTTATAATTACTCGGCAGCATTAGAATATGAATACAATATATGCAAATACTACCTATCTGCAAAATAAATCAGAGCATAACATACTTGCAATCCATATAAATTCTAATTTCCCCATACAAACAAAAATAGGCAGGCTGGTAGCCAAGAACCATGTTTTGCCTAGTCATGTTCTTAGCTTTTATTCCTCTCTTCTTAACATATTATTCCTGTTTGACTTCATTCATGCAAATCAATAATAGCAGGGACATGATGCTCCCTGGTTCTTTATTAGCTTGGGTGGAAGTAGTTGGAAAAGCAACCTAATCTTAAGCCTCAAAGTAACCACATTGCTCAGAATAATTGGGATGTTTCAAATGATGCTATTCAAAACAGCCACAATTTGTTTCACACTCAGAACAATCTCTCAAGATGCATTTCTTCCACCAATTAAATTGCTGATTTTATTTTGTTTTTATTTATCTTAGCTTTAAAAAATATAAATTGCCTTATACTAGAACAGTGAAAATAACATATAAATCACATAAATGATACAAAATTTTCTTCTGACAAAGCAACTCATGAAACATATTTTGTTTCATGCCAGAATCCTGTAGGCAGCCATTTCAAGATCAGAATATTTTGAATAATGATTTTATGCGCATGTAGGCATTTTAACATAAGAATAGTTTACACAGTAAGAAGTAATAGTTCTATTTAATTCTACATTGATCGGATCCCACTTCAATTATTGTATCTATTTCTGAGCACTACCCACAAGTTCCACAGATGAGCCAGAGGATGAGAAGCCAAGTCATATGAATCAGGATTGAAAAAAAAGAAAAAAGTTTCACTTTGCATGGAAAGGAGTGCAGGTGGAAGTGAGGAAGGGAGGGGGGGTTATGACAGAACTGTTCAAATACGTTTGTGTGTGTGTGTGCAATAAACAAGGTGGTTACAATATGTGCTCCATCATTCCAGAGAATATGACAATGGATTTGAGTTACAGGAAGGATTAGAAACCCTTCTCAACATTAAGAACAATTTGAAAATCAATTATCTTCATGAGCTCTCAGAAATACTTTAATTTTAAATTCTTGCATTGGGCAGGTTTGTTTTTGTGGCCTAAGCAACTATTTCCAATGTTAGGCCCTCATATTTCTCAGCCCTGCCATGCTCACCTCCACTTCAATTCTCCGAATCCAGCTATCTCCTCTATCTCTGTCCATTTGGTCATCCTGAAATCTGACTATTCCAGTTGATCTTCAGCCTCTTCTTCCTTCTGCTGATGAGGTACTCAATGCAAGAAGCCTTGTGAATAAAATACCTGAATTTCTCCTCTTACTAAATATGGCTAAATTTGACATCATATTTGTCTGTGAAACATGGCTCAACGCATTTCTCCCTGACTCCATTACCACAGTAAGACTATCATGTTTACCAATCAGATCACGAAATTCGTAGAGGAAGTGTTTTTGCTATCCTCTATAAAAAGTCCTTACATCTAAAAAACATCCAAGTTACCCAGGAGCTTGCTCTTCCTGAGACCATCATCTGTGAACTATCCTTAAATATCACATTTTGATTCTTACTGATTATGACATCAAACATGTAAACAAGCTAAATTCACTACTAACATGGGCAACATCCTGCCCATATGCTTTTATCTTTCTTGGTGACTTCAATCTACCTCATATTAACTGGATCCTAAATGAATGTACAACTGAATCCATACATGCAATCTTCTACAATGCTGTTACAAATCTGGGACTGGAACAACTAGTAACCAACAATACTAGACTTAAAAACTGCCTCGATCTTCTGCAATAGTTTGAATTTAATACAAATTAAAGAACCCTTTTCCAATAGTGACCAAAATATGATTGACTTTGTGTCAACATACGCCCAACAAAAATCATCACAATGATGTAATCCCCAATTATAACTTCAAAAAAGACAACTATGATCTTATAGGCAATGATCTCTCATCTCTTGATTGGCAATCTCTATTCACTGGATGCAATACTGTTGAAGACCATGATAACATATTTTTACTTGAAGTCAAAAGAGTCATCAAACTATATATACCAATAACAACTCCCCCCCCCCAAAAAAAAACCAGATTACCCATAACAATAAGGAAACTTCAATCCAAAAAATTGGAAAACTCTGGCGGAAAAGCAAATCTGGTCACGTTGATAGCTTCAAAAGCCAACACAAAAATTTATGCCACCAGATAAAGACTGAATGCACCAATTATAACATTAAACAAGAGGAAAACCTTCTATGCAACAATTCCACCCATGCTTTTTACAATTTTGTACAAAATTTACAATTTTTGTAAAACAACAAACTAAAAGACTCAAGGTCCACCCCACCTGATAGGACCTAATGGTAAAGACTGCAATGACGACACTATTAAACCAACATCTTTAACACATTCTTTGGCTCAGTATTTGTAAACAGCAATGGATCATGCCCAGTATTTCCTAGCTGAACCACAGAAAACTACAATGATCTAATACATATCAATTTTACAGAAGAATATGTTGAAAAAGCACTACGCAATCTAAAACCTTCTCTATCTATTGGACTGGACGGAATATGTGCCTACTTCTTAAAAAAGCTATCCACTGCCACAGCAGAACCTCTAAGCATAATCTCTGAAAAATCTTTCAGGACCAGCTCCTTGCCTAACCTATGGTCACAAGCCACGGTCATCCCCATCTTCAAAAAGGAAGACACAAGCCTAGTTGAAAATTACAGACCAATCTCCTTTTGCTGCGTAACCTGTAAAGTCATGGAATCAATTATTGACCAATCCATGATTTTCCACTTAGAGACAACCAACCTATTCTCTAATAAATAATTTGGTTTCAGAAGAAAACTATTCTGTAATCTGCAACTGTTACACTGTAAAAACATATGAACTACACAACTCGATCAGGGCAAAACAATAGACACAATCTACATAGACTTCTGTGAAGCCTTTGATTCAGTGGTACACGATAAACTACTCCTAAAACTAAAACCTTATGGTATCTCTGGACAGCTGCATAACTGGATAGAAGCATTCCTGTCAAACAGACAACAAATGGTCAAAATTGGGAGTGTCCTATCAAATTCTGTACCTGTCAATAGTGGTGTTCCCCAAGGCAGTGTTATAGGACCAACTCTCTTCATACTCTACATAAATGACCTCTGTGATCATATTAAGAGCAACTGAGTTCTTTTCGCTGATGATGTAAAGCTGTTCAATACCACAGACAATACTGCTACCCTTCAAAAAGATCTTGACTATGTATCAGAATCGTCAAACAAATGGCAACTTCAAATCTCAACAAATAAATGCTCTGTCTTACATACTGACAAACAAAAATCAGAAAATAAAATACAAGCTGAATAGTCAAGACTTTGTTGATGATCCAAGCTCTGTAAAGGACCTTGGAATACCCATCTCTAAGGCCCGGTCCCACTGGCCGACAGATGCAAAATGTATGCATAAAGGACACAACGGATGAGCAAAATTTCGGGGGTGGCTCCATCCATTGTCATCCGCTCCAAAAAGTGGCAACAATTTGCATAAACAGAACGGAAAAGAACGGATGTGGGTAGTATGTAGCAGGGATGTTAAACGGATGTTCATAGGAAGCCTAGCGGATGGAAGCGGATGATACCTCCGAAGGGGTTCCGAGGGATAATTGCGAAGCGGACGCATAGCGGATGAAGTGGATGCATCACGTACGCCTAAAGGAAAGAAAGGGGATGCCGCACGGATGTATATCAGATGCAAACCGTTCACTGTGCATCCTTTCTATTTCCGTGCTACTAACGATGTATAGACATTCCATGTACCTTTTGTTTCCTCCCTCTTTCCGTTTTCAGCTGCAGCAGATGTGAGTTGCGAGAATGCCCAGAGGATGCAGAGATGATACAGCAGACATTTAACGGATGATAAACGGACATAGAATGTTTGTTGCTCGTAGAATTGCGGATTTACATCATACACGGCGGAAAGTTCATCCATTCAAAAAGTTTTGTGCAGCTCAAAACTTCTTGTGTGGATGAAATCGCAGTTGACGGATGCTCGACAGATAGAGTGTATGAAACATGTATGCGATGAGTACACAACGGATGCATAGAGTTTTCCAATGGATGGCAAGCTTTTAAAAATGTTTTACATCCTCTCTGCATCCGTAAGTGCAGTGGGACCGGGCCTTAAGTGCTAGAGCCCACTGTAACTACATAGCCCAAAAGGCATTAAGAGTTGTTAACCTAATCCTACGTTGCTTTTTCTCTGGTAATATCACACTTCTAACTGGAGCATACAAAACATTTGCTAGACTAATTCTTGAATACAGCTCATCAGTCTGGAACCCACATTATGTATCTGATATTAGCACAGTTGAGAAAGTCCAGAAATATTTCACAAGAAGAGTTCTCCACTCCTCTGCTCATTTCAGAATACCTTATGCCACCAGACTTAAAATTCTAGACCTAGAAAACCTTGAATTACACCGTCTTCGGTCTGATCTAAGTATGGTATGTAAAATCATACATTGCAATGTCCTACCTGTCAATGAATACTTCAGCTTCAACTGTAACAACACAAGAGCACACAATAGATACAAACTCAAGGTTAACTGCACCAAACTTGATTGCAGGAAATACGACTTCAGCAACAGAGTGGTCAATGTCTGGAATTTTCTACCTGACTCTGTGGTTTCTTCCCCAAACCTTTAGACTGTCTACTATTGACCTCACCCCCTTCCTAAGAGGTCTGTAGGGGGCGTACATAAGCACATCAATGTGCCTACCGTCCTTGTCCTATTGTTTCTTTTTCTTATATGTACCCATTTCATGTATTCATAACTATGTATATACTTATACCTATTATCTTGTAACCAATTGACAAATCAAAATAACTAAAATAAAAATAAATAAAATTTTAAATCCTTAATTAAGGTATCCTAATTTTTAAGAGAAGTCCATTGATGCAAGCCTCAGACTCAGACTGATGCTTCCGAACATCAGATCTGTATATAATGAATCTAATTTCATTCGCATTTAAATTATGGAGTGCACACTTGGCTGGATGAACAAAGGGAAATATCTCTCACCAAGATCTGCATGTACTGACAAGAAAATAGTGATGTGATATACCATTTTACAATACATTGGTTCCATTCCTATAGGAGTGGATTCAGTTGGAAGTGACAGTGGGAGAATCTGAACATTCCATTATAGGGTTCTCCAGAGTTCGACACTGTCACTGACTCCTGTGTTGCAAAATATCTAATGCAGTCACTGGAAGAAGTTCATCTGAAGGCTTGGGTTGAGACATCTTCAGTATGCTCATGAAACCTAGCTAATTACCCTATCATGTGGTTTGTTGGATTTTTATTTATATGAATCCAGTCAGTTATAAATGGTTCAACAAGCTACTGCTTAGCAAAGTATGCTTTTGTCTTAAAAGTGAATTCAGATAAAGTAAATGAATCCAATCATCTATTTGCCTATCTTGTTAACAACTATTTTACAGTCCTGATCTTTTGAAGCACAGATGGTATGTGAAATGAATACATTTACGCCTATTTAAAACAAAATAAAGCAGACCTCTATATGCATCAGGATTAAGGATCCCTAATAAAATAAGCCCAAGCTACCTCTCCTACAGATTTAGACTTGTGATAGATATTTGTCAAGAAATGTTACTTTAGTCATATACTCTGTAAATGTCTTACTCATGTACCTGGTCAGTTGGCAAAACCAGTTTGTATTCAATATTTAGGCACAATAAAAACATATTGCACTATTACATTCAACAATTATTTTTGAATTAACATACTGATTAATAATTAAACTGTTTGGGCTGCAGTATTAACACATTCCATAGTCTTAAAAATGTAAGAATTATCTATACATCCTACCTATTTTAAAACTTATTTTGCATATTTGGGGGGGAGATCACATTCAGAACTGCAAAATACTGATCTAGAGAATGAATAGCTAGAATCAAAGAGAATAAATAAATTTACTGTGGTGAAATGAAGGTGAATATGTATGTGCATATTTTTGCAAGATAAAATCTGGGTCCCAGTGACCAGTCCAGATTGGATTACTGAGGTGGGTTCCTGCAACTTCCGGGCCAATTATCTCTAAACATGTTTTTGTAAATTATTGCTTAAATATCTAAAGCTTTCCCTGACCAGCTGTTGCTGGCCCCATTAACTAACATTTATATGAACTAAAAACTATCAATCCATTTGAACAATAGGTATGTAAATCTAGATTAGTAAATCTAAATTACTGGAAACCATTTGCCAAAATATATTTTCAAGAGTCTAACCTCATTTGGATCTTTCAAGAAACATAAGCATCAACTGTTCTCCTTTGAATGTATTTATAAAAATGTCCATTAGAATATGATATATCTGAATCTTCTGAAATACACATACAATTTAATAACATTATTTAGATAAATGTTGCAACACAAAATCTATTTTGCAAATTATGCACTAAACATAACTTTTAGCTGCATCCAGATACATGTTATTTAAAAACAACCCCAGTTGTACAATTCATATCGTCAAACTGGAAGACTTAAAAAATCTAATGTCATGGGATGTAAGTAGACAATTGTACCCATGGCACACCTGCAAATTTCTCATTTCCAATCTGTAATACAGCCTTTCAAACAGTATTAATGATTAGCAATCCTGGAGAATCATATACACATATTAATTACCATTACTTTTATCTTTCTGATGTCTTACAATAACATGTAATTTTTGTATAGATTTAAAAAGAAGAGTCTAGATCAGAAATGTACAACCTCTGGACAGCTAGTAATGAGGCCCCACAAGACCCTCCCCCAAATGAATTTTGTTATTTATATCCATTAACTATATTATATATTTTATATGAGGCCCAGGCAAACCAAAAGGTTGGACATGCCTGAGCTAGATCTAACGGTTATGAAAGTTGGTGGAAACAGATTGGAAGAAATATATTTTTAAATCGCAAAAATGTTGCAGATTAATCTAGTTTCCCAAAAAAATCTATTACTGCAGAATATTCTAAGTTTAAAACTGCTACATTAAAATAAACACATTGTTTTGGAATGTCATCCTTTTCACCTGTAATGGATATGTAATTGCTTCAAAACCCTCAGTAATTAGAAATATTGTGATATTTTCACTATTCCTCCAGGTTTCTAATTTTGTTGCTCGTATAACTACTGTATTAAGCTTCTGTCTGTGTAAAGCAAAAATCTCACAGAATCTCATTCACTCTGGTAGTAAGACATCTGGGCATTGTTTCTTGCTTCAGAATTTGGTATGTGGTGTTTGAAAGAGGTTCCTTTTTCATGTAGAGTAGAAACCAACAGAACAGGAAGAGTTATTGCACCAGACCTCTATTTAATCTCAAATTCTATGTGTAAAGCAAGGAACAGAAACAAACGTTTGAGAATAAGGGTTTTATTTGTAGTTACTAAAGTAGGCTGCTTTACATTTTCATTTGTACTGTTTGTGGTTCTGTCCTGCAGCACCTGCCAAAAAAGCAACCTGATTGAATATAGAATTATAAATGCACACACGTATGCATACGTATTCTCATTAATTCCAATCTTTAAAGAGTTTAAAAAAAGATATACAACATTGTGAGATACACACATATACACATACACAAAACATCAGCAAATGCTGCGGGCCCGATTGGCAAAAGAAAGCTCAGGACCGTATTGGTTGGAAATGTGGAAGAGGCCCTCATCCTGCAGTTGATCGACAGTGGCTAAAATGTTGGTGAATGAATATATATGTGAGATATGTATATATATCTATTTGCCTGGCTAGTGGTGTGGAGATTTTTTTGTTTGTGAGTGCAGGCTTCCAAATGATTGACAGTCTGGTGGAATCATCTCTTCTATTCATGCTTTCAGGTCTTTTTTCAATCTCTATGGCTTCTCTGATGATTCTGTGGCTGGGGTTTTCTATAGTGGCCAGGGTTTTAGTGCCATTGAAGTTGATGTTGTGACCTGTGGTTTTCATGTGTTGGACTAGTGAGGAGGTGTGTTCCAGCTTTTTTACTGCATTTTTGTGTTCCTCTAGGCGGGTACATATTCTTCTATTGGTCTGTCCAATGTATGTGGCCAGGCATGATGCACAGGGGACTTCGTATATGCCTTGGTTTTCCAGGTACATACATACATATACATATATATTAAAATCATACACACACAAACACACACACACGCTTGAAGATACTGACAGATTGAATTAATACTAACACCTGTTCACTTTTTAAAAAAGACTGTTGAATTAACTAATCCTAATTATACTTCCTGAATTATCTAAATATCCTCAGGTGACAATTTATTTTTGCTATGAGATATAAATTTTGGCTGAATAATGTTTTACCACGGCTGTTAATAAGAAATTTAAGATTCAATTCCAGTAATTCCCCAAAGTGTGTTCATTTGCTCTAACTTACAAATGTGCATATTTTTACCAAAGGGAACTGGTTTGCTGGTAGATCATTCTTTTATAAGAAATTAATCCAGTAATGCAATCATATTTATTGTACTGTGCATTCAGGACAAATGACCAGTAACATGTAACTAATACAGGTAGTCCTTGACATATATGTTTGTTTAATGACTGTTCAAAGTTACAACAGTACAGAAAAATGTGACTTACGACTGTTTTTCACAATTATGTCCTTTGCAGCATCCCCAAGATCATGTGATTAAAATTGAGATACTTGGCAACTGGTTCAAGTGTATGCTAAGTCCCAAAGTTACATGATCACCTTTTTTGACTTTCTGACAAGTGATCAACGAGGAAGTCAGATTCACAACCACTGGGTTACTAACTTATCAACTGCAGTGATTCACTTAACAACTATGACAAGAAAGTTAATAAAATGGGGGAAAACCTCACTTAACATCTTACTTAAAAGAAATTGTGGGCTCAATCATGGTCATAAGTCGACCACTTGTAGTACGAGACTACCTGTACTCAGCAGGAACTGGCACCAACATTGCATATAGACAGATTATACATCAAAAGTCAGCTCTCCAACAGTCCTAATGGGAGAAAACTCTGAACCCTACTGTAAGATAGTGTCAGCATCTAGGCATTGTTGAATTCTGAAAGGTGATTTGGAGCACACATGGGTGCATACAATGTACCTGCTCTTATTTCCAGAAATCAAGCATGTCTTTTTGTGGCATTGTACAGCGACTTTCTTTTTAAGAAGCTGATGATAGATAAAACTTGGGTATTTCTGCATAGTTCAAATCATCTTTTCTCCTTCAAATCTGGATCACTGCACAGCCCCGGTGAATACTGCTCTGCTGTATGAATGTGATTAGATCAGTCAGTCATGGATGGTTAATAGCTTAAACATGCAAGTGATATTAGATTACAGTATCAGAGTTCTAAATCACAGAAACAGCCTGCAGGAACAAAGGGTTCTGGTGCAGCTCATTTTCATACAGGATGACAATATGTTGAACAACAGAGAAGCAACTGATTCTTCTTCCTCACTGCATGTAGAAGCTAAAAGCATCTGGATGTTGAAGAAACTCTACTCTGATTTTATGGTCACAGGAGTACAACATTTATACAGGTCATATACTTTTTTCATAAAATTTAGATCCAAGTTATATATCATCATCTTCTTAGCGTTATTCCTGCAGGTTCAGGGTCTGCTTACATGGAAATATATAATATGGGCAAATTATCTATTATAATTGCAACATAGGTTGCAAATAGTATCTTTGGCAATGTATTTTTTTAAACAAACTGCAGAAAGAATATGAAGAAGTATCTCACATCACTTTTAAATTTAGTTATTATTTGTATTTTATCAAGATTTATAGGAAATGATTGGTCTAAGTTACACGGAAAAATGAAAAAACCAGGCCCCATTTATCTTCTTCACAAATTATTCACCCAGAGCATCAGAGATGGACAGCTAAACACATAAATCTAAATTTGACTTCACCTACTCTGTTGTAAGTTATGGTTCATTTTAATCCTTTTTTCAATGAAGAAATCATGATTGTCTAGTTTTCTGAGTTGCTGCCAGTAGACCTGCAATGGCTAGATTTGGCATATTATTTAAATTGGATTCATGGTTGAAATTATATTTAAAAAGCAGACCCATGTTAGATGCTGTTTATTACGCTTGCTTAGTCTGACTATAACTCCTATGTCATCTGGAATGGAATAAAAATTATCCATTATTTCTCAACTGTTTTTTCACCACTAAAACAAATAAAAGGAAAACAAAAAAAAAAAGCCCAAGCTTTGTTTACATGTTTTGTTTGACTCAATATTTACACAATAGGCTTATTTTTTTAACATGCCAAAACAAAATCTATGTTCACATAAAATACAAGGCTAAGGGGTCTGATTATTAGCTGATCAATAGTCCAGTATGTCATTGGAATACAATGAATGAGTAGTAACTCTGACCTCAAATCAGGCTGTCATTGCTCTTTTCCTTTTTTTCTCTTTGTAAAATGAAAACCCAGAAGGATAACTTATCAGCTAGGGACCATTAGAACAACAAACCATTGGAGCATTTTTTTCCCTGCTATCTGGAAAATCATCCATAGATAAATAACCACTGTCAATAATAAGCACAATTTAGAATTTTAAATGTTAGGTTAAATGTTATTAACATTAAATATTAAATGTGCCTAAACCACATCCAAGTTACATTATGCTTAAAGCCAACATGAACTAATTAATTTTTAATGAAATTTTGCAAAGAAGTTTCAGTTAATTCTTTGGAATTTATTTTAACAATGTGCAAGATCAGACTGCCAGTTAAGCTGACTGACAGTTCTTTTTTGACTAAAAAGTACAATTACATTGTTACCTGATCTGCATTTTAAGCAGCTTTGTTCCTGTTATGCTTCCCAATCAAATTTTAACACTGCCACCTTATTGCCATCTGATCTAATTATGTAAATACATTTTAATTAAAATTATTTTTTTTAAAAAATGAATGTAATTGCTAACCTTTGTTTAGTATATCTTCTGCGAAAGAAATATTATGAAGATAGCAATATATTAACTTCTGTTACATACCCCACGCTGAGTAGAAAGTATTTTTCAATAATGAATTGTGAGAAGATGCTCATTCATCTTTATAGACATTGTACTTATTAAACTTTGAAAGATCCTGGACATTTTCACAACTGAATAATTCAAAATATTGTTTGAGTAAAAAGTAACATAAGCACTATCATACCTACACATTCTGGATAATTAAAGCCATATTTTAAACTCAAATAAGTCACTATGAATATTAAGTATGCAATAGTCACTAAAGTTTTAATCCAATACAACTTACTTAGCTATATACTAACTGAACACAATTAGGCTTACTTCTGATAAAATCTGAAAGTTGGTACTGGTACTTCAAGTACTCTTTATAGTCACCAATAGAACTTTCAAAATATCCAGGAAATCTATTAATATCACAGACAAGTTATTTTTACTGTTAAAACAAATTGACTTGGACAGAATATAAATTTTAAATAGAAAGCAAAATACATAAAGAAATCACACACGCATGCACAGAGTGGCATAATTATTTTGGAAATAATCTGAATTTTTCCTTGTCTGGCAGCAAGAAGATGTTACACCTAAGAAAAAATATGTTTCTTTTATAATGATTATTATACGACCCAGGCTTTTATTTCAAACTTTCAACAGAACTGTCCATTTCAATAGGGTTTGTTCTGTATTAAAAACAAAACAAAACTCCAGGGTAATAAATAAGTACAGGAGAGATGAAGAAGATAGAATCAACCAGTTTTACCAGTGTAGACTGAATGAGCAAGGACTTGTACAATTTCCTTTTTATTCCAACTCATTTTCCAACAGCAGCCATCCTGGGTTCTTAAGAAAAGCAATATATCAGCATACAATTTCACTCTGTTCCATCAAGTTTTTAGGCCCCACTACTGTACATATTCCTCCTACTTAGTAGGAAGCCAAACTCACAACCCAATAGCGCTGAAGGGAAGAAAGCAAGGATCCCCGAATGGTGAAAGGGAACAATCCGCGGTTTAAAACCATTGCCACAAAAGAAAAACAACTTCCCCGACCGATGGGCTGATTTTCCAATATTGGAAGCAAGGTGTGCGTTTCATCTCAAGCAGTGCGGAAGCGCCCAGGAGGCTCAACCATTACTCTGACTGGCTGCAAAGCAAAAGCTGTTCTACTGGAAGCCAGTCAACTCTCCTTCTTTAAAACTATCCGGCCGATTAACCGGTTCAGCGCAGGCCAAAGAGAGGAGCTCGCTTTTACGAACGCCGAACTCAACACTAAGTTTCTTTCTTTTCTTTTCTTTTCTTTTTTTTTTTTCCCTCACGTGTTGCGCCCGCGATTGCTGCACCTGCGCCATGTGCCTCAGCTTTCAAACGCGGCTTTCCTCCCCTCCCTTCGCTTACCAACGGTAGCAGCCTTCGCTTGCCTCCAGGGTGAAGTTAATCCTTGCGCTCCGGGAGAAGGGCAGCAATACTTTAGGGATGTTGAGTTTGGAAGGCGCCGCGGCCCAAGGCAGGAGGAAAAGGAGCCAAAGAGACGCTCCGGCTGTCATCCTCTCGGCAAGCTGCGACGGAATCCCCTGTCTCGAGGAAAACAAAAAACACACACACACACACACACAAAAAAAAAACCCGGAGTCCGGCGCGCTTTTCTCTCACGCTTCTTCAACCCGAATGTAAAAAAGACGAGCCGCTTAAATTGCGGCACTTTTACTCCGCCGGGGTACCTCCGTCGGGAATTAGCCACTTGGCGTTGCTTCTTCGAGGGGACGTCACAGCGCGGGCAAAGCGAAGCGCGGCCCCCTTCGGTGTGAGAGGCGGGCTGAGAAGGACCTTGGCTGCGAGGCGAGAGACCGAAAGCAGCGGTCTCAGGTGCCTCAGGCTGACTTCGCTGAACAGCCGCTGGGGACACTGCAGCCGCTCTTCCGGGCCTCATGGGAGGGAAGTTTTTTTTTCCATCGTTACTTTCAGTAACCGCTAACGAAGCGGGGAACTTGCTTTTTATCACAGACCGCGATCGGGAGGACTGCAAAACAGGGAGCGTAGAAGAAAGCTGTCGAAACTGTTTCCCGGGCCCACATTTCCCGTTCTGAACTGGACTAATTTTTGTTGAAAGGCATCGCAAAAGTTGATAATTATGAAACTGCTTGGATTGATTTTTGGTTCAGCCAATCTGAATGGGGTAATTTAATTTTTCTTAATCACGTAGCCCACAACTGTAATTTTATCTCCCCGTAAAATTGTATTATAATCTTAATTTGACTTCATGTGTTTTGATTTATAAACTATGTTTTTTAGGAAGATAAGCAAATTGCAATGGGCAGACTAAATCCTCTGTATGCTTGCCATTCCAATGCACTTTAGAACTACACTGTTTAATTTTGACAGCAAAAACTGGTGGCAGTTTAAAGGTTCCTCTTTCAGTTTCCCACAAATAGAAATAATGAAAAAACTTTCTTATACTTACTCTTTTGCATAATTGCATTACTTTTACCTCCCTCAAATGCTAAATGTGATCCTAATAAAATTAGGATCTCTATATTTTGATTATTCAGCAAAATATGATTTAGCATCCACCTCACCACTGCTTAGCTCTACCATAGTAGAGCTAATGTTTTCCTTGTCAAAAGGTCCACAAAGGAACAGATATTCTCAATAAATAAACAGTTGTGGTAGAAGATAACTAAAGGCTAGGTCCCACTGGCCGATGGACACAAAACGTATGCATAAAGGACACAGCGGATGAGCAAAATTTCGGGGGTGGCTCCATCAGTTGTCATCCACTCCAAAAAGTGGCAAAAATTTGCATAAACAGAACGGAAAAGAACAGAAAAGAACGGACATGGGTAGTACGTAGCGGGGATGTTAAACAGATGTTCATAAGAAGCCTAGCGGATGACAGCGGATG
Source organism: Laticauda colubrina (assembly GCA_015471245.1). Lineage (NCBI taxonomy): Eukaryota > Metazoa > Chordata > Lepidosauria > Squamata > Elapidae > Laticauda > Laticauda colubrina. The sequence goes on along the minus strand of BLBF01000003.1, from coordinate 47,425,919 downwards.
GAAGCGGATGACACCTCCGAAGGGGTTCCCGGGGAAAATTTGAAAACGGACGCATAGCGGAAGGGGCGGATGCATAGCGGATGAAGCGGATGCATCACGGACGCCTATAGGAAGCAAAGCGGATGCCGTGCAGATGTATATCGGATGCAAAGCATTCACTGCGCATGCGGGGAGTATGAATTGCATCAGCTCAACGGATATAAAAGGATGCAGCACGCATGCAGTCAGCATTCAGGGGAAAGACGTGCTGCCACATCTTGCAGGAACACCATGGTTCGTCAGGGAAAAAGAGGAAGCCTGTGCCGACGCGTTCCAACCCTGGCAAGAAGGCCAGAACCAGCATCCCACCCCCTGGCACTGACTCTGAACCTGCTGCTGCTGCTGCTGCTGCTGCTGTGGTGGACCAGCCCCAAGGCCTTCAAAGCCCTGCTGCTGAAGGCCCTGCTGCTCCAGCCCCTGAAGGCCCTGCTGCTCCAGCCCCTGAAGGCCCTGCTGCACAAGCCCCTGAAGTCCCTGCTGCTGAAGCCCCTGCCAGAGGGAGGAAGAGGCAAGGGAAGGAGAAGGGAGAGAGGAAACAGTACACCGTTTCTGAGGAGCATGAGGATGAGCTGCTGGAATGGCTGAGGGAGAATGAGTACCTCTGGAGAAAGGGCCACAGATTCTATCGTGACACCAAGAAGAAGCAGGCAGCTTGGAGAGACAAGGCAGAGAGCCTAGGGTACACTGCAGATGTACTCCTGCAATGGTGGAAGGACATGCGCACCTGGTATGGCAACCTACACCTCAAGAAATCCGGGCAGGCGCTGTCAAGCTCACTGACCGGGAGATGTACGTCATGGCCAAGTGCAGTTTCCTGGAGGGTGAGATCCGCCACCAAGGAGCAGCCCCTCTGACACCCCTCTCCCTCAGACAGCCCACAGACAGCCAGTCCTCTTCCAGCCAGGAGCCAGCGAGCCTGTCCAGGCAGGTGTCTTCAGAGGGCCCCACAGCAGAGACCCCTCCCGACAGCTGCACTCCCCATGCCGGTGGACTTGGAGGACCCCCTGTCACAAATGGAGGAAGAAGCAGCAGCCACCAGAGGCCAACTCACCCCCACCCCCAGCTCCACAGGATGCAGGCAGAGAGGCAGACTGGAGTGCCAGCACTACAGCGTGCTGTTGGAGATCAGGGATACAATGAAGACCAGCACAGAACTTCTCTCTCAGCTGGTCCACTTGGACAGAGGATCCTCGGGCTGCCACACCTTCATCGCCTACATGAGCCACACCCTGAGGGACTTGCCCGAGGCCCAGTACCAAGTGATGAAGGAGAAGATAACAGCACTTCTGCACAACCCTCAAGGCCCAGCTGAAGCTGCTCCTACCCAATCCAGGTATGCTCCTCCACCCAAGCTCTTCCACGGCTTTCAACAGCCTCTCACCTACCAAGGCTACAACTACCAGGACTTCCCACAGCAAAAACAGACCTTCCCAGTCCAGGCCCAGGTTCATTGCACGCCACAGACTCCATTCTTCACCCAGCTGCAGACCAGACAGCCCCACTACATTCCTTCTTCCTACACCCCACAGCCAAGCCCGTCATCGGACAATCTGTCATCAGTCTTGGGCCTCACATCTCAGGTCCTTGATGAGGGGCCTCTCAATCTCACGGGACTGAGTCAGCTCTCAGACAGCTTCCTGAACACACCATCCCCTGTTGTACTCTCGGGGCCAAGCACCCCAATGGCGCCTCAGACCAGCACTCAAGCCACAGCCACCTCCACAATCCCTGCCTGCTTAACAGCTGAGACCATGGACATGACTCAGAGTGACTGAGAATAGTGTTAGAGACTGAGTTGTTTACTTGTTCACTTTATCTTTGCTTAAAACACTTTACTTGGTTCATTTTGCTTATTTAATACAGTCATAAAGTTTTCCTAAGAAAGTTTATCTTTGCTTAAGACACTTAATACAGTTTACTTGGTTCAATTTGCTTTTTTAATAAAGTCATAAAGTTTACCTAAGACAGTTAATAAAGGTTATCTTTGCTTAAGACACTTGGTTCATTTTTTTACCTTAGTAAAGTGTTGGTGAAAACTTTTAAAAAATGTTTAAGCCTTTGCATGCTTGTGGGGATAGATAAAGATAGTTGTGGGATAGATAAACCTCCAGTGCAAGCATAGTGGGACTCTATGGTCCACCATCCCAGCTGCCACACATATGGCCCTTTATTATCAATAACAATTTATTCATTGATCAATACATTTTAAAATAAACAAAGCTCTTTATTAATGCCCTATTCATTATAGGGCCACTCAACATACATGGCACAATCTCATCAGTGTTATGCGACAGGCTTAAGGAACCATCCATTAATCATCTATCATCCTGTCTTGCCACTCCACTGCTCCAGCTGGGGAGTTGCAGCAGTGTCTCAGTAGGTTGCGCTGCTTCTTCCCTTCACGTGAAGCTCTGTTGGGGCCTTGTACATCCACAGTGTCTATCAGATTACGTCCTTGCCTCCATTCACCAGGCTCCATGTCCCCATTCCCTTTTTGATGGTCCACAAGTCTATTCTGCAGCACTGGGTAGCGGATGTGCATGAGATTGTGCAGGATGCAGCAAGCTTCCACGATGCTCCTCACAGTATGTGGCTCATGCTGCATGGTCGTGAGAAGTATCTGGAACCTGTTGGTCAGGATGCCAAAGGCGTTCTCCACCACCCGTCTTGCCCTGGACAGCCTGTAGTTGAAGATCCTCTCTTCACGGGTGAGGTATCTGGAAGTGTAGGGCTTCATGAGGTAGGTTCTGAGGGAGAAGGTGTCATCACCCATGATGAAGTAGGGCACAACTTGTGTGTCATTGGGTAGGGGGTCTGGATCTGGAAAACCCATGATGAGGTGTTCCAGCACATCCTTGAGGTCACTGGTGTTGTATACCTGGCCATCTGAAGCTGACCCGTTGCCTGAAGCATCGATGTTGATGAACTTGTAGTCAGCATCAACCATGGCAAAGAGGATGATACTGAAGAAGCCCTTGTAGTTGAAATAAGTGGACCCTGAGTTGGCTGGAGCTTTGCAGGCCACGTGCTTCCCATCTATGGCTCTAACCGTGTGGGGAAAGTTCCACCTCTGATACCACTCTTCTGCAAGTTTTCTCCAGCCTTGTTCAGTGGTGGGGCACTTGAGGAGCTCCTCCACGTATTCTTCAATGATGGCCTGCACCACTTCTTTGACCACTTTGCTGATGGTGTTGTGTGGCACCCTCCATGCATACTGCATGTTTCTGAATGTGGTTCCAGAGGCCAGGTGCCGCAGAGTCAGTGCCACCTTCAGTCCAGGGTCCAGGTTGGGATGGAAGTTGGTGCCAGGCTTGGTCAACCTGGGTCTCAGACGCTCTACAAGTTCATCAAACATGTCTGGTGGCATCTTCATGAAGTGATGGAATGCACGAGGGTCTTCATTCCTCAGCTCCACCGTCAACTGGTCATACAGTCCAAACTCCATTCTTCTCACGATCCATCCTCAAACCCACACAGCTCTTGGACGTCTCCTTCTTCTCCTTCTGTATAAAAGGTGAAACAGTCTGAACAGGGTTTGGTTCTGGTGATGAATGATCGCAGCTACCATATGGACTCTGTCATGATCCATGGTGGAGAACAAGGGATGATGTGGAAGACCAAGACCAAGGGTGAAGAGGTCTGTATACCACGGCTGCTGGACTCATACTGAGATCCAGATGATTTTCTCCCCCTTTTTATAGAAAATATCGGTTGTCTGCTAGGTGTCCTTCTACATACTCTAGACATACTGCAGACATCCTAAATATACGAGATACATCTCAGATACAACATTTTGTCCATTTTAATCCTTTATATGCAAGATGCATACGCTTACATCCTTTCTATTTCCGTGCTACTAACGCTGTGTAGATGTGCACCTTTCGTTTCCTCCCTCTTTCCGTTTTCAGCTGCAGCAGATGTGAGTTGAGGGGATGGCCAGAGGATGCGGAGAGAATATAGCGGACGTTTAATGGATGATAACGGACATAGAACATTTGTTGCCTGTATCTGTCGCGGATGTAGATCATACGCGGTGGAAAGTTCATCCGTTCACAAAGTTTTGTGCAGCTCAAAACTTTTTGAGCGGATGAAATCGCAGTGGACGGATGCTCGACGGATAGAACGTATGAAACATATATGCAGTGAGTACACAATGGATGCATAGCGTTTTCCAATGGATGGCAAGCTTTTTTTTAATGTTTTACATCCTCTTTGCATCTGTAAGTGCAGTGGGACAGGGGCTTAAGGTGCTTATGTAGGACAAAATTTGTCTTGGAGCCTTTTGCATGATAGTCATCTATTAGAGAGTCATCTATTGCATGATAGTCATCTATTAGATCAGAGCTCCAGTGAAACTCTTCAGAGCAGAAACAAATCAAAACCCTATTTATATCTTGATCTATAAGGAAGAAGAAAAGGCCGCATTGTGGCCTATTTTCAAGGCATTTTATTGATAGGTACCTCTATCAGAACATATGGGATCTTTTTGTATGAGGCAAAGCTGAACATGTCCAGCTTATCTTCACTATATCAAGCAGTTTCTAGGTAATTTCAAATGCTGTATATCATTCAGAGTTGAGATGTTGATTGAAGAATACATTCTCAAAGCTCCAGTCCTTCTGGATGATATGGGCTATTTTAGGTTAGGGGTAGAATTCATGTCTTGACACAGAAAACACAGAGGAAAAAATTCATTGGCAAGTTGCTAGGTAGGGAGATAAATTTTTTTAAATAATCTGAAATAGGCATGTTATGAATTTAAAGGGCTTAATTTTTTGGGTGGACCACCTCAGGAATTGAAATGGCATCCCTGGTCACTTTTGTGTTCCCTTCAGCCATAAACATGTTAAAACTCTTTTCTTGTATCCCATATCTGCTTCAGTGTAGCATCAGAACTAATTTGTTGTTTGAGGAGTTTGTTCAAACCCCAAATAAAGTTAATTTTCAGGATTTCCAGACAGCATTGGGACTTTACTGTATAATGGTGGCCCCGTTGTTTCCTAAATTCTTGAAGTAGCACTGGAAAATTTTTGTATCTCCTACAAAATAGCGTTGGAGACATCTTCTAGAGGTCTTTTCAAATTGTGTGCATGTACACAGAGACATACATGCACGTGGTGCTTTAGAGCTCTACTTTTTTGTTTGTTTATTTAACTTCGATATGAAGGTGCTGGAAAAGGTCATCTATCAACATAGAATATAGTTTCATCAATACACTGATAATCTTAGTGTATATCTTTGCCCCGATTGACCAAGTAATGTTGCTGAGTCTTTCTCCCAGGGTCTGGAGATCATGTGGTCTGAATAAGGAGATACTGAAATACTGGAAGCCTGTACATTCTCCCCAAATTTGGAGAATGCTGGTATAAAGGAGTTTCCCCCCAAACAAACACTGCATGGTGGCACAGTGGTTAGAATGCAATACTGCAAAAGCTACTTCTGTTGACTGCCAGCAGATACAGATAATCAGAGTTGGAAGGGACCTTATAGGTCATCTAATGATCTAAGTGCTGGAGCCCACTGTAACTAGATAGCCAAAAAGGCATTAAGAGTTGTTAACCAAATCCTATGTAGCTTTTTCTCTGGTAATATCACACGACTAACTAGAGAATACAAAGCATTTGATAGACCAATACTTGAATACAGCTCATCAGTCTGGAACCTGCATTACGTATCTGATATTAATACAGTTGAGAAAGTCCAGAAATATTTCACAAGAAGAGTTCTCCACTCCTCTACTTGTTGCAGAAAACCTTATGCCACCAGAGTTGAAATTCTAGACCGAGAAAAAGTAGAACTATGCCGTCTTCAGTCCGATCTAAAGCCCATGTCACACTGCCCAATGGATGCAAAAAGGACACAGCGGACGAGCAAAATGTTCCATCCGTTGTTATCCGCTCTTAAAAGGGGCAAAAATTTGCATAACCGGAACGGATAACACGGATGTGGGGAGGACGCAGGGCGGATGCAAAGTGGATGCGGAACGGAAGACCAGTGGATGGAAGCGGATGAGAGTGGATGGTGCATCCGCTAGGCTTCCGGGGGACCTCAGCAAAGCGGACGCAGAACGGATACAGCGGATGCACAGTGGATGCCGAACGGATAAAGCGGATGCACAGCGGAAGCCTAGCGGATGCACAGCGGAAGCCTAATGGATGCCGGCGTTAATTGCGCATGCGGGGAAGATGCAGCTCGGAAGCAGGTCGCCATTCAGAGGAAAGACCTGCTGCCGGACGGATTGGCTGCCTTGCCTGCCCTGTCTGCATGTCTGCCTGCCAGACTTGCTGCCAGCCTTGCTACCAGCCTCCCTGCCAGCCTTGCTTCCAGCCTCCCTGCCAGCATTGCTGCCAGCCTGCCTGCAAGCCTTGCTGCAAGCCTTCCTGCCAACCAGTCTGCCTCCCAGCCTTGCTGCCTGCCTTCCTGCCAGCCTTGGTTCATGTCTGCCTGCCAGCCTTGGTGCCTGCCTGCCTGCCAGCCTTCCTGCCAGCCTTGGTGCCAGCCTTGGTGCCTGCCTTGGTGCCAGCCTCCCTGCCAGCCTTCCTGCCAGCCTTGTTTCCTGCCAGCCTCCCTGCCAGCCAGCAACCCCTCAACCATGCAGAAGCACAGCAAGCCTCAGCCATCTGCTGCCAGCCCTGGCAAGAGGGACAGGGCTACCATCCCGCCCCCTGGCCCTCACTCTGGTTCTGCTGGGGCTTCTGCAGCACGGGCTCGCTCTTCTGGGGCTGGCGCTTCTGCTGCTTCTGCTTCTGGAGGAACTGATGACAAGCATTCCAGCACCAGCCACCTCCACAGCACCTGGACCCTTCACCCCTGAGACTGAGCGACCAAGAGGAGTGCTAGAGACTCATTTTTGTTTTATAGCTTGTTGTTAATAAAGTCTATTTTTGATTCACACGCTTGCTTCATTTCTTTCTTTTTTTTAATAAAGTCTTGCTGTAAACTTTTAGAAATGGCTTAAGCCTTTGCATGCTTGTGGGATGGGAAAGGATAGCTTTGGAATGGGTTAGGATACCTGTGGGATGGGTAATAGCTGTGGGATGGGTTAGGATAGCAGTGGGATAGATAAACCTCCAGTGCAACCATAGTGGGACTGTATGGTCCACCCTCCCAGGTGCCACACCTATGGCCCTTTATTATCAATAATAATGTAATAATTATCCACACATGTCAACATAAACTCTTTATTCAACACCCTGTTCATTGTAGGCCAACCCAACATACATGGCCCAATCTCATCCGTGTGATGAGACAGGCTGAAGGAAGCATCCATTAAGCATCTACCATCCTGTCTTGCCACTCCACTGCTCCAGCTGGGGAGTTGCACCAGTGTTTCAGGAGGTTGTGCTGCTTCTTCCCTTCATGTGAGGCTCTGTTGGGGCCTTGCACATCCTGAGTGTCTATCAGGTTTCGCCCTTGCCTCCATTCCCCAGGCTCTATGTCCCCATTGCCTTGCTGAGGTCCGCGAGCCTGTTCTGCAAGACTGGGTAGCGGGTGCGCATGAGATTGTGCAGGATGCAGCAAGCTTCCATGATCCTCCTCACAGTCTCTGGGCAATGCTGCATGGTGGTGAGAAGTACCTGGAACCTATTGGCCAGGATGCCAAAGGCGTTCTCCACCACCCGCCTTGCCCTGGACAGCCTGTAGTTGAAGATCCTCTCTTCACGGGTGAAGAGTCTGGAAGTGTAGGGCTTCATGAGGTAGGTTGTGAGGGAGAAGGCGTCATCCCCCACGATGAAGTCGGGCACATCTTGTGTGTCGTTGGGCAGGGGTTCTGGATCTGGGAAACCCACCATGAGGTTGCCTTCCAGCTCCTCCTTGAGGTCACTGGTGTTGTATACCTGGGCATCTGAAGATGAGCCGTTGCCTGAAGCATTGATGTACATGAACTTGTAGTCAGCATCGACCATGGAGAAGAGGATGATGCTGAAGAAGCCCTTGGAGTTGAAATAAGTGGACCCCGACTTGGCTGGAGATTTGCAGGCCACATGCTTGCCATCTATGGCTCCAACGGTGTGTGGTAAGTTCCACTTCTGATACCACTGCTCTGCAACTTTCTTCCATCCTTCTTCAGTGGAAGGGCACTGGAGGAGCTCCTTCTATTGTTCGATGATGGCCTGCACCACTTCTCTGACCACAATGCTGATGGTGTTGGATGGCACCCTCCAGCCGTGCTGCATGCTCCTGTTGGAGGTCCCTGAGGCCAGGTGGCGCAGAGTGAGTGCCACTTTGAGCCCAGGTTCCAGGCTGGGCCGGAAGTTGGTGTTTACCTTGGTCAACCTGGGTGTCAGGCGCTGCACAACTTCGTCAAATATGGCTGGAGGCATCCTCATGAAGTTCTGGAACGCCCAAGTGTCTTCGCTCCTGAGCTCCACCATCAGCTTGTTGTACAGTCCGTCCTTCGCTCTACTGGCGAACCATCTTCGGATGCAGACTCTTTTTGGGTGGCTCCTTTTCTTCTCGCAGTAGAGTTCATAGAGCCTGCAGATGGCTTCGCACTGTTGCAGAACGATGGTGGCTGCCGAAAGGACTTTGTTACAATCCATGGTGGACATGACTGGATGCTGTGGAAGAGGAAGAGCCAGATGAAGGCTGCAGAGGTGTGCACTGCTGGGCTGCTGTTCTGAAAGTGAGATGCAGACAAGTTGCTCCCCCTTTTTAGAGGCAGTGTAGGTTTTCCTCTAGGCATCCTCTACGCATCCTCTACGCATCCTCTAGACATCCTTAATATCCGAGATAGGTCCCCTCTGCGAACGTTTTTTTCCATTTTAAACGCTTTGTTTCCATGCTGCATCCATTCTGCATCCGTTCTGCATCCGTTCTGCGTCCGTTCCGCTTCCTCCCTGCGTCCGGGTGGATGGAGTTCCGCGGATGCATAGCGGACGCCTAGTGGATATAGCGGATGCATAACAGATGTGTAATGGATGCGTAATGGATGCGTAGCGGATGCAGAACGGACAAACTGTATACATTTTCTGCGCAAAAGTTTTGGGCAGCCCAAAACTTTTGGAGCGGATGAAACGTCCATAAACGGATGCTGGATGGATAGAGAGGAAGCCAAACGGAGGCAGTGAGTACATCGTATTTTCGAACGGATGGCAAGGTTTTTTGTCCGTTTTACATCCTCTTTGCATCCGTTGGTTCAGTGTGACATGGGCTTAAATATAGTACATAAAATTGTATATTGCAATGTCCTACCTGTCAATGAATACTTCAGCTTGATACAACCTTGATACAAACTCAAGGTTAACCGCACCAAACTTGCAGGAAATACGACTTCAGCAACAGAGTGGTCGCTTTTTGGAATACTCTACCTGACTCTGTGGTTTCTTCCCCAAACCCCAAAAACTTTAACTTAGACTGTCTACTATTGACCTCACTCCTTTCCTAAGAGGTCTGTAGGGGGCATGCATAAGAGCACCAATCCTATTGTCCCTGTCCTATTGTTTCTTTTTATTTTTCATACATATATACATACATACATATATACATACATACATACATACATACATACATACATACGGTATCACTTTGTTCGGGTATTTTCCCCTTGTCATTGTAGTTGTGTTTTTAAAGTTGTAGCAACGTTTCAGCAGAATCTCATCTGCCATCATCAGGCTTCTGTATTGAGTTCGTCTGTGAGTCAGACTTTTACAGTTTTTTCAATTTTAAATTTGGGCGAGCCTACTGCTGTGCCAGAATGGTTTTTTCTTCATCCTGATTGTTTGGGAGTCTTGGTCTTGGTGTTTATTGGTCTTGGAGTTTGCTGTGTCCTGCTTGATTGGTGTTTCTAATAACTTCTGTGTTCATTCAGGTGGGTACTTATTCTTCTATTGGTCTGTCCAATGTATGTGGCAGGGCATGATGCACAGGGGACTTCATATATGCCTTGGTTTTCCAGGTCAATTTATTTTTGGGGTTTCTAAGGATGGCTGCTATTTTTCTATCTGTTTTGAAGGCAGTCTTCATGTGATTCCTGTGTAGTATCTTACTGATTTTGTCTGTCCTGTTATGTAGGGCAGGACAGCTGTTCCATTGGTCTGTTCATCTTCTAGGTCTCCATTTCATGTATTCATTACTATGTTTATTCTTACACCTGTTATAATCGCTTGACAAAATAAAATAAATAAAATAAAAAAATAGTCAAACTCTCCACCCAAGCGGGAGACCCTACACCATTTCTGACAAATGGCAGTCCAATCTCTTCTTGAAGGTCTCAACAGATGGCGCTCCCACAACTTCCAAGGGCAAGCTGTTCCATAAGTTGATTGTTCTCACTGTCAGAAAGTTTCTCATTTGCAGGTTAAATTTCTCCTTGTTCAGTTTCCATCTATTCTTTGTCCAGCCTACAGGCGCTTCAGAAAATAGCTTGATCCCTTCCTCTCTGTGGCAGCCCCTCAAATATTGGAAGACTGCTATCATGTCTCCCCTGGTCCTTCTCTTCACAAGACTAGCCAAGCCCAGTTCCTGCAACTGTTCATTGTATGTTTTAGTCTCCAGTCCCCTAATCATCCTGGTTGCTCTTCTCTGTACTTTTTCTGGAGTTTCAACATCTTTTTTATGATGTGGTGACCAAAACTGGATGCAGTAGTCTAGGTGTGGCCTTACTAAGGCAATTCTCAATGGCTCAAGGTTGACTTAGCCTTCCATCATTCTGAGGTGGCTAAAATGAGGACCCAGATTGTTGGAGGCAAGATTCTGACTATAAACCACTTAGAGAGGGCTATAAAGTACTGTGAAGCAGTGTATAAGTGTTATTGCTATTGCTAAAGATTATTTTACACTACAGATTGATAGTGACTGTAATCTCTTGAGAAAGTCTAGAAGGATAGAAATATAAACTCTCATAAGAACTTTTCCCTTCTAGAGAAATTTTAATTTGTATCTTGAAGATTTATAAAATATGTACAATTGATGTTTACAAAAACTTCAGACTTCATTGCAAAATGCCAGCAGAATGAAAAAGATAAGCTATCATTATTAGAATTTGATTGTAGGCAAGGGATTCCAGTACTTCATCAGAAAACATGAAGCAAGACAACATAAATATAAGTTTTGCTGTGTAAAGAAGAAAATTTGTAATTGACAAAGCAAATAGAAGTATGTAAATCAAGGCTTTGAAAATCAAATGAGTTGAACTGAAAAATAACTACACCAGTTACCCAGATTCAAGGTTAATTTACCTGAAAATGTTAATATTTTGAATTTTTCTTCATATGATATCATGAAGGGTAGGGTAGAAAAACCCTCTCTGCCTAAACCCTTGATGATACATGAAATAAAATATTGCGAAAAGAAAACTCATTTGCTTCACTACAAGATGCAAATTTTTCCTCTACAACATTGAAACATTTTGCTTTCTATTTTGGTAGGCTGTAATCTGTCATTTTAAAAAATATTTAAAATATAGTAGGTGTTTATACACTATGTCTTTTGAGGCTTATTTTCCAGAGAAAAGTATGTATGTATATATGTATGTATGTATGTATGTATGTATGTATGTATGTATGTATGTATCAATGGTGGAATTCAATAATTTAACAACCAGTTCGCTGCCCTAATGACTGGGTGGGGATGGCTGTGTGGTCATGTGACTGGTGGACACCAACTTGATCGATCTTACCCTGAGGAAATTTCTCCTTAGTCCAACTCACAATAAAATAGCACTGTTCCAATATTTAGAATAGAATAGAACAACAGAGTTGGAAAGAACCTTGGAGGTCTTCTAGTCCAACCCCCTGCTTAGGCAGGAAACCCTATACCACTTCAGACAAATGAGTGTCCCATCTCTTCTTAAAAACTTCCAGTGTTGGAGCATTTACAATTTCTGGAGGCAAGTTATTCCACTGATTGTTCTGTCAGGAAATTTAAGGGGCTCCTACAAAAATGAGGGAATCAATCTATTTTCCGAAGCACCAAAAGGCACAAGAAGAAACAATGGATGGAAACTAACAAAAAGAGAAGCAACCTGGGATTAAGGAGAAATTTTCTAAGGGTGAGACCAATCATTTAATGGAATAGCTTGCCTTCAGAAGTTGTGGGTGCTCCATCACTAGAAGCTTTCAAAAAGAGTGGGGGGAAGTACACCCCAAAAGGACAGTGCCAGGAATCACTAAAACAATGCAGAAAACTTAAAACAGCATTCCCCTTTTTTTTAAAAAAAAAAAAAGCAAATGCAGTAGCTGAGGGAAACTTAAGAGCAGCTAATGCTGCTCATCTTAAGAGCTCATTCTGATTGAAAGCCTGGGTGTGCTGCCAAAAGCCATTAACTCTTCCAACTCTATTATTCTATGTTCTCTATGTTCTTCCAGCTCTGTTATTCTATGTTCTAAATTGAGTGCTTCACAGCAGAAGCAATATAGCTGGCTGGACCACACATGCATTACATTCATGGCCTGTATGATCAAGCTGCATCATTGTCCGCTCTATATCTTTCCCCCCAGGAAGAAGCAAGAAGTATCCAACACTACAGCAACTATAAAAGGTTTTGGGGAAACTCCAAAGAGTATCATCTGATCACAGAAGTATTACTTAATACTCTTTATAATAAAAATGTTTGTAATCTTGTCCTTCTTCCTCAAGGGAAGAGATTAATCCCATCCTAGATAGGTGATTGATGGGTTTCCCTGCTCTAATCCTGTCAGTTTCTGTTGCTTATTGACTTGATTCAGTGTGTATCTGCTGCATTCCATCTGCAATTGTTAAGTGGTTCATGGCTGTCTGCCCGTAGCTATTAACTGAGGGGAAAGAGAAAAAAAACCCTCTTGCACTTTACTTTTGGTTCTCCAAACTGCACAAGCAATGAACTGGTGAGAACCAGCTAATCCCACCTGTGGTATGTATGTATGTATGTATGTATGTATGTAAAATTTAGCTGTACAGTTTTTGAACTTCAAAAATGGGATTGAAGCTTGCATGTAGTATATTGTTTTACTAAGAACATTTTCTCCCTATCATAATCTAGAAACAATGTGAGAGACTGTGAGTAAATCAGGACCTCTCCTATCAATTGGCAAATATCAGTGTGACTATCATCTATTTTCTTGGTAATGCCCTATATATAACATTCTTTCCTTCTCAATGATTACAGCATGATTATTTTGTTAATTACAATGACTATTTTCAAACTGGGGATGAGCTGGTTCCAGAGCATGGCATTTGGAGAAGATTTGAATAGCAACATGTTGGAACTGTGTTTTCCCAAAAATACAACCTACCCCAATAGTAAGTCCTAGCTTGATTTTTACATGTGCACCCAATATAAATCCTATCCCCCAAATAATCCCTAATTAAAACCCTGCCCACTCCAGGGTGCACAGGTAACAATTATTCTAAGATAGGGATGGGGGGCTGGAGCTGCCCCTACTTACCTTCAGATAGTTGCAGCCAGGCCTGCCTTGCCGGCCCATTTCTTCTGCAGCTGGAAAGGACTACAAGGCTTTCCTAAAGCCTCTGTTGCTGATAAGTTGCCTGCCTCAGAAGAAGTTTCTGAAGGTCTCTTGACAATAAAAAGGAGGCAGGGGCGGGGGTTTGTTGCGCGCAGTTGAGGTGAGTCAATGGATGATACCTCATGCTTGAAAACAAGACATAGTGGCTTTTTTGGTGGCAAAAAAATATAAGACAAGGTCTTATTTTCAGGAAAACACAAGTGCTACATCCAGTGCTATGGAACTTGTTGGAATAATAATGATAATTCAGACAAGGGCAGTCTATCTGGGGAGATTATACTCTTATTATATTCTACAAGTCTACCTAAACTAACAACTGGCTTGCTTACAAACACAAACCTTTCATTTTAATGTAATTTAAAATTAAAGTAATTTTAGTATTAATAAAAGCCAGGCATGGAGAGCAGAATCAGTCAAGTACCAATCTTCTGTTATTTAACTCATCTGTTTTCTTCATCAACATGTTGTGGTGGATTGGAACTAATCAGAACAGAATTAGCTTATTATTTAGTGGCTTCCTGACATGAGAAGTCAGATATTTTTTTCCTTAGGTAAGAACTGAAGTATCTCTTCTTAACTATAATTTGTATTCCAGTGTTTGTGTACTGTACAGATGGGTATAATGCACAGAGCAGTTTTCCATTAGAAAAGCAATAAATGTAGAAACAGATGGTATATGAGCATGGAGACATGGGCCAAGCTTCCCCCATATGATGCACTGCTGATGCACTGGACTCCCAAACACATATTTCTAAGCCAGAATGGGGGAAAAAGCAAAATCTTATGATTTGGTCCTGATAACTCCAAATCAGATATAAGATTCAAAAGGTTCCACAGTATAATCTGATCTACATAGTTTATTTGTAGAACCTATATTAAAGTTTTTATAAACTAGTAAGAAAGCATACTGCATTTATATATAATCTTTTTAACTTGGTGCAGTTACAAATATCAGTCTGTATAATTCACATCCAATCAATTAAGTATAGATAGTCCTCGACTTAGAACAGTTCATTTAGTGACCATTTAAAGTTACAAGGTACTGAAAAAAGAGACTTGTGACAATTTTTCACATTTATGACTATTGCAGCATTCCTGTGGTCATGTGATCAAAATTTGGATGCTTCACAATTGGTACGTATTTATGACAGTTGCAGTGTCTTGGGGTCATGTGATCATCTCTTGTGACCTTCTGACAAGCAGAGTCAATGGAAAAGCCAGATTCACTTAACCATGTTACTAAGCTAACAGCTGCAGTAATTCACTTAATGACTGGCAAGAAGAGTCATAAAATGGGGCAAAACTCACTTAACAAATGTCTTAGCAACAGAAATTTGGGGCTCATTTGTGGTCAAAAGTCAAGGACTATCTAATCATTTAAAGAAAACCTCTTTTTGTAAATCCCCAATGTAGGTTGTTTGAAAGAATAAATAGGTGTATTCATTCAAGTTTGAAATAGTTATCAAATTTTTGATATATTTTCCAAATGCATGTTTTTAAAAGAAATTATGCTTGCACTGAAATAGCTATTTATGATGAAACCAAAATGTGAACTCTTATATATAAACTTCTATGGTTGAATAGCTTTTATTACTTCTAAGACTTAACACTGTTTTTCCCATGTCAGATTATTGTAATCACTTGCAGTGTCACTTCAGGGTCTGAAGCAATTTGGGTCTGCAATTTTCAGATTCCTCTCTCTTGTATTTAAATGGAACTTTGTAACTTGTATTTTACTGTTTAGATATGATTCTATTGAGTGATATGTGCCCACACATTTCTGCTGAAATATAAGTAAAAATGTTCAGCTGTTTGTAAGATATCACTCCATAAATATATTTTTTAATTACTGTAACTGAGGGATTGCCTCTTTGAATTTTCTAATTTTATTTTCTTCACTGCTGTACATAACTAGCTAGCTGATAATTACAGTATTTTTATATTCCATTAAGATTTTAATGGAGAGACCTTATAGGAAAATAGAGCATGTGTTTATGATTTATATTTTCCACTTCTAAACTGTCCATCTATCCATTTTTAATATATTTATAGCCACCTGTCTTTTCATCATAGTATATATGTGCAAGTAAACAGAGTTAACTTGAACAATCAATCAGGTATTTCCCAAAAACTGAAAAGAAGCTGCTAAAATGAATCAAACTGGTTAAATGGGACACCTTTCTTATACTAATTACAGGTTTAACATGGTGTTGGAAGAAATATGCATCTGGTTCAGTTCTAAGCCAGGACAAAGGCAGTGGAGACAAAATGGAGGCTGTAGACTGATTGGAAAGAGGATAAGTTTATTGATGAAGTGGAACCACCAAGCACATGTGATTCTGGGCAGCTGACTACATAGAATTGAGAGTGGAAGGTACTTATATCTTCTCTTGGGCTTTGCATTTCAACTTCCTGTTCCTGTACAAGAACATGTATTCTACTGGCTGTTGTCAGACTCCCATGGGGCCATGTACAAATCTGAGGAGTTTGTCTGAGCTAAATTTGGTTGAAGTTTTAACTGCTGGTGATGGTGCAACTGAGATGATACAATGAAGACACTTTGGGCAATTCCTATTGTGGCTGAGGTCTAAATCTGCCTTTGTTGGATCTTGGGGTATTTGCTTATGAATAGAGCTAGCTATCTCTTAAGTGCTGACATCTGCTGAGGGCTATTAAAATGGTGAGGCTGCTTTCCAAGAGCATATTTCTTCAGCTCTCATCCAGGGAACTATAATACTCCTGTCTTTCTAATATTTCTCAAAATATTTCATTCTAGGAGAGGATGGGTGCTAATTTTCTATAATGGGCAAATTTATATATTTCTTTCATGATATTTCTAGCTCCTGCATTTCAGACTATAGGCAGCACATGTTATTATGTTATTAAATGTTATTAAAACAATCATTACAGTAACATTTCTAATGAAGAAAAAAATGTTTCTGTTTGGGCTAAAAGCATTGTGAAATAAAACTCTTCATTAGTTTGTTTGCAGAAAACCAGAGCTGTGAAAGTACTACTGAGAAATCTTATCCATAGCACATTTTACCAAAACCCTATGACCCTCCCAAAAGGAGCAAAACTCTCAGCATAACTTTTTGTGGATCAAGTTGGTGACTTTGTTTTTTTGGAAGCCATTATTGACAGCCAATGGCTTCCAAAAAAAACAAAATAGTATTGACAGCCAATGGCTTCCAAAAAAACAAAATCACCAATTTGATCCACAAAAACACACCAAGACATAACAGAGACCTAGAAGACCAACAGACCTATGGAGCAGCTGTCTTGCCCTACATAAGAGGTACTACAGATAAAATCAGTAAGATACTACACAGGCATCACATCAAGACTGCCTTCAAAACAGACAAAAAAATAGCAGCCATCCTTAGAAACCCCAAAGACAAAATTGACCTGGAAAACCAAGGCATATACGAAGTTCCCTGTACATCATGCATGGCCACATACATTGGACAGACCAATAGAAGAATAAGTACCCGCCAAGATGAACACAAAAATGCAGTAAAAAAGCTGGAACACACCTCCTCACTAGTCCAACATATGAAAACCACAGGTCACAACATCAACTTCAATGGCACTAAAACCCTAGCCACTATAGAAAACCCCAACCACAGAATCATCAGAGAAGCCATAGAGATAGAAAAAAGACCTGAAAGCATGAATAGAAGAGATGATTCCAGCAGACTGTCAATCATTTGGAAGCCTGCACTCTCAAATAGAAAGATCTCCACACCACAAAACAGAGCACAAACAGACTCCCTCTGATGCCTCCAACTCAAACTACCCCCCACCAGGCACCCAGGTGAAACCTAGCTTCCTAATGGATAGCAGCTGTCCTTTCACACGAAGCCAAGCTGCACTGAAAGCCTCCAACACAGGAACAGAGTGTTGCCAGCCAATCAAAGCCACAAAACAGACAGAAGAAACCAGAAACACCAATCAATCAAACTCCAAGTCCAGTGAACACAGACCTAGACTCTTAACCAATCAGAATAGACCAGCCTCGAATTTGAAACCAGAAGCTGTGAGACCCACATCCATACAGAAGCCTGAGGATGGCAGATGAGATTTTGCTAAAACGTTGCTACAACTTTAACAGAACTACAATGACGTGGGATAATAAAATAAAAAGAATACATAAAATAAAAGAGGGCAATAAGAACTTTATCAGGGCAACTGTTTTTGACTCAGATCGGACCCTGGGCGTGCCAACCGCCTTGTACACAGATCATATTCAACTACTGTTATTCTAATTTTAATCAAAATTAGATTTTAATCAGATGGTAGCACCTCTCAGGCACCTTGCTTGAAGGCAAAAGCCAAATCAAAACACAGTGGAAATTCTAAAGCCTTAGAAAGGGACATCTTAAGGCGCCATAAGGCCTTACAAAAGCAAATAGACAGGCATTCTTGAGAGGTCCACGCTGTATCTCAGGGTGCTCCCTCTTCCGGTCCATCAGTTTCTTCACACCCTCCTCCTCCTCTAGATCTCTCCCTTTCATCCAGGTGCAGCTTAACTCCACAAGGACAACAGGTGGAAGTGTCTGGAACACCAACCAGATGGGCCCCTGAAGCCACATTCATTCCGACAGCCGCTGGTCTTTGCCAGGGTGACAGCTTCATTGAGGTTCCAGAGAGGATGAAAGCCTGGAAGCCAAGGGATTGCAGCGGGGCTTCAACACGCAGTAATGTCCAGACCTTACCCTATAGCTACTGACCAAGAGCCCCAACCACTGAGGTCACTGACCAGGTCGGAACAACACCAGTCCCAGGTACATTTACAGGGGGAGACCTCTCTCCAAGGGCTGGAGGAGGAGGAGGAGGAGGAGGAGAAAGTAGATCAAATCTTTCAAATAGCTAAGTCTAAAGAGAGATCAATTCATGATAGCGAGCCCCTGTCAGAGGCTGACCCCTTAGAAGGGGAAATGTCTGAGGATGAAGGTCTTGTTCCTGACCAGCTTGCTTTTATAAGCTTATTTCGGCCACAGCTTTTCAAATCTCTCTTGTTTAAGGCAAAGAACATTGCAGGCCTAAACAAGCCAAAATCTTCTGACACACCTGACCCTTCAGGGGAGGGACCAGAGGACATGATCTTCAACCAACCGGTAGTTGAAGCAGAGGTAATTCCAGTCCCACCCATATTTTTGGACCTGAAGCAGTGGGCTTCTGCAGCAGTATACACCTCCCCAACTGGGCATGATAGGAAATTCTTCAACTTGGACCCTGATTTTGCAAAGTTACTGGGGATTCCCGAGGTAGATGAGCCTATAGTGGCTTTAGCTTCCCCCTCTATTCCCAGTGAGGCACTGGAGGCCGTAATGCCGGAGGAAAAACGGGTTGAGCTAGCCCGACGCAGAGCTCATCAGTCTGATGTGTGGGCGATCAGATCAGCCACGGCTGCCTCCTTCTTCACGCGGTCGTCTCTTAGATGGCTTTGTCTTTTGCAACAACAAGTTCCTTCTTCTAACATCAGGGCACACCAAGATATTGCCAAACTTATAGCAGCTGCTGAATTCTCTGCCGATGCTACCTATCACACAGTCAAATTTTCAGCAAGGGCCATGACCTCGCATGTCACAGTGTGTCGCTTGCTATGGTTAAGACACTTGCTATGGTTAAGCCAACTTCAAACACAAATCCAAGCTGGCATCATCCCCCATTGTGGGAGATAGATTGTTTGGCCCTTCCCTAGATCTACTACAAATTGAAACACGCAACAAGAAGAAAATTCTCTCTTCCCTTTTTCGGAAGTCAGATTTCAAAAGCCCCCAGTCCTTTCGGAGGGGATTCTCTCGACTTTCTATCAGGGATCCTTCTCTTCCAGATATCAGAGACCCCCAGCAGTTAGACCAGGAAAACAACCAGATAGGTCCGACTCAGTGGATAGAAGTAGAAGGGGTGGTCAATCCAAAAGATCCTTTCGGGGAACAGGGAACAGGCCCTTCCGGCAACCAAGATAACTCCCGGGACCCAATTCCCATTGGCGGACGTCTTAAGTTATTTGCTGACCAATGGGACTCCTTTATCTCTGACGCCTGGGTCAGAGATACGGTTAGATTTGGACTCGCGCTGGAGTTTAGATCCACTCCCCCAAATTCCTTCATGTCATACCCTCCTTCCAGGGACCCGGTCAAGCGTAAACTCATGGATTCCACTATCCAACACCGACTGGATATACGAGCCATCCAACCAGTAGCGACCAACCAACAAGGGCAAGGTTTTTATTCACATGTTTTCATTGTGCCAAAAAATTCAGGGGGGTGGAGAGCGATATTAGATTTGAAGCGTCTCAACCTTTTCTTAGTATATCACAAATTTAAAATTGCATACCCTCCAATCAATATTGCAGGGCATCAGGAAAGGGGACATGCTCACGTACATAGACTTGATGGAGGCGTACCTGCACATTGCTATTCAGCCCTCCCATTATAGGTTTCTGAGATTTTGCCACAATAACCACCACTTTACATATGTGGCCCTTCCATTCAGATTAGCCTCTGCCCCCAGGACCTTCACCAAGGTCCTTGCAGTGCTAGCTGCCCACCTCAGGAACATCCCGGTATGCCTCCAGTGTTATCTTGATGATATTTTGATTTTATCTCCTTCCGCCCATCAGGCAGTCATAGACACTCAGAACACATTATTATCCCTACAAGAACATGGCTTCTCAATAAATTGGAAGAAGAGTCAATTAACACTTTCGACACGGTTAATTCATTTAGGGGCAGTGGAAGGCAAAGTTTATCTGTCACCAGATAGACTAAATAGCATTCAAAAATTGGTTAAGGAAATCAGGGTGCTTAAGAGGGTGTCCCTAATGGATTTATCCAAACTGTTGGGAAAAATGATTTCATGTATTTCTATTATTCCTTGGGCCCGCCTTCACACTAGATCCCTCCACTGGTTCTTGCTACCGTACCAGCGATCCGGCCGAAGCAACTCCAAACACAAAGTCAGGGTCCCGCCTAAGGTTCTCAAATCTCTCCTCTGGTGGTCCAAATCAGTTATCAACAGAGGCTGTCTCTTCAAGGAACCACAAAGGCTCACCATCACCACAGATGCCAGTCTGTTCGGATGGGGAGCTCACGTCCAGTCGCTCACAGCCCAAGGCTGATGGTCTGACATAGAACAGTCATGCAGTATAAACTGGCTGGAACTTCACGCAGTACACCTGGCCCTTCGGAATTTCTTCCCCCAGGTACACGGTCAGCACATACTGATACTGACAGACAATGTAACAGCCAAAGCTCACATAAAAAAGCAGGGGGGCACACTATCGAAGCTGCTAATGTGGGAAGCGGAGCACCTGTGTCGCTGGGCGGAGAACAACATACTTTCCATCAAAGCAGAACACATTTTGGGTCTGTCGAATACACAGGCAGACTGGCTAAGCAGGGCCATCATAGATCAGTTGGAGTGGCACCTTCACCCATCCCTGTTCCAAGAAGCGACACGGTCATTTGGTAAGCTGGTGGTAGACCTATTTGCTTCCCCTCTCAAAACTCAACCTTAGACTGTCTACTATTGACCTCACCCCCTTCCTAAGAGGTCTGTAGGGGGCATGCATAAGGCACCAACATGCCGACCGTCCTTGTCCTATTTTTCTTTTATTTTTCTTATATGTACCCATTTCATGTATTCATAACTATGTATATACTTATACCTATTATCTTGTAAGCAATTGACAAATCAAATAAATAAATAAATAAAAATAAATAAATAAACTGGGGAATATGCAGTGGCTCATCTAAAATACCATTTGTCATCATCAGTGGTGCCTTATTTTACTTTGTACTGGAAGAAGTGGCCAATTTCAATGCCAAACAGTAGATATGAATTTTATATGAAAAGCAAAAATATATTTAATTTATACTTAATTGGTAGGAAAATGCAGGATGGCAGCCTTTAGTTTTGAGTCTGTCAAATATAGTGGTTGAGGTGGTGGCCTAGAAACTAGGAGAGTTTCTTGAGTTCTACTCCCACCCTTAGCCATGAAAAGTAGCTGGGTGACTTTGAGCCTGTCATTCTCTCTGACTAACCTACCTCACATATAATTGTGTGGAAAATAGGAGGAAGGAGTACTGTGTATATTTCCCACCTTCAGTTAAGTAATAAAGGTGGGATTAAAAAAAATCCAAATACTGGTTTTATTGGGAAATAGTCTGAATGATTTGTTTTACAAATAAAGATTAAATCCTTTTATCACATTGCTTATGTTTACCAACTAAACATTGGCACAGTAATTGGCAAAGAGTTGTCTTTGGGCAGTATACAAGTTTGATAAAATAATTAGGAAGGTCTAGACCACATCTATTTTCATTCCCACTTTATTTTTGCTTTGCATGATTTTGCTTTGTTTCAGACAGTGTTCTGATTTATTTGTTACACTTTTAGTTTTCTTTTTTGAGATTCTATCTTGTCCAGAATCCTTGGGATTGGAGTGTATACACACATGCATACACATAAGTCCTTATATGTGATCCTTTCTAAAACTATTTTGTCTTTCCCATTCCAAGAAACAGTTGTGTTACATATTCTTGTCACAGAACTGGACTCTGTTCATCTGATGGCTCATGATCTATGAAATTGTAGGGTATAATAAATCAAAGGTGCGATAAGATTATTCATTCCAGTGAGTTTTCAGAATGGTAAATTCAATCTTTTGTCCCACCTAATAAAAGGGTGGGCTAACCTGAATGGGAGACAAGAGGTGTCTTCCAAGCTATCTGTAATAAATCCTATGGCTTTGTGATTCTCCTAAATGTCTGAGAAGAAAAAAGATTCTGCTGGAATGGTAATGCTTTGTGTGTATGTCTCATATCAGTTCCAATCCTTGATGCTATGGATATTAAAGCCAGCTACAGACAGAGAAAAAGAATTAAACTCTCACCACAATCCTCCCCTCCTCTTTATTCATTTTATCACAACCATTTGTTGTTACCATTTTAATAACATACTAGGCAAGCAAAATCATTTGTTTTAACTCTTTGCAATTAAAAGATAATGGCATAAGTGTGCCACATAAATGGTATCTGATATGCTAAATCAAGAAGAAAGAATTGAGTTTTCAGAGAAACTCATCAGCATGTGATTTCCCTTTGTGCATTTTTCTTCATCTCCTTTATGCATTAGTTTCACAGATTAATTCCTGTAGAAAATTTCTCTTTTAGCCCTGCATTTGTAGAATAAAATATCATATTTGGTTTCTTATGAAAAATGCTTTCCATGTAACTTTCTTTTATATAAAATTATAGCAATATGTCTAGGTTTATTAGATTTCATTCACAAACTCTGCCAGTAGTTCTCATTTAGAAGTACAATATGACATTGTTCATAGCCCCTACTAACAATTTGGTAATACTTGCTATTTGATTATGTGTCTCCTCATGGATACTCAGCAATAGACATAAAATATTATCATTTACATTTGGATGAGATTTGCTCCAAATAATATTTCTTAAGGATATGTAAAAAAAGATTGGGAGCAAATTGAGATAAAATCAGTAGCTTACATGATAGGATTTTTAAATCCCTCAGAAACACACTTCTAATTTGTACCATCACGTGCAGAATTAATATAAAATATGATGTTCATGGCATCTTCTAATGTGCAATATGAGGAAAAAGAATGACATTTGCATTAGCAGGATTGTTTTTACAGTATTTTATACGAATTAAAATGCATTTTATAAAACAAAAATCTCTTTCCTTTTGTTGTCTTTTTGGGATATTTGGAAGATATTAGAAGCAGCACTATTGGTTTCTAGTCTCTTATATAAAAATGCTGTGTTTCTCTATTGTAATTATATATTTGGGGCATTCTTTTAAACATGCTATTTTTGTAGAAGCTAGGAAATGACTTTGCTAGCTAATGGCTCTACTATTCCTCTTTTATGTGTGAACGTTTTGCCATCTTTTAATTTTTTTTTTACTTTTATTAGCATACATTTATAGGCTGCTGAACCTGTTATGATTCATGCAAAATACAAAACACGTGTCCAGAGCAAATGACCATCATTTCACAAATCAAACAACCCAAGAGGAACCCATCAGCCACTTTTGCACAAGTCTGGGAAAAGAGCCAAGCCTTTTCTTCTCAAGGTCTTCTCTAAGTATAGTCAGGGTATGGGTCTTATCTATTGGAGTGGAGGATGTCATTCCAAAGGGTAGAGAGGGAAGGGACTACAAGAGACTACAAGAGGGAAAGCCAGATGGCATTTAGAGGAATACTATGGTCAATGGTATTATCAAGAGATCAAGCAGGACCACAAGAATTGCACTCTACATGGAGCTCCCTTTGAAAATCACCTGGAAAATTATACTGAGTACAAAAACAGCAGTTGAAATAGTGGTGGAATTATTTATTTTTATTTATTTATTTTTATTTTATTTATTACATTTTTATGCCAGCTATCTCACTGCTATAGTGACTTAGGGAAGCTATAATAAAGAGGTTAAAAAAAAGGTAATATGATTAAAATTAAGAGAATTGAATAGGGAGCTAAAAACCAAAGGCCATCCTGCATTATAGTGCATCCTTTATCAAGGCAGAGCCATGTTTTCAATTAGCCACCAAGCACATTATGTTTGAGGCCCTATGTGGGTTACTAGAAGCGTTATAGTTTCAATCAACATAAACTCCATGTCTCCCCTTCTCCCATCAGCTGAATCGGTATGCTCTTGAGACAAGCTTTTGGTAATCATCCACTTTTTTTTCACAGTTGATGCTCTGAGATAGTCTACCCTTGGAATTCAGACTTTCCAATCCTTTATAGCTTTCTAGAAGCTTACTGAAGATGGCATTTTCTGAAGAATATTTGGTTTAGTAGTTTGTTATCATATTATGTTCATTTCTCTTAAAGCCATTTATATTAATTATTTGTTGATATTGTACTTAGTTTTGTTATAATCTTTTTAAAATAAAATAATAGGAATAAAAAATAAAACTAATTGTAAAATATTGTTCATTCCCCTTATTATATTTTAAATAAATTTATACCCATCATGTGATTGGAAGAGATAAAGAAATGAAAGCAAGGTAACAGTCAATTTTGTTTTGCTTCATTTAAGTTTTTTCTCACCTCCCTTCTCTTGTTAATTTGCAACATGCTTCTCAAAGCATCTACAGATTATCTCATTTGAAAATAACTAGTGCATGTTTTGCATTATTCCCATTGTGATACTGCATTGATGCTATGCATTTCAGCTGTGGAGATACCCCTTCCAACTTGACATTCTTAACTTATGTTTTAGTTAACATGTTCCTGCAAAATGTTGTTACTGTTTTTTTTCATGCATATTCAGCTTTCAGCTTGGTTAAAAAGATTAAAGATGCAAAACATATTTCCTGAATGAAAGCTTATAGAAATAATTCAATCAATTTAGTGGAAGTTAATTTTGAGTAAGCATACATAGGAATAACATGAAACTGCAATGATAAACATAGGTAGGATAAATTAATTGAAATGGACACTGTGACTGTGCTTTAAGTACATAGGAAGAAATTGCCTAAGGAAATAGAAAGTAAAATTATTCTATAGTGTTTAATAATGAATATCAACTACTGTTTATATATTTCAGAAAAAATACACCTAAATATAATCTGAATTTTGGTTGCAATAATATGTTATAACCTGCATTTATTTTGGCCTAAATAATAACAAAAGTAATTGTCATCTATATTTCTTTCATTCCATTCTTCTCTAGTGTCATTTCCCCCCACCCTCTGCTTCCTCAACTACATATATCTGTTTAACTATCTTAATGTATTACTATTGAAAAGTGGTTCCAATTTACTAGATTTAAATTCACCTGATGAACTGTGTGATAGAATGATGATAGACTTAAGTCTTTCAATTCATCTAGCACATTATTTAAATAGTGTTTAATGTGCTATAAAACTTTTTTGTTATTAAGAAGAAAGTTTTTGGCTTCAAAAAAGGATTGTAAAAATAAATAAGGAAAACCTGACTATATAGCAAAACTACAGATACTTGTACTTAATGAGATAAATACAATTAAATGCTAATTAGAAAACAGAAGCAAACTGTAATAAAACACTGTCACTGGAAATAATCTATAATTCTGAAATATAGAAATAGAGGTTATAACAAAAAAAAAATTCTAATTAAAAGTAAAATCCAGAAGAGTGAAACATATTTGGAAGGTAACTTCCCTCTCTCTAAATAAACCCCAAAGTGAAACCCAGACACCGAATGAAAGAACTCTAAAATAGCAATATATAAGAAAGATTTTAATCGATGGCCTTTTATCTGGTCCTTTGTGGTGAAGTATATATATTTTTGTCCTCCAGAAAGTTATAAAGTCTTTTTGTCATTGGTTTTGATTGATGTTGTCAGTCACTGTTATTTATAGAATATTTTTATTGATCAGCTATGCTATCAAAAGATTTCTTTTTTGGATTGATATCAGTGTTAAACAAAGATTTAATATTGCTGATAAAATATTAGTCCTGCTGTTTCAATGTATTAAGACAGGCTAGTAACCCCCTGGAATTGAAATCCAATATATGGAAAGCATGGTTTAAGGAAGAATGTCCTAATAGATTATAAAATGTGTTCTGCATAAAGAAAAATTGGTAGCAAAAATCTAATAAGTAATTTTTATGAAGACTTGCAAAAGAAATTCTACGTCCTGATGAATTCTAAAGATATTTGAGACTGCCATAGAAAAACTAAGTTTTTTGGCAATCTTATTTAATACCCAATTTTTTTTAATCTATGGATGTTAAAATATCAAGATTTGTATTTCAAATGAAAATACATTTGAAATACCTAGTTTGGATTGAAAGGTAAAATATAAACAATACTTCAAAGCATTCAGGAACACAGATAGCACTTTTGCCAGACATGCTGAAGCTAACGAGACTAGAGCCTGAGGTTCTTAGGTTAGACCAGGGGTGTCAAACTCAAGGTCTGGGGACCAGATCTGGCCCATGGGATGTTTAGATCTGACCCAAGGGCTGCCCTAGAAACAATGAAGGACCGGCCTGCAGTGCCTCTGCCAGAGAAAACTGAGCTCATGAGGGCTGCAGGTGGCCCTCCTGAGCTCCGTTTTTGCTGGCAGAGGTTGCAGAAGGTTATTGTAGTTGAAAACAGAGCTCAGATGCTCATTTTCACCAAAAGAGCACTCAGGCCAGCACAGCCCCCCCCCCCCCAACACAGTGACATCATGCTGGCCACGTCCACCATGGCCATGCCCGCCCCAGTCAAACACAACTCTGACGTGGCCCTTAATGAAATCAAGCTTGACACCCCTGGGTTAGACAAACCCGTTCTTAAACCTTGACTAGGCCTCTTCTCCTTTTTGGGTTGGGGAGAAAATGGCCAAATTTCCATGGCATTGAGGGGGATGGGAAAAGCCTGCAATTTAAACCTGTTCTGTTCTGTTCTGTTCTACTTGGACTTGGTTTGTCTGTTCTGCAGAGCATTGATCATCTGTATGTAAATAGCTTTTATTACCTAGCTGTATTGTATTTGTGACATTTCTGTTGTAGGCAAGTTCCTGTATATGGCACTGAGATACACTATCATGCCTGGAAAGAATACTGATACCTACAATTGTGCTGCAACTTCAGACAGCAAGCATTGTCCAACACATGCCCCCTTTTGCCTTCTAACACCTCTACATTTTATATCATTACTTTATCTGTTCATCTTTTCTTCTTTAATTAATACTAACTGATAACCCGGCGTTGCCCAGGTATTTATTTATTCCAATCCTGTATTTGACAGGAAAAGGAATGAATTATATCTATAGTGTCAAACCTCCAGGATCAAGAATAAATAAATGTGTTCATCCCCCCCCCTCTCTCTTTCTGTCTCTGTCACAGTCCACCACGCAGGCTGGGAAGGGCGCACCTACACAGGGTGGGGGGAGGGGTGGCAGCAGCAACTGGGTGTGATGGATGAACTGCTCAATAAACTCATGCAGGAGACATAGCGCATGCCCAGGCAGCATATGCGGCCAGGAGGATGGCCTCGCTCAGGTGCAGGAATGGAGGCATCTCTGGGGACACCTACAGGGGAGAAGGAGGAAGCCACCCCCTCACCCCACCACTGTGCCCACTTGCAGGCCACCATCCAAGAAGAGGTCACCCAGGTAGCCGCCAACACCAGCAGCAGCTCGTGGATCATAGAGCCATGGATCATAGGCCTCTCTTTGCAGGAGCCCCAATGGTGCCCCCAGCCTCCTTAGGGCAGAGCCAGATCCAGGCGCGAGATCAGGTCCCCTGAGAACCCCACTGTGTGCCGAGGAGCCCAGCCAAAGTCCATTGAAGAGCCTGGACTCTGGTGACAGATGGGGTTTCCTTCAGGAACTTAGCTTGGCAGCCTGTTTAGTAGCTCCAGATCCTCCCTCCGACTACCTTGTCAGAACTACCTTTGGTTTTGCATGCGTGAACATTGGTTGCTTGGAGGGGGGGTTGGGGGCCAGTTAGAGGAGCACTGAGATGCTAAAATGACTTCAGGAGAGGCTGCGCAATGTGACAAGTGGCTGGGAAAAGAGGGACGAGCTACAAGGTGGGGTCGGGCTGGATGATTTAGCCAGTTCGCCAAACTGCACACAGACAGACAGACAGACAGACAGACACACACACACACACACACACACACATCCATTTTTAAATAGATAGATAGATAGATTCAAGCATCATCTGTTTATTTCTTTATGGAGAAGCTATTACAAAGGACAAAAGTCACAACAAAAGGTAATTAGCTGAGACAGAGGCCTGCCTGTCTGCCGACTGTAGAATCTCAAACCTCAATGATCAAATACATGAATATAATTGTGTTAGCAATCATATTGAATAAAGGCATTTGAAAAGATTCAAGCTCATTTTTTCTTGAATTATACAAACTACATCCACAATAGAAGTAGATTGTCACCTTTGGAAGAAAAGGAAAAAAAATAATCAGCAAAATAATTACAATGCCACATACATCACTCTTTTTCAGGGCATCTTTGACATTGTTAAAATATACAATATTTATAAGCTTTATTATCCTTTTCTGCTCTCTACCTAATTTGAGGACAAGGCAAGTTTTTAAAAAGGAAAGATTTTTATCAATTAAATTAAAGCAAAGGCTAACAAAAAAATAACACTTAAGAGGAAATATTTAACACATGCGGGTTTATTAATACTTTATTTCCATCTGCAGTTATTCAGATGTAGGTTCCACTGTTTTTAGCTTCCAAATAACTGAACATAATAGTTGAGGTTTTGAAATAAGCTTATTGAAACAAGTGGATGTATTTTTGAACAGACAAATATGCAGTTGCTTTCTAGTTTCCTGTATGCTACTATTTCATAAAAGTTAGGTGCATTTGAACATAATTAAAATAGATATGAATCACTTTTATCCTTTGTATACCCATTATTCTTTCTTCACTTATAGTAATTACTTTAGACAACAATGAATTATTCTGGTAAATAGCTAGGTAACTGCAACATTAACTTTTACCTCTGCATGAAGATACAGAGCATCTATCATCCTGAAATACTTCATATCCTATCAACTCTGTACAGAAGACATTTAACCTTTCAGAAAATGGGATGCAGAAGCTGTTTAAAGTGTTCCATGGCATCACACAGCAATTTTAGTGTATTTTTAGTGCATTTAGTGTATTTAGATGAAGAGAATACTATGTTGGCAGTTTAAAGTAGATAATAATAGGTCATGGGAAAGTATCTATCACTTTTTGATATTGCAGAACTGTGCCTGAGTTCAAACAATGTTTTTTAAAGTATGAATACTTCAATGAAGAACAAAGCTATAATGCATATACAACTATCAATCTTTTCCTCAGTCATTAATATGAATTCTCATTATAAACCTTTACATTACTCAGTCCTAATAATGTTTGCTTGAAATGAAATCCTGCTTATTTCAAAGAAGCATATTCCCAGTAGTGCATTTAGGTAGGCTTGACACAAGAAAAAGGTGAATTAGGAAAACTAGAAAACTAGAATTAGAATTGTTCAACTTCTTGAACATAGTTTTTGGTTATTTGCACTTTTCTGCTGATACTTGGTTTTCTTAGGAAAAGTATGGAGGGAGTATATTATTGCCATTTTCTATAATGCTTTTCCAACTTTTTAGTCTAGTCTATTACTCTGGAATTTCAGGTTAGCAAAATAGACCCAATTTCTCATCTGCTGTCCTCCAAGACTTCCACTTTGGTTTGCAGTTCTAGGTTATCTTGCTCTGAGGGGAGTTTTAGCATGATTTGAGATGCCAATGACTGGCTGATTTCTGGCAGAAGCACACTTGTCACTAGTCCTTATTATGTCTTGACTAAAACTCAGTACCTCCATGCCAAACTTCAAAATATCAAGGGGAGTCAGGATCAGAGGTGGTATTCAGTAGGTTCTGATCAGTTCTGGAGAACCGGTAGCGTAAATTTTGAGTAGTTCAGAGGACCAGCAAATCCCATCTTTGACTGGAGATTTTACAGTATCCTTCCTCTGCCATGCCTACCAAGTCATGCCCACAGAAACAGTCGTAAAAATTTTTGAATCCCACCACTGGTCAGGATACCCCTATCTTGAGCTAGCCCAAGGTCATCAACAAGCACAACAAAAGCCATCTCTGTATTTGAAAAGCTAACAATGCCCAGGTCTGACTCCTGACTGGAAGGAGTCCAGATAATCTGTTTCCTCCAAGGTCCTCTGAAGCTAGAAACCAATCACCTCCTCAACACCTTTCTCTAAAAAGGGAAAGTTGACAAATTGGACAAAAATTTGTCCAAACTGAATTGATTTAATAATGATCTCTTAAAAGATAAGATGCCCTTTCAGAGGCAGAAGTACTATACAGTACTGTGTCCAGTTTTGTTCACCACATTATAAAAAAGATGTTGAGATTCTAGAAAAAGTACAGAGAAGAGCAACCAGGATGATTAGGGGAATGGAGATTAAAACATATGAAGTTACAGGAATTGGGCTTGGCTAGTCTAGTGAAGAGAAGGATCAGGGGAGACATGATTGCAGTCTTCCAATATTTGAGGGGCTGCCACAGAGAGGAAGGAGTCAAGCACCTGTAGGCCAGTCAAGGAATAATGGATGGAAACTGAACAAGGAGAGATTTAAGGAGAAATAAGGAGAAACTTTTAACTATTAACTAACTATTAAACAGTGGAACAGCTTGTCCTCGGAAGTTGTGAGAGCGCTATCACTTGAGACTTTCAAGGAGAGATTGGACTGCCATTTATCAGAAACAGTATAGGGTCTCCCACTTGGGTGGGGGGTTGGACTAGATGACCTATAAGGTCCCTTCCACCTCTGATTATCTTTTATCGGTTATTCCTTCTCAAAAAGGCATTTACTTTATGCATCTATCCACATGTTTTTGCCCTTGTAGTCTTGACCAGCCAGGAGGGGCATGGATCTAATACATAGATGGCTGCCCCTACAGCTGTAAGAACCTTGTTCACTTCTTCAAGAAGTGAAGAGGCTTGAACTCTTCCCAAAGAAGGAAAGATTGTGCCTCTGTTTCCTATGCCTCTGTCACCTCCATAGCTGGAGGTGACTCCCAAGCTGGAATCCAACTCCCAACAGATCTGAATGATTTTATCTACCAGATAGTGAGAAAAATCTTTGTAGTGATCCCACAGAAGGCCATTTTATCTTCTAACCCAGAAAGGACTGGCTCTTCCGAGGATCCATTAGATGCCTACAGTGGGCCACTGAATAGGGTTAGGGTTTCAAATTAATGGATAGTTATTAGGTAATAACAATAATTTACTCAAGACTGATTAGAATCTCAGTAGATAAACAGCAGATGTGTAAAGTAATGAAAAGAGTCCTTGTTTAGTTTTCATTTCAATAGAAACACATATGAGACAAGTAATTATCTGATCCATGCATACTTTGGAGAGACAAGCCAGGTTCCTCAGCCAGTGCCAAGGCCAGAATTTCAAGGCTTTTTTTTATATATGCATAAAACACACCTGAGCAGCAGATCAGATAGTTGTTTCCAACGTAGAAACATGGATCAGGAATGCCTTGTAAATAAGGCTGCAGCCAGCTGTTTTAATTTAATTTAATTAATCTTTAAGATAGTTACTCCCTTACTTGACAAGAAGCCTTACTGAGCAGCTGCTCTGATCTCTGCTTTGAGGCTGCACTACATCATCTGATCCAGCTATTCTCATGGGGCTGATGAGTTCTGGCTTGATGTCTCCAGAGGGTAACAATCCATTGTTTCAGATTCAAAGTCAGAGTCTGAGTCCTGGGCCATGACACTGCTTCTTCCTAAAGCTGAGAGAAGACACTGCTTGTGTTTTTCCTAAGGCTGAGAGAAAGTGAACAGACCAAGGTTGCCCAATTTATTTTCTTGTGTAAGACAGGCTTAGACTTCAGGTTTCCCCACTTCTGCTCTAGAACTTTAAAGACTAAATTATCTGTGTCTCATTTTATCCTTACAGTTGTATTTATTGCTGATTGTAAGCTACTTATTAAAAAAAAAACCTCCTGCCAATATTAACTGGAAGTGACCACTCAAGAAGAAAGGAAACCGCTATAAAACAGCACCTCCTTCTTTCAATCATCATAGTCAATCAAGAAGAATATACTTAGAACATAGAATAACAGAGTTGGAAGGGACCTTGGAAGTCATCTAGTTCAACACCCTGCTCAAGCAGGAGCAAATATTAGCCTCTACCTGGGATCGAACTCACTGCCTCCTGATTGTGAGGTGAGAGCTCCACCTCTACTGTACAGTAATCCTCAACAGAACCACTTAGTGACTATTCAAAGTCAAAATGTTGCTGAAAAAGGTGACTTGTGACTAATCCTCACACATTAAGGACCTCATGATCAAAATTTGGCATCCTTGGCAACTAGTGGGATATTTACAGTTGCAGTGTATACTGGACTCCTGTGATTTCCATTTGTGACCTTCCCAAGGTCCAACATCCAACAAATAAAGTCAATGAAGTTTCATTTAATAACTGTGTGATTCACCTAACAAAATTATAAAATCGGTCCTGACTGATTTAACATCCACATTGCTTCACAACAGAAGTTCCTGTCCTAATTAGGGCCTTAAGTCAAAGACTGGCTATTCCGGTTGCAAGGCTTTGGCGGTGGCAGGAATCCACGATCGTGCGTGGTTCCTGCTGCGCTCGCTGCCGAGGTGCCCCCGATCCAGCTGGATTTGGAGGCTATGGTTACCCTGTAAAGGTAACCGAAGAAAGGGGAGATCCCAACAGGGGTCTGAGGGAATCGCAATTCCCCTCCTCAGCTGGTTTAACTCCCTTTTCCCAAAGCGGTGGAGCAGTGGTCAGTAATGGCCGCCACAAAGAAGCTTTCAGCCGGACAAGATTGTGCAGGAGGAAGTTTGAAGAAGTGAAAGTTTCTGGCTGAACCCGGACAATAAGTTACATCTTTATTCTGGAGGTTCAACTTTTCAAAGGAAACATTGTTTCCTAACAAGATCGTTAAAAGCAGCGGAGAAAAGTCAAAGGGAAAGGGTTTTTTTCTTCTCACTCTCCTTCCCTACGGAGATAGCAAATGGAAATCGGAAAAACCTGCTTTGGCATAGAAGGTAATTAAAACTGAAAATTAAAGCCAAGGGAATATTAAGATTTCTGAACATTGGAACTAAAAACCAAACATTTTCTTTTTTCTTTTTGCTATAAGTGGGAAGGGAGAGGCAAATAATATATATTAAGATTTTGTTGGAGGAGACGGCTTGGAACTTTTAAGATCAGAGATAATGGCAATAAGACTTTTAAAAAATTACTTTGGAACTGTGTAATTAAATTTCACCCCAGGAAAAGAAAAGAAGAAAGAAAAGAAGAAAGTGCTAAATGAAACAGTTTGTGCTAATTTGGATTGCTTTGTGATTTTGGGACTCTTGGAAACTATTTTTTGAAAGACTAAAATCATTTGGGTTGTTTCAAAAAAAATAATATCTTACAATGGCATTATCTGTTGAAGAATTGAAAATAGAATATAAAAAGTTAAAAGAAGAGGAACAAGAAGGCAAGGGCTCTTTTGGATCTGTTTTTCATTTCTTAGAAATGGCGATTTCTACCTACCAGGAATTACAACAATAAGAAAGCTGGGATGATGATGAAGAAGAAGCCATCTTTAATGGACAAATAATTTCAGTTGAGGAAGAAAAGGGAAAGAGAAAGAAAATGGAGAATTCAAGATTTAAAAAAACAACCAAGAAAGGGAAAAATAAGGTGAAAAATCGATACAATGTCAGAAAAGAGGAATACAACAGAGAGGGGTGATCAAGAAGGCGGAGATTGAGAGATTGGGGAGGGGGGCAATAAGACTAGACTGGATAAGAGAGGAAGGGAAAAAGGGAAGAGAAGTTATAAAGACTTAAAACAAGATGTTAAAAAACAGGTTTTTTTAGAGACAAAGGGTAAAATGTAATTAAAGAAGAGATTATGCAAAAGTGCACAGGATTGTATTGTAGTATTTGTATTTGAAATAGAGTTAGAAAATTGGAATATTATATGAGTTAACAATAACTTAAAGGGAATGTGTAAAATGTCTAATAGAGTTTAATTAGCTATGGAACATTGTTTTTACTGTACTATAAGCTTCCTATTTTTTTTCTCTTTTTTATTATTTTAAAATGTATTATGTAGAATGCACCAAGCAGAATCAGTATGGAAATTATATATTATTTTAAGTGTTAAATCTAGGGGAAAGATAAAAAGTCATCATACTTCAACCAATGATTACAGAGAAATTTTGCAGTAAAGAGAAAAGAAAAAATAGATAATTGAAAAAGTCAAAGACTGGCTGTGCCATAGTCAACATTACTGAAAGTCTCTCTTAAATGACCAGAAAGATTGCATTCTCTCCATCCAGGTCCATAAAAGGTAATCTATAAGAATGACTAACACTATTTCAGTTCCATGATTTGGTTTGAAGCTCATCTGGAAAAGATTTCTTCTAGGATTCTCTGCAACATTTGCCCCACAACTTTCTCTGGAATCTTTCTTAAAAGGGGGAGATTGGAAACCTATTATCCAACACAGTCAGATTGAAATATAGCCTCTTCAGACAAAATTGCCTGTTCTGAGACTGACAGAATCACCCCTTGCTGAGAGAAGCGTTAACCACCACAAGAATCCAAATATTCATGTTTTCTTCCTGCACCTCTGAAGAAGCCAAATGGGACATGATTTCTTTTAAACCTCTCAACAAAAAATAATCTCTGTGAAGTTTACACTGAACATAAGTCACGTGTGATTCAGAAATAGGAGATATAAATAACAGGATTTTTTTTTCCTCCAGGCTGTTGCAAATTAAATATCAATGGGGGATGACAATGCAAAATGTTCCAATTAAATCCAAACATTCACTTATTATCATACCTTCCTAAGTAATTATTGTTCATCGAATTTTGGCATTTTCTGCTCTAATGGTTTAGTGAATGAAACAGTGGTATTTGACTTTATGTTTTGCAGTGAATCAAAATAAAAATGAAAGTGAATAATGAATAATGAATGGCAGGAGGTTAGAGCTGACTGCCTACAGTATCTATTTTGGCATTAAAAAGCACTTTAATATCTTTTCCCTCTCATATGTTTTCACTTCATATGTGCATATGTTTATGCAGTTTTGACAAATATGTGAAATAGGGTAAGTGGTGTGATATAAAACAAACGGCAATCATTTGACTGCTATGAGGATTGGTCATAAGTCTCCACATTCAGCACCATCATAACTTCAAATGGTCACTGAACCAATTGTTGCTGAATGAGGATTACCTATATTTTCGTACTTCTTTTTATTTACCCATCTCATATCTATGAATAAACAGAAACATAGGCGTGTATACCTACCCACCCACAAACATAAATAGAAACGGGAATATTCTGGTAAGTACAAGTGAACAGTTATGTTCCGTCCGGAAAAACGCGAGGTAGACCGGGTTACAACAAAAAAGTCTTTATTAGTTACAGTAGTTGAATAAACGGAACATTGGCTCAAGCCGCGGCAGCCTTTTTATAGGGTTTGCCTGCCGGCTTGTAGCCAATGACAAGTATTTAGTTTTGCCGCCTTTAAGCAGCTTCGCGGATTGGTTCCTATTGAACCAATCCCTATTCAGGTTTTTTAGCCAATCAGAATCCTGTATTAGGAGTCTACTATTCTTATACAGAACAAGTTACATATAGTAGCTATAGGATTCTATTATCCAATATGGTATGGTGGCTGAAATCTAGCTCACCAAAAACAACCAAATAACTTTGAAGATGCAACATAATTTTATTTGCATGAATACAAATAACAGTATAAACTGGACCTCCAGCAAAGCATTAATACTTTGTTGAGTGTCTGTGAGAAAAAACAGAACCACAGCTTATATATCTTTGACCCACTACATTGCACAGCAAAGCAAGGCAAAGGTAACGTAAAGGCAAATACAATGGAAATTACAGCATGACATTGGAATATTTTGAATCTCAATGGCTTTATTGTTCTTTACCTTTCTTCCCAGGTCAGTATGCTGGTGATGCTATCTTTGTGATATACAGTAGTCAGTCGATGCAAACAATTTGATTTATTGGGCCACAATTCCTGACTGTGTGTTCTCCCAGTTGCCATACAGGGTCACTTCACTTGCAGTTTTCTTATGAGGGCCTATTAAGCAATGCATATGTATGGGAGCAGGGCATCTCATAGGTTTGGTAGTGAATGTAGTTTACATTATTTGGGGTGCATACCTTTTACCATTACATAGTTATTTTTAAAAACTGTAAGGCAAACTACAGAGAGAGCTGGCATTTAGTGTAATACTAAAAATGGAATTCTGCTATGCAATATTTTATTATATAAAATAAGGAGGAGGTAAGGAAGGCAGCAACAATTAAATATGTCTGGATAAGATAGATCCTCAAAAGCCAGCACAATGGCAAGAACAAATGCCATCAACCTGTAACTCTTGCCAGTCATCAGATACTCTGCTAGTATAGTGAGCTGGCCAAAGGAGCCCATGGAGGTTGTTGATATGAAGACCCAGAAGTTCTTCACAATGTACTCAGATTTCCATCGCAAGTCCACAACCCAGAGTGAACCCCCAACTGGAAAGAGGGATCTTTGAGTGTCAAAGCCACTTATCTATGGAGAGTCTCAGTCATGCAAATCATGGTTGTTCCAGAGCAACATAATATATGCACTGCAGTACAATGCAGTGAGCAAATACAGTGAAAATCTGTACATTGGGGAAACAAAACAATTACTTCATAAATGCATGGCACAACATAGAATAAACCCATCAGGACTAGATTCCGCAGTCCATCTGCATTTAACAGTGGCCGTTAACAGTGGCCGTTAAAAGACAACGGCCACTCCTTTGAAGATAGCAAAGTCCACATTTTGGACAGAGAGGACCGCTGGTTTGAAAGAGGGGTCAAAGAGGCCATCTATGTCAAAATTGAACAGTCTACTCTCAACAGGGGCATGGATACAACATCATCTATATCCAGTCTATAACACAGTCCTTTCAACAGTTCCAAGAAGGCTCCAAATCCATTTGCACTACTCAGGTGACTGATGACACAGATAAACCTCCAGGTGGTCTGAATGACTTGCTAAAAAAATGCAAATGACCAGCTTTGAAAGGAGTATAAATCATTCCATTCCTCACCATTCAGTCAGAGCTGACAAAACTTCTTGGATGAGAAGCAAAATGTCTTCAAAGAAAAAATTGTTTTGTTAAAATCAGAAAGTCCAGTTGCCTTTTGAAAAACAACCTTTGAGTCCAAGCCACAAAATCAAGAGCATCCTGGAATATCTCAGCAAGATGGCACCCGGAGTTGAGCTGATGAGAGAATACCTGAGGAAGTGGCATGTGGCCCTCCATGTTTTGCTTAAGACCCAGTAGGCAGGGGCATTAACTAGTGCCAAGATCTCTGGTAAGCAAGAAGCTATACTGTGTCCTGAGAATATAACTATTATGAATGCTTTTTCTAGCATTAATTCACCTGTTTAATATTTAAAAGACACAGAATTCAGAAAAACTTAAGTATTTTTACTTTTAATATTATAAATCTGATACAGGGCCATTATTTATAGTACTGCATAACAGTAATCAAATAGGATAATAGATGTGCTTTTTCAACTGGACAGCTAAATATTATTAATAGTTTTAATAACTGGTGAAATCAATCCTGTTTTTTCTCTCTTTCCCATCCAGAAACAATTAACTTTAACAATTAACTTTAACAACTCTCTAGGAATACAACCATAGCACGATGGATAACACTATTTGTTGTGAAAATCTCAGCCAATTGTATACCAGAGATGACCATCATGCTATCAAAGTGTATTTCCTTTTAAACATGTTGCTATTTGGAATTAACAAAGGAAAACAAAAAAAAATATTTCCGTCATATTCCCCCCCCAGTATATTTTTTATTTCTATTTCAAACTTTGCATTAAATTTCAATATTAAGCCCCTGTCACACTGCACCAATGGATGGAAAGAGGATGTAAAATGGAGAGAAATACTTGTCATCCGTTGGTTAACGCAATGCATCCGTTCTGTACTCACTGCATACGTTTTGCTTCCTCTCTATCTGTCCAGCATCCGTTTATTGACGTTTCATCCGCTCAGAAAGTTTTGAGCTGCTCAAAACTTTTGAGCAGAAAATGTATCCAATTTGTCCATTCTGCATCCGCGAGGCATCCGCGAGGCATCCGCTAGGCATCCGCTAGGCATCCGTTCTGCATCTGTTACGCATCCGCTATATCCGCTAGGCATCTGCTGCGCATTCGCGCAACTCCATCCGCTCCAGCAGTAAACGGACGCAGGAAGGAAGCGGAACGGATGCGGAACGGATGCAGAACGGATGCCTAGCGGATGCAAAATGGAAACAAAGCATGTAAAACGGAAAAAACGTTCGCAGAGGGGACCTATCTCAGATATTAAGGATGTCTAGAGGATGCCTAGAGGATGCAAAAGGACACCTAAGGGAAAACTTATACTGCCTATAAAAAGGGGGAGCAACTCATCTGGATCTCACTTTCAGAACAGCAACCCTGTGGTGTGGACCTCTGCAGCCTTCATTTGCCTCTTCCTCTTCCACAGCATCCAGTCATGTCCACCGTGGATCGTAACAAAGTCCTTTTGGCAGCCACCATCCCTCTGCAACAGTGCGAAGCCATCTACAGGCTCTGTGAACTCTACTACGGGAAGAAAAAGAGGCGGCCAAGAAGCATCTGGGTACGAAGATGGTTTGCCAGAAGAGCAGAGGACGGACTGTACAACAAGCTGATGGTGGAGCTTAGGAACGAAGACCCTCGGGCATTCCAGAACTTCATGAGGATGCCTCCAGCCATGTTTGACAAAGTTGTGCAGCGCCTGACACCCAGATTGACCAAGGCAAACACCAACTTCCGGCCCAGCCTGGAACCTGGGCTCAAGGTGGCACTCACTCTGCGCCACCTGGCCTTAGGGACCACCTACAGGAGCATGCAGTACGGCTGGAGGGTGCCATCCAACACCATCAGCATTGTGGTCAGAGAAGTGGTGCAGGCCATCATCGAAGAATACAAGGAGGGGCTCCTCCAGTGCCCCTCCACTGAAGAATGATGGAAGAAAGTTGCAGAGCAGTGGTATCATAGGTGAAACTTCCCCCACACCGTTGGAGCCATTGATGGCAAGCACATGGCCTGCAAAGCGCCAGCCAACTCAGGGTCCTCTTATCACAACTACAAGGGCTTCTTCAGCATCATCCTCTTCGCCATGGTCGATGCTGACTACAAGTTCATGTACATCGATGCTTCAGGCACGGCTCATCTTCAGATGCCAGGTATACAACGCAAGTGACCTCAAGGGTGGGCTGAAACTCAACCTCATCGTGGGCTTCCCAGATCCAGAACCCCTGCCCAACGACACGCAAGATGTGCCCTACTTCATTGTGGGGGATGACGCCTTCTCCCTCACAACCTATCTCATGAAGCCCTACACCTCCAGATGCCTCAGCCATGAAGAGAGGATCTTCATCTACAGGCAGTCCAGGGCAAGGCAGGTGGTGGAAAACGCCTTTGGCATCCTGGGCAACAGGTTCCAGGTACTTCTCACCACCATGCAGCATCACCCAGAGACTGTGAGGAGGATCCTGGAAGCTTGCTGCATCCTGCACAATCTCATGCGCACCCGATACCCAGTCTTGCAGAACAGGCTCGTGGACCTCCAGCAAGGCAATGGTGACATGGAGCCTGGGGAATGGAGGCAAGGGCGAAACCTGATAGACACTGAGGATGTGCAAGGCCCCAACAGAGCCTCACATGAAGCGAAGAAGCAGCGCAACCTCCTGAAACACTGGTGCAACTCCCCAGCTGGAGCAGTGGAGTGGCAAGACAGGATGATAGATGATTAATGGATGCTTCCTTGAGGCTGTCCCATCACACGGATGAGATTGGGCCATGTATGTTGGGTGGGCCTACAATGAACAGGGCATTTGAAAAAGAGTTGTGTTCATGTTGACATGTGTGGATGATTGATTACATTGTTATTGATAATAAAGGGCCATAGGTGTGGCACCTGGGAGGGTGGACCATCCAGTCCCACTATGCTTGCACTGGAGGTTTATCTATCCCACAGCTATTACCCATCCCACAGCTATTACCCATCCCACAGGAATCCTAACCCATCCCACTGCTATCTTAACCCATCCCACAAGCATGCAAAGGCTTAAACCATTTCTAAAAGTTTCCAGCAAGACTTTATTTAAAAAAAGAAATGAAGCAAGTGTGTGAATCAAAAATAGACTTTATTAACAATAAGCTATAAAACAAAAATGAGTCTCTGGCACTCCTCGTGGTCGCTCAGTCTCAGGGGTGAAGGGTCCAGGTGCTGTGTAGGTGGCTGGTGCTGGAGTGCTTGTCATCAGCTCCCCAGAAGCAGAAGCAGCAGAAGCCCCAGCCCCAGAAGAGCGAGCCCATGCTGCAGAAGCCCCAGCAGAACCAGAGTGAGGGCCAGGGGGCGGGATGGTAGCCCTGTCCCTCTTGCCAGGGCTGGCAGCAGATGGCTGAGGCTTGCTGTGCTTTCGCATGGTTGTGGGGTTGCTGGCTGGCAAGGAGGCTGGCAGGAACCAAGGCTGGCAGGAAGGCTGGCAGGGAGGCAGGCACCAAGGCTGGCAGGCAGGCTGGCAGGCAGGCTGGCAGGAAGGCTGGCAGGAAGGCTGGCAGGGAGGCATGCACCAAGGCTGGCAGGAAGGCTGGCAGGCAGGCAGGCACCAAGGCTGGCAGCCAGACATGAACCAAGGCTGGCAGGAAGGCAGGCAGAAAGGCTGACAGGCAGACTGGCTGGCAGCAAGGCTGGCAGGCAGGCAGACAGCAAGGCTGGCAGGGAGGCTGGCAGCAAGGCTTGCAGCAAGGCTGGCAGCAAGGCTTGCAGGCAGGCATGCAAGCAGGGCAGGCAAGGCTGTCAATCCGTCTGGCAGCAGGTCTTTCCTCTGAATGGTGACCTGCTTCCAAGCTGCTTCCCTTATATCCGCGGGGCTTACGCAATGCATCCTCCCCGCATGCGCAATTAACGCTAGGCATCCGTTCGGCTTCTGCTGTGCATCCACTGTGCATCGCTTCATCCGCTCAGCGTCCGCTCTGCATCCGCTGTTTACGTTCCGCGTCCACTTTGCTGAGGTCCCCTGGAAGCCTAGTGGATGTGCCATCTGCTCCCATCCGCTTCCATCCACTGGGCTTCCATTCCACATCCACTTTCCATCCACCCTGCGTTCTCCCCGTGTCCGTTCCTTTCTGTGTTATCCGCTCCAGTTATGCAAATTTTTGCCCCTTCTGAGAGCGGACAAAAACGGATGGAACATTTTTCTCGTCCATTGTGTCCTTTTTACTAACGTTTTGCATCCGTTGGGCAGTGTGACAGGGCCTTTACATGTGTATATATTTTAGAAACAATTGTATACTTCTTTAATAATGTGCCTGTGACAAAGAGATCTGCAATATGTGAAATATTGTAAGAGAAACTAGAGTAACAAGAAAAGTTACCTCTGAGCTTGGTTGTTTGCTTGAAGGTGTTTCACTACCGAAGTAAGTGACATCATCAGTGCTGTTCCATGTGCAAGCCAATGTTTTGTTGTAACCAGCTTTCCCTTGAACATTATTAATAAATATTCTAAAATCAAAACAGCAAAAACGTATTGCTCCTGTTATATTGTAAGTGACTTTTCATAAATTTATTCAGAAAGGGCAAGTCACTTCTTAATCATAGGGGGAATTAATTGATTTATTTGGTTGTGCAATTCACTCAACTATGTTGAGCACTACTGTCTAGGACAGGGTTGTCAAATTCAGGACCTGCAGGCCGGATACGTCACATGCTGGCCATGCCCACTCCCAGTTTAGCAAAGGGGAAAAAAGTTCTGATATGTCACATGACACTGCCATGACAATGTGAGTTTGACACCTCTGGATTAAGCCCATGTCACACTGGCCAACGGATGCAAAAAGGACACAGCGGACGAGCAAAATGTTCCATCCATTGTTATCCGCTCTCAAAAGGGGCAAAAATTTGCATAACCGGAGCGGATAACAGGGACGTGGGGAGGACGCAGGGCGGATGCAAAGTGGATGTGGAACGGAAGCCCAGCGGATGGAGGTGGATGAGAGCGGATGGGAGTGGATGGCACATCCGCAGGGCTTCCGGGGGGCCTCAGCGAAGCGGCCGTGGAACGGATACAGCGAATGCAGAGTGGATGCCGAACGGATGAAGCGGATGCTCAGCGGATGCACAGTGGAAGCCTAATGGATGCCTGGCGTTAATTGCGCATGCGGGGAGGATGCATTGCGTTATCCCCGCGGATATAACAGAAGCAGCTCGGAATCAGGTCGCCATTCAAAGGAAAGACCTGCTGCTGGACACATCGACTGCCTTGCCTGCCCTGCTGGATGTCTGCCTGCAAGCCTTGCTGCCAGCCTTGCTACCAGCCTTGCTGCCAGCCTCCCTGCCAGCCTTGCTGCCAGCCTCCCTGCCAGCCTTGCTGCCAGCCTGCCTGCAAGCCTTGCTGCCAGTCGGTCTGCCTGCCAGCCTTGCTGCCTGCCTTCCTGCCAGCCTTGGTTCATGTCTGCCTGCAAGCCTTGGTGCCTGCCTGCCTGCCAGCCTTGGTGCCTGCCTGCCTGCCAGCCTTCCTGCAAGCCTTGGTGCCTGCCTCCCTGCCAGCCTCCCTGCCAGCCTTCCTGCCAGCCTTCCTGCCAGCCTCCCTGCCAGCCTTCCTGCCAGCCTTGGTTCCTGCCAGCCTCCCTG
Organism: Laticauda colubrina; assembly: GCA_015471245.1. Classification (NCBI taxonomy): domain Eukaryota; kingdom Metazoa; phylum Chordata; class Lepidosauria; order Squamata; family Elapidae; genus Laticauda; species Laticauda colubrina. The sequence goes on along the minus strand of BLBF01000003.1, from coordinate 47,383,159 downwards.
CCAGCCAGCAACCCCACAACTATGCGGAAGCACAGCAAGTCTCAGCCATCTGCTGCCAGCCCTGGCAAGAGGGACAGGGCTACCATCCCGCCCCCTGGCCCTCACTCTGGTTCTCCTGGGGCTTCTGCAGCACGGGCTCGCTCTTCTGGGGCTGGCGCTTCTGCTGCTTCTGCTTCTGGAGGAGCTGATGACAAGCACTCCAGCACCAGCCACCTACACAGCACCTGCACCCTTCACCCCTGGGACTGAGCGACCAAGAGGAGTACCAGAGACTCATTTTTGTCTTATAGCTTGTAGTTAATAAAGTCTATTTATGATTCACACACTTGCTTCATTTCTTTTTTTTAATAAAGTCTTGCTGGAAACTTTTAGAAATAGTTTGAGCCTTTGCATGCTTGTGGGATGGGTTAAGATAGCAGTGGGATGGGTTAGGATTCCTGTGGGATGGGTAATAGCTGTGGGATGGGTAATAGCTGTGGGATAGATAAACCTCCAGTGCAAGCATAGTGGGACTGTATGGTCCACCCTCCCAGGTGCCACACCTACGGCCCTTTATTATCAATAATAATGTAATAATTATCCACACATGTCAACATAAACACAACTCTTTATTAAACGCCCTGTTCATTGTAGGCCAACCCAACATACATGGCCCAATCTCATCCGTGTGATGAGACAGGCTGAAGGAAGCATCCATTAAACATCTACCATCCTGTCTTGCCACTCCACTGCTCCAGCTGGGGGTTGGAGGAGGTTTTAGGAGGTTGCGCTGCTTCTTCGCTTCATGGAGGCTCTGTTGGGGCCTTGCACATCCTCAGTGTCGATCAGGTTTCGCCCTTGCCTTCATTCCCCCGGCTCCATGTCCCCATTGCCTTGTTGGAGGTCCACGAGCCTGTTCTGCAAGACTGGGTAGTGGGTGCGCATGAGATTGTGCAGGATGCAGCAAGCTTCCATGATCCTCCTCACGGTCTCTGGGCAATGCTGCGTGGTGGTGAGAAGTACCTGGAACATGTTGCCCAGGATGCCAAAGGCGTTCTCCACCACCCGCCTTGCCCTGGACAGCCTGTAGTTGAAGATCCTCTCTTCACGGGTGAGGAGTCTGGAGGTGTAGGGCTTCATGAGGTAGGTTGTGAGGGAGAAGGCGTCATCCCCCACGATGAAGTAGGGCACATCTTGTGTGTCGTTGGGCAGGGGTTCTGGATCTGGGAAGCCCACCATCGGGTTGCCTTCCAGCTCCTACTTGAGGTGACTGGCGTTGTATACCTGGGCATCTGAAGATGATCCGTTGCCTGAAGCATCAATGTACATGAACTTGTAGTCAGCATCAACCATGGCGAAAAGGATGATGCTGAAGAAGCCCTTGGAGTTGAAATAAGTGGACCCCGACTTGGCTGGAGCTTTGCAGGCCACGTGCTTGCCATCTATGGCTCCAACGGTGTGTGGGAAATTCCACTTCTGATACCACTACTCTGCAACTTTCTTCCATCCTTCTTCAGTGGAGGGGTACTGGAGGAGCTCCTCCTTGTATTCTTCGATGATGGCCTGCACCACTTCTCTGACCACAATGCTCATGGTGTTGGATGGCACCCTCCAGCCGTACTGCATGCTACTGTAGGAGGTCCCTGAGGCCAGGTGGCGCAGAGTGAGTGCCACCTTGAGCCCAGGTTCCAGGCTGGGGCAGAAGCTGGTGTTTGCCATGGTCAACCTGGGTGTCAGGCGCTGCACGACTTCGTCAAACATGGCTGGAGGCATCCTCATGAAGTTCTGGAATGCCGAGTGTCTTCATTCCTAAGCTCCACCATCAGCTTGTTGTACAGTCCATACTCTGCTCTTCTGGCGAACCATTTTCGGACCCAGACTCTTTTTGGGTGGCTCCTTTTCTTCTCGCAGTAGTGTTCACAGAGCCTGTAGATGGCTTCGCACTGTTGCAGAACGATGGTGGCTGCCGAAAGGACTTTGTTACAATCCACGGTGGACATGACTGGATGCTGTGGAAGAGCAAGAGGCAGATGAAGGCTGCAGAGGTCTGCACCGCAGGGCTGCTGTTCTGAAAGTGAGATGCAGGCGAGTTGCTCCCCCTTTTTATAGGCAGTATAGGTTTTCCACTAGGCATCCTCTAGGCATCCTCTAGACATCCTTAATATCCGAGATAGGTCCCCTCTGCGAACATTTTTTCCGTTTTAAATGCTTTGTTTCCATTCTGCATCCGTTCTGCATCTGTTCTGCATCCGTTCTGCATCCGTTCTGCGTCCGTTCCGCTTCCTCCCCATGTCCGGGTGGATGGAGTTGCGCGGATGCGTAGCTGATGCCTAGCGGATATAGCGGATGCGTAACGGATGCATAACCGATGCGTAGCAGATGCATAGCAGATTCAGAATGGACGAACTGGATACATTTTCCACGCAAAAGTTTTAGGCAGCCCAAAACTTTCGGAGTGGATAAAACGTCCATAAACGGATGCTGGATGGATAGAGAGGAGGTAGTGAGTACATCGCGTTTTCGAACGGATGGCAAGCTTTTTTGTCCGTTTTACATCCTCTTTGCATCCGTTGGTTCAGTGTGACATGGGCTTTAGATGGTATTAGAGGTTTGAGGAGAGGGGGAGGACGTTATATTTTTGTCTTTTACATGTATCTATCTTTCGATCTCTAACTCTCTGCTTAACAAACTGAATGAATTTCAGAACTCTAAAATGACTTCTATTTTATTAATGGCCATAAGGCAAATTTCTGAAAGTATTAATAGACTTTATTTCACAAAATTAGCAAGATTGCATTTTGAGTATATTTTTTACTTAGCAAACTATAGTTTTTAAATTGGAAAATCATTTTAAACCTTTTTTTAACTTAAGATCAATTATGATATTTCCTACTTCCAAAAAGGAATTAGGAATAATAAGAATTTGATATTTCAATTAATACTTATTTTGTTATTTAATTGGTTCCTCTAGGGCCTGAAAACACTGAATCACTATAAAGCATTTTTCAGCATGACTACTAGAGGTCAGTGTTCAACTTTATATTGTATTTATTATTTATTGTAAAATCACCTATGTCCTTGAAACACAAATTTTCTGAAAAGTGAAGTTTCACATATATTATTTTGAAGAATTTCATCCTGCATGTTTTCATTGGGAAAATTAAATGATTTGGACTTTGATTTATGTTAATTAAAAATCCCCAAACAGAAAAACATGAGACAGGGCTTTTAATAACTTCACTACTATACTTATTGTCAATATCCATGCAATTCCTTTTGTTTTTTTTAAGTTTTGAGAAAAATTTATCAGAGACTGAGGATATAATTAATAGTGGTAAGAGACAATGTATTTACCTTTCACCAGCAGTGTTTTTTTCTATAATTTTATAGATGCTGACAATTTGTTAGAGAAAAATTAACAATAGAAATTGTAACTGTAAGGTGTTTCATTTTATTGACTTTTCTGATTAAGCTGAGTTGATTTTTGTTTACATAGTTATATAATAATCTGTCCTCCATGGAAAATACCCAGAATAGCCCTTGGAGGAAAAAAGAGGAATGCTATATTAGAAAGTAATTATACCATATTAAAAGCAAACTATATTGAACTGAATTGACACAAACATGAGAGACTATGGGAATATGCTTAATTAAGCCATTAGAGAAAATAGAATCAATTTATTAATTTGCCAAAAAATAATAATCAGAGAAGACAAAATGCAAGGAATCACAATGACAAACATCATGGAATGGAGAACCAGCACCTCACTTCACCTTAAAATGTTAGGAATGAGTGAGACTAAATGCAGAGAGATACAGTATTAACAGAAGGAAATACTTTTTCACACCACACATTGTTAAAAATTTAAAGAAGAGAAGGTTCAGTTATTGGGTTCCATAAATGCTAAAATCAGTCAAATTACATTTAGAAAGGAGGGTCACCCAAGTAGATTTACATGATATCTTCTCTTTGTAAGATTTAACCAGAAGCTTAAAGGAATGAAGTTGGCAATGTGTTACTCTCTAATATTGGTTAGCTGTAATTTCCAGCTTTCTTTATCATTGACCATGCCAGCATGGGTAAGAGTTTGTGATTCAGCAATATCTGGCAGAACATATTTTTAAAAAACCATGTAGATAGAAACTAACTCATGATCAGAATAACAAATCTTTCTACTTACAGTATTACCTGTTGCCATATCTTCATGATTTAAATGCAATTATTCCTTTGCTTTATGGACTAACAGTTTAAAGTGTGATAGGAAACTTAAATATTATATTCAAGATTTCTCTTTAATCTCTGTCCTCCTACCTTACATTGCATTTTTAGAGCATTCTTTTTTTTTTATGGATAAATAGTATCAAGGGATTTGTACTATGAGTATAATGTGTGGATATGCAGATATGTAGATTGTTCTATCACATTTCAGTGTTATTTATTTGATGAATAAAAATAACAAAGTAGTAAAAACAGTTCAAAGTTCTTAATAAATATAAAAAATAGATTAATTACTTTTTAAATTTTTATTGGTTTTTAAAACAAACATAAACAAACAAAACATAAAAATATCAGGCCATCTTCCATATATGTCCATACAATGGGTCGGTTGGTTTACAAATTGTTTTGTGCTTCCATTTTGTAGTCTTCAATTACAATTACATTGGACATGATCTCGTATTTTCAATCCAATATTAAATACATTAATATCATTATTAATCAATCATTTGACTATACTTTTATTCATTCATGCTTTAGGAAACAATCATATTTTATTTAATTTGTTTTGTGACAGTTCATATTATCATCCCAAATTTATCCTAAAATCGTTTTGTAGATATCATAAGGAAAGAAGAAAACATCTATATATATGTAGTATTTTTTTTAAAGTCTACATATTTCGTTACTATATTTTATTGTCTAATCATTGATAGAATAGATCACAAATTTTATAAAATTGTTTATTATCTTGTTCATGTCGGGCAGAGCTCCATTCAATATCCAGGAAAGAAATACTTAGACTCTTTAGTTTAGGGAAAAGATATCTTTTACTGAAAGTGAAGTGGTAGCAACCAAAGAATTCTGAATCTGAGAATTTAGGCGCGCAATTCACATATAGAAAGTGATGGAAATGTTCCCACCCCCAATAGTTCAAATGACACTTCCAAGTAGAAGTTGTGGATATGATCATGTGGCATCTTCAGGTGATGATGAGGCCTCTGTCCGTTGACCTTGGCATATTTTGATAACGGGTTGCAGTTGCGCAGAGAGAAGAAAGCTAAGCGAGAAATAGAAACCTAACTCTATTTTATGCTCCCCCCTCCCATTTATACAACAGACAAATGTAACACCTCCAGCTCATTTCCCAACTTATTCCTACCTCCCTTTCCCCCCCCCCCCCGTTACTTATGGCAGTCGAAAAGATGCAAAGCAATAGCAGAAGATCTTGAAGACTGACAGTTCTCTAATTTCAAATGTCAATCTACTCATTTCAGCACATTTCAATATTTTCTTAATGATTTCCTCCTGTGATGGTATTTTCTCATTTTTCCAATTTTTAGCAAATACAATCCTAGCCGCTGTTAATACATTTACAATCAGGTATTTCAAGTCTTTACTATACATTTCAGGCAAAATTCCCAATAAAAATATCTCTGCTTTCAAATCTATATGTTTTTTTTGTCATTTTTTCCCAGCCATGTGTGGATTTTAGTCCAGTATTTTTTAGCATCCGCACAAGTCCACCACATATGGTAATATGAGCCAGGTGTCTGATGACATTTCCAACATTTTTTGGATTTATTCTTGAACATTCTTGCTATTCTTGTCGGGGGAAAATGCCACCTGTAAAACATCTTATACAAATTTTCTTTATAAGCTGTTGACATTGTCATCTTATAATTTTGAGACCACAGTTTTTGCCATTTCTCCAGGTCAATCCCACATCCAAAATTCTTCTGCCAAGCAATCATAGTTTCTTTAACTTGATCTTCTTCTAGTTTAATTTCTAATAAATATCCATATAATTTTAATCACTTTTTCATCAGTACCTATCAAAATCTTATCTAAGTCAGTCAGTTTATCATAGAAACCTTCTGTTTTGGAATCTTTATCATACATTGAATGTATTTGCACATATGAAAACCAATTCATCTTTATACCTTGTTCCTCTAGTTTTTGTATAGATTTAAGTTCACCCTTTTCATTTAATATTTCACCATATCTAACTGTTTGTTCCTTTTTGTATATTATAGGATAAGAAAATGCTTCAATAATCGATAACCAGACTGGAATTTTCAAATAACATTGTCTTTTAATCTTCTCCCAGTTTAACCACAGAGACTCCCGTATATAATGTCTTCTAAAGTACCCCTGTATTTTAGTTCCTTTGTACCAGAAAAAAGCATGCCAACCCAACAACAGATCATGTCCTTCTAATGTCAACAGTCTAGTTATCCATTCCTTAACCCACATAAAATTTGTAGCTTGGTAATATAACTCCCAATTAGGCAAACCAAATCTACCTCTTATTCTAGCATCTTGCAAAAGTTTTAACTTTATTCTCACTTTCTTACCTTGCCATATATATTTCAACACAATTTTATTTAAATCTTCAAAGTAATCTTTTCCAAGCCGAATTGGAATTGTCTGAAACAAATATAAAATTCTGGGTAATATATTCATCTTGATTGTTGATATTCTCCCTATTAATGACAGTTGTAAATTTCCCCATTTCACCAAATCTAGCGCTATCTGCTGTTTAAGTTTGATATAATTATTCTCTTTTAATGTACTGCATCTTGCTGTCGAGTATATCCCCAAGGACTTAATCTTATTTGTGGCCTGAATTTTCAATAAGTCTGCCAGTTCTTCCTTTTATCTTGATAGCATATTCTTTGTCAAAATCTTTGTCTTATCTTTATTTATTTTCAAACCAGCCACCTTACCATGAGTCTCTTTCCTTTCTATTAATTTTGGTGCTGTTTCTAGTGGGTCTTCTAAGATAAAAACCAGGTCATCTGCAAATGCTTGCAACTTAAATTCTTCCTTTTCAACTTTCATCCCTTTTATATTCTTTTCATCTCTAATATTTCTATTTAGCACTTCCAAAGTTAACACAAACAACAAAGGTGACAGTGGGCACCCTGTCTTGTTCCTTTTTTTATATCAATAGAGTCTGTCAGATGATAGAGTCTTCCTCTATCATTACCTTTGCTATTTGCTGATGATATATAGCTTCTATTGTTTGGATAAATTTATTAGTAAAGCCCATCTGTTCCAGCAGTAACAACATGAATCGCCAATTCACATTATCAAATGTCTTCTGTGCATCTAGAAATATCAAAGCCATTTGTTTTTCAGGATGTGCCTCATAGTATTCCAAAGTGTTCAAAATTACTCTCATATTGTCTTTAATTTGACTCTTTGGCAGAAATCCATTTTTATCAGAATGGATAAAATTCTTTAAGTATTTTTTAAGTCTTTCTGCCAATATTGAAGGAAAAATTTTATAGTCTGCTTTTAGTAGGGAAATAGGTCTATAGTTCTTGATTTGTAATGGATCAGTCTCCTCTTTTGGAATAAGTGTGATATAAGCTTCTGACTATGTTTTAGGTATCCTCTTCTTTAACATAATTTCATTCATAACTTCTAACAATGGAAGATTCAACGATTCTTGTAATGTTTTGTAAAATTCTGCCGGAATTCCATCTGGGCCTGGTGCCTTTCCATTATTTTGCTTCTTGAGTGCTTCAGTTAACTCCATTGTTATATTGCTTTCTAACATTGTTTCAATCTCTTTAGGTATCTGGGGTAACTTAGCATTCTGTAGGTACTGTTTACCTCTTTCCTCATCAATATTCTCTTGCATATTTAGTTTCCCATAATAGTCTCGGATAATTTCCTTCTTCTCTTTACTACCATAGCAAATTTGGCCTCGAGCATCTATTAATTGCAATATTTTCCTTGATTCTTTCTCCTTTCTCAATTTATATGCTAACCATCTACCTGGTTTATTTGCATCTTCAAAGTAGTTCTGTTTAGCACCTCTAATTTTCTGTGCTAGTTCTTCTTTTTCTATTAGACCTATTTTATGTTTAGTTATATCCATTTTTAATGATGTCCTTTTTCTGTGGCGATTTCTGTAGCTCTTTTTCAAGTCCTTTATATTCATCCTATAATGCCTTAGAGGCTAATCTTTTCATGGTATTTCTTTTCCTTGCATAGTCTGTACTGTATTAAAATGGTTGACTCCCAACCTCACATTCTGATTGGCTAAGAAAGCCACTATAGGGATTGGTTCACTAGGAACCAATCCTAGGAGCCGCTAAAAAGGTGGCAAAACCAAACTAATGTCATTGGCTACAAGCCAGCAGGCAAGCCCCTATAAAAGGGCTGCCGCGGCTTGAGCCAATGTTCCGTTTTTTACTAGTAACTCAACTAATAAAGACTTGTTGTTGGAACCCGGTCTACCTCACGTTTTTCCAAACGGAACACTGGCGACGAGGATGGGATCATCCTAAAATGCGAGACTGTGCACGCAGCGATAAACCAGGCTAAGACGATGGCTGGAAACAACGCACTGCCCGCACCCTTCAATTCCAATGAAGAGGATTGGGAATCTTACGTAGACCATTTCCAAATGTATTTGGAAAGTAACGAGATGGAAGAGATCTCAGACCAGCGGAAGAGGGCTGTCTTTTTGACGCATTGTGGGCTGACGATTTTCAAAATGGCCAAGGCATTAGCGAAGCCCAGAGACGTGAAGCAAATGACTTGGCCCAAACTCCAACGAATACTGAAGGCTCACTACGCACCAGTAGTGTCAAACCTCATCATAAGACACGAATTTTACCGAAGAGATCAGAAAGAAGGCGAGACTGTTGCCGATTTTGTGGCAGCCCTCCGACAACCGGGGGGAGCATGCGAGTTCCTGAACTTAGATGAAGCGATGCGAGATTGAATAGTATTGGGTTTAAGAGACTCTAACTTACAAAGCAAACTGCTTAACAAACCCAATATAACCGTAGCCAAAGCCATCGCTGAAGCTTCAGCCACCAAAGCCGTGAAGAAATCGGCTGTCAAAATGAAGCAGATGAACGCGAATGACGAAACGTGTTTAATAAAAGGGAAGAAGCAAATTCCAACCACTACACACCACGAAGATTTTGACGAGACGTCAGAATCTGAAGAAGAAGAAGACGATGAGGTACACCGCCGTTACGGCAACAAAAAAGGGCGCGAAAAAAGAAATTGGCGGGAATGCGTAGGCTGTGGAGGAAACCATCCTCGAGCTGACTGCGGATTCCTTGATGCCATCTGCCGAGCTTGTAAAAAAAGGGGGCACATCGAGAAGGTCTGCAGAAATAAAAAAAACTACAGCCCAAACAGACGCAGCAACTCTCTGCCACAAACCGAGCCAAAACAAACCGAGAGAAAGTGGCAACGAAACAAACGACCCAATAACCGGGAGAAAACACACCAGACTTTCACAATCGGGAGCGCGCAGACGGAAAGCGGCAAGAAAGTCAAAATAATAGTGAAAATCGAAGGAAACCCCTGCGAAATAGAGGTAGACTCAGGGTCCTTTTTGTCAATGGTGTCATGGGACAAAATCAAACAACTGGTCCCTAACATCAACCCAAAAAAGCTCCAGAAGCAGCGATTAACCCTAAAAGACTACCAAGGGAATTGAATCCCTATGGTAGGTTTTGGACATTTCCGAGTCACATACAAACACCATGATGAAGTACTGCCATTGACAATAGTTGACCGAGACTGCCCAAGCCTCCTGGGCATCGAATGGTTTGCACCATTAGGGATCGGAATGACTGGAGTAGACCGGGTGGCCGCAACCGACTGGGAAGAAAACCTGATCCACGAATTCCAGGACGTTTTCGACGGCTCACTAGGCAGGTACCAGGGGACCCCAATTTCCTTTAGCTTAGACCCCCAGGTAGCCCCTAGAAGGCTAAAAGCCAGATGAGTTCCTTTTGCATTAAAGGCAAAAAAAGAGGAACAACTAAACAAATTGGTTGACCAAGGGGTTTTGGAACCTGTTGACCATGCCAGATGGGAGACGCCTATTGTAACACCAGTTAAACCTGATGGGTTGGTTCGAATCTGCGGTGACTACAAGGCTACCCTGAACCATGCGCTGCAACAAAGCGCATACCCGGTGCCAGTCGTACAACACTTGTTACACTCACTTGAGGGAGGAAAAGTTTTTGCTAAATTAGATTTAGCACAAGCTTACCAACAGCTTCCAGTAGACCCCCTAACAGTGGAAGCACAAACAATAGTGACCCATAAAGGAGCGTTCAAGTGTAACAGACTCCAGTTTGGAGTAAGTGTGGCCCCAGGAGTGTTCCAAAGCCTCATGGAACGCCTACTGAATGGAATACAAGGGGTCGTGCCATATTTTGACGACGTTCTAATTTCAGCCAAAAATACAAACCAATTAGAAAAAAGACTGAGAAACGTACTAACAAAATTTAGAGAATCTGGTCTGAAAGTAAAGAAAGAAAAATGCTGTTTAAGAACGGATCGCGTCAAATTTTTGGGTTAGTTAATAGACGGAGAGGGTATACACCCTACTGAAAAAAAAAGTCAAAGCCATTAAAGTCGCACCACGACCAAGAAACAAAACCGAGTTGCAAGCATTTTTGGGACTAATAAACTTTTATAACGTATTCCTTCCCCACAAAACAACAATAGCGGAACCGTTACACCGTTTACTGGATAAAAAAACAAATTGGACTTGGGGTCATAGAGAGCAAGAAGCTTTTCAACAAATAAAAAATTTATTAACATCAAACCCCCGTTCTTATCCAGTTTAGCAACACACTACCATTGACGGTGACCTGCAACGCCTCGTCATTCGGAGTCGGTGCCATCCTGAGCCACCAATTGCCAGATGGAAGAGAGGCACCCGTCGCCTATTATTCAAAGACTCTGTCTAAAACAGAACATAACTATAGTCAACTAGACAGAGAAGCCCTAGCAATCATCGCTGGAGTAAAACGCTTCCACGAATATTTATATGGAAGGACATTTTCAATAGTAACAGATCATAAACCGTTACTAGGAATTTTGGCGGGAAACAAGCCTACACCGAACATTTTGTCCCCGAGAATGACCAGATGGTTGGAATTCCTGGCAGCCTACTCATATACATTAATGCATCGACCCGGGAAGCAAATTTCCCATGCAGATGCATTAATCAGATTACCGCTACCAACAACAGAAGAAGACCCGGCACCAACGATGACCACCCTACAGATTGAGACATGCCCTGAGCTACCAATATCCGCTAATGACGTCGCCAGAGCCACAGCGAAAGACCCAGTGACTGCCTGCATACTAAACTGGGTAGGTAAAGGCTGGCCAGAAAATCAAAAAACTGAACACTTTAAACCTTTCCGGACCAGACAGACTGAACTCTCTATCCAAAAGGGTTGTTTATTGTGGGGTGATCGGGAACTCATCCCTTCTAAATTACAAACCAGGGTAATGCTTCACGAAGGCCACCCTAGTATGGTTAAAATGAAAAGCCTTGCTAGAAGCTATGTCTGGGGGCCGGGTATAGATAGGGACATCGAATACTGGGTAAATTCTTGCAACAAATGCCAAAAAACCAGACCCTCCCCGCCACAAGCACCCATAAGGGAGTGGGAAACCCCAAGGGGCCCCTGGTCTCGAATCCACATTGATTTTGCGGGACCTACAAAAGAGAATACTTTCTTAATTGTCGTGGATGCATACTCAAATTGGCTGGAAGTTGTAGTTATGCCATCCACGACAACGGAAATGGTCATTAAACAACTTGACAAACTATTCGCAACCCATGGACTACCAGATGTCCTAGTGTCCGACAACGGGCCACAATTGACAAGCATCCAAGTCGAACAACACCTAGCCTCCCTGGGGATACGCCATGCTCTAACCGCGCCGGCTCACCCGGCTGCAAATGGTAGAGCAGAGAGAATGGTCAGGTTTACCAAGGAGGGTTTAGAAAGAATGGACGATGGGGATATCCAAGATAAAATTAACCGCCTACTCACCCTCCAACATATCACACCCAGTACCGTTACCAACAAAAGCCCGGCGGAACTATTAATGAGAAGGAAACTCAGGTCACAACTAGACAGGTTGCACCCAAATTACACACCAGAAAGACCCCCCGACTCCTCCACCCACTCCAGAACATTTGAAATAGGCGATCTAGTCTATGCAAAAAATTTCACCGGGGACCCCTTATGGCTTCCAGGCACAATAACCAAAATCACAGGCCCCCGGTCCTACCGACTAACTGTGGACGATGGCAGGGAATGGAAGTGGCACATAGACCAGCTTTGTTCCCGATACATAGAAAGGAACACGAACGCTCAACCAGAAACAATAAAAACCGACGAAAAACAAACCAAAGAAGGGGGGGGGGAATTCAAAGAAACAATAAAGAACCATTTAAAATAAACTCAGAGTATTACAAAAAACAAAAAGAGCAAAATGGAGACTTACAGTTAGAGAAAACTTGCGGGAAGCATCCCAGCGAAGGGGCCAGCCAGGCCAGCTCGACCTGCCCGGAAAAACCAGGAGGGAGCAGCAAGGCCGCCGACCTGAGAAACTCAGGCGGCAGCAAAATGGCTGACTCAGCCTTCCAGGCGGTTCCATGGAGAAGAGACGGAGACACAGCAAACCCCTCTGAACCGGTCGAAGTCGCCAGCAACAATGAACCGCTCAGGTCCAATAGAACCAGGAAAAGCCCCACCTACCTGCGCGACTACGTCACCTCGTAAGGACCAAACCAAGAGGGGAGGGGTGTACTGTATTAAAATGGTTGACTCCTAACCTCACATTCTGATTGGCTAAGAAAGCCACTATAGGGACTGGTTCACTAGGAACCAATCCTAGGAGCCGCTAAAAAGGTGGCAAAACCAAACTAATGTCATTGGCTAAAAGCCGGCAGGCAAGCCCCTATAAAAGGGCTGCTGCGGCTTGAGCCAATGTTCCGTTTTTCACTAGTAACTCAACTAATAAAGACTTGTTGTTGGAACCCGGTCAACCTCGCGTTTTTCCGAACGGAACATAGTCTATTACCAAGCCTCTGGTATATGCTTTCATTGTATCCCATACATTCTGAATTGATGTATCTTCTTTTTTGTTTTCTCTGGAAAAAAAAGCCAATTTTTTCTCCATCCACTGTGTGAAATCTTTTTCCTTTAAAATAATATTATTTAACGTCCGTCTAGATCTTCTTCTTTGGCTTTTCCATTTAATTTTCAGTGGATTATGATCTGCCCAAGTACTTGATTCAATATTTATTTCTTGAATATTAGTTAACTGTTAGGGATAACATTGTTTACCCTAACTGGTTTAGGTGAAATAATAACTATGAATCATAGTTAGTGTATGTTAGAGTGTATACAGCTTTAACTGTGAAATAGCAATTAAAGGAGTGGTTAAGAAAACAATATAAAAGTAGCAAGACTACGGCTTGCTCTCACTCTCTCTGGCTTTGATGATCCCTGATTACTGCTTGGAATCAAGACTGCATTGCTCGAACGGGAGAGACAACTAAGGACTGATTTGTATGTGAACTGACATAGGATATTCTACATGGACTTTGCTAACTGAATACCCCTGAATGGACTGACTACATGGTAAATGATATTTGGACTGTTATTTGACTATGCCATAAACTTATACTGGAATAAAATATATTATTGATAGCACAAGCGTATCTGTTATTTTTGCTGTATGTTAATAAATATACAAACTTAGCTCACTCATTTATCTGTGTGCCTATCTGACTAACGCTGCACATTCTGTTTAGCTTGTCTACCTAACCCTGGTTGGGGAACCCAGGCTTAACATTAACAATTCTGTTGACATCCATATCCTATCTATTCTGGACCATGATAAATGTCTATTTGAGTAAAAAGTGTATTGTTTAGTTTTAGCATTTCTTTCTCTCCATGTATCTTTATTTCATCTACCATTTTAAAGAAAGATTTAGGGAGAGTCTTTCTGTTTTGCTTTATTTTTTTCTGTGCTGTATAGTCCAATTTGTTGTCTACAATGCCATTAAAATCTCCCATTGTAACTATATTAGCACAGCCCAGTTCAATTATTTTCAAATGTATTTTTTTATAAAATTCTTCTTGTTTGTCATTTGGGGCATAGGTTGCAATCAGAAGTGTTTTCATGTTATAATCCATTATTTCCACCATTAGTATTCTTCCGTTGTCATCAGTATAAATCAATTTCACTGGAATGGTCTCTTTAATATATAAAACCACTCCTCTTTTCTTGCATTATGTCAAGGAGGTAAATATTTTCCCTAGTTTTGGCTGTGTCCACAATTGTTCATATTGCTTTTTAATATGTACTTCTTGTAGGCAGATTATATCAAATTTTAATTTCTCTAATTTGTGGAAATTTTTCCTTCTTTGAATGGCTGAATTTAGTCCATTTATATTAATTGTAATCATTTTTTTCTCTTCCATGGTTATATTTTATAATTAGGTTTGGCAGTTCTCATGGATCTTGGTTCACGTTGTTCTTTGGCTTCCTCCTTTCCACCTACTGCACCTTCTTCTTTTTCAGTCGTCATTTGGCAGTCCTGTAAAATCAGTTACCATATATACACACATTTTTGTACTATCATAGTCTTCAGTTTCAAATAGGTATTCTCCATTTTGTTGAATCACAAATATGAGGTATAAATATGAGGTATTGGAAAAGATGGGCTCATTTTCATATACATCTATAAAAAGGTTACTTTTTTACATATGCAAACAAAACAATACAAATACCTTCATTTCTCCTTGGAAATCACTTCTGGACTTTGAGGTAGAAAAAAATTAAACTGATTCTTGGTTTTACCAATTAAATATATTTGAATACATTAGAAATGGCTAGTTTCTATTATTATGAAAAAGTAAAAGGTAGAAAATAAAAGTAAAAAAAGTAAAAGGTAAAAAGTAAAAGGTAAAAAGTTAAAAGTAAAAGGTAAAAGTAGATCTTAATGCCATATTTTACTGCACCAAAGAAGTCAGAAGTCAATGCCTTTTTTTTCTTTTTTTCTTTCCCCCACTATCTACTTCCCTTTTTCCTTTTCTAATTTCCCTAATATTTATTTTTGTATTCTCTTTATATGTCATATTATAAAAAATAATAAAACTATTTTTTAAAATACCTACAAGTGCAACAGAGAAAGAATAGCAATGCATTCCTGCTCTTTAACCCATGACTTTATGATTTATTCTTATGCTTTGTAATTTTATACATCTGCAATAATTTAGCATTATTAGTATTACTATTAAGCAACATGTATATATTTATATGTCTCCTGATTTTAGGACTGGAGTGGGATTATTATTTATTAATTTAGCATATGGCATACAATTTCAGGGAAATCCATACATGCCAGATACAATGAAGTCCTGGTAGCCGAGATTGCTAGTTCATTTTGTTTTGTGCTTGCACATCTATCCTGCTAGCTTTACACCAAAGTAATTGGTGTATCCCAAGTTAATTGGTGTAAAGCTAGCAGGATTATTAACATCACACTGTTGTCTTCCTAATTGTGTTATCCAAGATTTTTCATGCTTTTCATGTATAGTTTCAGTTTTGAAGGATCAAGCACGAGAAGTCACATAAAATATAAAAGTGAAATAAAAACTAGAAGTGCCATACAAACTTGTAAAAAATGTAAAAGCTATTGCAAATTTGCTGGTGATGACAGAAGTAAATAGAAATCCAAAAAGCCACAAACCCAGAAGTGTAGCACTGACAATATTTTAAGCACTAGTATAAGACAAGTCAAGACTTAGCTCTAGCTCATAGTCCCTACTTGTGAAGCACATAGTAGCTGTAGCCATAAATCCTTTGTACAGATTCCTTTGGTGCACCAATTGCACCCTATAGATACCGTGTTTCTCATATAATAAGGCCGGGTCTTTTTTTTTTTTTGAGCCCTGAAAAAATGGCTAGGCCGTCTTTTCAGGGGTGACTTAATTCCCCCCTTGTATCTTCGGGCAGGCGAGTGGTGATGGCTTGGATGTTGACCTCGGCATTGGTGGGGCACTTCGTATCGGGGTCAACTCAGGCAGCACCATATCCGGGTATGCAACAAAAGTACTTCCTAATGGCAAGCCCCGCCCCCACCATTTCCTCCCATTTCGCATGTTTTAATAGAGGCCTTAATTTAGGAGGAGGGGCTTAATTTCACTTCATGCCTATAAAACATGCTGGGACTTCCAATTGGGGGAGGCCGTATTGTTTGAGAAACAGGGTAGATAGATAGATATTACAGATAGATAGATAGAAGATACATAGATAGATAGATAGATAGATAGATAGATAGATAGATAGATAGATAGATAGAAAGACAGACAGACAGACAGACAGACAGACAGACAGACAGATAAATAGA
This sequence comes from Laticauda colubrina, assembly GCA_015471245.1. Lineage (NCBI taxonomy): Eukaryota > Metazoa > Chordata > Lepidosauria > Squamata > Elapidae > Laticauda > Laticauda colubrina. Next base: position 47,366,744 of record BLBF01000003.1, on the reverse strand, counting down.
TAGAATACTTTATTGGCCAAGTGTAATTGGACACACAAAGAATTTGTCTTGGTGTAATACTCTCAGTGTACATAAAGAAAAGATACATTCGTTAAGAATCAAGAATCATAATGTACAACACTTAATGATAGTCATAGGGTACAATCAACAATCAAATCATACTAGGAAACAGTCAAGTGGGAGGAGATGGGTGATAAGGAGTGATGAGAAGATTAAGAGTAATAGTAGTGTACACTTTGTAAATAATTGAGCAGTGTTGAGGAAATTATTTGTTTAGCAGAGTGATGGCTTTCAGAAAAAAACTGTTCTTGTGTCTAGTTGTTCTGGTGTTCAGTGCTCTATAGTGTTGTTTTGAGGGAAGGAATTGAAACAGTTTATGTCCGGGAAGTGAGGGGTCTGTAAATATTTTCACAGCCCTCTTTCTTGGACTCATTGTCATTCATGCTTTAGTTGTGTGTGAATACTGTGTTGTGGTCTACACGAGGCTGCAGACCATTCCGAAGCTACAATTGGTCCAGAATGCATTGAAGTGACATGCAGTACAATTCAAGGTCCTGCTTGTCCTCTCTAAAGCCCTACATGGCATAGCACTTGTTTTGGATGTTTACAGGGACACCTCTCTCCTGTTGTGTTTGTCCATTCAATAAGATCAGACAGAATTAATATTCTGAATGCTACCCACTAAGCTCTGTCATCTCCTTCAACTCCTAAGGCGCATAGATAAAGAAAAGAAAATTCTTTGTGTTGTTCCACCACTGTTTCTTCTCCTCAACTCCAACCTTGTCCACTCTCAAGAAAGCATTGATATTTGAGGTATCACAGTGTGGTTGAATTTCATGGGATTGATGGTTTTCCTTTTCCCTGGATAACTATTAAAATCCTATCTTAATTCTTCTATTGTTTTAATCTTCTTATTCAGCATAAGGCAGGGGATGATAATCAGTAGTGGGATTCAAATTATTTTACTACCTGTTCTTTGGGCGTGACTTGGTGGGCGTGACAGGGGAAGGCTACTATAAAATCTCCAGTCAGAGGTGGTATTTGTCAGTTCTCCAAACTACTCAAAATTTCTGTTACCGGTTCTTCAGAACTGGTCAGAACCTGCTGAATATCACCTCTGATGATAATGCTTCAGTGTGGAGTCAGGTATAATCAGGATATTCCACATTTTAGATCTATGGGATGTTTCTGGAGTTATAAGATCTTGTCCTGAATTGTTTTCTCCAGAAATAATCTATACTGAATTCAATGAATCTAAATAAGTGTATTTAGTACCATACCTTCTGCTTTCAAACTCTATTTCAGAAGGTTGTAGCTTAATGGGAGAAGCTGTACAGGAAAAAATGTATAAGCTTTGCCAATCAATATACAAAGTACTGAACTAGCTATACTGATGGGCTTCTGTTTCTTTATTTAGAAATCAGGTGACTTGTCTTCTGCCAACCTAAGCTGAAAACCATTTCACTGATTTAAGCAACTACTCCAGAGTAAATGGACTTTAAATTGCAGCCTTACTGACACCATTAGTGCCTAATCCACACAGAATATAATGTATACTATGTAGGCGTTTTAAGAACTACTTACTATCTATTTTAATTTCCATTAAAATAAATAGAAATGGATTTTCTTTTCTTCATCAATGCCTGAAAGCACTTGTTATAGGCTGATGGTTTATAAACTAAGAAAATGTAACATTCATTTTATGATGTTTTTGTCAAACATAAAACAAATTTCTGGAAAATACTTCTGGTATATATCTTCACCTGCCTTGCTGGTGACATCTGGAAGCAATCAGATGTGGAAGGCATAGATAATTGGAGATTCTTGTCTCAGTTTGCTTCACTGAAGGTTTATTGACACAGGCTTACATGTGGTGAAGCTGAATACCTCACTGTAGAAATGATTATAAAAAAACACAAAAACCTAACCTGTTGTAAAGGTAAGACTTCATAACAAAGAGTAGGGGATACATGTATTTGATACAATTATGAAGTCTTACACAGGTTAGGTTTTTCTAGTCTTCAATGTCCGTTTTTATAATGGAAAAGTGTTGTCTCTTTGTATCATCTCACGTCTATTTGCTCACTCCTGAAACTTTTTTGACTGATGGCCTAAATATAACTAGTCTTTATAAAAAGGCACAATCTCCTATATGTAGTACTCAGAGGCTGTCTTTGTACAAATGAGTCAATGTATTGCAGCTCTGTTCTAGCTTAGCTTAAATTTGATTAAAATAAATTATTGATATTAAAGGAGAAATTGGTAAAATATTTCTATTTCAAAAATAAATGTCAATCAAAGTCAATTAGAATTAATTGAGATAAACATAATTTATAGTTAATTGCACTTACATGTGGAATTTTGGTAGTCAAAAGTCTACCCAATTTTACCAATTTTATTTTCTACAAAACCTCTCTAAGCTGTATTTAATGTTCCTTGAGAAAATCCTCAACCTACTTACACAAAGCCATCATTATAGTACAGTTAACAAATACAAAGCATTGTGTTGTTTGAACACTATGAGAAAGGTATATAATCTCCCTGTCTCTGCTTCTCTGTCTTTTTTCATCTGTCTGTCCGTCTGTCTGTCTGTCTGTCTGTCCGTCTGTCTGTCTGTCTGTCTCTCTCTCTCTCTTTCTCTCTCTCTCTCTCCACATAACTCTATTATCTATCTACCTATTATCTATTTACTTGTAAGTGTAGAAAGGGAACATCAGGCCAGCCATGGAACAGGCTTGCATAGGAAAAGAAATCTAATAAACACGCCCCAAGACAAAAGCCACAACATACCAAACCAGCCAAAAGGCAGGAACTACAGATAGAAGATTACAAAAAGCCATAAAAAACCTAAAAGAGATCAGAGGAAAAAAACCGGTAATACAGGAAGCTGCCCCTTTCGCACCTCCTTATGGTTGCCTTTTGGCAGAAAGAAAAACACTAACAGGATGTTAGTGTCAAAACCTTATACACAAAGGGAGGGAAAAAGGTATAAAATTGGGAACTTATCATTCAAAAGCTAGCTAGCCCCGGGAATGCAGGGACGTTGTTTCCAGCCTTCCTGAGAATAAAAAAGATCCAGCTTTCAAGCAGTTGTCTGTATCCTTGCACCAGAGCTCTCCCAGTGGAAAAATTTGAACCCTCAGAGAAAGGTACTTTCAGCCTTTCTACAATTGGCGACCACGAAGGGACAACATCCACGGACCCAGCCTGGAAGGCATAAGGGTAGTAAAGGGAGTTTGTGAGCCTTTCTGCTCAACAGCTGCTTGAAAGCAGGTGAGTACCGCTTTAAATTTGTAACCTTACTAGGTAAGAGAGTGGAAGCGTGAGTGGTTCAGGTGTGTGACTGTGGGTTTTCTCTGCAGAAACAGAAGAACTTCACCTCCTCCGTGATTGCCAGCCGCACCCCAACCAGCTTCTAGCTCCAACAAGCCGTGACCAGCTGGATTTGGGAACGCAAGGGGTGATCACGGAGTGTGAGTCCTTCTGAAGGATGCATGAAAAACCGAGCGGGCTGAGAAAGGAACTGGTGTTGGGAAATAAATAGAAAGCAGGGAAATAGTCCTGGTGCATCCCGCAAGCAAAGCCCTATGCAGTTAGAAGGGGCCTGTACCGGCTGCTGGCAAACAAAATTGGAAATAGTTTGCCTTCAAAAGCAGAGCAGGTCCTTCCAGATCCCCACTTTAAGGGAGATCTGAAAACTGACGGCGGTGTGTGAGGAGGGGCCCATACCGGTGCTGCTAGGGGGCAGACGGTCCTCCAAGATCCTGTTTTTTAGGGGGGTCTTCAAACTGACAGGCAGAGTTTCCCTAAGAGAAAGGGGCCCGTACTCCGTGTGTAGGGAAACCGGAGTCCTTTCTGGACCATTTTTTGTCTGAAAACTGATGTCGGTAGCCCGGCTAAACCAAAATAATCCCCACATCAGGTAGGGAATATGGGAAGTTGTAGCTCGAGGGCAATGGAAGACCCCTGGAATGAATAAAAGAGACGCAAAAAGAATTTGCAAAAGTTTATTGCGAGATGACACAGGAAGACAAATTTGGCCTGATAGCAGTACTTTAGATCATAAAACCCTAAAAGCACTTAGAACACGCATTAAACCCAGCCAAATACCCTATTGGTACTGCTGGGCTGAAATGGCTAGGACAAAAAACCTGATTGAGGGAAAAGATCAGGGAAAACCTGAAACCCATTCCCTGGATGGACAAACTGAGGCACGATTCATGGCTCCCCTTTTAAACAGACCTGTGCAAAATAGGGGACAATTAAAATACGTTTATACCCACACTCCCTTCTCTGCCTCTGACCTAGTCATCTGGAAAAAAGATACCCCAGCCTTCAGGGCTGGTCCCCAAACAGTAATTCAAACCCTGAAGTCAATCATAGACAGCCACAATCCATCTTGGGGTGACATGACCCAGCTGCTACAAATCTTTCCAATGAAAGATGAGCTATTAAAACTATTTGAGAAAACTGAACAAATAGCTAAACTACCCACCATCCCTGGACAGGCAGCCCCAGCCCGCATCGCATGGCCAGTACATCGCCCTAACTGGGACTACAATGATACCAATCATTGGGATGAATACACAAGAGCAAAAAATAACTTATTAGAAGCTTTAGAGGAAATTGGAAAAAAGCCTCTAAATTGGTCTGAATTCCAAAGAACAACGCAAAGGGAAAAAGAAAACCCTGATGCTTTTTGGGTCTGCATAACAGAGGCAGCTGTTGCATATGCCCATCTAGACCTTAGCTGCCTCAAGGACCAGAGGATTTTAGCCTCAGCCTTCATGGATCAATCCACCTTAGATTTTAAACAACATTTCCATCATTTCATTTCTAATTGGGCAACTTTAGACATAGCAGAGTTGCGCAGGATCGCTAACTTTGTCTATGACCAAAGAGACAAGTTGAAAGAGGAAGAGGAAGAGAGAAAAAGACGAATAGAAAGACAAGAAGACCTGAAAATGTTTGCTGTAGTGCAACATAATGCCACACAAAAGCCTGGTAGAACTTCTTACAATTCAAAGAAATGCTGGCATTGCAATAAAGCAGGGTGGTTGCAAAGCAGATGCCAGCATTGCTATAGGTGTGGACAGGAAGGGCATTTTAGCAGGCAATGTAGGCAAAACCCCTCCCGCAACCGGTATCACCCACCACCTAGAAACATGAAGCCAGTCAATAATCCAATCCATTACACTGAGCAACAACGTTTCAGTCACCAGACACCACCCAGAGCTCCCTTTCCTCCGATAAACACTAACAATACACATCAATGGAAGCAAAGGAGAGACCATGAGTTAACCCTTTCTTGACTAGAAAATGGCAATGAAAGTACTGAGTTCCTAGCTACCTTTAACGGACTAGCTATCCCCTTAAGAAATGGCCCAGAAGGAGAACCCATTGTTACTGTTCTTATCGGAGGAAAGAAATACAATTGCTTAGTTGATACCGTAGCCACCTCCTCATTAATTACTGAAGCACCATATAAAGCTGCAGTGGCTGAAGGGGCTCAAGATAACATAATGGGAATGGGAGGGAAAATAATCCCTGTAGAATTTACCTACAACTTACCAGTAGAACTAGGACCTTTCACAATAGACCATGCATTCACTATTTGCCCCCAGTCACCACTATCCCTATTAGGGAGGGATCTCCTTTGTAAAATGGGAGCTACCATAACATGTGGAAAACAGGAGCTGCAATTAGAAATCTCAGGAAAAGGAAAGCACAAAACAATCATGCTGATAACCAACAACACGGGGCTTCATGAGGATTTAAAAAGCCTCAGCCACTTACTTTTCTGTCATTGATTTGTGCTCTGCCTTTTTTTTAGCATTCCTGTGGATCCAGCATCCCAATATCTATTTGCCTTTACCTGGCAAGATCAACGATATACTTGGACTCGATTGCCACAAGGTTATACTGAGTCCCCCACCCTATTTTCACAAATATTAAAGGCAAACCTTGCGGTATCTGCTATCCCGCATCAGATGGGCGTCTCATGATAGGGAGCGAAGGAGAAAGAAACGACAGGAGACAAAGTTCCTCGGGATGAGTGCGCCCAGAATGTCTGGGTACACGCTCTTTTATTATGCTCCTTCAAAAGGGGGGGTCACTATCATTGTTTATTCAGAGCCTAGGTCAAGCCCAGGTCAGACAGGATATGCAAGACTTAGATAAGGCAAAATACCAAGTCAGACAAGATGGCACGATCTACAATTTGATCAAGACATTCCTTACAAAGCTGCATGCCAGTCGATGTAATCACAAAGTGAATGCTTGACTCCTTGTCTCTGTACGTGCCCTGTAAAAGGTCACTGAGGAGACAGAAGTTCAATGATTACACGTGAATGATACAATGTTGCAAATGCCTGAATGATACATAGTTGTATTGATACACAGTTGCAAACACATAAATGATACATAGTTACAACAAAACCTCTCCTCCATCTCCCTACCATATCAGTCTTCCTTAATCCAGTATGTTGATGATTTATTGTTAGCATCTCAAACTGAGCTAGCATGTAAAACAGATACCCTGTATTTACTCAAAGCCCTGGCAGAAAGAGGTCACAAAGCCTCTCCCTCCAAATTGCAATATTTAAAACAAGAAATAACATATCTGGGCTACATTATTGCACCAGGAATTAGAAAATTGGCCCCTAATAGAGTAGAAACTATTTTAGCCATAAACCACCCCCCCCCAAACAAAACATCAAGTAAGAGCTTTACTGGGAGTACTGGGCTTCTGCCGCCCATGGATCCCCTCATTTGGTGAATTAGCCCGACCACTCATTCAATTAACAGGCAAAAACATGCCTGACCCCACTGAATGGTCCAAATCTCTGGACAAAACACTTCAGACCATCAAACAAACCCTAGCATTAGCCCCAGCACTCAGGCTACCTGACTATAGCAAACCTTTTACCTTATTCATCCATGAGAAATTAGGTGTTGCCTTTGGCGTTCTAACATAGCCCTTTGGACACACACACCAGCCAGTTGCTTATTATTCTGTAACCCTAGATCCAGTAGCTCAGGGCACTGTCCCCTGCTTATGAGCTGTGGCAGCTTCAGTTGAACTGGTGAAATGATCTAAAGATTTGGTACTAGGACATCCTTGACTGCTAAAAGTTCCCCATGAAGTTTTTGCAATTCTCTTAAAGAGCCAGACACAAGCCTTTACTCAGCAGCGTTTGGCTCAATATGAAGCTGAACTTTTAACCTCTGATCACATTACATTGAAAGATGTAATACTCTAAACCCAGCTCCCCTGCTCCCCACAGAACAGGAAGAAGGCAATCTCCATGATTGCCTCCATTTAGTGCATGATGCTGAACTACCCCGCTCTGATCTAACAGATACCAAGCTACAAAACCCCGAATTGGAACTTTTTCCAGATGGTTCCTCCTACATGCACCAGAACAAAAGAGTAACAGGAGCAGCTGTAGTCTCTCTACAAGAAATTATTTGGGCTTCCCCCTCCCTCCTTCCCATAGTGCCCAAGCAGCTGAGCTTATAGCCTTAACGAAAGCCTGCGAAACTGCTAGGAACCGATCTACCAACATCTATACAGACTCCAAATATGCTTTTGGAGTCTGCCATGCAATAGGAGCCCTATGGAAACAACGGGGTTTTTTTTTTACTTCAGCAGGACAACAAATAGTACATGCATCATTTGTAGCCAAACTTTTAGAGGCCATCCAATTACCACAAGCGCTAGCAGTCATCCATTGTAAAGCCCATCAAACAGATGACTCTACAATAATGAAAGGAAATCAATATGCAGATGCAACAGCCAAATGGGTGGCCACCAAACCTCTACCTCATACCATCATCACACCAGCCTTGACAACAACACTTTTTGGTCGGCCTCCTGATACCTTACAATGTCTCAATCCTCATTCCCTCTGCCTAGATAGGGGGGGATATGGTTCTCACTTCTTATCTTGTAGCCCTGCAAAAGTGACTACAGACCCTCTGGACTCAGAATGCACTGACGCAAACCTTACCCTTGGAAGAAGCCCTGCATCCATATGAACTGGGAGATTGGGTGTGGATCAAGTTCTTCACCAGAACCTCACCTCTACAGCCCAGGTGGAAAGGACCCTATCAAGTTTTACTGACTACTCACACTGCCATTCAGATTGCAGAATGAGACTCTTGGATACATTGGACACATGCAAAGCCAGCAGTCATAGACCACAGCCAAACTCCACCACAATCAATTCCACCCATCAAACTCAAGAAAAATCCAGACACAGATCAATGGATGCTTGCAGTATTTTTCAACACCACTGAACCAAACAACTCTGAGGAACCAAGGGCAATCACTGAATTACATAAAACTGGACTCCCAGGTGCTAAGTTCTTCCTTTTTTGTATGTTTTTTTTTAAAGGAGAGACTTTTATAATTTTTGATACTTTTACATTTTTCACATTGTACGAATTAAAAAAAAAAAAAGAGGGGGGAGGGAAGAAAAGAATCTAGCAACGGGAAACATGAAATGTAATATACACTGTGTATTATTATTTTCTGTAACAATTGTAATACTTGTAACACAAGCAACTGCATTCCTGGAACCAAAGCTTATCCCAGAGAAAGGAAACATATGGGAATATTTAGCAAAAGAAATACTCAACACTACTAACTTTTGCCTAGCAGGAGGGAAATCAGTCAAGGATATCCTAACTACATGCCTAATGGGAGTAGCAACTAGGCCACATAACATCATTAACTACACCACATTTAGAAACCTTCCTGACTCCTACGAAAGCATTTTTAGCTGGGGCCACTCTACAGAAACCAAGGACAACACCATGTATACCCTACACATTGCTGCAGTAACCACTTCTGAGGAATGCTTTGATGTCATTGGGTGCAGCTCACCTAGGGTCACAAAATGCACCAGTCTTAGCAACACAGACCTAAAATGCAACTAACACAGAAACCATATCATTTTCATATAGTTATCTGAAGCTCCCACCTGGATGGTTTTTCCTATGTTGCTTAAAAGCCTACTCATACCTTCCTGCAAATGCCACAAATGGCCCCTGAACCTTAGGAAGATTAACCATGCTTATGCCATCCTTACAGAGATGGCACAGGAGAGCCTTCCAAACCCTAGACTCAGACTGTGACTCCAAAGTCTCCCTTCCCACCAAAACAGAATATATCTCATTGGCAATATCTTTGGTAGGGGTACCTGGATTGGCAAAAGCATGTGAAACTGCAAGTAGAAAAATAGGGACTACTTTGGTGGGAAGGTAACAGCATTCCATGCCTTTGGAATTTGGTCATGACCATGGAGACGTCTTCAGACAGCACTGGCTCTTCAGTTTTGTAATGGAGATCAGCACCATCCCCTAGAGCTGGAAACGACTAGGAAGTATGTGCGAGGGGAACCTTTGCCTTTACTTACCTAGTACCTATTATCTGTCTGCACCCTGCTTGGAGGAATCAGGATGTGATGCTTCCTGGTTTATGTTTAACATTTACACAAAGAAACTGAGTGTGGTTGTCTGAGGTCATGGGTTAGTATCATCAATATGCTGATGATACTAGCAGTATTCTCGGCTGACCTCTTGTTCTGAGTGCCTAGATACCCTCCTGTTTTTATTGAGGTTTAGATGGAGAGGAAACACTGTCTGAATAGAATAAAGTAAATAAATATTTTGTTTAAAAACAAAACTTAGCAATTGATTAGGGGAATTTATTCATTTTGGATAATACTGTTTCTCAGTATGATAAATACTAATGTAATTTGTATTAAATCCAAAGTTTTGTAATTTAAAAATAAATGAAGCTCTGGCATCTCCACAAAGTAAGAAAAATTAGTTATTAGGAAGAAAATCAATGTTTTATCTAAAATGCTTACCCACACATATTAAATTTTGTTGATCATCCAATATAACCGGCATGTTCCATGTATCAAAATGTTCAAGCCATAGGCTGACACTATTATGTATTTTCTTTTGACACTAGACAATTGTCTTCAGACAGTTTTAATATGGCTAGTAAAACAAAGGACAAAGTCAGATTTTGTTATAAAGCTTGAATGTAAAGAATCTGAAATATAGGATAAAACCTATCTGTTTATCTGTGTCCTTAGGAATAAACCTCCAAGTGCTTCAAGGACCCTCCAAAAGAATGCAAATGACCAGCTGTCTGCAAAGAATATAAATCCTTCCTCCCTCCCCCCATCCTGTCAGAGCTGAAGAAGCTTCTTAGATGAGAAGGAAAATGTCTTCAAAGAGAAAACAAGAAAGTCCAGTCACCTCCTGAAAAAGTGCCTTTGGAATAAACATGACCTGGATGACTGAGAATCTCTATAGACTTTCAGTGTGCCAATTCCTTCACTGCCCTGTGAGCTAGTCTAGAGAAAAGAAGGATTAGGGAGGAATATGATAGCAGTATTCCAGTATTTGAGAGGCTGCCACACAGAGAACAGGTCAATTTATTTTCCAAGGCACCAGGGGCAGCAGAACAAGAAAAAATGGATGGAAACTATTCAAGGAGAGAAGGAACCTGGAATTAAGGAGAAACTTCTTAACAGCGAGAGGACAATTAATCAGTGGAACAGCTTGACTTCAGACATTGTGGGCACTTCATCACTGGAGGTTTTTAAGAAGAGACTGGATAGTCACTTGTCTGAAATGGTATAGGATCTCCTGCTTGAGCAGGACACTGGACTACAAGACCTCCAAGGTCCCTTCCGACTGTATTCTGATTGATTCTGTACTGAAGAATGTCTGATTCTAGCTTACTTACTGGTTTTAACAGAACGTGAAGTCTGATAATGAATCCTTGACATTGGAATTGACTAATAAAAATCTGAAAATTATCCTATGGATTTCATAAAATCTTAATGGATACAGGAATTCATTCCAAGCCAAAAGAATGTCCTTTGAACTATTCATCAACCTGCACATAGATAAGAATTGCAGAAGAAAAATCTAATTCCTTTGGAAAAATCCTGCCCTTGGTAGGAAAACGTGACTGTCAAGAAAGATAGTAGTCACTTTAGATGCATCTGGAGCAAGCCACAAGTTCATCGGAATGATGTAAATGTATTGTAGTGTCAAAATTCAGGTTCTGAATCTTACATCGTCATTCTTACAACTCTCAATTCCCAGAAAATCTCTAGCCATCCAACCCAGGAAACTGTCAACTAGGTGACTTAAGGAAGGTTTAGCCCTCAGCCACTCCTATACTTTTAGTAGAGAGTCTATTTTGCAGATGTTTTAGAAATAAACACATGACCTCATTCTCTGAAATGGATTCCAGAGTTTAACCCCATTGTTTTACAAGGCATTTAACTGATTACACATACTGTCTAAAAACAAAGGCATAGCAAAAGCCATCAGAGAGCATTCCTGTTACTGATGGCTGGTCTAAAATCCAGTGCATGAAAATATATAGTAGGGCTCCAGATAATTGTCTTACCAAAGAAAGAAGGAAAAAATGAAGGAAAAATATGAAGAAAAAAAGTGACATTATTGTTTGTTTAATCTTGGCTTCCAACTGTGGTGTCGGTTTGAATGTGATGAGAAAAGCATGTCTAATTTTGCTGTTGATACAAAGCATCCCTAGAACATAATTATTAGCACTTGACTGCAAGGTCAAGCTATCACTTAGACTGCAAGGCCCAGTGGTTCTAAGTGTATAATCATGCTCACAATAGCACTGGAAACGCAATTGCTTCACATCTGAGAAGTGTGATAAACATCCACAGTTGGAGACTTTGTCCTCATGAAGAGGGAACACTCTGCCCATCTCAGATGGCAGGAGAGACTCACATGATGGAATACTTCTGTGTAACCATTTTCTCTGTAGGGAAAGAAAAGTTTGAAGGAGGAGGAAATAGAGACAACAAATCTTTCCTGTCATTGTAGCTAAGTTCCTTCTTGATCCTAAGTGGATTATTAAATGTTGACTTGTGTGTGATCATTAATGCTTCCTACAAGCAGGGTATGTTGCAGGCCCTACTGAAGATCACTTCCTGTTCAACACGTAGAGGCTAGTTTTAGATTTACTAACATTTATTTATTGGCTTTTAGATCTACTAACATTTATTATTTATTTATTTTATTTATTAGCTGCCCATTTTATCTCAAATAAATTTTGGACAGCTTGCAATCATAAAAGATAAAAATTGTACAAACTAAAAGCTTAAATAACTTGATACAAAAGCAAACATTTCAGGACAATTAAAGATGGGGCAGGCAGGAGCCGGATGAGGAGAAGTGGTATCTGTTGTTATTTGATCAATCACCTCCCATTGGAGCCCCAAGTTAACTGGCAGAGGCAGGTCTTTAGGCCATTGGAAGGTTGAGAGGGTTAGATTTAAATTTATTACCCTTTGAGCAGATTGTGATTGAGTACCTTTAAAAGCTTTTGGATGAACCTGATTAAAACACACACACATATAATATATGTTATGGCAGTTTAGTATATTTTATTGATTATTGTGGTTATATGGATGTTTAGTTTTCTATTAGTTGCTATAGAATGGCTCGAGATGGCTCGAGCAAGCCGGATGGAATTACAGAAACAGAAATATACAAATCCCTTACAAGATAAATAATGGCCCATGGTCAAACTAAACAAAGTGAAAAGCTGTTTTCAGGGACTTTTTGAATGAAGGCAGTATCAGAGCCACCTGGATCTCCAGAAGGAGGTAGTTGTAAAGTAGGGGTCCTATCATTGAGAAGATCTCACACTTAGTCATTCTGAACAGGACCAGACATTAAGAATCTGCCAAGATAAGACTGCTCTTATCATCCCTTAGTAGTTTGAGTATGAGATCAGATCAGTATTTAATAAAATTTACATTTGATTTTACAGTATTGTGACTTTAGATGTCTCTGTTCAGTCATTTCATCTTCTGCAGATATTTGGTAAGTGAGAAGCTATTTGAGTGTGGTGGTGGTAAAGAATCTGCATGTGGAAAATTCCAATTTATGGCTCTGGCTGATTTTGGTTCCAAGTGAAGGAAAAGGGGGGTTTCATTTATTTTTAAAAAGGACTTGTATTCTTCCAAACACTGCTTATGAAGAACATCTAGAAATATGTATAAGCAGCCATTCTAAATGTAAATGCTGCATTTAATTGTATTTTCACATACATTTTCAATATGCATTGATACTGGAGGGGACTGAGACAAAAATTTCTCGATCATAATATTCCACCCAATTTATATTTTCATGTTCATGGTATTTCATATGTGTAAGTTTCATGTATTGGCTGTTGTATTGAATGTTTCAATACATTGATTCAATACAATCAATGATTGTATCAATGATTGTACAAACATTGACATTCAATACAACATTGCAATGTTGTATTGAATGTCTCATGTATTGAATGTTCATGAATCAACATTCTTTCAATCCTTTCCAATAGTATGACTATGTTATCTTTTCTTTTGTTTCTAGAGTATTTCCTGATGTCTCATTTGATGGTATCTAAAATTGATACTGTATTTATTTAATTTATATACCAAAATTATTTTAGAAGTGAAGTTGATAAGCCTTTTGATAATGAAATTAATAATAAGATATTGTTTTAAAATAGTCGCTGAATGTTTCTTTGTTGAATGGTAAGATTGCTTTTAATATTGATTACATCACTATGTATGATATGAGATATTGTCCAAATATGTAATGAAAGTCATATTTTTGCATATGTTTCTTATTAAAAAGAAATATCATTTGAAAAATGGAAGAATTGTGGATATTTTATGTAACATATCCATCTCTTGAGCAGTATAGAACTTTGGATTCTGCTAAATATGAACTCACCAACTTTATGCTTATAACTTTTATTATTCTATTCCAGCTAACAATATTGGGAAAAGGAGGAAATTCAATAAACTGTTGACTTTTAGACTCTAAGTAAAGCACTTTATTTTTGTTCATGCTACAGATTTGAAAGGAAATACAAATTCTGTATCAGTTACCCAACACTTGAAATGTTTGATCCCAGGACCAGCCACATTTTAATGAAATTTTACCTCCTTCTCTCTCTTCCAGGAAATTGTGGCTGTATTTCCAACAACAAAATCAGAAAAGCTCTTCAGCTTGATGGATTGCCAGCTTATTAGTACTGTAGTGCAAAAATTACAGTATCTTAGATTGTCTCCTACTGTACTTGAAGTACTGTATTGAAGTGACATTTCTTCCATAGATTGTCACTATAAAAGCCTTTTAAGTTTTTTATACTGTAAATACCACACATTTGACAACGTTAATGCCCAAATTTGATTTTAAAAGCTGAGTAGAAAGAATATGTGTGCTGCCATTAAGGAATCATTGGATGAAATAAGTCAAATCATCTTAAATGTTGCTTGGAGATTTTGACTTAAGACTAAATCAATGATTTTACTCCCCCCGCCCCCAGTTGCTTTTAGATCAAACATATCATTATTTGAGCTTGAGAACTGCTATGGATCCTAGTAGTCTACTTTGCTGATAAATGTCAGTTTTAACTGGTTTTCTTGGCTTGTTGAATGCATCTTATTCTTCCAAGAAATTATCTTCATATGCACTCTTGCATGCTATGAAGCACTTATTTTGAAGTGTTTGCCATTTATATTAAACAGCTTTATATTTTGAATATATTGATTCGCTAGAGTAGGAATGCCATATGGACCCGATTGTCCCTGTAATAGGTTTTAGTGGTGAGAAATATGTACAAATGCATCCCTTTCAAGATATTGGTGGCAGGAAAGATGTACAGTATGACTGATTTATTGATGCCAGATTTTCCAAGAGTCAATAATAAATGATACATTCCTTTTATGATTGGCTTCTGCGAGGTGAATAAAAGTTGAATGAGAAGATTAGATGGATTTTTCTCTCTCTTGAGAATGTTATTTTAATCTATCAGAATTGACGTGATATACTGTACAAAGCATAAAAGCAGATCAAAAACAGAACACTTCAAAACCAAAGGCTATGAAACTAAAATCCAATGTTAAAAATCTTTAGCAGACTATACATGTTTTACTGCCTTTCTGAAATTAATTAAAGGTGAAACCTAATTTCACTGACTTACAAAATCATGCCAAAGACTTTTTTATATCATGAAAATCTCCTGAGAAAAATATCTTAAGAAGGCCTTCCAATGAGGGAACAAAAAATCCAGCCTACAGATTAGGACCAGCCTGCTCATTCCTCTCAAATGGCCTCTGGAGCTACCCTAAGTGACCACAACAGAAACACTGCATACCTAAAAAAAAACAACAACTCTGTGTGTGTGTGTGTGTGTGTGTGTGTGTGTGTGTGTGTGTGTGTTAAAAGCCAAATAGTAGGGGCTTTAACACTGAAAATAAATAATTAAATATCACTGATTCTTAAATGAGAATAAAAATGACACCTTATGCCTGTATGGTGGGAGAGAAAGAGAAATAAAAGACAATTTTGCTGTGATGTAACCCTCACAAAATAAATAAATTATTGCATCAGGCAGTGGTTCCATTATGTTTTAAAACTGCATTCACTGTACCAGTGCCCAAGAAAATAATCACATGCTAGAAAATAATCACTAGCCTCATGATTAGTGCCAGTTGCATTCACTTCCATTATAATGAAGTGTTTTGAGATGATGGTAAAGAAATATATGGTTTTGTGCAGTGGTGGGATTCATTTTTTTTACTACCATTTGTGTGGGCGTGGCTTGGTGGGCCTGGTGTGCTTGGTGCATGTGGCTTGGTTGGCATGGCAGGGAAAGGATACTGTAAAATCCCCATTCACTCCTCATGACAGGGGAAGGATACTGCAAATTCCCCTCTCCTCTCCTCCTCATCCCACCAACCTGCTTTCTAGCTCCATTCTCCTGGGCAGGGCAACAAAAGAAGACCCAGCCAACCAGGTGGGACTTGGGAGGCATAGAATAGATGGGGGTTGGGCCAGGTGTATTTTCCAATTCTCCAAATTACTCAAAATTGCTGCTACCAGTTCTCCAGAACTGGTCAGAAACTGCTGGATACCACCTCTGGTTTCATGCCTGCCCTCTACATTTGACTCATTACAGTTTGTCTCCTACTGTATTTGAAGAACAACTCCATAAATTTTCTGTACTTCATCTTAGCTTGACGCATCTGGAGGAGAATAATACTCATGAGCAAATGCTGTTCGTTGATTTTAGTTTGGTGTTCAACACAACCATTCCTCAGTATTTGGTGAACAAACTGGGCCTATTAGGTTTTAATACTTCTTTAGGTAATGGGATGCTGGATTTCCTAATCGATAAGCCCAAATTGTGTGAGTTGGAAGAAAAGTTCCATCTCCTTGAGTACAGGTTCCCCACAGGGCTGTGTCTTGACTCCACTATTGTTTACCTTAATGACCCATGACTGCTGTGCCAAATTTGAGATGAATCATATTGTGATTCGTATTAGGATGGCATGGCAGTGGTGGGTCTTATCCAGGACAACAATGAAGATGCTTACAGGGAAGAAGTGAAAGTTCTGCTAGACTGGTACAATAAAAATAACCAGGTTCTAAATGTTATTAAAACAAAAGAGATCACTGTAGATTTTAGAAAGAGATAGTGTGGTCATACTCCATTCAGTATAAAGGATGCAACTGGAGAGGGGGTCAACAGTATTAAGTATCTGGGAGTGCAGATAATTAACAATCTGAACTGGTCTGTCCACACATCATCCATAGTGAAGCATGCAAAGCAGCGCCTGCATTTTCTTTGCTGGATGAGAAGAGCAGATTCTTTCTCCTTCTGTCCTGGACACTTTTTACACAGGCACAATTAAGAGCATTTTAACAAACTGCATCACTGTTTGGTTTAGTGGCTGCAGTGCTTCAGTTAGAAGATCCATTCAGAGAGTGGTAACAGGGGTGGGATTCTACCAGTTCACACCTATTCGCTAGAACTGGTTGTTAACATTCTCAGCAGTTCATAGAACCGGTTGTTAGAAGAAATTACTGGCCTAATCCTGTAAAGAAGGCAGGAAGGAAACATTCTGGTGTTGCTTACAGAAACTGACTCTCTGTTAACCCTTATTATATTCTTGGCAGGACTAGACTTCCTGTCTCTGGAATTTCTCTGAAGTTTTTTTCCCTCTTTTGCTGGTACTTTGCTTGTGTGGAATGACTATTCAAAGTTACAGTGGCACAGAAAAAAGTGATTTATGACCATTTTTCACACTTACGACTGTTACACAGTCATGAGAGGCCAGGCAAGATGATGCATGGCTTGATGTGAATGATATTGAGTTGGCCACACCCCCCAGTAACATGACCACCAAGCCATGTCCACCCAGTCACATGACCACCAAGCCATGTCCACCACCCAAGCCACATCCACAGAACCGGTTGTTAAAAAATTTGAACGCCACCCCAAGTGGTAAGTACAGTTGAGAAGATTATGGGATGCTTGCTTCCTGTTTTTCAGGATACTGCTTTTAAGCGCTGTGTGCTTAGAGTTCAAAGCATTGTTAGAGACCCCATACACCCACTTTATGGTCTGTTTCTGGTGTGCCCCTCTGAGAGGAGGATTCAAAGTTTTTCTAGCAGGACTACCAGATTCTGTAACAGCTTTGTTCCCCATACCATTCATCTGGTAAACTTGCAAAATTATTTTTTCTTGCCATGTACATATATACATCCAAACTAGGTTGTGTTGTTTCTCTGTGTCATATAATATTTGTGGATATATGCATAATTTTGTATTTATTTATTTAGTCATTTATTTAGTTATTTAGTTTATGTATATTGGAGATGACAACCCTTTGAGAACTGTATGCAATGAACTTCATTTTAATGTATGCTGATTAGTGTACATTCAAAATGACAGTAACATTATTCTAAATTCTAAGAACTTAGAATTTAGTACTAAATCTTTCTGTAAGCTTATTGAATTAAGAAAAATAAAAGAAGTGACCTGCCCACTTTTTGAAGGCTGACCTTTGTATACTGTGTAAGCATAGTGTATCCTTTGAACTAAAAGGATTGTATAGGAAGCTAGTTAGAGTGGTATAGGAAAAGTGCCCATACATTCTTTTTTTTTTTTTTAAATAAAAGACTGTCCTTTATTTCAGAAAGGTATCTTTTAGAGTTATTTATTTTTCAGAAATTCACTTTTGTTTTCTATTTAGTTCATTTAAAGCCCCTGTCACACTGCACCAACGGATGCAAAGAGGATGTAAAACGGACAAAAAAGCTTGCCATCCGTTGGAAAACGCGATGTACTCACTGCCTCCGTTTTGCTTCCTCTCTATCCGTCCAGCATCCGTTTATTGATGTTTCATCTGCTCAGAAAGTTTTGAGCTACTCAAAACTTTTGCGCGGAAAATGTATCCAATTCATCCATTCTGCATCCATTACGCATCCGCTATGCATCCGTTCTGCATCCGTTACGCATCCGCTATATCTGCTAGGCATCTGCTGCGCATCTATGCAACTCGCATCCGCTCGGATGCAGGGAGGAAGTGGAACAGACGCAGAACGGATGCAGAACGGATGCAGAACGGATGCAGCATGGAAACAAAGCATTTAAAATGGAAAAAACGTTCGCAGAGGGGACCTATCTCGGATATTAAGGATGCCTAGAGGATGCCTAGAGGATGCCTAGAGGATGCAAAGGGACACCTATACTGCCTCTAAAAAGGGGGATCATCCCCTTACTTCATTGTGGGGGATTACGCCTTCTCCCTCAGAACCTACCTCATGAAGCCCTACACCTCCAGATGCCTCACCCGTGAAGAGAGGATCTTCAACTACAGGCTGTCCAAGGCAAGGCGGGTGGTGGAGAACGCCTTTGGCATCCTGGCCAACAGGTTCCAGGTACTTCTCACCACCATGCAGCATCGCCCAGAGACCGTGAGGAGGATCGTGGAAGCTTGCTGCATCCTGCACAATCTCATCCGCTACCCAGTCTTGCAGAACAGGCTCGTGGACCTCCAGCAAGGCAATGGGGACATGGAGCCTGGGGAATGGAGGCAAGGGTGAAACCTGATAGACACTGAGGATGTGCAAGGCCCCAACAGAGCCTCACGTGAAGGGAAGAAGCAGCGCAACCTCCTGAGACACTGGTGCAACTCCCCAGCTGGAGCAGTGGAGTGGCAAGACAGGATGATAGATGATTAATGGGTGCTTCCTTCAGCCTGTCTCATCACACGGATGAGATTGGGCCTTGTATGTTGGGTGGGCCTACAATGAACAGGGCATTTAATAAAGAGTTGTGTTTATGTTCAAATGTGTGGATCAATGCTTACTAATGAAGGGCCAAAGGTGTGGCACCTGGGAGGGTGGACCACACAGTCCCACTATGCTTGCACTGGAAGTTTATCTATCCCACAGCTATCTTAACCTATCCCACAAGCATGCAAAGGCTTAAACCAATTCTAAAAGTTTCCACCAAGACTTTATTACAAAAAAAGAAATGAAGCAAGTGCATGAATCAAAGATAAACTTTATTGAACAACAAGCTGTAAAACAAAAATGACCCAAGTCAAGTGTCCAAATAAAGTCCACAGGTAGCCAGCTACCCAGTCTCTGGCACTCTTATTGGTCACTCAGAGGTGTGCCCAGTCTCAGGGGTGAAGGATCCAGGTGCTGTGGAGGTGGGTGGTGCTGGAGTGCTGGTCTGTATCATCATTGGGGTGTCTGGCCCCGAGACGACAGCAGGGGATGGTGTGTTGAGGAAGCTCTCAGACAGCTGGCTCAGACCCGTGATGCTGAGAGGTCCTTCCTCCATGCCATGTGGTGTCAGCCCCAGTATCGAGGACAGATGTACTGAGGCCGGGCTTGGCTGTGGGGTGGAGGAAGGAGCAGTGTAGTGGGGCTGTCTGGTCTGCAGCTGGGTGAGGACTGGCATTGGTGGCATCGGTGGCGTGGGTGGCATCGCTGTCGGTGGCATCAGTGGAACCGGTGGCAACGGTGTCGCCCGATGACTCTGTGCCTGGACTGGGAAGGGCTGCTGCCTGTGCTGCTGGACCTCCTGGTAGCCGTAGCCCTGGTAGGTGAGGGGCTGTGGGAAGCCTTGGAATGGGAGGGACATCACCTGGGGTGGAGGAGCAGACCTGGACTGGGTGGGAGCAGGTTCCTCTGGATCTGGAGGGTTGTGAAGCAGCTCGGTGATCCGGTCCTTCACCACCTGGTACTGGGGTTCCTCCATGTTCTTGAGGGTCTGGTTGACATAGGTGAGGAAGGGCTTGCGGTTGGAGGGTGAGGAGTCGGTGTTGACCAGATGAGAGAAGAGATCTATACTGGTGCGGATGGTGTCCCTGATCTCCAGGAGGACAGTGTGGCTCTGCCCCTCCTGCTGTCTGGCTCTCTGCCTTTCTGTGGAGGCGGAGCTGGGGGTGGTGGATGCGGGTACGACTGTGGTGGACTTGATGTCTCCTTTCTCCCACCGCACCAGGGAGTCCTCCACGCGCTCCACCACGGTTACAACACCTGTCCGCGGGTTCTCCGCCGTGGCACACTCCACAGAAACCTGCCTGGAGACAGGGACTGACTCTCGGCCGGAAGATGACTGGGTCTCAACAGGCTGCCGGAGAGAGAGGGTTGTGAGAGGGGCTCCTGGTGCTCCTCGGTGGCGGATCTCACCCTCCAGGAAGCTGCACCTGGCCATGACGTAGGTCTCTCTGTCTGTCAGCTTAACCGTGGCCTGGCCAGATTTCTTCAGGTGCAGCTTCCTGTACCAGGTGTGTGTGTGCTTCCACCAGCCAAGGAGCACCTCCAAAGTGTACTCTCCATGCTCTCCGCCCTCTCTCTCCAAGCAGCCTGCTTCCTTTTGGTGTCCCTGTACAGCCGGTGTCCCTTCCGCCACAGATAGTCATTCTCTCTCAGCCACTCCAGCACCTCATCCTCGTGTTCCTCCTCGATGAAGTATTGCCTCCTCTCCCGTCCCCGCATATGCCTCTTCCTCCCTTTAGCAGGACCAAATGGGCCCTCATCAGAGGGGCTCCCAGGTGGTAGGGGCTGCTCCTCCACACCACCACCAGCAGCAGCACCAGCAGGATAATTGTTGTAACTATGTATCATTTATGTGTTTGCAACTGTGTATCAATGCAACTATGTATCATTCAGACATTGCAACATTGTATCATTCACGTGTAATCATTAAGCTTCTGTCTTCTCAGTGACCTTTTACAG
>BLBF01000003.1:47318386-47340624 GCA_015471245.1 Laticauda colubrina | reverse complement strand
ATATTCTTGATAGCACAAGCGTATCTGTTATTTTTACTGTATGTTAATAAACATACAAGCTTAGCTCACTCATTTATCTGTGTGCCTATCTGACTAACGCTGCACATTCTGTTTAGCTTGTCTACCTAACCCTGGTTGGGGAACCCAGGCTTAACACTAACCTTAAAAAAAGATTTGTCGTTTATTATTTCACAGAAAATATGGTCGCTATATGTATAAGTGGGCATCACCTTCTTGGGTTGTTCCCTACAAATAACCCAACAGCCAGTGTAATTGATAACAGATCGATATAAAACAGTCTATAAAGCAGCATTTGTACCACTTGCAGTTTTCAAATAGTGTTCAGACATGCCTCATGCAGAGCAAGTTGAAATAATCTAAAAGAGAACAGATGTATATTCAGATTCCCATAGTTTATTCTAAACATTTAGTACTTTTGTGTGTCTTATACAGGATATTATATTATCATGAACAAAAAGACTGAGATAATACTACAATCTTACCAGATATTTTTGATCCGTGCTTATTGTGGTTTATTGGGCAATGAAATAACTGGACTAGCCACTAGCCACAATTCTGTTCAATCTACCAGTTGGCCAATTCTTCTTCTTCATTTTGTCAAAAAAAAAAAAGAATTCGTTTTATTTTTATAACCAACAGTATGTTGACAGTACTGGATTATCAGAGAAACTCCCTTTTCTGTTCACACAAACACACAACTAGGTCAATTTTGGTGTAAGTATGTTGTGCAAATACCATTACTCAGTCAGAGTGGGATAAGACCCAAAACAGTTGGTGATAGAGACTAACTCAAAAACAAGATTGTTCTGGACAATCTGGTTGTCCAGATTGGACAACCACAGTACACATCTTTCCCTTGAACAGGGAAGTAGTTAATTTTGGCAGCTCTCTCCTGGTGAAAGACCTCATGACACTTCCTGGAGAAAGTTGAGTGGAAACTTGATATTCCCAAATGGTAATTTGAAAGCCAGTTAGAGTGACTGGATTCTTTCAAAATGACTGGAAAAAAGTTCTGATTAGGTTTTTGTTTAATTTAGGGCTGTCAAACCCCCAGCCGGATGCATCACACACTGGCCAGCCCACACCCAATTTAGTGAAGAGAAAAAAAATTCCTATACATCATGTGTGCTGCCATAACGATGTGAGTTGACACTCTTAGCCTAATTGGATTAATATGTTGTCTAAACACAACCCCACCTTTACCTGGATTTCTTCCTTGGTACTTGTGCATAAAATTGCCAGCATTGATCAGGCTAAAATTCCAGCATACATTCCCCATGGTTGGGAATGGCTGTAATACTTGCGTACAGTTATATGAGGTAAACATCTTACAGATATTGGCATCATTCATAGATTCAGTTTTGTCCTTTTTACATATCAGTGAGATATTTAAATATTTAGAGTAGTAGTTTATTTGAAGTTCTTTGTAATAGAACTAGCCCAAGTTTTTTTGCTTTATTTAAAAGACCAGAGAGCAAAAATATAATATATATATAAACAAAAAAGGTATAAAATTGAGATTATAACAATATAAATTACATATAAAAACATCTCACACAACTATAGAGGCATAACTATGTATTTTTTTTACAAAACACTTTAAAAAAGAATAATTATATTTCAGGAGCAAACATGATATAAACTTCATAAAATTATTTTTATAATAATTATAAAATTATTTTAAAATTATTCTATTCTAAAATTATTATTCTAAAAAGGTGCTCTCAAATTCCTGATTTTGGGTTACCAGGAAATATTTCTCCTTGGCAATATTTCCCTGTAGCTGTCTTACAGTCAAAGCTCTTCAGCTGAGAGCTCATTACATTGAACTGATGTAATAGCAAAGCATTTATATGAATACACTTTGATTATTTATACTCAGAATAACAGAGAGGGAAAGGGCCTTAATATAGCATCTCAAGCAGGAGACCCTATACCATTTCAGACAAATGGATGTCCAGTCTTTTCTTAAAAACCTCCAGTTTTGGAACATCCACAACTTCTGGAGGTAAGTTATCCACTCATTGTTCCCACTGTCAGGAAATTTCTCCTTAGTTTTAGAATGGTTCTCTCTTTCATTGGTTTCTATCCATTACTTTTGGTTCTGCCTTCAGGGTCTTTGGAAAATAGATTGACTAGCCCTCTTCTAATCATTTTATTCTTTTGTTATTTGACTTTATAGTGTATCTTGAGATGGTCAATTGACTAATACATGAATTAATTAACTATATTTGTCCATGCATAATCAGTGTCTATAGGTCAGTGTTGAATGCAAGTAGAAACAGTTCTTAAATATGCCTTTCTTATGTTAAAGGCCTAATCTCTTGGCATTAATAAAGCTGCAGAGGACCATTTATGTTTTCCAGCTGTCAGTTTCCATATAGGAACATATGCAGTTCAAAAGATTGTAGTTCAAAAGACTTAAACTTTGTTTCAAAACCAATTTATTATATGGAATAGGATTTTTTGACCAAGTGTGATTGGACACATGGAATTTGTCTTTACTACTTCCTACCACATAGTAACTTTAGACCAGTGGTGGCAAACCTATGGCACACATACCAGAGGTGGCACACAGAGCCGTCTCTGTGGGCATGTGTGCCATTGCCCCAGCTCAGCTCTGCTGTGTTTCTCCATGGCATTTTTCTCCATCATGTGCAGGGAAACAGAAGTTTCCCTGCAAAGAAGCTCACAAAAGAAAAAGATCTCACCTCTTGCAGAGCTGCTGGTGTTAGGACTGGCCAGCTGGTCTTCGGGTCACGCATACGCATGGACACCTTGGGCATGCAGTTTGGGCACTTTCAGCACTCGGTGCCAAAAAGGTTAGCCATCACTGCTTTAGACCATTGCAAAAGCATGCTTGAATGAAGGCTTGTTCTTGTTGCATCATCAACAACACAATGATTTACTTAATTTTTTTCTGTAAAATGCAGATACTAAGTGGGAGGCAACTAACTAATATTATAACAATTGATATTTAACTACTACCATAGAAAAATGATAAAACTTCATTATTATAATCCATTAGTTGGTTTAATGCAAAGATCCAGTGTCTTCCACATCTTCCATATTCTATATCTTCCAAATTTGGCCAATCATAATAAAGAAAGGGAGCAATGGGAAAAAGTTGTAAAATTCTGATAGTGGCAGCAGTTTTAGGAAGCCTTTGAGGTGATTTGGTTATAAGCCAGCTGTTCCTTAGATCCTATGGTAGTTGCAGCTGCCTGGTTGAAAAATTAGGAGGTCAAATTCCCAGGTATGGGTCTTCCAGACTCCAACTAGGAAATATTGTTTCCTTCCTTGGGATTAAGTTGATTGAAACCATCGCTTGCTTGGGTAGCTGAACAAAAGGGAGTTTAGCAAAGCTTTCCTGTGAAAAAGAGGAAGAAGAGAATTCTGCTCTTCTGGCTGACAAATTCCTAGTAGTCATATATTGTGACAATCCCTGTTTGTCATATGTTGGGCCAAATATATGTTACACAACTTGGTTCTGACCATGTCTCCCTTGACTGACATGAAGGGATCTGAAAGAAATTGAAGCTAGTACAGAATTATGGAATAATATGTGCTCAACTTCCCTTTCTATGCCTCCCTTTACCTCAGTCACTTCCCGCAGTGACAATAATAAATCTAAATTCAGGGCTTAGCTGTTATTGCATTTGGCTCACTATGAACCTAAGCTATTCTAGGGCTTTTCCATTTTTATAACTGTATGTTTTTTTCTAGAATGAATCCAAAGAATAATAATATTCTAACTATTTATCATGGCAGTACAATTAGAACAATACATTATATTGACAGATGTTAAAACACAAAGATATAAGGCCTTGGATTAGACATTTCTAAACAGCTGTCTGCAAAATGGTTTGGCTACTAAGTTGTAGTCATTGGCACATGTCCATTTGCCAGCAACTCCTTCTAATTCCATGGACAAAGGTTAATGGGCAATTTTGCTAAAGCTGCTCAATGTCTGAAAATAAGAAACTCAACCCTTTCTGCTTTCTTACAAAAGGGATCTTGTGAAAGCTAGCTACAGCAAACCAGAGCAATATCTATCATCTCCAGTGGCTAGTTTATAAGTGTAATTGCATCTTGTAAAAGAGTTGTTTGTTGATTTATTTGCTGTGACTTAATACTACATTCCTATGTTAAAAACATCTCTCAGTGGTGCATTTAATTAAAATGAAAGATAAAACTCGTTAAATGCAGCAAATAAATGATTCAGTGTGGTGTAATGTTTAAGATGCTAAAGTGGTTCCAGAGATCTAGGCTGAGAAACACCCTTAGGTGGAAGCCACTTCCTGAGAGACTTTGCTCTCCCCTCTCCTTCTCCCACTACCTCCCTCTCTCTCTCTTTTTCCCCCCCAGTTAACCCACAAGGTTGTTGTTCTGAAGAGGAGGGGAGCACCGTGTAGCCCACTTGAGTTGTTGGACAAAAGGTTAGCTATAAATGTATTCTCCAAATTAATCGATTTAATTAATTAGAACAATCAAAATAAAATATTTATAATGAAATGATAACATAAAAGCCATTAATAGAAATTGGACTCCAATAGTACTATATATCCTCCTACTTCTTTCCAAGGTTTCCAAATTCAATAGGATTTATCTCTAAATAAACATTGTATTAATACAACGACATGAAGTCTGCCTCAGTTAAAAGTTTTTTAAAAAGCCAGAGCTTTTGATTCTGATTATGTTAGCTTAATTTTCCCCCCTTTACTAAAGTTCAGATGAAAACCACCCTAACAAGACTATTCTGGAACTGAAATTTCCATTGGCAATAGGAGCTTGCATGAAAATCAAATTAGAACCAGCAACATGAACTTTCTTCCCTTGGCTTGACCCAGTCTTTTGGACAGGGGTTTTCAGTGGGATCAAGCAACCTCCTGTCCATCAATCCTGCAGTATTAGAATTTATAGGAAAGTGAAAACATCTTCCTAGCATGTATGTATGTGTGTATGCATTCAAGTATTACAAGATTAAAGTATAATTAATAAAGAACCAATACATGTATTTAAGAAGATTTGAGGCTAGTGGCAGAAAGGGCATGAAATAACTTGTTGGATCTGCTACAGTCACCAGTTTACATGCTAACACAGTGAAGTTAGGCAGCCAGAAGTGTGGAGGCTAAGGCAAAGATCTTTAGCAGCTAACAGTCTGAAGGTTAACACAGAGGTCTTACATCATCAACAATTTAGGGTCTAACAGAGATCTTGTGCTACACTGGTCAGAATGCTAATTTATTATGGTGGGGGGGAAGGAACTAGATAAAGCAAAGTTAAGAGAAGTAAGATGAACTATGCTTGTGTTTGTTTTATTTTGGAAAAGTTGACTTTGTGGAGAAAACTAAAAATGAAGCACAGAGCAGAAGTTGATTGATTTCTACAATAATTAGAAAAGCAAAAAGAAACATCAGCAGTCTTGTTGAGGAATGGCATTTGTTCTATTTATATTCTAGTGGCTTACCCTGTCAGTGTTGGTGGGAGTGGTCTTGCAAGTTCTTTGGTTGGGCTGTTTATTGTTAGCTTGTTTGAGTAGTTCCTTGATTGAGATACAAACACATCTCCACCAGCAATCAACTGCCAGATGAGCATAGATTAACACCAAGATTAACACCAGGCCAACAATCAAGAAATAAACAATACCTTAATCAAGGAACCGAGTTGCTGATTGTCATGTTTTTCTCTGAATAAAAAGTCCCCCCAAACCCCCAACAATAAAATATTGCAGGAAGTTTCTTCATGGAGCTGGGAACCTGGACTTCTGACCATTGTTGAGTGGTTGATGAATATTTTTATACTTTCTTTGGGGAATTTAACAAATAAGAAAACAAAACTAAGTTCTTACTTTAGGATGTTGGGAAATCGTTACAGGAAAAAAAGGATAGTCTGTTTTTTCCTTTTCTGACTTGGGCTAAAGAGAGGGGGAGAAATGCAGAGATGGGCTGCACTTACATTAACAACTGGTTCGCTGGTTGTGAGCATGCTTTGGAGATGTAACACAGCTTCAAACATAATCTATTCAGGCAGCTCCGGTGAGTACAACTCATCTGGGCAGCGTGGGTGGGGGCAGAGGTGGGATTCAAATTTTTTAACAACCAGTTCTGTGGGCATGGCTTAGTTGGTGGGTGTGGCTTGGTGGTCAGGTGACTGGCTGGGCATGGCCAACTCGACATCACTCACACTGAGGCACGCATCTCCTTGCCTGGCCTCTCATGACTGTGGGGATGCTGCAATAGTCGTAAGTGTGAAAAATGGTCATAAGTCACTTTTTTCAGTGCCATTGTAACTTTGAATGGTCATCGACACAAGCAAAGTACCAGCAAAGGAGGGAAAAAAACCTCTGGAAAAGTTCCAGAGACAGGAAGTCTAGTCCTGCCAAGAATGTAATAAGGGTTAACAGAGAGGCAGTTTCTGTAAGCAACACCAGAATGTTTCCTTCCTGCCTTCCTTACAGGATTAGGCCAGTAATTTCCACTAACAACCGGTTCCCCAAATTGCTTACAATGTTAACAACCAGTTCTAGAGAATAGGTATGAACCTGTACAATCCCACCTATGGGCAGGGGGAATGAGCCAGAAAGTTAGTTATATATGGAAAGGATACTGCAGGGTGGGTGGGTAGGCCCAGCCAGTGAACACAACTACCAGTTCACCCAAACCGGTCTGACCAGGCAGCAGCCCATCACTGGAAAAATGAGAAAAAATTGTAGCACACCAAGTGGTTTTAGCACTTGAGAACTTCTGTGCCTTTTCACGTTAGAATAGAACCTTTTTTTTTTCAAATATTTTCTGCAAAATGTATGGAAGCCTCCTTATTGGTACTTAGACCTCAAGTACCTTGAGGTCACAATGACATCCTGCCCCTACTCCACTGATCACTTGAGTGGGCAATATTACCACAGTATTACCACATATTACCACAATATTACCACATAAAGTACAACAGAGGAAGTCAGGCTGTTAGGCCATAAGCCCAAAGTATTTTTCATCCCAAAGGATAGAGCAACTGTTTATACTTTGGCTAAAATGAGATTCATTCACCAATTTGTTCAGCCTGACCAACCAAATATGGCTAAAGCCCCTATTACTCTAGCTGAACTATATCTTACAAGAAGAGGGAAAGAATTTTAAGAGCAGAGAAAGAGAATTAGTTTTATAAAATGAATGCTACAAAAACAGTAACATGCACTGCTTGTTTTGATTAGTGTGTACTTCCCACTGCTGGAACTAAGATTGCCACAAGGTGTTGGAGGATGACAGGATTTTTTGTCTCTTTCCTTTTGTCTGCAAATAGGATTTCATAGAAAAGCCCCTGGACTACTGCAAGAGAGCTACTGTTATTTCTTTGCCATAATTGGTCACATAGCAGATGATCTGCGAAGGTTTGTTTGTACAACCTTGAAGCCAGATCTTTGCCTGAAAAGACCGGTCTCTTTTAATAGAATGTGTAATTTTATTGCTGCCAGAAATTTCTTGGCCAAAGGAGGTTACTACCAGGTGGGCATCCTCTTTTACTTGCCTGAATGCCTCTCTTCCAGAACATACAATACAACCAGCATTCACCAGAGAATTGAGCTGCTAGTTGAAAATGGTATTTTGATCTCATGGCATTGGAACTATATAAACATTGAGTAAATTAGGAATGGAACCAAAGCTATTGCAACCATCAAGCAGATTAAACTTAGCAAATGAGGTAATAGTTTCCTCTGCTAAGGTCCCACCTCTACCTCTTTTCAGTGTCATAGTTGGTGCCACCTGGATTCCTACCCTGTGTCCTAAGGGGAAAAGCCTATAACTCTGATTAATTGTTGAGCAGAAATAAGATATTTGGCCTTATTCATGGCTCCCTATCTTTTGGATGCTATTTATTAAATTTATATACTGCACTGCCCATCTCATTGTTTCAAGTGACTCTGGGCATTTACAAAATGACAAAAAGATTTAAATTAAAATTAAAAATTAATTAAATTAAAAATTAATTTCAATTAAAGACTAAATTAAATTATTTAATTTCAATTAAAGGCAATATGGGAGTTGAGGTCTTTTCCTTCCCCTACTAGCCAGTACCAGCATAGAGTGTCCCAAGTCCTCCACCCCCAAGTCAGCAGAGCTACATTTTAAGAAGACCCTCCTTTTTATATTGCTGGGTAACCTCCAGACCAGGGGTGGGCTGATGAGGGTTTGCAGGCGTTTGGGAGAGCCCCTTGATAAGATTCTGTGCAGTTCGGAGAGCCCCCAAATCTCACTCCTGGCTGGCCCTGCCCACCCCTCCCCTCCCAGGAGACCGATATCACCCAGTTTCATGGAATGTTCATCGTGTAAGTCAGCCACCCATTCACCAGCATCTCCATCTAACACACCCATTACTGCCACCACATAGGATGGATAATATCATCCGTAGAGATCCAGGTGATTAATCTAAAACACTTTGTCTGCATTGCCATCAAATGAAGCATTTAGAGGAGGGGGTCCCTATCTCCCTTGTTGTGGTATGTCCCATTGGGTCATAGGGCTTATGGAACCTTGATCTAGAAGCCATGACCTACCTGAGTTCTGACTCTTGTCTTCGGAAGAACTTCTCAAAGACCAGTCATGTGTCCTGGTGAACTCAGGCTCCCATCTACAAACATCAGATTGGGCTGCACCCAACATTGTATTTGTCTCAACCTTAACTCATACCACTCCAGCCCTCATCTAACATTCGTATCCTGGAGCCCCATGGGACTGGAAATGATACAGTACTTTATCTTCAGTCCAGCAAGTCCTTGGGAGGTAGATCTCTCAGTGTCACATCTCCAAACTGCATCCTTCACATATCCAACTATTGCTGCCAGAAGCTGTCCACCCTTCCTTTAGTCCTGGCCACCTCCTCTTCTTCCAATCTGGGTTTGCTCTGGGTGATGCTGATGAAACCCCCCAAGCATCCATCTTATTTCCTGCTTGGCCAAATGGCTCACTCAGTCTCACTTCCTTCCTCATCCTGGCCGTCTTTGGCTTGACAACCAGTTGAGGAGCACTGGACTCTGGTTTCTCATTCTCCTCCTCATTCCCTTGTACCCTGCCATCTTCAATCACCTCCTCTACCACCTCTGCCTCAGCATCTACTGTCCAGCCAGGCTCCTTTCCCTCTGCCATCCCTCCTTCAGATAAGACACCTTCCAACGTCCTTCTAAAGTGTGATGAAAGAGGAGCACTAATTTTCTTTCAGCCCCAGCTTGTTACTGAAGAAGTCTTGCACAAAAACATGTTACTCACAGACAAGGAGCCTAGCTTCTAAGACTGGGATGTTGGCAGGCGCAGCAGCAGAACAGCAACCATCTGCCCAATAAGGAGACTGGTGGCACGGAGCAGCATCACCAGGAACTCTCAACTCCCAAGGCTAGTCCCATTGATATGTCAGGCTCCAGGCAGGCAGCAAACACAAGGTGAGCTCCTGGAGCCTGACAATTAATTCCACAATCCCAGTTTAGGAAATGCATTATTGCACTTTGGATAGATACTTGTTCTTTGTTTATTGATTATATTTTTACTTCTATGTTGTACATTTTAAATATGCAAAGTGACCCAGATGTATCTCTGTATTGATCCTATTTTACATATTGGAGGTGAGAATGGGATAAGGCTTTAGCTGAAAGAATAATAGTTTAGATTGCTTAGCAAATTTTATCCAGTCAATAATCCCAGAATTAATTCTCATTAATTCTGAAATGCTTTGGTCTTGCATTCTTCAATTAAATAAATAAAACAGACCTTTCTAAAAAAAAAAAAAAGCTGGTGATTTTTGTGCTTTCAGTGGAAAAAACTCCCTTGAATTTACAGAGAATTTTTAAAAGTTGATTTGGCATAGTTGAAAAATGATTAGAACTGCTGTCTCCATTGCAAATACCCAGGAGAACCATTTAACAATGAATGAAGCCTGCTAGTCTTCGCTGATGGAGAAATGTAGAAATATGTACCACAGACTGAAAAACCCCAGGACTCCCACTGTATATAAAAAGAAAAAGAAAATATCTAGACAATTGTTTTTATCAACTTCTAGCATCATTTATTTCCAGTATAGCAAACTGATTAAAATATGGAAATAATTTTACTGTAGGTTAGATTTTTAATTACACATACTGATGCTGCATCATATTCTTAGTATAGACAATATTGAGCTGCAACAGGTTTTGGTTCCTCCAGCTTCCTGCTGTGAGTTTCCACAACTATTACATTGCGGTTATTTAAAAATACACACACATGTGGAGATGGATACTGCACTTTTTAATAGGCTTCTGTTCTCTCCAGTAACTACATGGAAAGAAATTCTGTCTATCTCATTTCTAAAGCTGTATATTTTCAGATCAGACTGAAGATTTTAATTGGCACAATTCAAAATGAACAATAATTTACAATGAACACTGAAGAATATTTGAAGTTTTCAGCAAATAGTTCTTGGAAACAACTTTGAGTGCTTTTATCATTTATATTTATTTCATATATTTGACCCCAACTGATAGAAACCTTTTTTGGTTCCTTTACTCACCTGACCCTTCATAAACCAGATTAAAACAGATTTTAATCAATTTAGTGATTTCACAGAAATATCACAAAATATGATATTTTATTGCAAATAAAAGGACTTAAATAAGAATCCTTGTTTAATTCAATAGAAATTTATTTAGAACTGAATAAATAGAACTGCTTCATACAAAATCATCTTACAATTAAAATACTTACAGTAGTTAGTGGCTAAAGATTTTTTTCAATTGCCTCTGATAGGCTCTCAAAGCTATACTTAGAAAAATTTTCAACAAATCCTCTCACACTTGGGCTATTCAAAGTACAAACACCATTTGACAACATTCTGTTCACTTTTTAGTTCAAACAGATTTAAAGGCCAAGAAAATTTTTACACAAAATGTCCTTGATGTCATCGCATTTTCTAAATGTGGTAATTCATTGCACAACTTGAATCAGTTTTTCAGATAAAAATATTTTAAATTCACTGTTAAGCCTGGGTTCCCCAACCAGGGTTAGGTAGACAAGCTAAACAGAATGTGCAGCATTAGTCAGATAGGCACACAGATAAATGAGTGAGCTAAGCTTGTATGTTTATTAACATACAGTAAAAATAACAGATACGTTTGTGCTATCAAGAATATATTTTATTCCAGTATAAGTTTATGGCATAGTCAAATAACAGTCCAATATTCATTTACCATGTAGTCAGTCCATTCAGGGGTATTCATTTAGCAAAATCCATGTAGAATATCCTATGTCAGTTCACTTACAAAATCAGTCCTTTGTTGTCTCTCCCGTTTGAGCAATGCAGTCTTGATTCCAAGCAGTAATCAGGGATCATCAAAGTCAGAGAGAGTGTGCGAGCAAGCTGTAGCCTTGCTACTTTTATATTGTTTTCTTAACCACTCCTTTAATTGCTATTTCCCAGTTAAAGCTGTATACACTCTAACATACACTAACTATGATTCATCGTTATTATTTCACCTAAACCAGTTAGGGTGAACAATGTTATCCCTAACATTCACATTTCTCAATATCTTAGAAAACTTCCTCTAGAAGATTCTAGAACAACTTATTTCAATGATAAGTCACAGGAGGTTTCCTGAACTTCCTTCAGAAAGGCTGTATACTATATTTGGTATTCTTGCTGTCAAAAACATTGCACTATTTGATTGTAAGCTATTCTCTGTACCAAGAGCTAATTGCCTCAATCCTTTCTTAAAATCTACATAATGTTGGGACACTCAGAATTGTTGTGCTTTTTGCAGGAATCAAACTTACTAAGAGGACTCTTGCACAAAAATAATCCAGAAGAGATGGCTCACCTAGAATATATTAGGGTGGAATTAAAGGATACTGATATATTATGAACGTGTTCTATTTTTCTTAGTACTTAGTTCTTTTTATAGGATCAAATGATTAATCAATAAATTTTTGTTGTTTGTTTGCTGATACAGGCTATAGAAATTAAATTGCAATTCTTACTGTCTTTTTCCATTGCCCCTTAACAGTGCACTAAGTAGAAAAGAAATTAGAATTTCTTTCTGATATTTGTTCCTTTCCTGATCTTAAAACATTTTTTGTAATTGTCCTTGCATAGTTTTCCTAAAATTGTCTCTGTGCCTTTTCATACTGTCTAGTTTATTTTGCTTTATTGCTTAACTGGCAAATAGAAAGCTTCCCTTTTTCAGCTAAACATATGCTTTATGGTGTGTTTCATTTGATTTATTATGGGTCCAAATTTTAGAAGAGGGGAAAAGTAAGAATACCCCTCTGATTTTTTGAAGAAGAGCAGTTTTCAGGGTGAACTGAAGAATAATTAAAGGTTCAGCTGCAGTTGAACTTATTCATGATCTTAAGAGAAAGCTGTGGAAGCCATAGCAGTGGTACTGCCTGGGTAAAGGACAAAATATGGAGCCATTATGTAATTTTGTCATTATCAAAGAAGAACAATTAATACCATAAAACAATCAAAAACATGTTTAAAGGAATAAAATGTAGATGAGGTGAAGAAAATAACCTTTCTTGGATATCTCATCAGTATAAGAAACAGGCAAACTATAAACCCAAGTATATACAAAAAAAAATTCTATACAAACCAAATGCTTCACTCCCAAAGCAGCAACCCAATTTCCCAGAACAGGAGTTGGGTAAAAACACTGAAATGAGCATTACCTAAAACAAGGGTATTCAAACTTGGCAAGTTTAAGACTTGTGGACTTCACCTCCCAGAATTCCTGAGCTAACATGACAAGGAGGAATTCTGGGAGCTGAAGTCCATAAGTCTTAAAGCTGTCAAGTTTGAAGACCCCTGACCTAGAACTACAGTAAGAGAAAAGAAACTACCCATGCAACATCTTCCAAAACAATGGATATTGAACCATGGTGGCACAGTGGTTAGAATGCAGTAGTGCAGGCTGCTTCTGTTGCCTGCAATTTGGCTGTTCAAATCTCACCAGGCTCAAGGTTGAGTCAGTCTTCCACTAGGAAATTGTTAACAAGCTACACTTCCACAAATTGGCTGATCAAACTTATATGTAAACCAATAAACGTATTTCTTCTATGCATAGATGATATTATATAGCCTGGTATGAAAACATCTTCAGGAGAAAAATCAAGTTTAGAGAATAGAAACAACAAGAGAAAGAGATGGAGAAGAAAAGCTGGATAGAGATAATTTCTTCCCTGCATTAAAAGCTATTTCCCAATATTTATGATATTTTAAGAATGATTGCGATTAATCAGATCAAAAGCTTTTACTGTACAAAGGAATCAAAAGTTTCTGAAGTCAATACATTTTATTGCATTTGACAAGTATTATTCACCTGGAAAAATTTCCATTAAAATGTGCTACAATGTTATAAACGTAAATAAAGTTTTTCAGCATGAAATTACAAATTTCACGATCTAATTTTGCAGAATTAAGATATGATTCCTAAACATCCCTTTATAACTCTAAGCAAAATGGGTGAATATGGAAGTCTATAGAATGTGGAAGATTCTTTTTGCTTTGCTTTATTCTTTTTGCTTCTTTTGAACTATTTTTGTTTTAATTTATTTTGTAAGTGCTTTTATTTTTCATTCCTTAAAAAGTTTCTCTGAGATAAATTGAATGTTTTCCTTTGATTTCCAGAAGTGGTGCTTAGGTGCAGCTTTTTTCAATTAAGCTGTCTTTCACTCTCTTGTGGAATGTAAAAGGCCTTGAATGTGTTTTCAAGAGCAGATAAATACTTCCTAAACTGAATAGTTTAAAACCTGAAGGTTTATCTCTTATGTTTTTTGCTTTTTTATAGAAGAAACACATATCTTTTAACTTAAATGAGAAGAATATTATTTTCTAATACTAGAAATTAGTATTAAGTTGATTAAGAATATACAGATATTCACCACCATTGCGAAGTTGATTAAGTTTACAGTTGTGAAATTAAAAATTTACTAGAATATAATTATATTCTAGTAATTTTGTTTAACAATTTTCAAAACTGATGATTAATTATTCCAATAACTATTTCAATCACTATGGCCTGGTTAAAGAACCTCCAATTTGTTTTACATAAGTTTTTTCAGTGTCTTTATTTATGCAACAATGTGGATCAAATAATTATAGTTGAAGAGTTTAATCAAATTTTAGATTTTAAATCTAAATACCTGGCTAAACTTTGATTAAAATCTCCAACCATTTGCCCATTAAATTAAATAGCAATATATATACAGTATATAAGTTTAATTTAATGGGCAAATAGCAATATTTATACCCTTCACAGCAAAAATGCATGTCGGATGCTTGAATCAAAACTCACTATTTTATTTTATAATAAAAAATAATTAACTGATTATTAAAAGGTTGATTTCTTTATAAAATGAAACATTTTTAAACACATGAACTGTTGACTTAAAAATATAAAGAAGAAAAATAATTAACGGATTATTGAAAGATTGATTTCTTTATAAAAGTAATGAAACTTTTTTTATTTTTTAAACACATAAACTGTTGACTTAAAAAATCTAAAGAATAAAATGTGGAGAGTAAAATTGAATACTTATTCAAGACAACCCATAACAGAACAATGTAAAGCTCTTATGTCTGGTAAACTTAAACTTAATTTCTTTAGGCATTTGATACAAAGTTTTTACTGATTCATATGCTGCAAATATATTGGGAGAAAAACCTACTAAATTATTGCCTGACTGACTGAAACAGAAAAAAACAAAGTAATATGATTTCTACTGTCAAGAATGCACACACTAAAGTACATTTTATTTTTATACTTAACTTTATAATACTGAATCAAAAGTTATTCAGGGAAATATTAATCTTTTTTTTTAATTTTCCAAAAAAATACACATGACCAGAATATTTATTTTGCTACATGTTTATCTTTTCAGAAATAATAGCTATTTTGAAAATAGGAAAAACTCCAAATCTAACTGATTCTAATCTAATTATTAGATTATCAGATCTAATAATATTATCAGATTCTAATCTGATTCTAATCTATCCTATTAAATGATTTTTGTGCCAATAATGTTGGAAGTTTACAATGTTGCTT
Source organism: Laticauda colubrina (assembly GCA_015471245.1). Taxonomy (NCBI): domain Eukaryota; kingdom Metazoa; phylum Chordata; class Lepidosauria; order Squamata; family Elapidae; genus Laticauda; species Laticauda colubrina. The sequence continues at coordinate 47,325,545 of BLBF01000003.1, read as the reverse complement.
TTTTGAATATTTTTTTGTATTCTTCCTCTAATGAGGCTTCTGTTACTGGATTGGCTTATGTTCTCTGAGTTAAAAATCAATTTTAATTTGATTTTTCATTTGTAGATATTTATTTATATAAGTAATATGTTTAATCTTACAATCATGGAAAATATGTGTTGTTGATTAGCTTATAAAATAAACTGTTGTCTGTATTACCATCCAAGTCTCTGATTGGATATTTTGTTTTCTAACCAATTGTTATCTTATACTTGTTATGCTAGTGTTCTTGCTATCTGAGTGTTGATTAATAGTTGTGTGTTAAAGGGGGTTGTTGTGATCTATACCATCACCTCCTCTGTTTGACTTTTGGCTATTTCTTTTAAATGATTAATTGATAAGCTCTATGGGTTTGTGTCTGTGGATTCCTTATTTGTTGCAATGCAAGGCTTCTAGGAATGTGACTCAGCCTGATTTAGAATGTCAACAGCTTCCCAGATGAAGTTATGGATGCAATTTCCTGGGTATACTAAATAGAATAGTTTATTAATTGATTGGTCTTGCAAGTTTATCAATAAGAGGAAAGAAAAAGAAAATACATAATCTTATTCCGGGATAAAATAGATGGAAGGTAATACAGTGACAAAATAATATGGGATCATACAAGGATAAATGAATCTCCTTTGCAGGATACCCCAGTTTGTTCAATATATTGGATTCTCAGCATATTTAAAAACTTGGAAGTTCTCCTTACAATATATACTGTACATTACAGTCTAGGAAGAAATAAAACAATCTGTAATTTGGATCCCAGTAAGCTGTTCTTTCCAACAGGGATGATAAGTATGTAAGACAAAGAAAGGCATGAAGTTAATAGTTGAACAAAACATGAGAAATATTTTCCATGGATAGGATACCACATATGCATGTCCTTTCTTTATATGGCAAGTAATGAAATATAAGTGTGATTTGAAAGTCTGCTAACTGAAAAAACTGTGGGGAAAATAGGAAGGGAAAGGAGTTTTGGTATGCTCATCAGTTCAGTTGTCAATAAAAAAAGGGCAGGATTAAAAATATAACTTTTTTTTACAGCAATCATATCACATAAACAGTATACAATATTACAGTGTATTTTGCATGAATAGTTTTATAATAGAACAATAAGCAATTTTTTATCTTATTTTTTTGTAAAGCCCCTGTCACACTGCCCAACAGATGCAAAATGTTTGTATAAAGGACACAGTGGACAAGAAAAATGTTCCATCCATTGTTATCCGCTCTCAAAAGGGGCAAAAATTTGCATAAACAGAGCGGATAACACGGAAAGGAATGGATGGGGGGAGGACGCAGAGCGGATGGAAAGTGGATGTGGAATGAAAGCATCCTTTTGCATCCTCTAGGCATCCTCTAGACATCCTTAATATCTGAGATAGGTCCCCTCTGCGAACGTTTTTTCCGTTTTAAATGCTTTGTTTGTGTGCTGCATCCACTTTCATCCTTTCTCCGTCCATGCTACTAATGCTGCGTGTCTGTTCTGCGTCCGTTCTGCTTCCTCCCTGCGTCCGTTTACTGCTGGAGCGGATTTGAGTTGCGCGGATGCGCAGCAGATGCCTAGCGGATATAGTGGATGCGTAACGGATGACAACGGATGCAGAAGGGATGTCCCCCATATGCCTAGCGGATGCAGAACGGATGCGTTTGATACATTTTCCGCTCAAAAGTTTTGAGCAGCTCAAAACCTTTTGAGCGGATGAAATGTCAATAGACGGATGCTGGATGGATAGAGAGGAAGCAAAACGGAGGCAGTGAGTACAGAACGGAAGCATCGCGTTAACCAATAGATGGTGTTTTTCTCTGTTTTATATCCTGTTTTCATCCGTTGCTGCAGTGTGACAGGGGCTTAATAATTTTATTACGGATTATAATTACGGTAGAAAAAAACTAATACAAACTAAAAATATAGAAGAATGAAACAGAAAAAAAGGTCAGAAAGGAAATTTAAAAAGGAAAGAATAAAGTAAAGAATAAAGAAAGATATAAAGAAGTTCCTATCTTCATCATAACAATATAAAATTAGCAATTTATAATCTCTCCTTAAAATAAAACAAATGATCTCTTCTTCCCATATCACATCTCTTACCAATAACAAATCCATTAAGCATTATCATTTTAGTCAAGGTCACAATAAAAGTCTATTAAAGGGTTACCTGAAATAACAACATACCGATTTTAACTTGATCAGATAAACCAATTATACATCAAACAATCTTAATCTTTGCTCCATTCAAATACTGTTATAGAACTTGATTTATTTTCATTTTTTCTTAAATTCTTCAAAACTTTTAGCAAATCTCTTTTGTAAATCCAGTATAGTGATTCCCTTGGATAATTGTATGTTCCATTTGCGTAATTATTAGGACATCAGCTGGTTTTGTTTGTATGTACTCTACAAACATCTTTTTCCATGTCATTCTGGTAGCCTTTCATTTGTAAATACATTTTCAATAGTCTCAATCTTGTCAGGCAAAACTTGTTCTCTTCCATAACATGTTTTAAAGACAGTCTGTTCACAGAGGCAGATGTCTCTGTTAACGCTATTAAAATTAATTTTGGAGTCCTTTGTTCATTTTGTCCAATGTCAGAATATTTTGTTTCATTCTGTAATTGTAAGTCAGGTTTATGTGTTCTTTAATTTTAACTTTAGTTCTCTCTAATTCTCTCTAGTGTCCAATTTTTAAATAATAATAATAATAATAATTTTAAAATCATAAAAATAAAAAACAAAAGCATTTTCACATGGGAAGGAAGATTCCAAAATCTTATTTCAAATTTATCTGCATATGCAACTTTCCAAAATTAAAGTTTCAATCATCTCTGTGGTATTTAACAAAAAAATTGTTACATAGTAAATTTGTAGATAAAATTTTATTTCTCTAAAGGCCCTGTCACATCGGCTGATGGATGCAAAAAGTATGTAAAAAGGACACAGCGGACGAGAAAAGGTTCCATCCGTTGTTATCCGCTCTCAAAAGTGCCCCAAATTTGCATAAACAGAGTGGACAACAACGGAAAGGAACGAACAGGGAGAGGACGTAGTGAGAATGTAAAGCGGATGCTCCACAGAAGCCTAGCGAATGGAAGTGGATGGAAGCGGATGGCACATCCGCAGGGCTTCCGGGAGAGCACAGCGAAGCGGACACGCAGCGGAAGGAGCGGATGCAGAGCGGATGTCAAGCGGATACAGCGGATGCATCATAGATGCCTAGCGGATGCCTAGCGGATGCAAAGCGTTCACTGCGCATGCAGGGAGGATGCATTGCGTCAGCCCCGCAGATATAAAAGGATGCAGATCACAAGCAGGTCACCATTCAGAGAAAAGACCTGCTACCAGACACATCTCCAGCCAACAACCATGGGGAAGAAGAGGAAGCCTGTGCCTTCTCCTGCCAGCCCTGGCAAGAAGGACAGGGCCACCATCCCACCCCCTGGTGCTGACTCTGCTTCTGCTGGGGCTTCTGCTGCTTGGGCTGACTCTGCTGGTGCTGGTGCTTCTGCTGGTGCTGCACCTGGTGCTGGTAGAAGGCGGAGAGCCTGGGCTACACTTCGAAGGTTCTCCTTGGGTGGTGGAAGCACATGCACACCTGGTAGGGGAAGCTGCACCTCAAGAAGTCTGGCCAGACCGCGGTCAAGCTCACTGACCAGGAGACCTACGTGATGGCCAAGTGCAGCTTCTTGGAGGGTGAGGTCTGCCACTGAGGAGCAGCCCCTCTGTCAACCCTCTCTCTCAGGTAGACCACAGAAAGCCAGTCCTCTTCTGGCCAAGAGTCAGCTCCTGTGTCCAGGCAGGTATCTGTGGAGCGCCCCACGACAGAGACCCCCATGACAGCTGCATTCCCCATGGCGGAGCGTGTGGAGGACCCCCTGACACAGTTGGAGCAAGGAGAGGCCGCTGACACCAGAGACCAACCCACCCCCACCCCCAGCTCCACCTCCACAGAAAGCAGGCAGAGAGGCAGACCGGAGAAGCAGAGCCACACTGTCCTGCTGGAGATCAGGGACACCATCAAAAGCAGCGTAGATCTCCTCTCTCAGCTGGTACACACCAACATATCATCCTCAAACCAAAAGCCCTTCCTCACCTACGTCAACCAGACCCTCATGGACATGTCCGAATCACAGTACCAGGTGATCAAGGAGAAGATCACAGGTCTTCTGCACAACCCTCCAGGCCCAGCTGAACCTGTTCCGACCCAGTCCAGGTCTGCTCCTCCACCCCAGGTGATGTCACAGCCCTTCCAAGGCTACGGCTACCAGGAGTTCCAGCAGCACAGGCAGCCCTTCCCAGTCCAGGCACAGGTACCTCATATGCCACCGACGCCACCGACGCCACCGACGCCACAGATGCCACTGACGCCACATATGCCACCCATGCCACAGATGCCACTGATGCCACAGATGCCACCCACGCCTCACCTTGCTTACCTGCAGACCAGACAGCCCTACTACACTCCTCCTTCCTCCACCCCACAGCCAAGCCCGGCCTCAGAACATCTGTCATCGGTCTTGGGACTAACACCCCATGTCATGGAGGAAGGGGCTCTCAACATCACAGGACTGAGCCAGCACTCTGAAAGCTTCCTCCACACACCATCCCCTGTTGTCCTCTCGGGGCCAGGCACCCCAATGGCGCCTCAGACTAGCACTCCAGCAGCAGCCACCTCCACAGCACCTGGACCCTTCACCCCTGAGACTATGGGCACACCTCAGAGTGACTGAGAAGAGTGCGAGAGACTGGGTTGCTACCTGTTGACTTTATCTTTGCTTGGGACACTTTACTTGGGTCATTTTGCTTTTACAGTTTCTTATTAATAAAGTTTATCTTTCCTTCACACACTTGGTTCAGTTCTTTTAGTAAATAAAGTCTTGGTGGAAACTTTTAGAAATGGTTTAAGCCTTTGCATGCTTGTGGGATGGGTAAGGGTAGCAGTGGGATGGGCAGGGATACCTTTGGGATGTGTAATAGCTGTGGGATGGGTAAGGATAGCAGTGGGATGGGCAGGGATACCTGTGGAATGGGTAATAGCTGTGGGATGGGAAAGGATAGCAGTGGGATGGGCAGGGATACCTGTGGGATGGGTAATAGTTGTGGGATAGATAAACCTCCAGTGCAAGCATAGTGGGACTGTATGGTCCACCCTACCGGGTGCCACACCTATGGCCCTTTATTATCAATAACAATTTAATCATTCATCCACACATTTCAACATAAACAAAACTCTTTATTAAATGCCCTGTTCATTGTAGGGCCACTCAACACACATGGCACAATCTCATCAGTGTGATGAGACAGGCTGAAGGAAGCATCCATTAATCATCTACCATCCTGTCTTGCCACTCCACTGCTCCAGCTGGGGAGTTGCACCAGTGTTTCAGGAGGTTGTGCTGCTTCTTCCCTTCACGTGAAACTCTGTTGGGGCCTTGCACATTCACAGTATCTATCAGGTTTCGCCCTTGCCTCCATTCACCAGGCTCTATGTCCCCATTGCCTTGTTGGTGGTCCACGAGCCTGTTCTGCAAGACCGGGTAGTGGGTGCGCATGAGATTGTGCAGGATGCAGCAAGCTTCCACAATGTTCCTCACGGTCTGTGGGCGATGCTGCATGGTGGTGAGAAGTATCTGGAACCTGTTGGCCAGGATGCCAAAGGTGTTCTCCACAACCCACCTTACCCTGGACAGTCTGTAGTTGAAGATCCTCTCTTCACGGGTGAGGCATCTGGAAGTGTAGGGCTTCATGAGGTAGGTTCTGAGGGAGGAGGCATCATCCCCCACGATGAAGTAGGACACATCTTGTGTGTCGTTGGGCAGGGGGTCTGGATCTGGGAAGCCCATGATGAGGTTGCATTCCAGCCCCTCCTTGAGGTGATATACCTGGCGTTGTATACCTGGGCATCTGAAGCTGACCTGTTGCCTGAAGCATCGATGTACATGAACTTGTAGTCAGCATCGACCATGGTGAAGAGGATGATGCTGAAGAAGCCCTTGTAGTTGTGATAAGTGGACCCCGACTTGGCTGGAGCTTTGCAAGCCATGTGCTTGCCATCTATGGCTCCAACGGTGTGGGGGAAGTTCCACTTCTGATACCACTGCTCTGCAACTTTCTTCCAGCCTTGTTCAGTGGTGGGGCACTGGAGGAACTCCTCCATGTATTCTTCGATGATGGCCTGCACCACTTCTCTGACCACAATGCTGATGGTGTTGTGTGGCACCCTCCAGGCATACTGCATGCTCCTGTACATGGTCCTGGAGGCCAGATGGCGCAGAGTCAGTGCCACCTTCAGCCCAGGGTCCAGGCTGGGCTGGAAGTTGGTGTTTGTCTTGGTCAACCTGGGTCTCAGCCACTTCGTCATAGCTGGCAGCATCCTCATGAAGTTCTGGAATGCAGGAGTGTCTTCATTCCTCAGCTCCACCGTCAGCTTGTCATCGAGTCCAAACTCTGCTCTTTTCCCGATGCATCATCGGACCCAGACACTTCTTGGACGCCTCCTTTTCTTCCCGTAGAACAGGTGAAAGAGCCTGTAGGGGGCTTCACACTGTTGTAGAACAATGGTGGCAACCAAAAGGAGTGTGCGACGATCCATGGTGGAGATGACTGGATTCTTTGGAAGAGCAAGAGCAAGATGAAGGCTGAAGAGGTCTGCACAGCAGGGTTGCTGGACTGAAAGTGAGATCCAGGTGATTTCTCCCCCTTTTTATTGGAAATATAGGTTTTCTGTTAGGTGTCCTTTTGCATCCTCCAGGCATCCTGCAGACATCCTAAATATCCGAGATACGTCCCCTATATGAACGTTTTTCCCATTTTAATGCTTTGTATGTGAGCTGCATCTGCTTTCATCCTTTCTACGTCCGTGCTACTTATGTGCTACTGCGTGTCCGTTCCGCGTCCGTTTCGCCTCCTCCCTGTGTCCGTTTTCCGCTGGAGCAGATGTGAGTTGCGGGGATGTGCAGCGGATGCTTAGTGGATATAGCGGACGCGTAACGGATGATAACAGACGTATAACGGATGTTCCTCGTATGCGTAGCGGATGTATAATGGACGCTTTGGATACTTTATCCGCTCAAAAAGTTTTGTGCAGCTCAAAACTTTTTGAGCGGATGAAATCACAGTAGACGGATGCTGGAC
>BLBF01000003.1:47299945-47313386 GCA_015471245.1 Laticauda colubrina | reverse complement strand
CAGATTTCCTTATTTTCTTCTCCAAAAACTAAGCCCAATCATATAGTTTCATAGTAAAGCACATGTATACTATGGAGCTAGTTTTATTATATACTGTATGCACACAAAGTAAATGTGAAAGCTATTATTTCAGCTACTGGAAAGTGCTGATAATGAAGGGAAATAAAATTTCTCTTGGATAAATAGAACCCAGAAATATTTTAACTGATTTAACGTACAATAATGTGTCAATACTAAATAAATAAATGGAAGTGGTCTGGTCATACAGAGAGAGTTACTGAATTTCATACCATGCAGAATATAAATAGTGAATGGGTGAAGAGGAAAGGGAAGGATCAGAATGCCATGACTGGATAAAGTTGCTGAGGTTCTCAAAAAGAGAGAGGTGAGAAAATTAAAAGACCAAAGACCATGTATGAATGGTGTATAGATGTAGTGGAACTAATATAGAAGGATATGGAAATATAGAGCTAATGATCTTGCTGTAAGCAAGTTTCAAGTATGTTTCTTTTTTTATCTCATGCCTTCATTTGTTTTGCTATTTCATATTCCTTTTCTGTCTTCTTCATATCATTGTTTATTTTTAAAGGGAATGCATTGCTGGGATTATAAACTAATATTTAAGATTTTAGGTTGTAAGGAAAAACATGAGTGGTTTTTTTTTTAAAAAAGATGATACTTTAGTGCTGTTATTTTTCTTCCAAACCCTCCTTTAAGCCATTCAGGAAATATTGATTAGCAAATAAAAATTAAGATCTTCTCACCATCTTCATTTGCCATTTCTTTTTATTTCCATCAATGAAGGACTGATTTAGTCAAGCTCTTTGGCTTGAACAGGCTATATTGAAGTCAGTGAGCTGTTTTAAGTGGTTTGGGAATGGCAGCCAGAACATTACAGTGATATCCCAAGAACTATAGGCAGAACATTTTCTGAAATCTATCTTTTCCATTCCCATTTTCTATTTTCCTTGCCAAAACTTTGAGTTTGTTTTCAGTAATGTATTTCCAGTATCAACTGCTGTCTCAGATTCGTGCTTATATAAATGAATCCCTGGCATCTTCAAATGTGCAAATAAATGCTATACGTATATAATTTGTTGTGACTGTACTGGGAATTTGTTTATATGTGTTGCAGGGCATTTTTCCAAGATATGTTCACCACAGAAAATTTATTGTATTTCCCTTGTATTGACTCAAAGAAATATGTTATCTATTTTCGTGACTTTTCTTTGTTCAGAATCACTAGTGTATTTGCTATTTTTAATTTTTTTTTCCACCAAATTCAAACAAAATGTTGCCCTTATTTTTTCCCCTTGTGTCTAATTGGAATTTTATTTGTATGCACTCTACATCTGTGTTTTATCAGCCTCCATATTACATGGTTTTGAGATTTTTGAAATCTGAATAACACTTTTATCCATGGATATACAAATCATATCATGCACAGAACAACTACTTTTGGAAACTTCATAATTGAAGTAAAACATACAGTTTTTAGTTGTTTGATCCATACATAATATGATCTACAAAGGTTCCTCCCCCAACCCATATAGAATAAAACACAGCTGAAACATAGCTGTCCCAGACAGAAGGCATTTAGGAATGTGATTGTTAACACCAGGACAAAGCTAAAGATGAGTCATTTCATTGGTGACACAACATTGGTGGCAACAAGAACGGAAGACACCCATTGTCTAGACTGTGGCTCCTTTTTTCCAGTTTTTCAAGGTTATTCTCAGAATAAATTACCACAGGTCAGTGAGAGATTGGCAGCAGTAGCAGCTGGGAGGCTGGGGAAATGAAGTAAAAGGAAACATTGAAAAGACGGGAGACAAGCAGCCTATGAGAGAGAAAGATACGCAACCGTAGACTTTCCATATCACTCAATGACCCCTCTAGATTTTGTTTCAGCTAAAATCTGGAACAACCAAAGGGTTCTGGATTCATACTTATTTATTAAACAAATTTATATAGCTGCCCAATTCATATGCAATGACTCTGAAGCCTCCAAACTATTACAGCCATTATATACAACTTCTCATCTAAGAAGTTTTTTCAGTTCTGATTGAATAGTGGAAAATGGAAGGATTTATACTCCTTACAGTCATCTAATTGTTAGCATTCTCTTTCAGAGTTGATACCGCTTGACTGACTGAGAATCTCTATAGATATATATTTCTGATTCTTTACATCTTTACCTAGAATTCATAAATGTCAGCTACTTCCTCCTCTTCCTCCTCTTCTTCTTCATCACCATCATCATATTTTTTTCAATTATTTTACATGATAGCTAGTGACATTTGAGAATCATTAATTCCTCTGGGGTGGATGAAAATTTAAGAACGTTTAAAGGAAAAAGCAATTTACTCACAGTGTTTGCAAATTGTTACTTATCGCTTTGATTCTCATTTCAGTCTTAGTCTGAATGGATTATACACTCTTTTTAGCAAAACATTCCTTTCTATAACATTTGAGCCTTGCTATTTGCAGTGCTAAGACTTGGGCGAAGATGATTATCAGAGCTTGCTAAAGGAGATTTTGAACAGTGTTATAGTGCTAGTTCCAGAATTTAGTTTCTTCTATTGCTCAAATGCTTTCAATCTGGGATTTATTTTCCATCTCAGTTAACATCTTTGCTTCTAATAAAAACAAAATTCACTCACTATAGGAAGCTGAAACCAGGAACTGTTGATTGGAGAACAAATAAATTGAAAGCTGACTGGAAAAAAAGTAATGTACACATAGCAATCTTGGGTCAGAGTCTTAAACTCCAACCCATTATAGAGATATTTAAAATTTAATCCATTTTTGTTTACTATTTTCTTTTTGCTGCATCTGGCATATTATGTGAAAATGTCAGTTTCTATATTCTCCACTATGAATCCATTAGGATTCACTATGTCACCATTAGGATTAAGAAACAAAATTCTTATAGGGAACTATCATCATAATTGTTCTAGGCCTTTCTATTGCTATACCCCCTAAGTGTTGTATGGAAACAGTATACAATAGTAAGCAAAAACATTAAAAAAAAACCTTAATAGAAACTAAATTCATAATTGCTTCAATTCAAAAAAACTTAAATGTAAATGAAAATCTTGGTTCTTTTCCTCCTGCTGCCTTTCTCCTTAGAAATGCATCCGTACAAATGTTCTTCCTTTGTGTGATGATCTCCCCCTTCATCTCCCCAGTGACTAATGAATACCTGTATTATCAGAATTTCTGTTTGCATGGGGATAAACATCATATTTATACAGAAGGCTACAGATTTTTAGAATACAGAAATAGATACCAGTGTTATATAATTTTATATTTTGCAAAGTGAACCCAACCAACTTTGTTTTTATGTTTTCAACATATTTATACTCTCAGAGTGAATTGATTTTCCTTTCCTTTCCTTATTGTACTAAAATGGTTAAGCAAGAGACTGTAATTCCTGCCTTTGGGTCAGTCACCCTTTTTCAGCCCAACTCACCTCACAGGATTATTGTGGGGAAAATAAGATGAAAGACATGTTGGATATGTTTGCACCTTGAGTTATTTATGGCAATAATGAAGGTGGCATACAAACCAACAAACAAAATATCAGTCAAATTCCAGGTGTCCCATTGATTGTTTTTGAATGAATCAACATGATTTTTTTCAGTGAAAAAAAATGGATTGAGAAACATAAATGGGTCCTTGTTGGCTAAGGTTCCAATGATATACGAAGCAATATCTTATTTAATGCTATTCACTAAAAAGCCATGGTCCAAAATTCTCTATAGCAGGCCATATCTGAGATGCAGTCATACGCTCATGCCAGCTTAAAGAAACCCGGTCTTTACTGAGGCCCTGTGGTAGCAGTGCAGCAGCTGCTGGGAACAAACATGAGTTTATCTTATGTTGACTTTGGTTATCTGTGTTCCTGGTGTCTTCTCAACCATGTTAAGTTATTGCTGTGCCTTCACCTCTGGAATTCATGCTTCTGCCCTGCCAGACTAATTACCTCATTTTGCCTTGATTGGACTTATAGTTACAGTTTTTGTTGACCACGTTTTGGACTTGATTCTCTGTAGCCAAAGTCTGTTCCTGGGAGAGTTTTCTAGCCAGAAGGTAACCAGGACATAGGAGGCAAAGTTGGAGTTAATAAAGGGATTCCAATTGATTATCTGACTGTGTTGCCTTTGTGCCACACTCCAGGTCATCATACTTCTGTTCCAGGAAGCAATGGCCAATTGTTTCCTTTCCTATGGACGGGGCTTCCTGGAGATAACTAGATTGATGGGTGTGGTGTGCACATGAACAGAAAGTTAAATATACTTGTACAAGGTTAAAGCTTCAAAATGGCACAGCAACCAATTGATAAAAAAATAACCTTCCTTGCATTTTTTTTTTTGGTTTCTCCTCAATAAAGTCTGATGCAGCTTCTGCCTCACAACATATTTTTTAAATCAACACTCTGGTTATAAAATATAACTGATGTACAAAATATTCCTAGCTCCAAACTTGACAGAAACACCTTCTTCTAAAATTACTCTCTTTTCTCCCCCTCTCCCCTGAGCAACCTATCTTTTCTCTTGGATTTATTTTTTTAAATCATGGTATGGCATTACAGATAGTCCTTGACTTACGACAATTGAGACCAGAATTTCTGTTGTTAAGGAAGGTAGTCATTAAGTGAATCATGCCCAATTTTGCTACCTTTTTTATTATGGTTGTTAAGTGAATCATTGTGTTTAAGCACATCTGGCTTTTCACTTTGACTTTGGATGCCAGAAACTGACTGGGAAGGTCATCAATGGTGATCATGTGATTCCAGATACTGCAACCATTGTAAATAAATGCTGGATGCCAAGCAACCAAATTGTGATCATGAGATTGTTGGGATACTACATTGGTTATAAGTGTGAGGACTGGTTGTAAGTCACATTTTTCAGTTCTGTTATAACTTTGAACTAAATGAATGGCTATAATTCAAGTATGTAAGCCTGTAAATTGTAGACCTGTGCATTCATTTTAAAAAGTAACTCTTGTCTACTGGGAAAGACACATTTTGGCATAAACTACAACTTAGTTCAGAAAGATTTGGGAAAATGAGGCAAGGAGACATTCCTATCTCTATGAAGTGGCCAATAGATGTGCAGAAGGTGGACTAAAAGAAAATAAATGCAATAGGCAAACCGGACCAGACCATGTAAACTGTCAGAAGCAGAAAAAACACAACTTTGCAAACAGATCTGTAAAGGGTACCCAGAAGTTGAGATGAGGCAACTTCACAGCATGGATAAGCCCTTAAGATAATTGGCGCCAAGAAACGGATTATCTGAAAGCTTTTCTTGGCTATTAATGAGATTGTATTATTTGCATTGTTTTTCGTTTCTTTACGTGAGAAAATTCTTGGCCTTTGTCCAGATTATGACTACCCACTGAAGGGAACAGATCTCACATTTCAGGGGGAAAATAATAGAGAAAATAAAACACTCCTAAACTCACCAAAACAGGTTAATAGAGGTTCAAGTATTTTTGTTTTGATGTTGTGAACACTTGTGAAATGAACAATGAGTTTCTAAGTATAAAATTTGAGGGAGAATTATGAGACAAGAACCTCATCAAACTTCATTCAGAACTGCAACGTGCAATTTTATGTTATATGACCATATATTGTTGCATGCTATACATGTTTATAAAACAAAATAACTATATGGACAAAACCTGAAACTCTATTCAAAACAGTTTCCATATGCTTCATTCTTGTCAGTTTTCTCTAATAGACCAACATCTTCCAGGGAAGGAGATCGTGCTGACAGAAGGTAACTTAACTTCTTCAATTTTTACATGTTATAAACTGTTTTCCTCAATTATGAGTGTAAATGCCTTTTGGCAGCAGATGTTGAATTTCCATTTCTAGAAAGAAATGGCAATGGAAAATAATTGGACACAAACTCTACATAGCATTCGTTCTCATCATAATCATCATCTGCAGAGCAATTGGGGGAATTATACCAACTTTTAAAACATTTTGGATGGCTTTGTTTAAATATTAAATATATATTTTTAAACATATCGACATTGGCATCTTTGGATGGAAGTTTAATTCCTTTCTCAATATTTCTTGAAATGACTATATTCTGCCAGCCAATTTCTGGGGTTCCATAACAGTGCTCCAGAAAGCCCAACTCCAGCTGATAACACTAGAAAGGTTAACAGCCTGCAAGAAAAAAAAAAGTATTTGTGAGTTTATCTGTATGTGTGTTAGAATAGAATAGAATAGAATAGAATAGAATAGAATAGAATAGAATACTTTATTGGCCAAGTGTGATTGGACACGCAAGGAATTTGTCTTGGTGTAAATACTCTCAGTATACATAAAGAAAAGGTACATTCATTAAGAATCAAGAATCATGACATATAACACTTAATGATAGTCATAGGGTACAATCAACAATCAAATCATACTAGGAAACAGTCAAGTGGGAGGGGATGGGTGATAAGGAGTGGTGAGAAAATTAATAGTAATAGTAGTGTACACTTTGTAAATAGTTGAACAATGTTGAGGGATATTTTTTTTTTTAGCAGAGTGATGGCTTTCAGGGAAAAACTGTCCTTGTGTCTAGTTGTTCTGTGTGCAGTGCTCTATAGCATCGTTTTCAGGGAAAGAGTTGAAACAGTTTATGTTCGGGATGTGAGGGGTCTGTAAATATTTCCACAGCCCTCTTTTTGACTCATGCAGTATGCAGGTCCTCTACTGAAGGCAGGTGGGTAGTAATTGTTTTTTGCTGCAGTCCTAATTATCTTCTGAAATCTGTGTCTGTCCTGTTGGGTTGCAGAACCAAACCAGACAGTTATAGATGTGCAGATGATAAACTCAATAATTCATCTGTAGAACTATATCAACAGCTCCTTGGGCAGTTTGAGCTTTCTGAGTTGGCGCAGAAAAAACATTCTTTGTTGTGCTTTTTTGATGACTTTTTTGATGTTGGGTGTCCGTTTTAGGTCACGTGATACAGTAGAACCTAGAAATATGAGGTTCTCCACTGTTGATACTGTGTTGTCTAGTATTGTAAGAGGTGGTAGTATAGGAGGGTTTCTTCTAAAGTCTACCACCATTTCTATGGTTTTGAGTGTGTTCAGTTCCAGATTGTTCCGGTTACACCATGAGGCAAGCTATATAACCTCCTGTCTGTATGCAGATTCATCATTGTCTCGAATGAGACCAATCACTGTTGTGTCTCCAGCAAACTTCAGTATTTTAACAGATGGATCGTTTGAGATGAAGTCATTGGTATCTAGGGAGAAGAGAAGTGGAGATAGCACGTAGCCTTGGGGCCCCCCTGTGCTGATTGTTCAGATATCAGGTGTGATTCCTCCTAGCTTCACCTGCTGCTTCTTGTCTGTTAGGAAGCTTATGATCCACTTACAAGTGTGTTCAGGTACCGCTAGTTGGTTTAATTTACTTAGAAGAGTGTCTGGAATGACGGTATTGAATGCTGAACTGAAGTCTACAAAGAGGACCCTTGAGTAGGTATTTGCAGATTCAAGGTGTTGTAGGATGTAATGCAGAGCCATGTTAACAGCATCATCTGTCAATCTATTTGCTCTGTATACAAACTGCATGGCATCTAACAGTGGATCTGTGATGGTTCTCAGGTGGGACAGCACAAGCCTTTCAAAGATTTTCATAACTACAGATGTTAGAGCAACTGGTCTGCAGTCATTCAGTTCCTTGATGGAGGGCTTCTTTGGCACTGGGATGGTGGTAAAACCTTTGAAGCAGGAAGGAAGATAGCACATCTCTAGTGATCTATCTAAGATTTGGATGAAGATGGGGGCCAATTGGTCAGCACAGACTTTTAAGGCTCGGTCTCACTGCACATACGGATGCAAAGAGGATGTAAAACATTAAAAAAAGCTTGCCATCCGTTGGAAAATGCTATGCATCTGTTGTGTACTCACTGCATATATGTTTCATACGCTCTATCCGTCGAGCACCTGTCCACTGTGATTTCATCCGTGCAAGAAGTTTTGAGCTGCACAAAACTTTGTGAATGGATGAACTTTCCGCCACGTACAATGTACATCCACGACATATACGGGCAACAAACGTTCTATGTCCGTTATCATCCATTAAATGTCCACTGTATCCTCTCTGCATCCTCTGGCCATCCCCTCAACTTACATCCGCTGCAGCTGAAAATGGAAAGAGGGAGGAAACAAAAGGTACACGGAACATCTACACAGCATTCGTAGCACGGAAATAGAAAGGATGTAAGCGTATGCATCTTGTATATAAAGTATTAAAAACGGACAAAAAGTTTGTCTCTGGGATGTATCTTGTATATTTAGGATGTCTGCAGTATGTCTAGAGTATGTAGAAGGACACCTAGAGGACAACCGATATTTTCTATAAAAAGGGGGAGAAAATCATCTGGATCGCTGGGATGGTGGACCATACAGTCCCACTATGGTTGCACTAGAGGTTTATCTATCCCACAAACTATCCTTATCTATCCCACAAGCATGCAAAGGCTTAACCATTTTTTCAAAGTTTTCACCAACACTTTATTAAGTAAAAAAAATGAACCAAGTAAACTAAGTGTCTTAAGCAAAGATAACCTTTATTAACTTTCTTAGGAAAACTTTATGACTTTATTAAATAAGCAAAATGAACCAAGTAAACTGTATTATGTGTGTTAAGCAAAGATAAACTTTCTTAGGTAAAATTTATGTCTGTATTAAATAAGCAAAATGAACCAAGTAAAGTGTCTTAAGCAAAGATAAACTTAACAAGTAAACAACTCAGTCTCTGACACTATTATCAGTCACTCTGAGTCATGTCCATGGTCTCAGCTGTTAAGCAGGCAGGGACTGTGGAGGTGGCTGTGGCTTGAGTGCTGGTCTGAGGCACCATTGGGGCCCTGAGGGTACAACAGGTGGTGCTTGGCCCTTAGGGTACAACAGGTGGTGGTGTGTTCAGGAAGCTATCTGAGAGCTGACTCAGTCCTGTGAGGTTGAGAGGCCCTTCATCAAGGACTTGAGATGTCAGGCCCAATACTGATGACAGATTGTCTGTTGACGGGCTTGGCTGTGGGGTGGAGGAAGAGTTGGGAGGAGTGTAGTGGGGCTGTCTGGTCTGCAGCTGGGTGAGGACTGGAGTCTGTGGCATGCGATGAACCTGGGCCTGGACTGGGGAGGTCTGTTTTTGCTATGGGAAGTCCTGCTAGTCATAGCCTTGGTAGGTGAGGGGCTGTTGAAAGCTGTGCAAGGGCTGTGACATCACCTGGGATGGAGGAGCATACCTGGACTGGGTAGGAGCAGCTTCAGCTGGGCCTTGAGAGTTGTGCAGAAGTGCTGTGATCTTCTGCTTCATCACCTGGTACTGGGCCTCGGTCAGCTCCCTCAGGGTCTGGCTCACGTAGGTGATGAAGGTGTTCCAGCCTGAGGATGCTCTGTCCAAGTGGACCAGCTGAGAAAGAAGTTCTGTGCTGGTCTTCATTGTGTCCTGATCTCCAACAGCACACTGTGGTCCTGGCCCTCCAGTCTGCCTCTCTGCCTGCATCCTCTGGATCTGGGTTGGCCTCTGGTGGCTGCTGCTTCTTCCTCCATTTGTGACAGCAGGGCATCATCCTCCACAGGATCCTCCAAGTCCGCTGGCATGGGGAGTGCAGCCGTCGGGGGGGGGGGGGGTTTCTGCTGTGGGGCCCTCTGAAGACACCTGCCTGGACAGGGTAGCTGGCTCCTGGCTGGAAGAGGACTGGCTGTCTGTGGGCTGTCTGAGGGAGAGGTGTGTCAGAGAGGCTGCTCCTCAGTGGTGGATCTCACCCTCCAGGAAACTTCACTTGGCCATGACGTACATCTCCCGGTCAGTGAGCTTGACAGAGGCCTGCCCGGATGTCTTGAGGTGTAGCTTGCCATAATAGGTGTGCATGTGCTTCCACCATCCAAGGAGTACTTCTGCAGTGTACCCCAGGCTCTTTGCCTTGTCTCTCCAAGTTGCCTGCTTCTTGGTGTCCCGATACAGTCTGTGGCCCTTTCTCCAGAGGTACTCGTTCTCCCTCAGCTATTCCAGCACCTCATCCTCATGCTCCTCAGAAATGGTGTACTGTTTCCTCTCTCCCTTCTCCTTCCCTTGCCTCTTCGTCCCCCTGGCAGGGGCTTCAGCAGGGCCTTCAGGGACTTCAGCATCAGGGTCTTCTAGAGATTGTTCAGGGCCTTTAGGGGCTTGAGCAGCAGGGCCTTCAGGGGCTTGAGTAGCAGAGCCTTCAGCAGCAGGGCTTTGAGGGCCTTGGGGCTGGTCCACCACAGCAGCAGCACCAGCTTCAGAGTCAATGCCAGGGTGTGGGATGCTGGTTCTGGCCTTCTTCACCTTGCCAGGGCTTGAACGAGTAGGCATGGGCTTCCTCTTCTTGCCTGACTGACGAACCATGGTGTTACTGCAAGATGTATGTGGCAGCACATCTTTCCCCTGTATGCTGACTTTGTGCGTGCTGCATTCTTTTATATCCGTGGAGCTGATGCAATTCATACTCCCCGGATGCGCAACGAATGCTTTGCATCCGATATACATCCGTGCAGCATCCCCTTTCTTTCTTATAGGTGTCCGTGATGCATCCGCTTCATCCGCTATGCATCTGCTTCGAAATTCTCCCCCGGAAGCCCTTCGGATGTGTCATCCGCTTCCATCCGCTTTCATCTACTTGGCTTCCTATGAACATCCGTTTTACATCCCCGCTACATACTACCCACGTCCATTCTTTTCTGTTCTTTTCCATTCTGTTTATGCAAATTTTCGCCACTTTTTGGAGCGGATGACAACGGATGGAGCCAACCCCAAAATTTTGCTTGTCCGCTGTGTCCTTTATGAATACGTTTTGCGTCCGTCGGCCAGTGGGACCGGGCCTTTAAGGAAGAAGAAATTATCTTGTCTGTCCCTGGTGCTTTTCCTGGCTTCTGTTTGTTTGTTTGTTTATGTAGTTTCCACAGAAATCTGAAACCAGTAACCCACGGCTGGAGAGGTCTAAATCAAATAACCCTTAATTTACAACTGTAATTGCCTGTCATGGTTGTAGCTTGTAACAATCATAAATCGTAAAGGTCACCTGCACGACTGCTCATATTTTACAAACCTTTTTGTTGTAATTGTTAAGCAAACTAATAGTTAGATATGGTTCAAATTAGCTAAAACTTGGAAGCAAATGGTTTTTGTCAAGATGATAGATAAAGCAGTCACATGACTATGAAATGCTGCAGGGCGGTAAATGCAGGCCAGTTACTGAGCACCTGAAATGTAATCATGTGACCATGGGAGGAGCAACAGTTGGAACTTTGGGACTGGATCACAAGTACCCACAGAGAGGTCCAATGTAAATTCAAATGGTTGCTAAGAGACCAGTTGTAAGTTGTAAGTTTTTTGTGATACCATCATGGTCATTTTTAGAAGTTCTAGACGAGAGAAGAGGCTTTTTCTATAAAAAGCCATGTCCTGTTCTAAATAAGCCTGGATTTGAAAACCCCAAAATACCCTTTTAGGACATATTTGGTCATCTTATACATTTTATAATAAGTACAAATAATGTATTTGTCCTGGTTTGGTCTTGCACATATTTTGGGGCTTTTGGTTGTCTGAAAAATACATTGATAACCAAAAACTGATTTGCTAAGCAAGGAATAGAATAAAGCTATGAAAACTCCCTAAATCCCTCTACTCCATGGCTGTTTTTGATAAAATGCATAAAGCCCCAGATACATCAAACCTCAGATATCTCCATTGTGCCATTTAATTTGGCCTTAAATTCCACATTGTTTTATCATATTTCTCCATTGTTCTTTACATGAAACATATGCTGTAATAGCATATACAGTAAAAGCCCAGGATATATCCATTATAGATGTAGAATTGTGTACAAATGTTTCTAGTTGTTGCCTTTTATTAAACAAACATATACTTCAATTATTGAATAAGAGCAAAGTTGTTTTATCAGTACATTTCTTTTTCTACCTCCTTCTAAGCTTTCAATTTTCTTTTAAGATGTCCTTTCTTTTCCCTTTTCTTTTCCTTCCCTTCCCTTCCCAGCTTACCTTATTGTTAAAAAATGAGAAGATTAATTTTGTGATATATTTCTCTATTTTTCTGAATTGCTTCCTTGTGAACTATGATTACTTATAAATGAACCTCAGCCAGCGATATTTGGTGAAGTCCTTGTCTGTGAAGAATTGAAATTTACATTATGCCCTAGTGTTTAAAAGAGTTTTTATAAAGCAATCTACTGTTGGTATAAGTCATAAGAGAAGTTGTCTAGAACACGGGTCCCCAACCTTGGCCCAGACTTGTGGACTTCAATTCCCAGAATTTTTGAGCTAACATGACTGGAGGAGGAATTCTGGGAGTTGAAGTCCACAAGTTGTCAAGGTTGGAGACCCCTGGTCTAGAATATATAAAGTTACTTTAAAATTATGATGTAAATGTGAACAACAGGAAGGGACATTTTTTCATGTTTGATGGACATGTAAAAAAGTAAATCTATACCATCTTCAGTGATACTCTTTCAAAGTCAGGATAGTTTAAATCAATCTAAATAAAAATAAGTGATCTCTCTTGATATAAAATCAAACAGCAAATTTTTGAAAGAGAGAATGAATAGAATATTCATTGTTAGATTTATGACCTAAATGTTTATCTTTTAAGTTTGTCATGTACTTTAAAATTAATATATTACCTCTGAAATACAAACTGACTATTCCTTGAAAGATATGTTAATATAAAATAGTAAAATACTCAAGATACTGTAAAAATTTAATTGTTAAATATTTTTTATCTTTACCTGAATTCAATAGTATTATTTACAAATGCCTACTGCATGTTGCTATTTTAATTAATTTGATTTCACAGAGCTGTACATATAATACATACCAATAAATCATAATAAGCCAAGAAATTTCTGTCAGTATAATTCCTTCCTCAGGAACTTTACACTACTATAAGACTTAATACCAAGCACTGCAATAAATATTGAGTGTCCAGAAACTCAACTGCACTTTCAATAGCAGCAAAAGTTTTACAGATTCAACCTTGATAGACTCAATATGCTTTTACTAAAACAGGAAAGAGGTCTTACATATACAGAAGAACATAGAAATCAAGCCCATAATATATATGTCAATCCTACATCCTGGGACTTTGTCTGCTTTCCAACTGAGATGCCAAATGAAACAGCTCAAAGCATTAAACTTATGCATTAGCTAGATATGAAGAATCTGATTTTAGATAGAAATCACATGTTTGGCAAATTTGTTCATGGACATTTTCCATAAATTACAACAGCAGGAGTATCTAGATGGTAGATGATAGCTGCTAAGATAGGTAGATAATAGATAAATGATAGATAGATGATAGATAGACAGACAGACAGACAGATAGATAGACAGATAGACAGATAGACAGATAGACAGATAGACAGATAGA
>BLBF01000003.1:47279970-47299935 GCA_015471245.1 Laticauda colubrina | reverse complement strand
AGATAGACAGATAGACAGATAGACAGATAGACAGATAGACAGATAGACAGACAGATAGACAGATAGACAGATAGACAGACAGATAGACAGATAGACAGATATAAATGGATAGATAGATGATGGTTGATAGATAGACAGACATTAAAAATTATACCATAATAGGTACAATGGTATTTATTTTCATATTAGATACTGTGTTTTAACTGCATGTCTCTAGCCTTGTCCTACTGACCAATGCTAGCAAAGGCCCGGTCCCACTGGCCGACAGATGCAAAACGTATGCATAAAGGACAAAGCGGACAAGCAAAATTTCGGGGGTGGCTCCATCTGTTGTCATCCGCTCCAAAAAGTGGTGAAAATTTGCATAAACAGAACGGAAAAGAACGGAAAAGAACGGACGTGGGTAGTATGTAGCGGGGATGTTAAACGGATGTTCATAGGAAGCCTAGTGGATGAAAGCAGATGGAAGCGGATGACACCTCCAAAGGGGTTCTGGGGGAAGAATTTCGAAGCGGACGCATAGGGGATGAAGCGGATGCATCACGTACACCAAAAGGAAAGAAAGGGGATGCCGCACGGATGTATATCGGATGCAAATGCATCCTTTCTATTTCTGTGCTACTAACGATGTATAGACATTCCATGTACCCTTTCTTTCCTCCCTCTTTCCGTTTTCAGCTGCAGCGGATGTGAGTTGTAAGGATGCCCAGAGGATGCAGAGAGGATACAGTGGACATTTAACAGATGATAAACGGACATAGAACGTTTGTTGCTCGTATGTTGCGGATTTACATTGTACATGGCGGAAAGTTCATCCGTTCACAAAGTTTTGTGCAGCTCAAAACTTCTTGCGCGGATGAAATCTCAGTGGACGGATGCTCGATGGATAGAGTGTATGAAACACATATGCAATGAGTACACAATGGATGCATAGTGTTTTCCAATGGATGGCAAGCTTTTTTTAACGTTTTACATCCTCTTTGCATCCGTAAGTGCAGTGGGACAGAGCCTTAAACGTAGGTGGGTTGCTAGGGGTTCGCAGGGGGTTGGGAGTAAGTATAGGTGGGTTGCTAGGGGTTCGCAGGGGTTTGGGAGAGCCCTAGCTAAGATTCTGTACATTTGTAGAATGGATGCAGATAAGTGCAGGCATGTATGAAGGCTCAGGGAGGGTGAAAAACGGGCCTCCTGGAAGTTTGGGAAGGCCAGAAATGGGCCCATTTCCAGCTTCCAAAGAGCCTCCGAGCCCAGGAAGACAGTTTTTGCTCTCCTAGAGGCTTGAGGAAAGCCTCTGGAGTCTGGGGAGGGCACCCCCCCCCCCCGTGGTGGAGGAGGCTGACTAAGCCATGCCCACCATGGCCACACCTACCCAGCAAGCAGGCAGATAACCTTTTGCTAAATGTTTTGAAGCCCACCGCTGCTCGTATGTATATTTCCAGCAGTATGTACTATTTTGCAAACAGGTTCAGAGGACAAATCCTGCTATGGTTATGCATACTCTTTCTTCACTGACATTGATATTTATATATGTAAGCACCAGATTGTAACCCTGCTGACTCTTTAATGGAAAAGAAAATATTTCACTCCAGTGCTATTTACTCATTTTTAATGACACTTGACAGTGGAGAGTCCTGAGGGCATATTGCTCTATTTTTTCTTTTCCTGCTAGGTGGCAATTTCTCTCAGTTTTCTTCTGCAAGCTTTATTTCTTGATAAGCTTATGTGTGTCAACCCAGACACACATAATGTGTGTCCTCTCATTTTGATGTTACACATTACACACACATAATGTGTGTCCTCACATAAGAGGCCCTCTTATGTGGGCCTCTCTTTCTGCCTCTGTTGGTAGAAGAGAAAAGATAAAATTGGCTCTCTCTGCCATGTTCTCTTTTCCTTCTTTTACAATAAAGTTATTGGGCTAGCCATTTTTCATGCCTTGTAGATATCTCTAGTGAGACAGGAGTGGAACATTTTGGAAAAAAGTCAAGGATACTTTTACATTACAGGGTCAAAGGTTTATAGTAGGAAAATAGCAAACACCATAAATCTTCAACAGAATACTCCTGTGCTGGATGGAATAGCAAGTTGCAAAGAAGATTATTAAGAGGCAAATATGTTACATATTTCTTTACACGCTAGGATTATGTACTCCTACTTATATTTTATATGAATGAGAAAAATAGTCCCATTGAAACTTCCATTGAATTGCAATCTTCATATCTCTTATTCTTTCTGATGTTGCTGAAATTTTGGTACCACTGTACTTAACTAAAGCATGGTCAAATCATGTGATGCTCATGTTATTATGATGGCTGTGCAACATGGAAGTTGAAATCTAATAAATACATATACCACAATGTTGAGAAATTTTTTTTATTTATCAGAGACTTTATTATCTAATTTATGAAGGAACTGAGTTAAACTTGGAGACACATATTATAGAGATTTCCCTCCTATAATCTGGAGACTTCATAAAATATCGAACTAGGGAAATAGGTTTTCCCTTCATCAAAAGTGGAGGCAGTTAAGATAGTAGCATTTAGTTGTGGTGATGCTCTTGTGGGTGGCAGGTGAGTTCACCCATCAAAGACCATATGGGTTCATCATCAGCATGTAATATTAAACCATTACATATGGTTGTGGTTTTGGCTTAGTGTCTTGTGTATACCCATCTTTATATCTTGGTTATATGACTATATTTTATAATCATAGGTATTTTCAGGTGTGGGATTCAAATTTCTTAACAACCGGTTCTGTGGACATAGCCTAATTTGTGGGTGTGGCTTGGCCATGTGACTGGGTGGGTATGGCTTGCTGACTGGACATGGCTTGGTGGTCCTATGACTGGCTGGGCATGGCCTGTATGTAAATATTATAAATATTTATGTAAATATTGAATTTTCTATTTAAAAAAGAGCAATTTTTACCAAAAATCAAGCAAAGGCAGATTGAGTTGTTCACAGAATTACAGATTCACTTAGAGATCTGTTAGGGATAACATTGTTCACCCTAACTGTTTTAGGTGAAATACTAACTATAAATCATAGTTAGTGTATGCAGCTTTAAATGTAAAATGGCAATTGTGGGTGTGGTTATGAAAACCATATAAAAGTAGCAAGGCTACAGCTTGCTCTCTCTCTCTCTGGCTTTGATGATCCCTGATTACTGCTTGGAAGCAAGACTGCATTGCTCGAACGGGAGAGACAACAACGGACTGATTTATGTGAACTGACAATAGGATATTCTACATGGACTTTGCTAACTGAATATCCCTGAATGGACTGACTACATGGTAAATGAATATTGGACTGTTTTTGACTATGTCATAAACTTATATTGGAATAAAATATATTCTTGATAGCACAAGCGTATCTGTTATTTTTACTGTATGTTAATAAACATACAAGCTTAGCTCACTCATTTATCTGTGTGCCTATCTGACTAACGCTGCACATTCTGTTTAGCTTGTCTACCTAACCCTGGTTGGGGAACCCAGGCTTAACAAGATCTATTTTTCTGCAATCTGCTACATGAGTCTGCACTGAAAAATAGAAGCTTCGGTCCTAAGGAAGGTTCAGCTCTCCAACGATTTCCTGCTTTCTTGCTAATCTAAATTTCCTGGCAGAGCAGAACAACTGGTAGTTGGGAGAAAAATAGGAAAAATAGCAACTTACCAAACTCAGGCAAGTTTTGATGGCAGGTATGCCAGGTCAGGAGTTTGCCGGGAGGGGAGGGCCAGGGCCAGCCATTAGCACAATTTTCTGATTCTCTAAACTGCAGAATCATAACAACTGGTTCTATAGAACCAGTCCGACCAGGTAGCATCATACCCCTGGGTAATTTCAGTATATATCACAAACAGTGATTAACCAGTTAACTGTAAACATATAGTACTCAGTATAACATCTAAAATTCAATTTACCATTTATTGGAATTAGATATCCTTTAAGTTTTATAAAAGACATGTGTATCAAAACATATTTTTAACAAGTAATTTCACTCAGTGATGACTTCAATGAAAGTTAGACCCATGAACTTGGTGCAAGTTTTGTTGATATTCTCATGCTGCGTCCCATCAGCAAACATGGATGCAACATTGCTATTTAGATTTTAATCCTTTCTTATATACAAACAGAAGGAGAAAAAATGTGCTTACTGTGAACAGTTGGTTTCAGACAGGTCTGAATATTATTTCAGCTGAATAGAGGAAGTTTGGGATATACACTGAACACCCAAAACTTTTTTGTCAAGGAAGGACATTTTCATTAAATGCACTATTCTGTAAAAAGGGTGAAGTGGTCAGCTTGATATGTAATTTATGCATTACTCCTCTGTGACCTCCAAACTCCAGTAGCAAAAGTTAAAGAGCACTTTGGAAAATTGAGACTAGTATTAAATATAAAGAAGATCAAACTCATGAAAACAGGTACAGCAACCCAGCTATCGAACTGACAAGAAAACATAGCTTCTGTCTTTATAATTGTTGTGTATAGAATTTGGTAGACTCCAAATACCTTGATCTGATTGGCCGAAAAGGCCGTTCTTGGATTGGTTACTTAAGAGCCATTCCGATTGGCCCACCAAATGGCGGGAGCACTCAAACAACTGTCATTGGCCACAAGCTGCGAGCAAGCCACTATAAGAAGGGCTGCCGCAGCTTGAACCAATGTTCTGTTACCAGTTACTTTACTGTTTAAATAAAGAGCTGTTTGTTAGAACCCGGTCTCGCGCACCTTATTTCCGAACAGAACAATAATCAGCATCAGAATAGAACTAGAAGTGCCATAGGAGGTCTTCTAGTTTAAGCCACTGCTCAAGCAAGAGATCCTATACCATTTCAGAAAAGTGACTATCCAGTCTCTTCTTAAAAACCTTCAGTGATGAAGCACCCATAATGTCTGAAGGCAACCTATCCCACTGTTTGATTGTCCTCTCTATTAGGAAGTTTTTCTTTAATTCCAGATTACTTCTCTCTTTGATTAGTGTCCATCCATTGTTTATTTTTATGTATTTATTTATTTTGTCAAGCAATTCTAAAATAACAGGTATAAGTATAAACATAGTTATGAATACATGAAATGGACACATATAAGAAAAATAAAAAGAAATAATAGGACAGGGATGGTAGGTACGTTGGTGCACATTGGTGCACATTGGTTGTGTCTTGTTCTGCCCTCTGGTGTGTTGGAAAATAAATTGACCCTCTCCTTTTTGTGGCAGCCTCTCAAATCCTGGAATATTGCTATCATGTCCCCCCACAACCAGTCCTTATTTTCTCTAAATTAGCCAAATCCGAAACCCTAATCCTGCAACTATTCTTCATATGTTTTAGTATCCAGGCCTTTAATCATCTTAATTGCTCTTCTTTGCACTTTTCCCAAAGTCTCAGTATCTTTCTTGTAATGTGGTGACCAAAATTGGATGCAGTATTCCAGGTGTGGTCTTACTAAGACTTTATAAAGGGATGCTAATACTTCATATAACGTTTATTCCATGCCTCTGTTTATACAACCAAATATTGTATTAACTTTTTTGGTGGCTGCTACACACTACTGTCTCATGTTTAAGTGATTGTCCACTAAGACTCCAAGGTCCCTCTCATAGTTTTTGAGCCAGGCTTCATCTGATCTGCACTTGTATCTTTGGTTTTTCCTGCCCAGATGTAAAACCTCACTTTTCTCCACATTAAATTTCATTTTGCCAGCTTAGTGTCACCTGCAAATTTGATGAATTTCCCCTTCTATTCTCTCGTCTAAGTCATTTATGAAAATAAATCACATGAACCAGCAGTCTCACATTCATTCAGTTCAGCAAGGAAAAAGGTAATCAGATGCTCCAAAGACTAGAAATATAGATAATAATTTTCTCTTTAGTATCCTATGGTTGTGAAATTTGAACTCTGAAGAAGCAAGATAAAAAGAATACAGGTATGACCACAACTGAGTTCCAAATTTCTGTTGCTAAGTGAGACATTTGTTAAGTGAATTGTTAAGTGAATCTGAGTTCCCCATTGGCTTTGCTTGTTAGAAAGTGACAAAGGGTGATCACATAACCCCAGGATACTGCAACATCATAAAGATGAGTCAGTTGCCAAGCATCCAAATTTTGATCATGTGACCAGGGGGCTGCAGCAGTCATCATAAGTTTGAAAAACAGTTATAAATCACCTTTTTCAGATCACTAAATGAACTGTTGCAAATTGAGGACTACCTGTATTGATACTTTTGAATTTGGTGTTGGATAGAATACATAAGAATCTCATAGAGATCTGAGAAAGCAAATGTATGAACTCTGGAACAATTTTCACCAAAGCCACAAAAAATTGTGGAAGAGTTCTTACTTGAAGCAAAAACATGCAGACTCAATCTATCCCCATTTAGGACCTATTCTGTGAAGACCAGGCTTCCTTGAGAACCCCATTTTGCTGGGAAAAAGCAGAAGGAAACAGCAGAAGAGGATGAGCATCAGCAAGGTGATGTATTCAATTACAGCCAATTAGAGCAGCAATGGAAGCTGGTTGAGGGAACTGAAGGATCTGAGTTGGCAACAGATGATGCTGGAAAGTGTAGCATTTTTGAAGCACTTAATCAATTATTCCTCTAGAAAGTAACAATATGCTTGAAGCACAAGCATACACACATACACATACACAGACATACTCATGAGTAACTCTTTTTGCATCCTCAAAGACTTATTTTCAAAGCAACTAAATTCATCACTTTAGGAAAAAAAATGAGATAATGTTATTTTTATACAGTTCAGCAACAACTCTCCTGAGCAATCTATTTTTCATTCAGCTACTTCCAAAATATTTTTTTTGACATTTTTTCATAAAATCAGTAATAGATGCATAGGAGTATGCCACTTTTAATGAATCATATCCCTAAAGTCCTTATGGGCTGGCTTGTTGTTATCATGCCAAATGTGAGTTTAAGCCCATGTCACAGTGAACCAATGGATGCAAAGAGGATGTAAAACAGACAAAAAACCTTGCCGTCCATTCGAAAACGCGATGTACTCACTGCCTCCGTTTGGCTTCCTCTCTATCCGTCCAGCATCCGTTTATGGATGTTTCATCCGCTCCAAAAGTTTTGGGCTGCCCAAAACTTTTGCACGGAAAATGTATCCAGTTCGTCCACTACGCATCCACTACGCTTCCGTTACGCATCCGTTATGCATCCGCGATATCCGGTAGGCATCCGCGATGTATCCGCAGAACTCCATCCGCCTGGACGCAGGGAGGAAGCGTAACGGACACGGAACGGATGCAGAACGGATGCCTAGCGGGTGCAGAATGGAAACAAAGCGTTTAAAACGGAAAAAATGTTCGCAGAGGGGACCTATCTCGGATATTAAGGATGTCTAGAGAATGTCTACAGGATGCCTAGAGGATGCCTAGCGGAAAACCTATATTGCCTATAAAAAGGGGGAGGAACTCATCTGCATCTCACTTTCAGACCAGCAGCCCAGTGGTGCAGACCTCTGCAGCCTTCATCTGACTCTTCCTCTTCCACAGCACCCAGTCATGTCCACCGTGGATTGTAACAAAGTCCTTTCGGCAGCCACCATCGTTCTGCAGCAGTGCGAAGCCATCTGCAGGTTCTGTGAAGTCTACTGCGAGAAGAAAAGGAGCAACCCCAAAAGAGTCTGGATCCGAAGATGGTCCACCAGAAGAGCAGAGTACGGACTGTACAACAAGCTGATGTTGGAGCTCAGGAACGAAGACACTCGGGCATTCCAGAACTTCATGAGGATGCCTCCAGCCATGTTTGATGAAGTTGTGCAGCGGTTGACACCCAGGTTGACCAAGGCAAACACCAGGTTCCGGCCCAGCCTGGAACCTGGGCTCAAGGTGGCACTGACTCTGCGCCACCTGGCCTCAGGGACCACCTACACGAGCATGCAGTATGGCTGGAGGGTGCCACACAACACCATCAGCATTGTGGTCAGAGAAGTGGTGCAGGCCATCATCGAAGAATACAAGGAGGAGCTCCTCCAGTGCCCCTCCACTGAAGAAGGATGGAAGAAAGTTGCAGAGCAGTGGTATCAGAGGTGGAACTTCCCACACACCGTTGGAGCCATCGATGGGAAGCACGTGGCCTGCAAGGCTCCAGCCAACTCGGGGTCCACTTATTTCAACTACAAGGGCTTCTTCAGCATCATCCTCTTCGCCATGGTCGATGCTGACTACAAGTTCATGTACATCGATGCTTCAGGCAATGGCTCATCTTCAGATGCCCAGGTATACAACAACAGTCACCTCAAGGAGGGGCTGGAAGGCAACCTCATTGTGGGCTTCCCAGATCCAGACCCCCTGCCCAATGACAAGAAAGATGTGCCCTACTTCATCGTGGGGGATGACGTCTTCTCCCTCACAACCTACCTCATGAAGCCCTACACCTCCAGACTCCTCACCCGTGAAGAGAGGATCTTCAACTACAGGCTGTCCAGGGCAAGGCGGGTGGTGGAGAACGCCTTTGGCATCCTGGGCAACAGGTTCCAGATACTTCTCACCACCATGCACCATCACCCAGAGACCGTGTGGAGGATCGTGGAAGCTTGCTGCATCCTGCACAATCTCATGCGCACCCGCTACCCAGTGTTGCAGAACAGGCTCGTGGACCTCCAGCAAGGCAATGGGAACATGGAGCCTGGGGAATGGAGGAAAGGGCGAAACCTGATCGACATTGAGGATGTGCAAGGCCCCAACAGAGCCTCACATGAAGCGAAGAAGCAGCGCAACCTCCTGAAACACTGGTGCAACTCCCCAGCTGGAGCAGTGGAGTGGCAAGACAGGATGGTAGATGCTTAATGGATACTTCCTTCAGCCTGTCTCATCACTCGGATGAGATTGGGCCATGTATGTTTGGTTGGCCTATAATGAACAGGGCATTTAATAAAGAGTTGTGTTTATGTTGACATGTGTGGATAATTATTACATTGTTATTGATAATAAAGGGTCATAGGTGTGGCGCCTGGGAGGGTGGACCATACAGTCCCACTATGCTTGCACTGGAGGTTTATCTATCCCACAGCTATTACCCATCCCAAAAGTATCCCTGCCCATCCCACAGGTATCCTTGCCCATCCCACAGCTATCTTAAGCCATCCCACAAGCATGCAAAGGCTTAAACCACTTCTAAAAGTTTCCACCAAGACTTTATTAAAAAAAAGAAATGAAGCAAGTGTGTGAATCAAAAATAGACTTTATTAACAGCAAGCTATAAGACAAAAATGAGTCTCTGGCACTCCTCTTGGTCGCTCAGTCTCAAGGGTGAAGGGTGCAGGTGCTGTGGAGGTGGCTGGTGCTGGAGTGCTTGTCATCAGCTCCTCCAGAAGCAGAAGCAGCAGAAGCCCCAGCCCCAGAAGAGCGAGCCCGTGCTGCAGAAGCCCCAGCAGAACCAGAGTGAGGGCCAGGGGGTGGGGTGGTAGCCCTGTCCCTCTTGCCAGGGCTGGCAGAAGATGGCTGAGGCTTGCTGTGCTTCCGCATGGTTGTGGGGTTGCTGGCTGGCAGGGAGGCTGGTAGGAACCAAGGCTGGCAGAAAGACTGGCAGGGAGGCAGGCACCAAGGCTGGCAGGCAGGCAGACAGCAAGGCTGGCAGGAAGGCTGGCAGGCAGGCATGCACCAAGGCTGGCAGGAAGGCTGGCACCAAGGTAGGCACCAAGGCTGGCAGGGAGGCAGGCACCAAGGCTGGCAGGAAGGCTGGCAGGCAGGCAGGCACCAAGGCTGGAAGGCAGACATGAACCAAGGCTGGCAGAAAGGTAGGCAGCAAGGCTGGCAGGCAGACCGGCTGGCAGACCGGCTGGCAGCAAGGCTGGCAGCAAGGCTGGTACCAAGGCTGGCACCAAGGCTGGCAGCAAGGCTGGCATCAAGGCTGGCAGGCAGGGCAGGCAAGGCAGCCAATCCGTCCGGCAGCAGGTCTTTCCTCTGAATGGCGACTTGCTTCCGAGCTGCTTCCGTTATATCTGCGGGGCTGACGCAATGCATCCTCCCTGCATGTGCAATTAACGCCAGGCATCCATTAGGCTTTCGCTGTGCATCCGCTAGGCTTCTGCTCTGCATCTGCTTCATCCGCTGTGCATCCGCTGTGCATCCGCTGTGCATCCGCTTCATCCGTTCCACATCCGTTCTGCATCCGCTGTATCCGTTCTGCGTCCGCTTCGCTGGAGCCCCACAGAAGCCCTGCAGATGCTCCTCCGCTCCCATCCGCTTCCATCCGCTGGGCTTCCGTTCCGCATCTGCTTTCCATCCGCCCTGCGTCCTCCCTGCGTCCGTGTTATCCGCTCTGGTTATGCAAATTTTTGTCCCTTTTGAGAGTGGATAACAATGGATGGAACATTTTGCTCGTCCGCTGTGTCCTTTTTGCATCCGTTGGGCAGTGTGACATGGGCTTTAGTATCTTACATTACAAAAAAAATAACAATATTCTAATTATGTAATTCTTCCTCCTTCCTATTCAACATCAGGACAAATTATAAATATGAATGCAACCCTATTAAATTAGATGGTTTATGAATGCAATTGCAATAACTGTGTACTTTAAAGAAGTTGCAGGAATTCATTTCAGTACCAAAGGGAGTCATGTTGTCTTGAGATTTTGTAGGTTTTGCTTCTGACATCACTAATATTATTTCTGGTTGCCATACAAATCTAAATATGAATCAATTGTTCTTGAATTGCCAGATGAAGTTTCTTTCCTAAAAAAAAAAATCTTGCTTTCAAGAAGTGCAACTCAGAGATAGGAGGATCGCAGCTGCAGCAGAATGGAAGTGTGTGAAGAAATTACTCATCTCCCATAATTTCACTTGGATTTGCAACTTGCACAAAGAATGCCATAAAATTTATAGCAGTGTAAAATTTGGAGGACATTCGGTCAAAGAAGAACATGTTGTGTTTCTGCTGCAGAGTTTTGGTGCACTTTCTTCAGGTTGTACATTTAATTGAAAGATTCTCCTATGATCAGAAATCAAGTACAAGTTACTAATTATCCCCAGGTATCAGGGAATGAAAATAGATTGCAATGGAAACCAAGATGTATTTTCTATTTCATTCAGGAAAAAAATAGCTGCAAAGGCAGAAAAGAACAGTGACAATTTCAAGTGCATAGATGGCCAAAATTGCAACATGAAAAGTATTACAAAAGAAACTGTTATGAAATAAATAAAGAAATTACTCTTGTGGTTTAAATATTATTTCAAATAATTAAGCCTTGAAATGTGAGATACCAATGACATCTAATTTGCTAAAAATAATTATAAATAATGTGTGCTTTTCTTCCTCATCTCCAAAGCATGCTTTTAAAATAAAATGTTAGTTGAAATGGGGAATTACTTTGGATTGGGTTGACATTTCTGCTCAAGTAGACTTCTGATGGTTGGTTTGGAAGCCTCTTTCAGCTATTGGTATCATTGTCTATAATAGATCAATGTTCTAATTCATGGGCAGCCAGCCTTCTATAAGTCCGGAGGTATGCTTAATATTTTTAGGAAACAACTTGCAATTGATGAGATATAATGTAGAATTAGTAGTATTGTATCAAATACCTTCAGAAGACTGAAATTTCATTGCTAATTAAGATGACAGTATGTCCATTTAAGACGTACCTTACAGATTCCAGATGCTTCATCCTTTAATGTGGCAGGAAAATATGCTGTTAAAAATCAGCAGCAACACAGGAGTTCTCCAATGCCACAATTTACCCATCTTGGTTAAACTCTGATATAAAACAGCATCATATTTTCATATTTAAAAAGAAAACAAAACATCCAAATTTATTTATATGTCGAAGCATGTATTAATTCCTTTGTAACATCCATCTTATGAGATGTAATCTATGAGAGGGAAGTTTTGTTCACTATATTATTCCATTTTGATTTGATGTTAATTTTTTTCTAGATCCTATTTATTTGAAATCTTGGATTGCATGGATCAAAGCAACCCAGAAAGCCTTCTCTACTTATGTGTAGAGCAATGATTAATTTTTGGGGGGCCTTATAGGCCACACTAAGTATTGGGTTGTCAATTACTCTTGTATGCCCATATTCACTTCTGGACATACACAGACATACACAGACACATATTTACTTCTGGACATACACAGACACAATGCACCCATGCATGTCTGTGCATACACATGTACACTTTTCAAGGCTTTCAGCAAGGCTATGAGGTTTATATAAAAACATTCTTAGATCATCTCTGTATTCTTACATCAACACAGTGCAAGAGATTTTTAGTAATTACATTACAGCTAGGAAGTGTGCTCCCAGAAAGAGGCTGGCTTGATTCCATTCCCATTGGTTTTCACTAAAAGCATTTTCTTTTACTCAGCATTAAGATGCAGCTTTTGGAGAAAGGCAGACACATAACTCATTTGAAGTTTCCTCCTGGTTTTCTGGCTGAAATCATGACATACAAAGCTTTTGTTATCTAAGTTATAGTCCAGTAAATTAGAACTGAAATTAGGGGAACTGGGATGAATCACTTGTGTATAACAATAAGTACATGACACCCAAGGATTGTGAGATGAAATTTCTTTAGGGTATTAACTAGAAGTGAGCTAGAGTGAATCAGTTCATCTGTTCATTGCTCAAGGATGCTTTCTGGAACAGGTAGAATCTTCTTAAGGAAAAAAAATGGTTGTAATGCTCTTACTTACACAGGCAATGATTATGATGTATTGAGTGCCGATATTGCCAGGACACTTCTTGCCAAGGAAGACAGATTACTGGGATTCCATACTTTTGTTTACTGCACAATAAAAAGCAGCAACAACAAAACAATATTGGTCACATAGCCATTTTAGAGAATGTGTGGCTATAATGAATCTAATCCATCAGAGTTCAGTTGAAAGATGTACATTGTACATTCATGTGTAAGATATACATTGTACAGTCTTGCATAAACCTATTTTGTGACTCATTCAAAATATCTAGCGTAGAAAATTGGTCTAACAAATATCTAATGAATGGGTAGTCTCATCTCCAAAGTACCAAATAGGTTCAGATACAAGAAGACCAGGAAACCCTGAAACTGTAGATTACACTGGGATGTTGGGAGAGAAAGAAGATGGCAAACTTTTAAGATGGTAGAGAGCAGAACCCATTCAGTTCCAAGGGTGGTGTGGAAATGACAGAATTTCCTTTTATATTCATAATATTGTAAAGAAGATAGTTATTCAGTGGCTTTGATACAATAAATAGCAATTGCAGCATTGATTTCTGAAAATTTCTACTTCAGCATTACATGCTTGTCATAAAATTGAACTTTGCTCAGTAGGAAATGGAAAGAACAAGTTGTGTACCACCAGAGGAATTTGGGCAAAATTCAGCAGTTTACATGTAAAACAGTGCCAAAATAAGGTAAAACAATGAGATAAGTATCCATTTGATTATTTAGATGAAGATTATGGTGCTGGAAATAAAAAAGGTACTGGAAATAAAAAATAGAATATAATGTACATTATCAATTACTCATGAAAAAAGGATTCAAGTTATCTTTTAAAAGCTATTTCTTGTTCCATCAAGTGAGTTCCCCATATTTTGAATTACATGAACACTTGTATGTGTTTATTTTTGTTTGTTTTTT
Organism: Laticauda colubrina; assembly: GCA_015471245.1. Classification (NCBI taxonomy): domain Eukaryota; kingdom Metazoa; phylum Chordata; class Lepidosauria; order Squamata; family Elapidae; genus Laticauda; species Laticauda colubrina. The sequence continues at coordinate 47,286,350 of BLBF01000003.1, read as the reverse complement.
CAAAACAAAATTATAGCCATTTATAATCATAGTCATACCATTTATTATAAAAAAACACCCTGCAGCATATCATTTATATTGTTGCAATCATTATATATTCCAGGCTTATGTTAAAATGATACAAGGTTTGACCTTTTAAAAATGTATATACTTAAAACATTTGGCTGTCTATGAGGATAAAAGCCATCCAAGTCAATTTACATGATAAAATCTAACACAGTAAAATGTCATATAATAATTATGTTATAATCAATCAATAAGCAAAGTAGCAAGATTTTTTGGGAGAACCTAAGCTTATGTTTTCTTATGGTAGGTAAAAAAAAAAGGGAATACCAGAAATCTGTGTGTTTTCTCCAAGAAACTGTGGCTAAATAATTGTTTGATGCAAAACTTGAAAGAAACATATGAACTAGATCAGCTTTGTTAAACTTGTGGTCCAGGGTCTGGATCTGACTGGGGTGCTTAGATCTAGGCCACCCTGGAAACAGCAAAGTACTGGCCCCTGATGCCTCTGCCATCAAAAATGGAACTCAGGAGGGCTGCATGCAGCCCTCTAAAGTTCTGTTTTGCTGGCAGAGGCTGCAGGAGGATCCCAGGCCACCATTGATGCCCCCAACATGAGTGATGTTGCCTACCCTGGCCATGCCCACCCGGCTCCCCAAGGCCAAACACAATCCTGATGCAGCCCTCAATGAAATCAGGTTTGACACCCCTTATCTAGATGAAGTTCTAAAAAGTAGAGTAGTTGCACACATGACAAAGTGTACAAACTGGGGTCTAAGGTTTTTTTTTAACTGTGGTCCTTGAGTTAATAACTAGAACTTCCAGATTAACAATGGACTAATTACTGATGTTTCTTTCTTTCTCCTATTTTAAAACCACACTCATTTTTCTCCAATCCAACTTCTTCAGTATATATTTAGCATATAGGAAAAATAACAGATAATCAGAGTTGGAAGGGATATTGTAGGTCATCTAGTCCAACTCCCCACCTAAACGGGAGACCCTCCACCATTTCTGACAAATGGCAGTCCAATCTCTTCTTGAAAGTCTCAAGTGATGGCGCTCCCAAAATTTGATGAGAAGAAATTAAATAGCTTTATTTTCATTCCTTTAGTTGCTTTGGAACCAGTCTGATTGATTTTATTCTTTGTCTTCAGCCTGGCTTAGAAATTGCACATGTATTGTTCATGATCTGTTCCACAGTTCAACATTTCCACAACTGTTACAATTGAACTCTTCTATCTCTTTGTACCAATAATGTACTCAATTTGATTTTTTGGTATTCTGTCTGGTAATGTTCTTATATATAAGGATCATTTGGTTGTTTGAAGACTCTACTAGCATTGAAGAAATCACTGGATTGGCAGGAACTAATCAATTCTTCTGCTTCTTACTATTTCTAAATTTGGCACCCAACCACAATTTCAGATTGAACTTGATCATGAAACTAGTCAACTTCCTTCTCTTTTGCATTAGTGAATGGAACACAACCTTGGATAATTGTCATCAACCTTATTAAAGGTGTGTTTGCAAACTCTAATTTATATTATTTTATATTTGGACAGCACTGTACCAGAGTAGTATCTTTGCTATATCCATCCTGCTTTTGAAGCAATATTAATACTTCTTTGTTTTTTGTGTCCCAAGTAGGAAAAAGTGTGCTTTCCTGACTGAAAATATCCAGAGATAGATACATCAATTCACTGATTGCTATGATTTCAATCTCTGGTTGATTCATTTTATTTTTTACCATGTGGAGCTTTTCTTCTCCATGCTCCTTACATTCTATAACCCCACTGTAAAACAATTTTAGGTGCTATTTTCCTGCATGACATATGAGCACATATGATTTAGCGATAACAAGAAGACCACTAGCACATCCAAAGATTCTCAAATCTTTCTCAATAGTATGTTGAGTGTCATCTGATCTGAGGGGCCAATCATCTATCATTGTATTTTCATTCTCCAATGACTTCACAGTGTCTCTCCAGAACTCCAGGAGTAACAGTATCTGTCTAGAAATGATTTATTGCTTTCTCCCACATAATATGGAATTATGTCTTTGTTATTATCACTAAAGTGATCTATTCAGAGCAAGTTCCTGCATCAATGCTACCAAATATACTTACCTGCTTACTTTAACTGGGCTGATGTTCACACCTTGAATAATTCTGCTGGTAGTATATAATCTTGGTGTACAGGCCTAGCACCACCATGAGACAGCATAATAGGACTTAAGGACCAGATACTCCTCTCATTTCTACTATGGATATAAGCATATTTACAGTACATATTTATAATGATAGGTATTGCCTGTTTCAGAATCAATAATTGGACACTCTTAAATATTCCTGAACAGTGCTTATATATGGTCTGTAATGCATAAAGGAGACCCAAAACAAGCACTTTGTGTCTGTTGCAGTATTGGGATGAAATGCCTAGAAGGCTCCTTCCAAAAGGAGCAGAAACTTTTATGCATTGACACCTGTCCTTTTATCTGATTTTATCTTCTTACATTCCTAATTGAACAAAATCTGAAAGGACTAAAGGAGGCTGGGCAGATGCCTAACACCATCGTAGACAAATGATGCAAATTGCATATGCGTCTTGTGTCATAATGTGGCTAACACAAATTATATAGTGTCATTTAACACTGACACCATGACATCTGTGCTATCCTCAGGATTCCCCAATTGCCCTATTGACACAAGGAATAATTTTGCCTTTGCCAGCTATTTTCTCAAAATGTGCAGTTACTAAACACTGAAGGCTTTAAATGTTGCATTAATTTGTAAAATTGCTTCAAGAACTATGAATTGTTTGAAGTTTCATGTTAGGGAATATTTGCTCATGCAATTAGCATTTCCCTTCTTCTTGTAAATCCCACATCTCCCACTCTCCCGATGCAACATGAAGAATTCAGAGCAAATTTGATAGTATACAGGATGCTGTAAAGACAGAGTGGGATCTGCTCCCCCAGTGCTATTTCTAACTTTGGCAGAGAGATATTATAAACGAATATCACAGTGTTGATTCAAGAGGTATTAATAGAATAGAAATGTTTTAAGTGAAGTGAAGATTTTTTTAAAAAAAGATTGGAATTCTGAACCATTTAAATATGAAATATTAGGTAATACTATGATTAAGTCTAAGCCTCTGTGTTTCCCATTGGGTAAATCATGGGATACTAAATGGTGGTTGGCAGATCATCCTGCATTCCAACATACAATGCACATTTAATTGGGAATAAATTCCTTTGGGACTGACTTTCAATTCCAGCCAAAAAAACAACCCACCAAATGATGAGGCAACAGCATGAGGTGCCAGGGAAATGTGGCTCCAGGGCTGACAATGGCCTTAATTTAATAAACCTTAGACTTACATTGCTGCTACAGATAGAATAAAAATATAAAAAGCCAGGGCAAGATATTTTCCATATACTTTCTTTGACTGTTGTTGGACCTGTAATAAGCCAAAGATAAGCAATGAATTATTTGGATGGGCATGTTGGCACTTGATAAGTTAGTAGTTCTGTAGGATGAGTCCATAAAGAACACACAATATTGACATAATAAGTGTGAATCCCTTGTCACAGTAATTTTCCTGTTTGTGATAAATTCATTATTCATTTGTTGTTTTCATTTGCATACTAGAATAACCCAACAAAATGTCATGCCACCGTCTCTCCGGTTGATGGATAATTCAGTCTTTATTATGGTCATGTAATCCATATATATTTATATAAAGACACAAATAACAGAATATCAATAAAAATGACAACAAAATACATTAGACTTAGTTGATAAAATATATCAGTTAGGTTCTGAAATGCTCTGGAATTTAAAATGTTAACTGCTCAATAAGTATAAGACCTTATTTGACAGACAATGCATAACCTTTCCTTTTATCCTAGTAAACTAATCTGAGGTAGATAAATTATAAATATGCAAAACCCAATATAAATCACTATATACCTTTCAGGGATCTTCCTTGGAATGGGTAGAACATTAAAGCAAAATATTTGTTGTGTGGGGGTGTATGTGAGTCCATGTGTGCATGCATTTTTTCTTCCAAGCATTTTTTTATACAAGCTCAAGATCTGTTTTTTTTTTTTTTTAACCAAATGTTGATCTATTTACTACAATAGAAATTGGCCAATTGGCTTGTTCCCTGAGCTTGCCTTTGTGGGCTAAGAGAGAATGATTGGCTCAGGATCACTCAAGCAGGTCTCATGCCTAAGGCAAAGTTAGAACTTACTGTCTCCTGGTTTCTAGCCCAGTGCGTAACCACAGACCAAACTGAGAAACTTAAGGATGCTGATTTTTAGAACTTACTCTTTCTATAGAAGGATATTATTTAAGATTGCAGAACTTTATGAAGAGGTGCAGTGGTTCAAGGGCTTGATGATGCCTGTACTTCAGCGATTTGAATCCCAGCATTGCATGACAGAGTGAGCTCCTATCACTTGCCTCAGCTTCTGTCAACCTAGAAGTTCAAAACAATGTTACATGCATTAGATAAATAACTATTGTGTGTGTGTGTGTGTGTGTGTGTGTGTGTGTGTGTGTGTGTGTGACTTTGTGCAGCAATACAAATTCAACCAATGCTGGACCTGCCTGAATGCGATTTACAAATGTGGGGTTACATGGTTGGGAGAAAAGCCCCAGATGCTGCTGCAGAACGCCATCAAATCTTAGGAGTCTGAAGCTAGTGATGCACTCTGCACAGTACATGAGTGTGAACACAATGGACTGGCAATCTCTGAGAAAAGAGGACACATTGGAAAAGACCCTGATGTTGGGAAAGATTCAAGACAAATAGATAAGGGGACAGTAAAGGATGAGATGTCCATCTGTATTTAAATGTTTATCTGTATTTCAAAAACACAAGCCACTCTTTTGAAGACAACAAAGTCCATTCTTTGGACAGCAAGGATTACTGGTTTGAAAGAGGGGTCAAAGAGACCATTTCTGTCAGAACTGAACAGCCCTTTCTCAACAGAGGGGGAGGGATACAACACCATCTTTTAACAACATCATCTATCAACATCTATCTCCAGTCTACAACAGTCCTTTCAACAGTTCCAAGAAGGCCAGCGATTTCACCTCTACCACAAACTGGTTACATTATGTTATGTTAACAATACAGCAAAAGCAGATACAGAGTTTAAGACATTAACTGTAACAGAAAAGTGATCTCTGCAGAAGCTACACTTTTAAAAGAAAGGAGAATAAAAAACTGGAAATGTGATAGTAATTGATTGAATTTCTAATTGGAAACAATGTTCAGTTTCTTGAAGTTGCTTTATTTGAACATACATTATTCTAAACAGCAAATACATACTTATTAATTAAATATGTATGCAGGTTTGTAAAAATGAATGTATGCCATAAAATAAGATTATGATTTCGATGTAAGAAAAATGCAAGTTAAATGAATTAGGTTAAGAGTGGAGAATGATGTTAGGAGGCAAAAATAATAGTTGGCAACTCTATTTCCCCATCTGCTTTCTCATTTCAAAAGTGAGACAAGCACCTCAAAGAGAAAGATGTCAGACTTGCCACTTGCACATCAAATATGACTCTTGGCTTACTTAAGATATTTAAAGGCATTTGAGATGAGTTTTTAAATAGGCCTTTTCCTTCCAATAGATTTTAATAATTGCCATAAGTATGTCATTAGTTAATACTGAGCTGAAAGAAACCCAATTATTGAAATGGGTTGCTGTGACATGAATCTCTGTTTCACATATTAAAGCTACTCATTCATGTTTAATAATGGAATTAGCCTGTGGGCAACGTTGAAAAGAAAAATCATTATTATTACTTTCCTTCTCCAAACTTTAGATCAATGTTCTTTCTGGAAGATTTCCCCACTGGCTAGGAATTTGAGGACATGCATTCCCAACACGTAGGGAGGACTGACTGATTGATTATGCAGATTCCTGGTGACCACAAAGATAGATTTTATCCATGATGAACTATCCCTAACCTGTTCTTTCAAATGTCCCAATCTCTCACATTGCTACCATAAAAGAGGTACCAAGAATACAACTGGAAAAAGCTTTAGTATTATGGACCTTCTTTGCTTTCTTCCTTCCTTTGCCAATTTATATGGCCACTCATCTCAATGAGTGATTCTGGATGGTAAACAGAATTAAAATAAAAACAACACAAATGTTAAACTACAAAGTAACTGATAAACAACAAACCCAAATCACTAACACAACCAAAAAATAGGTCACTGCACCCAATCAGGTCTCCAGACCTTGGAGCCTTAAAGGGTTCTTTTCTTATTAGTTTAAAAGTGGTGATAGATAGATAGATAGATAGATAGATAGATAGATAGATAGATAGATAGATAGATAGATAGATAGA